>OX384538.1:5205000-6405000 GCA_947538915.1 Tenthredo distinguenda
TTTGGCCCAAGCTTTAACTGCCTCTTGGCATTAAGGATTCGAGGAACGAAATCGAGCGTGAAATCGTACCAGTGAGCTGATCCCTATTGGCTTTGACTAAACAGCACACCGGTGGCCAGAGCCGTATAATTCGTCCAAATTCGAGAGAACATGTGAACGAACTGAACTCAGTTTTTTACCCGTATTTTAGCCACTCGGTTTGTGAGATAGAAATCTTGAAATTACTAATGCAGGCTACGTCTGGCTCAGCTGCAAACGGTTAAGCGTAAGGGGTAGTAGAAGGTAAGGGTTGAAATCTCATAATTAAAATTTTAAAGGATGAGTCATCATCCTTGTGGTACTAATTACGTCTTGGAACGACGCGCGACAAATTTGTATAATTAAGGGACGCCGAGGCAGCCGACTCGTTGAACCCCAGACACGTCACGTTGTACCAAACCAAAGCGAGGAGGAAAAAGGAACGAAGAATACAAGTCTCAGGCAAATTGTGAACCGGCTATTTCTCAACGTCGAAACTTTTTGGGCAATTGAAAACCCGACCGAACGTTGCGTGAAGTGGATATCGGATCCATACGCAAGGATGCATCGGAACCCACGCCGTACTATCGGCTCTCATTTCTGGGGAGGACTTTCTCCCCTGCTCGAAGTTGCGTCAGAGTCACGAATCAGCGAGGGGTGGATCCCCCCGTGGCTTTTGTCTCTACCCTTTCGAATTTCCGGACGAAAATAAATACCGCGCATTGCTTCGCCGGGTTTAGTTCCGTACAGACGAAAGTCCCAAACTTGGTTGGTTGGAATAAGAAGATGCATTATTCGGAGGCAGTCAGCCGGCACTTCTGGATCAGAGAATCTTCTGCAGCAGGGAACGCGACGAGCTGCGATTCATCCCGTCTCTTTCCGCCAGCCAATTCGCTATGCAACGGGCTTTTCACACGTTCGCGTTCATATCTGCATCAAACAACCGAAAATTAAACCGGCTAGAAAGCTCTTCCGTATCTCCGTCGCCTCGTTTCATTGTAGACTTCAGTCACACGTTTTACGACGAAGTAGGTACTCATGCTTGTTCCATCGCTTTCGGCTTATTTACGGCGCCGTTATAGTTGCTTCGAGAGACTCTGAGAGTCATAAGCACCTCGTGTACTACTTCGACACGGAAAACCCTTCAGCGAGTATCACTGTTCGTGAAATTCTAGCTCTCATTCGAGCACGCGAGATACACTTCGATTTTTCTTTCCTGCAACCAGCTCCGTCAGAGATTTTGAAATTTTTCTTCGGCGATCGAAAATGAGGGGAAAAGCTAACGCAGTTAAATGTACGCAGGGGTGTATTCGTCCGCAACGAATGCAGGGCGATCAGGGTAGCCTCTGGCCTAGATGGCGAGGTCAAGCCGCTCATTATTTCGACCCCATCGTTTGCGTTCTAACTACATCCTTCGGAGGCAACGAGTACAATGCGGCACTGCAAAAGTTGCCGTCGTGCGGTCGGTTTACTTATAGTAATACGTATTACGGTTAGGTACTGTACATATGTTATATTTGAACCCGCAAGCAATTTGGAGATCAAATATGTGGTTTAAAGTGTTTAACGATATACGAAGCATATACATAGAGTCATGTGGGGCAAGTGTGCGCAGCGGGTAAGAGTCCGCAGATTCATTATTTCAGAAACCGTCAAAATTAGAGTAAGAGAATCAACTCTCTCCAGTACTTACTTTGACGTTGGACGAAAGACTCGAGTCTTGTCCGGCGTGATTGCACACTTTTGTCAATATTGGTCAGTAAAATTTTTTGTTAAAAATCTTACGATATTTTTTCATTTTCGATTCAAAAACTTTCGTACTTGTGTTGCGGTATTTATTACTTATCATATACGGAAGTGCACGTTATTCCATCTAGTTTGATGTGTACCATTACAAAGTTTGATAAAATGACGCAATTATGAATAATTTTAAGTGAATTCCGTTCGGACATTTAGGGGTAAGCGTGCGCACAAGCTTGTCGGGTAAAAGTGCGCATATTTGCACGCGTACTGTCGCTATCAGAAGTGTATTTTTATAGGTATGTGATACATGCACCGATGAATGAGATTTTGTTATCGTTAGTTTAAATTGATCTCATATTCATTTTTGGCAGATTTTAGAAACGTTGATCTCTAAGTAATAACGCTATAAATATAGATAAATAATATAGATGAAACAATATATATCGATATATAGGTATACGATATATAAATGATAAAAGATGAATATATGAATAAATAATAACATTTATGCTATCAAATATATAGTTAAACTATATTTAAATACATCAAAGTTTTGGTTACTACAACTGCGTACACTTACCCGCCCTACTGCGCACCCTTGCCCCTATATTGGGGTAAAAGTACGCGTTTTGACAAGGTTTTATTCTTCTTTTTTTCTAGAATTACAAGCAAGTAAGTCCAATTCTGATTTTCGTAAATTGTGAATTAATGAAGGCTTAAAATGAATGACTTTGTTTTATTTTATTCCACTTTGAATTTTCAACTTTATAACAATTTAAAGGAAAAATGCGCACTCTTGCCCCAGATGACTCTATATGGTATACGAAGACATTTGGGAAATAATTTAAGAAAATTTCACGACGTAGTAAATTTTTATTCGAGCTTTTGAGGATCGGTAATAGAATCTGTGAACTGGTGCAGATGGTTTTTTGAATATGAATGAATTTCCAAGCTACAGGATTCCCGTTTTATTCTTATTTGTTCCTTTAGTCAATAACGCGGAATGCTCTTTTATTGCAGAGGATGAAACGAGTGTATACCGAGTTTGAAACGGAAGTAGCAGCAGCTGTTGAGTTTAAATTCAATGAATCTAAGTAATAGCCCCTTGTTTGTTAACTGGGATCCACTGGAGCTTTATTTAAATTACTTCGGAAATGATGAAATACGCGGGGAAAGAAGCGCGAGAGAAAAACAAGGAGGTCTAAATTAGTTTCATTTGCATCGTTGATGTGTATCCAGAAGCTTGATAGAAGTGAATAATTACATCTATTTAATTAATAACCACTAAACGACGAAGGAAATCAACTCTGGAATCGAAGCGGGTAATAAACGAATCAATTAACGCCAGAAGTTGGAAAGTTCTTCGGAAATAATTGTTTTCAAATCACTGCTACGCTTTCAAGAAATGTTTTACTTCCACCAAGTTTTTTCAGAGCTGATTACTTCGATTTTAAGACATAATTAGACGTTATTTCCGATTTTATGGACCTCGCCTTACGTGGGTTGAGTCCAGGTCCAAAAAAAAAACCGGAAATGATTTTGGATTATGTGTGAAAACGGTAAAAATCGGGTGTGAAAAATGTGGATCGATGGAATATTTAATCGTGATTTTGAAGAAAATTGTTTTCGAAGTGACGCTCAACGGTTTTCCGTTTTCCCATGTAAATAGCACGTAGAAAAAAATTTTTTTTGTATTTTTCAAATAAAACGACTAAAAATTTATTTTTTACAATTTCGATGGACATATTCTTGTAGGAAATTAAATTGTCTACAAAAAAGCTCTGATATGATTTTCTCGTGAACCTAACGGGTAAAACGTTATCAGACTCTGAATACTCGCAACTAAGTGGATATAGGTTGAATTTTTTTATTTCCAAAAAGAAATTCGACTGCAATATGAGCCAGTATTGAGACTTATATGTCTCTTTTTAACCACTGAGTAATTATTCGCAGTGTAAAAACAATATAAATCATACAGTAACCTCCGGCGAAATACAAAATGCGTTCTGAAATCATATACGGTTAGATTTAACTTGGTTGCGAGTATTCAAAGTCTGATAACGTTTTACCCGTTAGGTTTACGAGAAAATCATATCAGAGCTTTTTTGTAGACAATTCAATTTCCTACAAGAATATGTTCAGCGAAATTGTAAATAATAAATTTTTAGTAGTTTTATTTGAAAAAAAAAAAAAAAAAAATTTTTTCTACGTGTTATTTATATGGGAAAACGGAATACCGGTTGAGCGTCACGTAGAATCAAAATATCGAGCTGTCCTTGTGGGAGAATTTTTCTTATACCTACTAGAAACTTTTGAGATGATAGGACTTGAAAGAAAAAAAATAATGTTTTTTTTTGGAGCACCTTAGTATACACCCTCTTGAACGATCGAAAAATGTAAATCCTATTTTCGTAAACATCGAGGAGGAATAGTTTATCCCGTCATGTGAAATTCATCCCTTCTATCTCTTACCATTATCACCATTAATCATTATTATTGTTATACCTGTCTTCCCCTAGGGGCCAACACTCAATTCACGTATACTATTATCCGGCTAATTCCTATCTCGAGATATGCATGTCAGTCAAGTAAGAATTTTCACTGGCCCTCGGTTATCGGACTAAGAAATCCCTCGGGCATCAATCATTCAACACAATTCCCAAAGACGGACATAAATCCGTTCGTCTTATACGTAAACCGCTTGTTATGAATTTCGGCCGCTGCATATACGAGGCATTCCAATTATTTTTGCTACATTTATCGAACAATAACGAGCATTCGGTATTTTTTTCATATTTTCATCCCTCGCAGATCTCGGGATAGAAATTCTGGAATATTCTCAAATTTCTCAGACCCCAACCTTTCAATTGCCGTTAGTGAATCGTCGGAAGTCAGGACGTCAGATAATTCGCGTTGAAAGTTACTTTGCGCAAAAAAAATCGACAAACATTTGTCGTCTGGTCTTATGATCTGAATGAGCCAAATTTTGGCAAGATTTTTGACAAAGGAGTGGAAATTTTCAGCCCTACCAGATCATGGAAGTTCTTTTCTATTCGATAATCGATGATAATATTTTCAAAATCTGTGAAAAAAGTAACTCTGCAAACTTTGCAGCAAATATTCGCTTCAGAGTCTTTCAATGATACATCTGAATTAATTAACGCCGGTGATAGGTACGAAATCGATTCCAGCGATTGATATTCGTCGTAATCTGCGCAAGGAAAAATGAAAAGAAGTAAACGAGAGAGGATTAAGGACTGAAACATGAATTTTCACCGCGAGCCGGGCAGACAAGAGGAGTTCATCGAGCCGATATGAATTCGCTGTTCGAATATGTAATTTATTCATTTCTGCAACCATAGCGTCTGGAAATATCGAAAGAGATTGATCCGGAATTAATTAAGTCTGAAGAGGTGTGCCGTATCGCTGGAAAAATCTTGATGGCATGAAAAATCCACCCCCTATTTTACTATCCCATATTAACAACGAGTATCCTATCATCGAATATGTTCAATTCAATATCGACACATATCTCGAACATTTTTTGTTTTTTTTTTGTTTTTTTTTTGGGAAAAAAGTGGGAGAAAAAGGACGATAAAACGCGTTTATCTCGCGGATGGTATTAATCCCCGGGTCTCGTGGGAGGTCAGTTTTGGTCGCGAGGTCCAATGTCCTGCTGGCCGGTTGCTCGTAAATTAAGCAGAAACCAAGAACGAGGTGGAAACAGACGGCGGTTTATTTCAAGCCGCGTTTGCTGAAGAGAAAAGAGGGTTGAAATAGAAGAGGATGAGGACGAGGACAATCCAACTACGGTCAACCGTATTAGAGGATACAATTCTCACGAGGCACTGCGGGAAGCGTTGTAATTAAACTACATGTTAACACCCGGCTAAATTTCATCTCAGCACCAAAATTTTTCGCAATTTTAAACCCAACTGCTCCCCTTTTTTCTCTCCTTTTTTTGTTGTTGCTGTTGTTCCAGTCCACGTTTTAGCCTCTTCAAAAAAAACCCATGTCCCATATCCTTGGCATTGTTAATCTGTTAAAACGCGTAATTCGGCTCCCGAAAGCAGCGTTCTGATTTATGGAGGATTTTTACGCGTATTTATGCGTGTCTAATCTCGTAGCCACAGAATCTTAAATAAGACATTAAATGAGGTAATATATTATGTTTTCAATTTTTCTTTTCTCTTCCTTCTCCTTCTTCTTCTTCTTCTTCTTATTCTTATTCTTATTCTCGGTCTCATTCTTCTCTAACGTTCAGCCATAGCCAATTACCGCGTTCTTTAACGAAGCCAGTGAAAAAACGGTAAAAAGTGATAAATCACCGCTACTTACAGAAAGGAATATTTCTTCGGGGGAACTCCAATTTACATAACAAGTAATCCGACTACAATGCAACTCCCTTAATCTCATGCCCTTTATAGCAGTACGTTACTACACAGCGTTCTCCCCACACCCACATATATATATGTATACCTAATCTCTATGCCAAAAACCCTGAACCTTTACCCAAAATCGGACCGAAATTCCAACCGAAAAACTGCAGCCTCAACGCTGGACAAAGACAATTAATTAATTCATCGATTACTTGCTATACGTCTCTTAATTTTTCTCATTTTTCTCATACCCCTAATGTGACTCGTTCTGTCATTAATCGGTAGACTCACCCTATCTGCAAAAGAGCTTCCTCCACCTCGGGATCAAATTTTGAAACCCATTGTTTGCGCCACACGAACGGCTAAATGAATGCATTTTCAACTGACAAAGATAGAAGAAAAAGTTACAAGAAAGGGTTGTAAGAAATCGGAGTTTAATGATATAATAACGAAGATGTTCAAAGGTACTGATAAAAATTGTGTACTCGACGAATTGGCCTTCGAACAATTTCGAATCTCTGATTAGCGGATTTGAGACCAAAGGGTAGAGATTCGAACCGACTGGTTCTGTTGTTGAGTTTGGACTGCCTTCTTTAGGGGATGGAAATCGCTCTTGCCATGATGAGAATCAGTGATTTTGAACTCTCACACGATCCCTTAAAGAATACCTCAGCAGTATTGCTAGAAGGCTAAGACTTGACGTAAACTTTCGCGTGTTCTGGACTTCGGTTTGCAGAATATCATTTGAGTTTAAACATTGGACCTCAAGTGCTCTGCCACAAAAGTGTGAGAAAGTAATCCGGGAATAGATTTGCACGACGCAACACCCACGTTTGGGAATAGATTACGAAACGATGAGGGCTGGGATTAATTCAGGTTCGAATTATGTTTTTCGTTGATTATGTGTCCGTCAAATACCGTTCCGACGTATTGAAATAATTCAACCGGTGAGCTTATACAGCTTTCATATCCAAGCCCATGATTGATTGATTTGCGGAGGATTACTCTGTCACCGATCATCCGAAACAAACCAAGTTTCCCATAAATACGTTCGCTGTGTGAACTACATTCGTGCGAAAAGTTCATCGACGTGAAATTGCAATGTTCCTCAGACAACGTTGAGGAACGAAAGACGCTAACATGGATCTACTCCCCTTGTATCAATCGACAGCAAAAATATGGACGAAATTTCGCGAGAGACAGGATTTTGCTCCCATTCAAAGAGTCCACTACCTTCTATGCACAGAAGAGAAGAGAAGAATGATAGTCTAACGTTACCTGTTCGTCGAGGTTGTTTCTTAGTCGGTGTACGAGGTACATAAGGGCTCTAGCTGAAGCTGGTTATATCCGTTGAGTGCCTGAACCTGAACGTACTAACTTTGAGTCAAGTGAATCGGCACGAATCGCGCGAGCTTGCGGCAAGCGAGGATTCAATGGCTCGGATTTATGGCCGGATAGATTCAACCAGGTCCACATCTCGCCGGTGGAGAAAATCTGCGACCAAACTGAACCGAAAATAAAAGTGGGGCAGCGTCTAATCAAGCAAAGTGCATGTGGGCCAAGGAAGGGCGAAAACCTGGCCTCGCTGCTTCGCTTTTCTTATTTCGGACACGGATATAAGCTACTTATATGCTCACTCGACGTGAATTCACCGGGATATTGTTTTACAGGTTTTTCAACCCCCATCCTCCGACGGTCGATAGCGAAATGTGTTTGGCGTGGATATATGCCTCGGACACGTTCAGAATTCGCTCGAATATATTCTCGTACTTATCGTCCGGGCGTGAGCGCACGAATTCGACCCAAACGGGGTCGCCGGTGGTCCGCCCATGGGCTAATCCGAGATAAACTGTAGAGCGATTGTTTCCCTAATCGCTGACGTATTTATCGCCCTAGCGCCGCGGCGCACCGCGTCGGTGGATTTCGCGATTCGCGATCGGACGGTCTGCACCCGTTCAGAAATTTCCTTTCGAACGCGAAGCAGCGAGATGATTTATCGAGTCTGCAGGAATCGGGTAGCCGGCTGACAACCGGATACAGGATACAGGCTCTTCCGAAATGATATGTTGTCCGAAAACACGAGCATGGTCACCCATCGGCGACTGTTAATGCCAATCGAAGAACCTCGTTACCGATTATAAAATCAGCGAAAATCACCTTTCCATGCAATTATGGTAAATCGACTCATGCGGGAATTTTCAGGGTCCCTAGGATTCCAGATTCGACTCCGAGACGTCGTCCCAACGGGTTGAAAGTGTCCGTCACTTTGTGACCGAGAAGTATTCCAAAATCAGTTTTTCGGCGCCCTGAATCGATTCCCGAGAGATTCCCTGCGAGTCAAAATATGTATTTTCCGTATTCTGAGATCGAAGTCCCAAGGTCTATACTTCGGGAGAGAATCGGTAAGGAATCGCTTCGTCGTTTGTATTCTGATTTAAATAAGTCGGGTGAAAAGTCTGACTATTTTGCGGATCTAGTGCATACATTACCTGATGCGGAAGACGGTGTACATATAGTGGATACGGATTCCATGAAAGACGCTTTCTGAATACGGTATAACGTTAAACTCGAAGCATGAGCCGAAGCATGAAGTACGTACAATGGATACTTCGAATTCACACGACGAAGCTGGGACACATCGCGCGTTCTACAAGCCCCAGGATATCCGCTAGTGAAATATACGTATACACATGTGTATCCGTGTTCTACACACATGTGTGTAATAAAGTATGTATATGACAAACTACCTTCGACAGAGGCACCGAACGGTGGACTGGATAACGATGGGGAATCAATAAGCTTATCTATATACTAAACCTACCCTTGGTGGTAGCTGTGGTACGGGGTACTCCGTCGTCGGCCGTGAAAATGGCAACAAATTTCCATCCCTCTGATTCAAAGCTGAATTCTGATTGAAAAACAATCTGAAAATTAACACCCGTCACACTGCTGCATCGATGATTGCAGATCGATACACCAGTTTATTCGGGTTAAATTCACTCGTGTCGATTTTATTCCAGGATTCGGCGAGTCGCTTTTCCCTTGTAATCCCAACCCTTAAAATTGAGTGAAAACTAATGGTTTCAAACTTTGTAACAACCCCTGAAATTATAATGTACTATTCTTTGGACAGCCAAGCGAAGTTGCGGGTAATTATTTCTTCGCTATGCCATGGGAACAGAGCTTTCGAATTTGAAAAAGCTGCGTGGGTCTCTTCGAATCGTATCCGCAAACGAACCGGAAGAGTTCGAACTGAAAAGCCAAAAATCTCCACGCCGTATAATTTGAAGAGATTTGATCAGCTTTTTTCGAATCGGTTCCTGCTTTGAGGACGAGGGATGGTGGCATAGTTGGAACTGCTCCATCCAGCGAAACGACAATCTAACGTGAGCTAATTACCGATAGCCGAATTATCGGCACGCGACAAAATCTCTTGTCCATTCGTTCGCTCGTCTGCGGCACCCGCGGAGTATTCGGAGGGTCGAAAGCGATGCGGGAAATAAATGCGGGGAGAATTTTTATGGAATTTTGGAATATTTATACATATTCTTCGCAAGGCATTCGGCATTCGGAATACTCGTGTAATTCCGTGATGTGAAACTTGAAAAATATGTAAATTCGTATTTTAATAGCTCAAAGGTACAGAGACTCGTTGCGGGTTGAAGGGAGGCCAATAACAATGGACAGCAAGCGCCGTGATGCGGTTATCCGACCGCGAAATTGTCCACCCCCAACCAGCTACCCCTCAGTTCAGTCTCCATCGGTGTGTCGTCGTTCTGAAATATAGTCGCATTGTTTCACGCGATACAAAGCTCCGCAAACAATAGCTCGGCTTCAGACAATTGATACAATTTAAATCGTCGGGCAAACTTGAAACGACAGCCCTTTTAGTTTCGTGCAAAATGATCGACGCCTACGTTCGATATCGCGCTAATTGATATTGATAATTAATCAAAAATCCCCTGACGTGGACATTTCGCTTTATGAACACACCTTTAATTAATCTATCATTCACTCGCATAGCGCGCGTCCGACGATCAGAATATTCATTTGCGTATATCCGCAAGTAATCCACGACCAGACATGACAGGCTTTTAAACAGGGTCAGTGGTCACTTTTTTTCGACTTCTCGACTCGGCTCGGAGTCACGATTGAGGCCATTTCCTGAAGGAAAAGCCACGAGCCAAATCGACGTTTCTTTTGGGTAGAAGGACTTTTGTCTTATGAAGGGAAAAGCCACTTCCTCGCAGGCTGTAGTCGACAAAAACTTAGTCTCGATCTTTTGGGTTCGACAAACTGAATAATTCATCGAAACATTTATAGATCCTTCTTCCATCGAATTCTTATCGAATGAAAATACCGAGCTTTCGCATCTCTGACAAGAGAACAGCAGCTTGAAATCACAAGCTAAAATCGTGAGATATACGCGGATTTTTCCTACAAAAAAAAAAACTAAAAGATATGAGTCTTCCTTCGCGGGTTATTCTGGCCAACTATTGCTCGAATGATCTCCTTTTTGAATTTAATGACATTTACTGCCAACCCATGACCTGGAACATTCATCAATTATTTCTCGATATCATCTTCCAACTGCCCTGACCTCAATCCACAAGATTTTTGCGTAAAACTTTCGGGTTAGTCCAGATGGAAGATGATGAATCGACCGAACCGTTTTAGCAAAAAGCTCGTGGACCTATACGTCCATTTTTCGGAAAGAGACTCAATATTCCCAGCTTAAAGACTTTTGATATTGATGAAGACGACTCGATCCCAACTAGAAATTTTGACGAAACTGAAACGGGAGCAACCTCCGTCATGCTAGAATCGAGTCAACCATTCATAGTTAATACTCATTCCGCATCGAGTCTAATTTCAGTCTCACAAGATTGCCTTGGCAGGATCCAGGCGTCCCAAGAGTCTGTGTCTAACGTATCAATCAAGTCGTTTTCAATGAGGAGCTAAAAGCCAGGAAATACGATACCGCGTAGCTATTTACACCCCCACGAAGAATTTCGATCGAATTTCCGTTTACAGTCATGCAGTTCGAAAATAGTTTCGTTAGATTTTGAAATTCTTGCATCAAAACACTCGCTCTCTCGTATAGAATGTATATATTCGTGATTATCTCAATTTTATCCGAACCGCAGATAGTTATCACGAGCAAATTTATACGTGCGTACATGTAGTCGTGATTCATTACTTGAAAGGTCAAAAGCAGACCCCTGGAACATAAAACGTAATAAATATACGTGCGAAATCTCCTACAGATACGCATTTCTACAATAATATTTGCAATTCAATTTCGCACGATTCACATTATCTCCGAGCGCCTGCCGACTCCCACCCTTGAAAATTTAAACGGTTTTCTTACCCCCCGGACGCTTATCACCGAGTGGTTTTGATTAGCTGATTGATCAATGGCAAAAACCGGCTGATCCGGCTGCTTCGCACCCCGCAATTCCATTTGCCAATATCACGTCTGCCGGGAGACAGGCTTCAAGGAATAGGGTAGAGCTCTGTTTTGCAATGGACTTCAAGCTTCAAACGCACCGAGGGCTGCCTTCCACCGGGTAATACTAAGGGCTTCACGGCTCGCTGACGTGCGTCGCTCAAATACTCGAGAAGTACGGAATACTCCTGGCTTATTACGTCACTTAAGAGGAATTACAGAACCAGGAAATTTCATGGTTCAAATAAGGCGGAGCGCAATTTACATCGCCTAATTTACTACTGGCTGAACCGTTCCCTGTTGTTTTTACTTGTATAGTATATATCTACACGAGTATAAGCGCAAGTACGAACGATGTTTGTATATCAGCTGCGTAGATGCTTATACAATATACGTGTATAATTATTTCAACGGATGTTCTATCGAGAGACGTTCTACCCAACTCAATGTCTCGGAAATGTTAGATTCAACGTATATATGTATATGTAGGTATACCTTTGTTGTACTACGAAATGAACGGTTCATTAGTTAAATCCTTGCGTCATGCTGTCTGCATTAGGTACCCAACGAGGTTGATGCTGATACCTGCGATTTGGACAACTCCCGAAACAGCCAATTGGCGCGCCGGAATCGCTGTAGTCCGGAGCACTGATTGGCTGTTTCGGTAGTTGTCCAAATCGCAGGTGTCAGAATCAACCTCGATGGGGTTCCTTTGAAAATCATTGTTACATGGGGTTATGTCATTCGTTGGACGTGATACGCGACATCTCGCTGACTATACTAGTGGAATAATTGGCGGGAAAATCTCTAATCAGATGAAGAAAAGATGAAGATTCCAAATTCACGAAAACTGGTTTATGTGTCAACCCCTTTAATCGCCTCTTTTCTATGCCATGGTGCCATGTTGCCATGAGGTCTAGTTGGTATCGCGACGAAGCATGTCCGGAAAAAAGATCGCTTCGAAATATCCATAACTATATGTATAATACAGAGAGGAAATCTTGAAACTACAGTCGCCTGCGCATGCGCGAGTTTCGTCGTCTGCCGAAGCAGGCTGGCCATCCCAAGTTTTAGCTGTAAAATTTTGTTTTTGGCGCCGATGTAATTGATACGAGCTTTTGAGGTTAAAATCTCAATTATTTGCAGTAGCGATTCGGAAAGGCTTGGAAAGCTTTTATTCTTGAGATTGAAACTTGATGTTCTGAAAGAACCGCCGAAATTTATTCCGAACAGCTGATTGCTTGCTCCGATTTGATGTAGCGGTTTATTCAGACGATGTGTTTTTTCCGATCACAATTGGAAACTAGAGGTCTAATTGTAAATGCTGGGTGCTTAGAAGAACCGAAGCAGCTAGGTGGGAACAGTTTATTCAATCGTGTTAATTCAATACAGTAGAAATTGAATTAAAATAAAAAACGACGTAACCTCGATCGACTACTTCACGCGCGAGAGTTTGACAGCTCTCGCTCCGTTCCTTGCAGTTGGCACCCGTGCCTCGTAGGTTAAAATATCACCGCGGGACGATCTCACCGACCAATAAAATTGAATGATCTAGCGCATGCGCGGTTGGCTGTATAGTTTCAAGATTTCCTCTCGGTATAATGCTCTTATTGCATCCAACTCCTCAATTGCGAGTATATTTCAATTTCTGCAAAAAAGTGGTTTCAATTGCTTTAGATCGTCCACTTTCAATTCAGTATCGTAAAAGAAATCTAGTGGTTCGACATCCTTGCGGAGCTAATTTACGAAAGCCTTGCAGTTTGTTCGCAGCTGCCCATGCCAAGCCAATTAAAGCGCAAGCAACGGAGTCGAACAATAAATATATAGTATACCTAGCTGGTTGAGGCAATCTTGAGGAAACGAGTAGCGCCTAAGTCGTTTTCTGGGAACACGGTTATCCGGAAACTGGCTGGCTCAGAAAAACATCCCGAAAAAATATTCTCTCTTACTTTCTCTCCCGAGTCGTGCACAGGACTTGTGTAACACATGTCTTATCGGGGTAGGGTCGATAACGTTTTGATTGACGGCCTCTGAATAGCGACGGAAATTGTAGCGACTAGTCTCGCCCTGATTCAAGTCTGTATAAGAAAACCTGATGATACTTCTCGCGGGCGAATTAGTCCTCGATAGAAAAATGAAAAATGAAATGACCATTAAAAAACTAGGCCTTCGCTAGATATTCTCCTCGTCGTCACGGACAGTTTTATACTTTGGTTTAATGCAAACGTTGTGCAATATATCTCGTATATCGGTGATTCCGTTCTAACTATGTCTATTAATGTCCTGTACTGTTGCTCTCCCTGGTCATCCATTAACAATCTATTCATAAAATTTTTGTATCAATACGATCCTCGTGAACATATTTCATCGCTTTTTTCGTATAATATAACTTGCAGTCCGGAGAAAACTTACAGTTTAAATCACTTAAATGTCAGTACCGTGTCACCTCCATTTCTAGAATTTACCTATGAGTTCATTATTTCTTCGTCGCGATAAATGATCCGAACTAATTAATCCATAAATCTAATTAACGTTATAATACAATTCATAAATAAATTATAATGCAATTCATAATAATTTTTCCGAAGAATGTCTACCAAATTTATTTCACGTCAGTACCGTGAATGAACGAGTCGGTACCGTGGCACGGAAAATTTGAAATTTGTTTCTCATTCTCGATATTTTGAAGTTGTAGCGAAATCCTCTCGGACTTTCATTTTTACAATAAAATAGAGTAATCATATGCATTATAAAACTAAAAAAGTTTAATTATAGAATCAAAAAATGTTTAATTAAAAAAGTTATAGTTAGAACAGAATCACCGATGTAGCTATGAGATGCTCGTATCCCTTCAACGCGTTCTTCCGCCTCTGAAAAAGTGCAGATCTGGAAATCTCGTGTTCGAGGTAGATCCTTTCAGGCGATAATTCATCGCTGGTTTGTGCAAACCGCGGAGTATTTATCGACGTTATTCGTGATTGGTTCAATTATCTGATCGCCGAGTGTGCCGTGAAAGCTACGGGCAGAAAGAAAAGAGGAAAAAAGATAGAGAGAATCGTTAAAATCACTGTGCCACACGACGTGTGAATATATAGTACATACACACCCTCGTTCGTCGACATTGTAATTATTGTTAGAGTGGACGAAAAAAGGAAACGTCATCCCCGTCATTCCAATTCTGTCTAAAGAGTGGGAAAAAAAAACACCGCGCTGCACTGCACTCTCAAAGATTGGCACTTTGCGTTTCACTCTGTGTAAACTTTCCGCTAAATTATCGCGAATTATTCATACCTACGTGTCGGCACGGTTTTCACTTTTCTACTCTTTATCGTCGCGGAACGCGGGGCTGAGTAATACGTTACGTCACACCTTCCGATTCTGTGAAACAGGGTGACTTTCCTCATACTTCATGATTGCACCTTTTAGCAGTATTTTGAGTGGTACGTTTTTCTGGATTGTGCCTCGAAATCTGTGCGTCCCCATTCACCCCCTCGGAACGATTGATGGAAATAAACTCCGCCGTATATATTTGGAAGCGTCGAACCTTGAAACTTTCTCGATTCTCTTTGGAAACCTCGCGATGGTGTTCCCTAAAAGTTGCCTTTTACTTTCGCCGGATGAGAGCGAGGAGCTGGAGTGAGGATTGTGCAAGAGTTGGTAAGTTCTTGCGCAGGTTGTGTCAAGATTCGAGAAGTTTGTTACGGTGTTTTGGTTCGTTGACTCGCTAGACTCACGTCAACCATTTAGTAGTATAGAGAGTGCGAGGCTGTTGGTGAGTCCCGAAGGATAGAAACTGGCTTCTTTGTTTGAACAGGACCATCGTTCGCTCGTGCGGAGATCGTTTCTGTGTGAAACGAGCGTTAAGCATTCTCCAGTCTCTGTTTAGCGTGGATAAAAACAAACAGCGAACGACAAACGGCGAACGCAAAGGTAACGGGCAACGGGAAACGGGAAACGGAAAACGGGAAACGGGGAACGGGAAGCGACGAGCTCTGGTAACGGGAAACGACAAATACGAAACGAAACGAAACGAAACGAAACGAAACATGGGGTGGAGATGGCATTACGAGAAATAGGAACTATCGGAGGACTCCGAACTTCTGGTTAACTTCCGCCTCCCTGACTTGACCTTTTGACCCTCCACTATCAATTTATAGCTCGAACGCGTCCCGAGATACTTTACGACAGGCAGCGGTTGAGTTGGTCACGGCATGGCATCGTTCCTGCACTCCCATAAACCATCGGGGTTCACCCTTTCGCGCGCTTTTTGACACGCACTACCGAGAAGCTCCCTTTATTCCAGAAAAGCTTCGCCGCGAGATAGAAGAAAAGGAAAAAATAAACACGAAACTTCGACCGCGTAGGGTTTCGGGCATACCTAAGGTATACATCGGCCCACCTTTCGGTCCCTTATGTAGGTATACTTTATCCAGAATTCCGTTAATCTTCTCGAACTGTTTCCAGAGGTTATTTACGGCCTTGGGAGTTAAAGATCTCAGCTCCTAGGGCAGGTATTAATCTTTCGTTTCTAAACTTTTAATCAAATCCCAAAACCCCCTCGTTCGGTCGGATAGAAATTGAATTTAAATAAAAAATCAACATTCATTAAGTCCTCGAACAGTCTTCTCGCCGAGCAGGCCTTATAAACTATGACCGAAGTTATACTCGGGCTCTTCAATTCGGAGAGCTCGTTCAATTTCAGATTTAACGAATCTTTCGAACTACTTCTGTCCACCTTCCTGATGCGAAAGATAATAACTTGCTTCACTTTACTCCGCGTTACGTTACGTCACGTAGAAATCCTCGTTCTAAAAAGTTGACGTCTTCTCGTTCCCCACGGGTATAACAGAGATAATTGGAAACTAGGTGAGAAAGCGCTTCTGCACTTTTCCCCAGAGGCTGCTATTAATTAGAACGATACATCACTCCGGCTCCTTTGTGACAACCCGACGTCCGCCGACTCGAACAGACACGGTCTCGAGCCTGACTCTACGGAACGTTACAGATGTGGACCAAGCATCCGTCATTAGGAACCACTTCTGGTTAACACGGGCTACCCGGAAATCAGCTACGTCCATTTACGGTTCGTCACGTAATCCGAATGGTAGCCGTTCGAAAAATCCTGGGCGAAGCTTTCGGTCCACATTCTAATTTTCGTCTCTTCGTCTCGGAAATATGGTTACCATCTTTCGTTGTAGGATATTGCCGCGTTTATTTGAATGAAAAAACAATAAATCGATCGAGGGGCACCTCCGGAAACTTTTTTCGAAGTCCAGATTTCGGGGTTGGGACGTGAGAAAAGATGTACCTGGGTATGGATTCCTTTCGAATACCTCGACACGTGTTACCGTAAACCTTGGAGCCTGGAAGAATATTCCTCGCTTTTTCTCTGCTCGAATTTCCCGCGACGGAATCCTTCCAAACCCTTTATTACAGGAAAGGGAAGTTGAGATTGTGATCCTGGAGTTTATTGTCTGAAAGCTAACAATGAGTGGTACGAAGATTCGAGCTAATTTTCTCTGAAATGCATCGAACAATATTCCGAAGTAGAGAAAAGTAATGAATTCAAATATCATATCCCTGCGAGCAGCTAGAAATACCTACTCTCTTCGTAATCAGTTCCATGAAAGCTCGAGCTGCCTCCTCGTTCCACAATTCTTCAGTTCTCTAGGGTTGGCTTCGCCTGCTATATTAAGCAACATCCGACGTCTAAAACGGGTCAGCATGCATTCATTTGCTAAGACATATAATTCTCCTCTAGCCTCTAGGGCCAATTAGTGGAAATTATTTAATCACTCCAGGGCTTAGAATTTTTTCCACGGAAACCCGTTGCAATTTCGCTTTTCAAACCTCGCTTCAACTCTGCGATCAAAGTGACTTATTCAATGGGATATTTGAAGATGAATATTAATTGAAAGCTCCGGACCTATCTGTGGGACAATTTTCGCAAACGATATGGTACGACGCAGACCCTGCCATTGCCTATAGCTTGGAGCCTATAAATTTTCACGGACAAAGCTCTGCGGTTATAAAATCAATCGATATAGGTTCACCCGTTTGATTGATGTCACAGATCACTTACTTCAACTGAATTAGGTTCCGCACTGATGTTTGCAAATTGTAAACAGAGAACAAGAAATTCGAAACGGGAAATTCGAAATAGTCGGAGTGAAATTAGCGATAAACTCTCATGTCTAAAATCAACTCGACACGAATGCCTACTGGAATTTTTGAAAACTTTTTGAATACTTTTTGAACAGAATCAGATCGCAAGCTGTTTAATCCCGAGTCAAAAATATTCATTCTTCTCTCTCTCAATTTTCTATACTTTTTCTCTTTATTCATCATCCCAAAGCCCCATTAAGCCGGACGCTTAATACGTCAACAGTCCACAACCAGAATTGGCATTGAGCCATAAATGATACGTATACAAGGTGTTCAAGGTTGGGCGAGCCATACTTTGAGGGCAGATTCCTTGTGAAATTCTGAGACTAAATTTCCTTTACCAAAAATCCGAGGGTTTAATAGTTTCCGAGCTACGGAAGATCTTAGTTGAACGGTCACAGAGCTTATATAGGTCACACAGACTGGGCACCGCGCAACTTGCGCTCATGGTCAGCCCAGTCTGTGTCACCTGCAAGTTCTGCGATCGTTCAACTCAAGATCTTCCGTATCTCGGAAACCATTGGACTCTCGAATTTGTGGTAAAGGAAATTTAGTTTCAGAATTTCACAAGGAATCTACCCTCAAAATATGGCCCGCTCAGCCTGAATCACCCGGTAGCTACTTACAATTAGCCAATTCGCAAAGAAAATCGGATTAATTAGCGCGTGGCTAATGCAATTACAATTGCCTGCTGAATTCTTGTCAGATAAGAAACTTCAGATTTAAGTTAGTCCTCCGATCTAACGCACGTACGGGTCTCACCGGAATATAAGATCATCTTATCTGGACCAATGAAATTCTTTTGGGTGATAAAATCAACAATAAAAATAATAAACGAGGGAGATTCATCCTCGACAGCAATTTGTCAGAATCCTGCCCAAAAATGAAATAAACTAAACGAATGTGAAGATTTTTTTGACAAGAGTAAACTACGAATCGACTAATGGCACAATGAAATTTTAATCTCGAAAGGAATCTCGCTCGTTAGTTACTTTCTATGTCGAGTACTTTACGTCGGTCAAGCAGCCCATAGTGTGCAACAAATTCTTATCTACAGGTTGTAATCCTTCGGCAAATTACACCAAAAGTTGAAATAATAGTCCGAAGGCATGACTCGTAGTAAAGACTCGAGTATTTTCAGTCTAGCTTTGCCCAGGAGAAATTCCGTCCAGTTCCCAGAACAAATTTGCCTTCTGTAGTAATCGCAGTACCATTGGGCGACTGCAGGCCGGGACTAAAGCTCCGGCGTCAGACTACAAGCGTGCTTTTATTCGGAATATAAATGCCTTGCAATCCCTCGAGAATTATCAATAAATGGCGCGTGTTATGAATTGGTTCAGCCTCCTGCCCAAGCCTGTAATCCCTCTCATAACCCACACAATTTGCAACCGTTCCTTTGCACTTTTAACAGTGCCAACTCGAGGGTGGGCTGATCGCATGCTGGCGAAAAATTATTGCACTCTTCTGGGTTTCTACGTTCGTGAGTGCAGGGGTGAACTGCGATTGCAGGTATCGTCTTATCATACTTTCTCCGACCTGTCTATAAACGATCGGGAGGATTTCAGATATCGAAAGCTCATCCGTCTAGAGTCGAGCGGTCGTTGCAAGCTCTGTACCATCATTGGGATCATTGATTTCCTCTGAATGTACTGCAGCAGATTGTGATTTTATGACGTCGACCAGATTCTGCAACAAGGACCAAGTCTAATGGCGATAAAAAGCTCGAATTTCAAGTTTCTGTCAGTTCCGAGCGAGTCTTTGTGCTTGTGTCGATGGGTGCGGATCTCTTGCATCCTCGACTCAGGAGAAGTTCGGAAAGAAGAACAACATTATCTGCCAATATACTTTTCGAATCTTTAACACCTCCGGTTTCGAAACGGCGAGCTTTTAAAGCTAAAAAACAGTTTATAACTCCTGAACCTTCGGCAATAATTCAACTTACTTTGGAATGCAACTGCACGTTGTGAAGATACATGCTTCGGAATTTTTTCGGGATCTTTAGACATGCCAATTCAAACTGTCAGCCAAAATTCTATCAAAGGAAGACTACTGAAACCGGAAAGCTCTCATTTTACCTTGCATAACAGCAGCTTAAGATTATGAGACGCGTGATGTATGAAAGTGAGAAGGGCTGGTCACCCTAATTTGAAAAATTAATTCGGAAATTGAAGGGGCTACGGAATGAGACGATGGGTTTCAGTTCGAACGGACAAGTCTGATATCGCGAAGAATTTAATTCCTGACTGCCTAGATCTTTCAATAACCCGATTCGCATGGTGAATAAAATATCAGGCACTCCTGCATCGCGTTGGGGAACGACAGTTTCCATTTTCAGCCCACTTGGCTACCTCTGTAACGCCGGGGTTCGGGAACCCCGAACATCTGTGGCCATCCAAACTGCTATTCTATGCCAATTTGCAATTTTCACCGTGAAACGTGCCTCCCGGACCCACAGGGTGACGGGTGCTGGTCGGCGAGTATCTGTCCGTGATTTTTATCCGAAACAAATTGGCGAAAGCAAACATATCGAATGAATATTTCTGCGTTTCAATAGAGCAATGAATTCACCCTTTGGGTATTATGTAATTAGGAGCTTTATTCCCGTACGAATGATATCTGAAAAGTTTATTCCAAGTATCGAGTTATTATTTGCCGTATCATTCAGTGAAACGAGCTGGTAGGCGGGTAGGTATAACTTTGTGGGAAATGAAACAAAAAATAAAAATAAAAAAGAATTGGGAAAGGTTATCGAAAAAGCGAGCGAACAACGGGCGGAATAAGGCGATGTAATTAGGTGTACGAATGAAAAAAAATGTAATATGATTCTGCCTCGCAGGGGCAGACCTTCCAGAGTTCAAAAGGTCAATATTATCCAATATATTCGACACAGCGTTGTATAATATATCCCAACCATTTCGCGTTATTATCGCAAAAACGGGACTTCGAATTCGCTTTTATTTCCAATATTTGTTTCCGACATACTCGGAATTGGACAATCAATTATTGCCGTACAGGTAGGCTCTGTATCCAGAACAAGTCGACAGTGCAACGCAGACCACAAAATTTCAACATACTATAACGTACATTTCGTGTGGATTATAATTTGGCAATTTGGCGAAGAATATGTGAAAAAAAAAAAATTTTGATATTTTTCAAAAATTCTGTTCCCACGTCTGAAAGAATTTTTTTGTTTTTTTTTTTAGTACGTGGAAGAATACCTTGGTATGGAATTTTTGAATTCAGAAAATTGAGGGAAGAGAATCCGTTGAGGTGAAAAAAAAAAGTTTCTTAAAAAATAAAATCGCCGACTTTTTCTTCCCGTTTTGTTTTTCTTTTTATTTTTCTTTCTTTCTTCTTTCCATATTCTGTCCTTAGCGGTTATCCAGATTTCTTCGCATTGAAATTCGTAAAAGTTGGTCACCTCGGAGGAGACCGACGTGTCACCGTCGTTCCAGCAGGGAACGTCGACTTCCGGAAGTTTTTATTTTTTGTATTTTCTTCCTTTTTTTTTTTATATTACTTTTCCTCCTTTGTCCGTTCAAAATACTTCTGACAGGGAAAGTTCAGAACGAGAATAAACGCGCCCTCGACAATCTTTCAAGGAGCCAGAGAATATTTTTATCTCACCACTGCGCGATGCTGTCTTGACAGAAGAACGAACGACACCCTCAAACTATATAAAATCACGACATATCTCTCCTTTAACGACCCACCCTTTTTTCAAAAATCTACCAAACTGACGATCGTTCTCGCAATTCAGTAACGGGAATCCTGACGATTCGTGTAATTTTAGAAACGATCGAATCGATAGAAATATTGCAAATTTTTATGCCCATCGTTCGAATATAA
Organism: Tenthredo distinguenda; assembly: GCA_947538915.1. Taxonomy (NCBI): domain Eukaryota; kingdom Metazoa; phylum Arthropoda; class Insecta; order Hymenoptera; family Tenthredinidae; genus Tenthredo; species Tenthredo distinguenda. The sequence goes on from OX384538.1 coordinate 5,226,604, forward strand.
AATCTCGAAAATTTCAGATATTCTCAACCCGCCATTTCTGAGATAATTCGTCAAGTTCGTCGGACGAAACTTCCAAGGTCTTTCTTTCGACCTGTTTCTCGGATACCGGAGACCCGAGGATGCGAATACTCGTTGGAAATATAGAAATTCATTTTTTGAACGGAACCGATACTTTTCTTATCGGCAAGGTGATGAAAAGTGCAGATGGCCAGCTTCGATTCGCCCGTTTACACATGAGGTGGGATAGAGTCCGTCCAGATTCTTTTTATCCCGGTATCCCGAGTCCCAGGTAAATATATCGGGTAGTTGGGTCAACAGAGCGAATTGAATACCGCAAACGGCGATCGAATAGGCTTGGATAAAGTGAAATAGGTTTTGAAATAAAAGGCTGCCTCCCTCCGAGATCCCCTTCCGTAATTTTCCTTTTTCTCTCCTCTTTTCTTTTTCCCACAGATTTCAATCGGAACTTTACCACGCGCCGTGATCTCCGAGCTGAGTTAACCCCTGTACCTATCATCTGCAAACCAAGCATTCGCGGTCCGATGCGATCAGAGGTGTACCCTTGCAGTTCGTACACCACACGCGGCAAACTTAATAATCGATTGACCATAGCATTTTTTATTTTCACTCGAAATTTTTCCCGCGATCGTACGACCCGGAAAAACGTAAGATTTTCAATTTTTTTTTTTAGTCGCCCGGCATTTGGTCTGTTCAACAAACTCGCCGAATGATTTCGGGAAAGATGTGATGAAAAAATCTGAAATTTAGAGAATTTTACAGTCAAATGATGCGCGAGAAAATCTCCATATGTTTTCTGATTGGAACTCTTGTTTCTGGATGAAGAATTTCAATTGTTTTTCCCCAATTCTTGACCGACGACGTACAAATTTCAATTTTCCGAATGATCTGAAGAGCAGCTAGATCAGAAGATCCGAAATCCTCAGGGTTCTGCATTCGAGTGATGGGGATGGAAGATCACCATATCTAAGTCAATTTGATTTTTCATTTTTGACTAAAAATCTATATTCCGATCCCACTCGATGGTGTTTCCGGTAAACGCTTGCTTCTTTCTTCTTCAATTCATCCATTCTTTTCCTCTATTTTTTATCTTCAATTCGAGAAATGGCTTTGACGATAACGGAGGATCAATCTGTCTTCATTAAATTAGTTAGCTTTTGGTGTTATCGTCGGTTAACTACCAAACGGCGACAGCGGAGCGCAATTACTCCTAGATCGTAAAAACCAACACTTATCGTTAATTGGCCGTAACGAGGAGTCGGATCACCCAAAAGGGAATTTCACCTCGTATTTTTTGCTACCTCTATCGCAGTGATTTTTTTCTTTCGCTTTTTTCGATGTAAAACAGGTATCAATGAAATTCACAGGATCCAGATTTCTGCTGCGGATGATCTCGCTCTGCTTCCGTTCGGACCCAAAAGATGAAATAGGACCGCTGGGTCTCCGTTTCAAAGACACAAAGTCATTCATGAATGAACTAATTCCAATTGAAAGAGGGAAGTCTCGAATTTTTAAAATTCCGAATTTGAATATTCGCGATTTTCAGAAACGGCATTTCCCCGGAAGTCTGCATAGCCGATATCAGGAATTTTCAAAAGGAGAACACCGAAGGTTCAGAATTTCGAAAGCTAAAAATCCGAAAGGCCAAAACTCCGAGACTCGAAATTCACGCATTTCCAACAACTCGGGCTGTATCGATCGTATCAAAACCAATGAGGGGTGAAATTGATCCTCTTGAGATGTACTTTTTGGAAAAAGAAACGAAATATGAAGTAGACTGAAATTTGCGTAAACTTGAACGTTTCTGAAAATTCGGAATTTCGACCGTTCGGAACTTTTAAAATTCGGATCTTGAACGCGACCCTCTATTCGAGGGTTCCGATAGTTCGAGCGAAACTTTGATGCGCCTAATTTGCTCGTATACGTCAGAACTACTCCCCTGGAGAAATCAGTTCTCTTTCGGTTGAAATACGAATTTTGAATGACCCTGAGCATACATATGTAACAGGTTATACATAGTATACTAGATGCATCGAGTATGTATGAAGCATTGGGTAAATCAAGCGAGCTGGGTAGGAAACTACCTAACAATACATCAACCTAGGTAATTTATGGGAGGGCGGTTAACCCCTCGAATACCCGGAGAGGTGAGCAAGGATCTAAAAGGCAGATGCTGAAACTCTCCGGCCTGTTGCCGTGATTAGGAAACGACTTTTCTGGAGGATAAAGTGTTTTCCGATTCCTTGGACTTAGTGGTACACGATTTTACCCTCAAAAAATTTCTCATCGAATTATCGAGAAAATGGTGAAAAAAAAAACAAAATGAAAATAAAAATATATGCAAAACTTCATGTATCAAATCCTTAAGTGAAGGATTTAACAATTTGTCACGTCAAAAAATCGACAAGTGTGTCGATATGTCAAGCATACGTCCTATGTGTGCCTGAAAAATGATTGAGAACTAAAATCCGTTGTCATCCCCTCGTATTCTTGGAATAAATAGTCGGAAAAAGCTTTGAGGGATATTGTATCAGATTATCAGAAAATTTGTTTATTTTTTGCATTTTGTTTTTTTTCTTATTTTTGTATTTTTTTATTTTTTTTTCTATTTCGTAACGAAAACGAGTGAAAGTACGGAGGAACGTGAAATACCCAGACAGCTTTATTTCGAGGGAGACAGGTGTAATCCGGAGGTTAAACATGAGCTTGACACAATATTTTCATGCTCATATTCTCTTGAGGGATGTTCTAAGATATTTCAAAGGGAATCATCAAATTCGTGTATAATGCTTTATTATTTATTACAAGGATAAATGAGAGCCTCCTATTCGACGTGAAAAATGTTAGAAGCTGAATTATGTAATTGAGGTGTTGAAAAAAGAAAATGGGATGAAAAATTCTTGTCAAATTTTATGTTTTATAATTTTATTTCCAGACATAACACGCGGACCAAAAATTACTGCGGCAACCTTGGTGGAAATAATTCTACGAATATTTACGATCTATCAGGGAAATTGGAACTTTTCTTAGTTTTTCATAACAAATTGTAGTTTTTTCATAGTTTGATCGAAAAAAACGACGAATTTTTCCGGAGAACTACGAGAATCTACAATTTTTTATGACGATTCACCGAAATCTCTAATTTTTCATGAAATGCTACGAAAATCCACAATTTTTCATTGAAGACTACGAAAATTTAAAAGTTTTCACGGAAAACTACAAAAGTCTACAATTTTTTTTTTTTTTTTTTTTATGGAAAACTACGAAATTTTCCAATTCCCTAAAAATTCGTAAGAATTTGTAGAAGTAGAAATTTCTACTAGAGAAGCTTAACCGAAATATCTCGAAGCTTTAAATCCCCGGATAAATCGGTCAATTCGAACATAAGTTTCGGAATAATTCACCTACCGTTTCTCCACAGAGTCGACGTGAAGTTTTGAACGCGGTTTCCATTGATCCCTAGCAAATACCTATAGTCCCACACAATTCCTGAATACTAGATTGAACGTCTGAAACTGTGGCTATAATTTCCAGAATAGCGAGAATCGCGTCTGGGAGCAAAATAGGTTCCAAATATCGTACATCGTCGTTTTTTGATCACCGGTTGTTTAGAAATTCAAAAATTGAGGATCCCACGCGTTTGAATTGCGCCAAAAATTAGTGCGGAATAGTTTCTGGACGAGATTCGCATTTCTGAAAGCACCAGAAGACATACCGAGAGGAAATCTTGAAACTATACAGTCGACTGCGCATGCGCTAGATAATTCAATTTTATTGGTCGGTGAGATCGTCTCGCGGTGATATTTTAACCTACGAGGCACGGGTGCCAACCTGCAATAAACGGAGCGAGAGCTGTCAAACTCTCGCGCGTGAAGTAGTCGATCGAGGTTACGTTGTTTTTTATTTTAATTCAATTTCTACCGTATTGAATTAACAAGATTGAATAAACTGTTCCCACCTAGCTGCTTCGTTTCTTCTAAGCATCCATCATTTACAATTAGACCTCTAGTTTTCAATTGTGATCGGAAAAAACACATCGTCTAAATACACCGATACATCGAATCGAAGCAAGCAATCAGCTGTTCGGAATAAATTTCGACGGTTCTTTCCGAACATCAAGTTTCAATCTCAAGAATAAAAGCTTTCCAAGCCTTTTCGAATCACTACTGCAAATAATTGAGATTTTAACCTCGAAAGTTCGTATCAATTACATCGGCGCCGAAAACAAAATTTTACAGCTAAAACTCGGGATGGCCAGCCTGCTTCGGCAGACGACGAAACTCGCGCATGCGCAGTCGACTGTAGTTTCAAGATTTCCTCTCGGTATATGCATACATGTTTCTATAGAATACAAATCGATGCAAACTCAGTAACCCGCGGTCGCAGATATACCTATCAGGTACGTACGTTGTTCGAACTTTTAACGAGCTTCGGTAAGATCTTGTTTGCAAAGTAATAAATTATTGTAGTTAATGCCTCGTTCACAGTTTCCGCAAAGTCCAGGAGACACCGGTGTATCTGTAACTTCTTCTATTTTCTCAGTACACCCCTTGATCTTTCAAGGATCAAGGGAAGCAAGGATGTTAACGATGCACGGCGTAATCCACCCGCTTGCTGTTCAAAAAAATAAACCAAGATTCACAAATTTTCCCCATATAATTTTCTACAAAGTTAAAAAAAAATTGCGTTCGACAAATTTTTCACCAGAATTTATTGCATTTCACGATAAATTAGAGTCTCGGACATCGATGCCGAATGAATTCATGCGTTGAACTAGCCAGTACTTTGAAGATTTTTTGTTGTTTTTTGTTTTCGTACCAATAAAATTTTTCGTTTCATCATCCACGATATTAAATTATTTATTTTCGGATGAGTTCGGTACTCCCGGTTGTTCGCCATTCCAAAATGTGGAAATTACGGAAACCAATAATCGACGTCCGATATCAGAATGCAGCTGGACGACATATTTTTGAAACTAGCAAAATAACGCAGGCTACCAATGCCGCCTAATCGACTGCTACGATTCGAAAGAGTACAGCTTCGATTTCTGATATTATACAATCAACGAAGTTAATAAGATTATAATGATTATCGGATAACGATTGTTAATTAACTTCGAGAAATTCTAATAACAGGTGGCGAATTCGGTAAGCGTATAATTACCTCGTCACCGATACATTCAATGACGATAATAATTACAGTTAATTCTATTCGTAATGATGAGATTCCGTGGGCACATCGTGCGTTAAATTACCTAATCAAATTGCATTCTTGTTTGTCGGGTATTACAGGTGGTTCAGCCTACGGCATCTATTTCAACCGAGATTACAACACGTTCTGATTACTATTTACAGCTTCGACTTAATTCCCGCACTATCGTAAAGCAGTACGAAGCTGCGGGAATCTTTCGAGAGGTTTCAGTCTTGCTCTACATTTTTCCCTCGTACTTCTCGGTTTTCTCTTATTCATAAAGTACTTTGAATATATGAAAGGTACCGGTACCGCAGGAGAGAAACTTGTCCATAAACCAGGCCAATATTTCATAGGAAATTCTCCACCTGCAGGTAAAATACCTAGACACAAGAGTTTCATCCGCGGTATCTACTAGGTGCGAATAAAGAATATTTTATAGCGGGAAATCTACCCGGAGTCAGAATTACTTCGTTATTTTTGAAACTGGGTTGCGATATCTCTCAGAATCGACTGGGAGATAAAATCGCGATGCATTAATGCCTCTGGATTCTATTAAGAAATTTTTTAATTAATCACTCCAATTGTCGGTAATTAACTTCACATCTAGACCCGATACGAACGGAACTAAATACCCTTGGCATTAGGTGAGTTTCTCGCGTTAGAGAGAACCTCGCGGCTCACTGCTGTATGGAACTCATATAATTCGCAGCCACCATTTCAGATGGAAACTGATAGATCGAAAATTAGCTGATTTTCAGATGCGAATCTCCGATTTTCTAAGCCAGATACCTACCCACTCCGACGATAGAAATGAATATTGATCCTACCTGAATAAAACATCGAAGTATCATCCGGTTCCAAGTACTACAGCCTCGTCGATGAAGAGATTGAACTCTCTCGAACCCTAATCTTGCATCTAGATCGTATCGAAGTCTCGAGGACTCGGTGCTTTTAATATCATGAAAAGTAACCAGCTGTCCTATTAAAATCCAATCGATTAATGCGATTCTGATAATCGATACTAGTCCGGGTCATTCTACTCGCTACATATACTATCTTCCTTCAAACTGGCCACGATCCGAGTCAAGCCCGAGAAAACGTTGATTTTTAATCGCAATTGAGGAGTCGGTGCGATAAGGGCGCATTCAGCCCATACACCCTTGTCGCGAGTTTTTCCCAATAATTCATTGCACCCAATTCCTCAATTATGACCAGAGTTTCGATTGGAATTATCCACCTACTTCCTGACTGAAACACATACTGAGTTACAGGAGAAGAATTGGTAGCTGCTCAAGTCCAACTTTAATCGAGTTTTTAATCGTTTTCTTTCCATCGTAACATTCTTTTAGTTCGGTTCGGTTCTGGTCCGACTTGAGTAGATCTTGAAGAGAGAATTAGAGACGAATTGTCAGATGTGTAAAGACGTATATCTATTGCACAAGCATCGACACATCGCGCTCTTCTATGCGGCCTTTACGCTTGTCTGCGGTTACGTTTCGGTACAGCTATTATACTACCAGCTACTTGTGCTTGACTACTCGTCTCTGGTTCATCTGATGCAGGATGTTTCCCTTCTCTTGTCTCCTCTCCTCTTCTCTTCTCTGCTCTCCTCGCTCTCCAGAGTTTCTCCCATATTCTAGGAGGCTCTCAGAATCTCTCGAGCCCTTCGCAAGCTCTCAAGCTTCCAAGCTTCGTCGGTGTTTCCGGATCTCAGAAACATCGTCTTGCCTGCAACATCTTAAACAGTCTCGGCGACTGACTACTAGGTGAATTACAGCCCGAGTCAATTCCAATAAACAAATTAAATCTTTGCAATTTGTTTAGCAACGTCAGTGTCAGGCATGAGAAAATCTCCACTCGCTCGCGTTGTACAAATTTATGCCCTGGAACATCGAGAAGGCCAGGATTCAAAATTTGTGTCCGACGAATGCAGTTTGTATTTTTTGTTGATTGGAAGTAGATACCTGAGTAATTGAAAAACTAATAAAATTCAATTCAACACCCTGTGCGTAGACTTGCGAACCAATTTTCGTAAATCGATGTATGTATGTACCCTGGTGTTAAAATCCGCTGGGTTGAATAATTGCTTTTGTAATTGGATGCGTTTTGTCGCACGTGCATATAACCGCGATCGTCTATATCCTAAATTGACAGGAACCTATCGATACGTAGAGAACAGGGTGATGAGAAACAGACAGAAATTATGATCAGTCGATAAAATAATGAAAATGGAAAAAAATAATCACAAATAATAACAATGCCGTAATTTTTTTTATTCCTTTTTTAATAATAGCTTGAAATTTTTTTTTCCTCATTGTTTATTATAAATCCTCCCCTAAAATACGGCGTGCCAAAAGATTTGCGGGTGAAACTGTGCGGTCCGGGAACGGTAAATCAGGATTTATATTTACATCGGGAGCCAACCTGGCGAGCGAAAGTATAATTTCAAGGATTGTGTGTAGGTATAGGTATGATACACACGGCACGGTATAAGAGCTCTTCACACTCATCTAGATTTCTCACTTCCTGTGAGTACCAGCCGCGAAAATTGTCGGCAAAGTTACATTACGCGTCTACTAATTACCAGAATACACGACAGCTCCGAGAACTAGGTACATACCTAGGTACGCTACTGCCGCTGGGTTGTCGGCTCACTGCTGCACACTAACCACTGCGGACTAACTAATGACTTCCAACGCTACACGTATATACCGAATGAACAGACACTGACAATTATACGATTTTCGGACGGAAAACAAACCTTTAGTTCATCAGTCTCGTGAATCTATATGGCTAGATTATCCACCGTTATTTTTATTAACTTTGTTACAATAACGAGAATTCAAAGTACGAACAGCACCGGTCACTCCATTGATTCTCACCCTTAAAATAATACATTGCGCAACTAGTGCGGAAAGATAGCGATCACTTTGCCCACTAGTGCGAGAAACGGGCACTTTGCGCACGGAAAAGAGGCACGGAAAGTCGAATTTTGCGCACCGCGTTTCAAAATAGTACATTGTGGAACTAGTGCGGAAAGATAGCGATTATTTTGCACACTAGTGCGAGAAACGGGCACTTTGCGCACGGAAAAGAGGCACGAAAGGTCGAATTTTGCGCACCGCGTTTCAAAATAGTAGTTTACGATACAAGTGCGCGAAGTACGTGATTTTCACACGAGTGTTAGCTTGTCGCCCGAGCGAAGCGAGGGAGACAAGAACACGAATGTGAACCTAATCACGTACGCGCACGCGTATCGTACACTACTTTGCGCACTAGTGCGCGAAACGGGTACTTTGCGCACGCAAAATAGGCATCAAAAGTCGAACTTTGCACACTGAGTTGGAAAATAGTACATTGTGCAACTAGTGCGGAAAGATAGCGATCACTTCGCACACTAGTGCGCGAAACGGGTACTTTGCGCACGCAAAATAGGCATCGAAAGTCGAACTTTGCGCACTGAGTTGCAAAAAGTGACTTTTTACCACCGACGAACGACGAGCAAAGGGATTTCTCTGTGTTCGCTTTGCGCATAAGATTCTAGGAGTATTGGTGGACCGATTCCTTCGATTGAGGGCTTTTTTTTCTTTTTCTTCTTAACGGGACGGACATTGGAATTCATGATGAAATAAAAACTGTACGTTTCGTATCCGTGTAGCTGTGATTCGTCGAAGGTAAAAATCGACCCTTTAAGAGTTGGAATCTATAGATTGAGAGAAGTTTGTTTATTTACCGGTAATGCTGTTTGGTCCACGCACACATTCTCAGCGACGCTGACCACTGCACACTTTGCGAAATATTTCAACTTGGCTTACTACCATATTTGTTCAACCCCACGCGAGCACTCTGTCTATCAGGGGTAGCTCCGAAAGTTATACTTGAGTACTAGACCATATCCCGACTATCAAATTCCCAATCTTTCAGGAACTGAGTTGGAAACGTTTTCTTTCCGCGATATTACTGCCCCTCTATAACCGTGAGAATACACTTCCAAAAGTTCATTCGGGGGCGATCAATCATTACGAAACGAATATAATGTAGCTCGTAGAACACAAATGACCCAAAGCTCTGCGGAAAGTCGACTTGAGCTCCGCTTGATATGAGGGTCAACGATGTGAGGCTAGATTCTAAAGCTCTGGCCTTAGCACAATGTCATATTTCCTGAGTGAGCCTCTTACAGAAGTATGGTGGAGTGCCGAGAACGACTAGGTATTGTATAGAAAAGTGTGTAAAGGAATATTTGAGCAACGTTTTAATGCTAGAGGAACGAACTCCCTCTTGTTTCTTTTTTTTTTCTTTCTTTTTGGAAGTGAAAAAGGAAAAAGAGGGAAGAGAAAAAATGTGCTTTATCGTTTTCTATTTATAGCTGCTCGCTAGATGGATAATCTTATCGTTCTCGTAAAACCAGCTATTCGTACCTTCACTTCATTAGACCTGATATAAATTAAACTGGTCGTTCGTTCTATGGAATGGCCAGACGTTATACGCTGGGCTTGAGTTATGAGCTTTACCTGTAACATACTATAAATACGTATCCTACATCCCCGGACTCTCCCGGGGGAGAGAAGGTCACGGGACACCTGACACTTCTGAAATAGACTCTCCGCCACAAACTGATGCATCTGGATCCTAGGGAAGCCCGGTTACACCAGTGGCTTTCGCCAGAACTCAATCAGCCTAAAGTTCCACTGCAAAATGCACTTTCCATTCTTGAGATCCCGGGATGAAAGATGAAAGATGCTGTGAAAAATTTGCGAAATTTGAGGGGATATGAAGAATTTTTGAAAACAGAAACGAAATTCATCGGATATCGTCGGTATGCCTCGAAAATAAATTGATGTAGAATATTCCCTCGAAATACGAAGAGTAAAACAAGCTGTGGAAACGATGATGTGAAAGAATATTTTTTTCAGAATTATTTTTACCTTAAACGAACCAAAATTTTTGTTAAGTGATGTTTTGTCGCGCTACGGAGAATCGAAGAGGCTCAAAAATTTCTCCAGAAGACACCCAGCCTTCGCTTTCATCTTATAACTCGTCCGTGTACAAAGTTTCGAACTATGGTTATATTTTGCCCAAGGTTTCGAAGTCGGTTGACTAATTTCTGTGAAATAGGGGCTGGAAACGAGCGAGTGAAAATTCTGAAACTCTAAATCAATCATAAATTCGGAACTGTGTAGCCTATCTGTTTCATTAGGGGTTCGCGTATCTCTTGAATTGAAAATGATGCGAACGAATTCTCCCGGGGTTTCAGGGGAAAACTTGTTTATCTTTACGACAAATCCCCGTTTTTAGTTTCACGGATACCCCGTCTATATACGTAATCGTGTGAATTTTTAACGCCGTGAACAAAGATGCGGAAAAATTGACGTAAACTGGATCGAGTGGGTAATCATGATTCGGAAATAACAGCTTCATTTTTCCATCCCTGGAATCTTCAGCCATCATTTTTTTCTGAACCACGGAAAAAAAGTATCATGTATTTGACGTAATTCCGGTTAACTAGATGTAAGACAATATTCGGTCAATTAGTTGGCATATCAAAAGACGCGAGTCGAGGTCTGTGCTTTAAAGAAAGCGCGAAAAGATAAAGAGAGCAGAAAAATAGAAGAAGCGAAAATTTCAACGTGCAAGTAAGTACCCTCAGCCGTATCGTGCTTACCTTTATAAACTGCACCCATAGTTTAAAATGAATTTGAAGCCGCCCCGCTTATTAAAACGCCCTACCCCGCGCTTCGTAACTAAAACTAACTTTCTCAACGTAGTGACCCAATATACCTATAACGGAAAGAAGAAACACAGAAACAGAAAGAAAAAAAAATAGGAAAGAATATCAATATGAAACCGCGAAGTACGAGAAAAAAAATGTAATAAAAATGGAAAATTTTCATAAAATGAAAAAAAAAAAATTAATAAAAATTCGACATTTTTTTAGCCACTATTCCCAGTAGCGTAACGCCGAGGGGCGCTTAGGCGCCTTAGAGCTGTGCAACCACATCAACGCAACGGCAGTAGAGTGAGTCAGTATCGGGTCGGGCAGCCCGCGGCAGCCAGTCGTCCGCGAGGCAACGACGCGATACCACGTGCCTCCTCTCTTACGAGGTGTCGAAAATCGCGACGAGTCGGTAGGAGAATAATTACGTGGGAGTGTGTGCTTCACGTTTTTTATCATCGCAAGAGAGTGAGAGAGAGGGGAAAAAGATCAATTCAAGTAAAAAAAAAATAAAAAAAAATTTTGCTCACGTAAATAAAAGTTGAAAAAAAAAACAAAAAGAAAAAGAAGCTCACGATAATCTTGGTGAAGGGTTGTTCGACTGATTTTTTGAGTTTCGCACGAGTTTAGAAATTTATTCGGTATCGAAGTAATTCGAAGTAATTTTGGGGTGTGAAAATCGCGGTGTTTCTAGTCGGTATACCGTGGACTCGGTTGATTATTTACTAATTCTGTAAGACTGTTGTAATATATGAAACAGTGAACGGAACTACCTGGTCGAACTATCGCCACCTAGTTATACAAGTTTTCCCTTAAAGTTTACGCGAGCTAAGGTAGGTCACTCGCGTTTTACGATCGTGTTATTGTACCCTGAACATTTTTGTGTTTTTATTTCATACTCTCGCCGCCGTTGATGTCGATTACTCAACTTCGATGAACTGATCTGAAATGTTGTCTTCCTCCTTTTAGGTTTATTTTTATCTTCTTTCTTTCGAGCGTATTATCTTCTTCTTCGTCCCTTTGAAAAAATCGATTCGACGAACGACGCTATGGAGCTTAACGAGAGAGGCGTCAAATTCGACGTATAATTATTACACAAATTTGTAGCTCGGGTTCTCAACGTTCTAAAATTACCTTAAACAAACTCTTCGTCAAAAAAATATAAGAATCCTCTCTCGTTTCGATTATTCATTCTCCACTTTTCCCACCATTCGATTTAGTACTCTCCCACGTTGAGGAATCGCAGCCCTTCTCTCCCAACCATTTTAATAAAAATCATTCGATTCGTTCAAGTTTCTTGATCAAATTTGTAAAAAAAAAAAAATCAGCAAATCATAAACTTTGATGCTTGAGTAAAATATATATTCTTATATCAATTCGATTTTTCTTCTACTTTAAAAACTATTTCCTCCGCTGAAGTACGTATATATGTATGTACGATCCTTGGAAGTTGAACCGGCGCCAAGTAGGTGAGATTGTTTGGTTCTCGAGAGAAATAATACTGCATCGATCAAGGCACCGAGCTTCGAGTATACGGGGCGATTCAATTCTCAATTCAGTGTAGGTGGGTACCCGGATAGCTACACGTATGTATTAGGTATACCTATCTCAAAAATCCTACTGCAGTCACGTAACCGACTATTCTCGTCGGGATTTAAACGTACGTTTCGATAAACCGCGGGTATATCGAGTAGAAAAAGCTCGAATAAAAAATGGGGTAGTTTTACCCTGGGATGGGAAATGAGTCAACTTTTGTTTGACAATAAGGGCGGTAATTGCACTCTCTGGAATATAAAAAGAACTGATGATTATTGGGGAGGATAACGAATGATTTTCCCAAGTAACGCGAGTCTGATAAGAACGTGCTTTTTGCCAAAAATGTTTTGCAGAGATGGTCTCTGTTTTTACCAGGAATTTAAGACCCCAACTAATGTCAAACTAATTTGAATCCAGATAGGGCAGCCTACCCTTGTAGATTAGTTTCTAATCGACAAAAATGTGTGACGACGAAGCCGTTGTTTCTCTGGTTCAAAATCGACTGATTCTTGCGATATATAATATATTTTTATTTTACGATAAATTGAAAAACTGATCGAGAAAAACCGGAGAGAGGTCTTTTTTTAAAGAAGGACAAGAAATTTTAGTCTCGGCAATTTTTTTTGCGAAAAAAAGTACGAAAACTCGATCAATGGGCTTTTATAAAAGGTTTCAACCTTGTAAGAAGAAATGACGAAAATTCGAGGGTTGAAAAGCTGTGAAGAGTACCGATTTCGACTTTTAAACGCGCCGAAACACGAATCCAAGTAATAAATGACGAACCGAATAAATTCTCAGATGAAGAAAAAGAGATTTCGATTTTCCATAGCTACGAGAACTCGAGTTTAGCGCTATTTGCCAAACGGTGTGAACTCGGGGTGTACGGCAAAGCGTCGCGACGCCGGTCTTGAAGAGGCTGAGGAAACCCGAAGCGCTAAGCGCCAAGCGGGACTCCAAACAAGAAAATGAAAACCAGGGATAAACCGGCTTCGCCAAAGAGGAGGGGAAACCCGCGAGGGTTGAAACGCGGATATAGCCTGGTTCCGCAAAGTCTGTTCCGCAACTCAATACTCACGGTTTATCGGTACGCCTAGGTATCGCTGCAATCTGCAGTCCTCCTCAAACCACAGCGCGGCGGTATAGATGCAGACAGGCTCTGTGTTCCGCTAACTAATTAAACGGATCGTCACGCCAATTGCGGGTCTGTAACTTCCGTTCCACCGATCGAATTACCGACCGTCACCACGAGAAGCTATAGACACCTCCTATTTTCTGAGCTAATTAATCGCACTTCCATTCGCGCTGATTTCTACCGACCAATTCCAGCGAGTTCAATTTTCGAAATTGGTCTTACGGTTGGATATGGAGAATGCTCTGGATTAGTCATAATTTAGAAATCAGGGTTCGAGGAGGGATCGCGTACCCCTTGACGTCAAATTTTCATACCCATCTTCGAAACGGATTACGAAGCGATGAACGCCGGGATTAATTTGGCTTTGAATCGTTTTTCTCATTGATCATTTATCTATCAAATTCCGTTTTTTTTTTTTTTCTCTCAAAGATCGCACTCCGAAAAATTTTCCTTCCCTATCACGTTTGCCAATCTTGATTCTTGACGTATCGCAAATTTTCCGCGCCGATTTCAATATCCGTAGTTCACACAGCGTGGAAGTGTTCACCGAATAATTGGGTTGAACCTGAACTCTGTGGGTATAATAGTTTCCGCATAATCTTGTACGAAGTACCAGAGAAGTTCACGAGCGAGAAAACGCAATACATGTACATATATTTCTTAGAAATTTTTCAGAAAAACAAACGCTAACTGCAAAAGCGATTGAAAAATATGGTTGAAAGGTTAATTCACACGGTGAAAAATTTTACCTATCTGATTTTCTAAGTAATCTCCAGTTTCCCCTGGGTGGTGAAAAATTTATTGGTCCAGGTACCTCGGTAGACATCGCTCTCTATTCTACGAGGGAGATTATACACAGTAATAAGTAATAGTATAGCGTAGTAGAACAACGTAATAATAATTTATGGTACAGAGTACAGAATATCCTTCGTTTATTAACCATTTATGAAAAAATTTACTGGCTTTTTCGAAATTTCGAAAAAACTGCACGCTTCAAAAATGCAGTTTTTTTCTTCATTTTTCACCCAAAACAGAGGGGTTCTTCTTACCCTGAAAAAGCTGATTTTTAAAAATCGTTTCTCTACTCGGTATGCAGATATTACGTTGATCGTAGTCGGATCGTATCGCCAATTCGGTCATATTAAGGTGTGATATAGTATCCGGATAGAAAATGTGATGGAAATGAATGTCAGTGCTCAATAATCAAATTATTATAATGAATGTGTGATTATTTAACGTTAAGTCATAAATCTTCTCCGCCCGTGATGGATCACAGCGTTTCCGCATGTATCGGACGCTGCTGGCGAGGCTCGCAGACCTCTCTATCACCTAGGTATGACTAAAGAGTGAAAGTAATTATAAACTGAGCCTTTTGTCCGTGAACTGAATTCGTCGGATATCAGCTGTCAATTACAGGTGTCTGAATCCCAAAAGCGCGAAGTTTGCGTGATCGGAGTTTCGGATCGGCGTTGATATCTACATGGTGAAAGTTTATTCGTTGATCAATTTCTACGAAAATTTGTAATTCTAGAAATAAAAAAACAGAAAAAAAAAAATGCTATTCTAACGACACCGATTTTACCGGATAAGAGATAACGTATAGCGGTATGGAAGAAGCTATTGTGAGGGCGAGGATCCGGAGGATCCGGAGGATTCGTTTTCTTGCGGGTAAAATCGTTTAGCTTCTCTAAGCGATTTACAGAAGTCTTCGGGGTTAGAGAAAAACCGCGTTTTCTTATAATAATTCAGCATTTGCTAGACCCCAGTGGATATGGGCACCCCGCGGCCCTTTGTAAGCTGATACGTTGCCGATAAACGGACCCAACGCGTAAAGCATAAAAGCTAACGTGAGCGAAGCCGGAGGTGGAAGTAGAGGTGGAGGTGGAGCCGTGGCAGACATGCGTATGGTTAGGAACTCGGTTGACGGTGAACGGAAGAGAAAGAACTTTTCTGCTAGCAATAGGCGAAGAATTTCAACCGAAAGGCCCTCTGGGTCGATGGTGCTGCCCACTATATATACGCGTATTACATGCATACATAAAACCCGAGAGACTCGCACGGAATTGTAGGTATACTTATGTGTATATCTATATTTACACACATACACACATTTCGTACCAGCTGCTCTATGTATTTGTATATGTATACCTTTATATATATATAAGTATATATTATGTGCTTCTATATGTGTATATGTTGTACGAAAATATAGAAGGCTGTGTATAAATCTAAGGCAGGATGTACAGGATGTTCCGAAACTATTTGTGCAATTATTACAAAATTGTTATTGGCATGAACATAGATTTGCTTTCTTATTGGTTTTTGTTTTTTTTTTTCGTTTTTTTCGTAGTTATTTATAATTTTTTGATTCAATCCGTGAGTAAGGCGGGTTTAATCGGTCTTGAGATATTTGAAATCCTTTCGAAATCAGCTGAAATGTTGTTGAATGATTCAAAATCTTTTTTAATCTTTTGAAGCCGTGGAAATCTTTGAAATCATGAAAAACTTTGCAGTCTTTTAAAATCCCATGAAATCTTTTGAAATTCTTGGAATAGTTGAAAACTTTGGAATTATTCTTGGAGTATAATCTATAGATTTCAAAAATTTCATTGTGTCTACTTGTGATGTTTGAAATCTTTGAAATCTTCTGAAATCTCATAAAATCATTTTAAACCTTTTTAAACCTCTTGATATCGTTGCCACCGTGGAAAATCTTTGAAATCTTTCGAAATTCCCTCGCGTCTTTCGAAATTCTTGAAATCATGTAATTGAGTCTTTGAAACCTTCTGAATGAACCCATGAAATCATATTAAGCTCTGAGAAATCTTTCGAAATCTCGGAAACTCGGAGTCTGATACACGTATAGAGACAACCGACGAAATAATGAATGTAATTAGTTCGTATGTTGATTAAAACGGTCCAGTACTCCGAACACTGCCCTGTACCGTAACGAACTTGCAGGTTTGACATGATTTTTTGATCATGCCTGACGCACGCTGCTTTTTTCGGCTCGGGTAAAAGTCGGGGCTAAAACTCGGCCCTCGCTTCATTATTATGCTCACTTTGCATTATTTTGCAGCGAAGAAGGTGCGCGGAATATGTAAAATCCCATATGTATGGTTTATTCAGCTCACAGTGCGCAGTACGCGATTCAAAAATCCATCTTCGAAAGTAACTTTTTCAGTTGTTTCGGAGGTTAGAAATTATTCCGTTATTCGCAAACGATACGCATCCATATTCCCTCCTTTGACGCTAATTGGCAGAAATACGAGACCAACGACACATTACTCATTATTCATTAACAGAAGTGTAAGGCGAACACTCGATCTTCGAGTTCCATAGTTCGAGCCTAATCCCGAACCTGTAAGCTGAGTTACTCGAGTTCAAAGTTTCGGCTAATTCAAACAGCGGTGCTAATCCAGCCTCTCGAAAATCCTTTCATTTTGTTAATTAGTCGATAGTTCGAATCCCTGAAGACGCTTCGAACACAAAATATAGAAATTATTCGCTTCTCGTGATCGTGGAAATACATCTGGTGGATAAAATGTTCAAAAATCGAACGAGTTGAAGACTATTCAATGACTCGACGCATCCAGGGAAAATAGAATACGTATTCGGAATGAAAAATAGTTCAGAATTCAACTTTTTAACTGAAGAAATGGCGAGAAACCGTTCCTGGGTTCGAAAACTCTCATTATACGACGGGCTGGTCTCTCTTGCGAGAAATCCTTGCCCCTAGCGGTGAGCGTCGAACTACTCGATCAACGAACGATTGATTCTGTGTTATCGAACGCCTGAGCGGCTTTGAAGGAATTCGAACAATTTCTAAGTGATTATATTTTTTCTGAATGATTTATGATAAGCCATGATTTTCTCAGCGTATGAAGTCAAGTCTTTACCAATTTCTTATACGCTACTGTAAGAGCTGCAGCTCGTTCCTCACTGAATAAAGTATCTCGAATCTGTTTGTAATGTTTGATCTCTGCGATATAGGATTCGGAAAATACGCGATTGAACATGAGAGGTGAAAACAGAGGAGTGGGCTTTGTGGGTATGTGTATACCTGGGACGATCAGAAATCCGGTTCGAGATTTCGAAATTAGCCTCGACAAGGATATTCGAGGGTGGGGATGGGCACCCCCTTGAAATTTTCTCGTCTCACTTCCGAAAGAAGAAACGGGAAATAATCCCTCCTTAAAGAGGGAATAAAATCGGAAATTATTATCCGCGATTCTCGACGCGTTTCTACAGGCTTCGAGCTCGCGTCGCGTCGCGTCGCGTCGGGACGCTTAGGAGATCATCAATCACGAACGGAGCGAGATAAATTTGGGTCAATCAGAAAAGAGGATACTGGTTGAAACCGGAAGGTGAACTCGATCGAACGGAAGCCGCGTATTTGGCGATCCGCCATCTCTTCAGGCGCTCAAAGTTCCAACCCTCACAGCGCGAGTTCAAACAGGAAAATTTAAATCACCGCCAGTCTTCCAACCCTTAGAGAAGTTCCGCTTTAACTTTGCCTCAAAGCACTTCACGATATACCGAGTGCCACGTGTATAAAGTGCACACCCTATCTCGACTGAAAACTTCCAGGTGTACCGGTACCAAGCCAGGTTCCTCTGCTTCCTCACTCGCGGTGACCATTAAAATTCCCAGTGGTTCTCACACCGTCTCATTAACGTCTCACATCCATAGTTAAGGGGTAGAGTAGAAGCCACTAACGAATCTGTCGCCCTTTCACTCTGATATATATGAATTTATATACGCGAGGATTTAATTATAGGATATAATTTATTAATTGGACCAAAATTCCCGCCATATACTCGTATACCCTCGTGTACCTGCACCTCCTTCAGCTCATATTCGTTAGTTTACCTAATCGCGATCATTTGAAGAACAATAAAATCGTTGAAGAAGTTCAAGGGGTTGAAGATGTATGTGCGAGATTTTTAAATTATTAACATTTCCAGGGATTGCAACGACTGAGGAAAGTGATACACAGATACCCCGTTGTATGCCTTTATTCTACATAATTTTACCTACAAATCCCAATGTTTAAAACCCTCGCATCTTATATCGTGTGGCCACCAGCATAGATTGAAATGAGCTCTGTAAAAATGACGTAGTTAACCGTAGCCTCAATATCTAGCCAACCATTAGTCCGATCGATTTATAATTTCTCGTGCATGCAATCCTTATACGTGGCTCTAGCGTGGACTAGATATTTTTGAAAATATCTCTTCGTTTGGCGGCAAAAAACTTGAGAATAATTCAAGTTTTTTTTCTCTTTTATTACACGGACTTTGAAAATCTGAAAATGCATGAAAAATTTAATATTTTTTCATAACCCTAGTCCACGCTAGAAAAGCATCAGCATTGAATAAGTTCACGAAGTTCACTCCAGTTTGGACTAAAATTGAGCTCCAAATTAGGTCGACAGTTGATCTGTATCATTTTCGCAAAGCTGACTCTAGCCTACGCTGGTAGCCATATGATATAAGATGCGAGTGTCTTCGACATCGAGATTTTTAGGAAACATTACGTAGAATCGAGGCCTGAAACAGGAGATTCGTACGTTATTTACCTCAGTCGCCAAAGTCCCCGAAAGCGTGTCTACATTTCGCACCTACTTTGTCAGCGTTGGTCTCTCTGTTGATGTATTTAAAAAGAAGGGAATATAATTTATCGAAGCTTCGACCACTGGAAACTCTTTTTTCATAATCTGAGCTTGAACATTTAAAAGTCTGGAGTTCACAGAAAAAGTTTCGGATAAATTGCTCAATCGACTTTTCGCTTTTTCAGTATTCGAACGACGAGTAAGAGAGCGCCTTTTTCTCTCTATCCCACGTATAACTCCGCGACAAAAGATCGTGAAGGTATTCCAAAGGGAACAAGAAGACAAAGCTCAAGATTTCCGCTTGAAAAACGCGAAGCACTGAAAAATTGTGTTGAAAAAGTTTCGAGCTTTCGACGCGAAACCCATTCGCACTCGATAACTTATTAGAAAAAAAGGACTCGTAGAGATTCGTAATTAGATGTGAAAGAACCTTCCAAGGATCAGAGTTTCGGTGCTTTCTTTCGAAGGTCTTCGGCAGGATTTAACCGCGTCCTAAATTACACGCTGCAGATCCCAAATAGATTCATTATTCGCAATCTCTACACAGATTCAGGCTCGAGCGAATATGTATATTAAAATATAGACGAGGCTAGGAATATAAATCAGGTCCTAATTCGATAAGGAATTTTAACGGACCACCGCCTTCCAAGACGTCAAATATTCAGGGCAATCTAAAGCACTGACCTAGGTCTATGGTCTATCCAACTAAACCTGAGTCCCGAACTAATCTAGAGCTCAGAACTCCACAGGCCAGCAGGAGGTAGACACTAAAGCGTGTCTGAGGGAGGCACTTAATGACGATAACCTCTCTGAAACGTTGGAATTACTTCGTCTTCCATTAAGTCCCGCCAACTACTGCACAAGTTCATTGCTAATTAGAATAATGACTCGTGGAATTATTATTTTTACTTTTATTTTTATTTTTATTTTTATTTATTTTTCGTTTCTAATTGTTCAGTCCTTCGCCTTTCCTTCTATATCTATACGCCTGGTTCCTCTTATTATACATTTCCACCTACATTTCCCTACTAATTATTCTCTAGTCGTGTAAAGTCGTATTTCACCTTTGCCGCTGTGATTCTGTACTCTTAATATATACCTTAGTGGAGGTACACACGAGCAGACGATAGTCTCTTAACACGCTCGGACTCTCAACTCGCTTTCACGTGACTCGCGTGTCATTATTTTTTCACGTTACACGATATGCTCGAATTTCACGAGCTTTTAGCCAAAGTAATTTTATCTTCGTTCTCACCTGAAGGCCATTCGACCAGAATGGCGTCACGTATCCTAATACAGAAAAGTACACGTATTAGCTACTGTACAGCTATGCCACAGCATGTGATTACGTTTTTTTGTTTTTGTTTTTTTTTTAACTTTGAGGGAAGAGACGCTCGAAGAATGACCTTGACTCTATATACGTGTATCATCGGTCCGTCCCGAAATGACGTTATTTCAGAATATTCCCTTCAAATTTTCTAAAAGTTTCGAACGATCGAGGCGATCTGTTGAACGGAATATAAGAGATTGCTGGTTCTTAGTCATTGTTCGGAGTAGATTAGGAACTGTTTGCGATTCGGTGTGAAACATTGTCGGGAATAAATCTCGAGACACATAAGGTGGGAGGGATTCGAAAGCTCTGTATTGTCCGGGGCTTAAAAAGGGTGGCGAACAACAAGGCTGACAGTGAGTACGGGGATTTATTTATTCAATCAGAATATAAAACCGCAACTTTGTCGTCCATCAATGATAGAGTCATGTGGGGCACGCGCGCGCATTTTTCCTTCAAATTGTTATAAGGTTGAAAATTCAAAGTGGAATAAAATAAAACAAAGTCATTCATTTTAGGCCTTCATTAATTCACAATTTACGAAAATCAGAATTGGACTTACTTGCTTGTAATTCTAGAAAAAAAGAAGAATAAAACCTTGTCAAAACGCGTACTTTTACCCCAATATAGGGGCAAGGGTGCGCAGTAGGGCGGGTAAGTGTACGCAGTTGTAGTAACCAAAACTTTGATGTATTTAAATATAGTTCAACTATATATTTGATAGCATAAATGTTATTATTTATTCATATATTCATCTTTTATCATTTATATATCATATACCTATATATAGATGTATATTGTTTCATCTATATTATTCATCTGTATTTATAGCGTTATTACTTAGAGATCAACGTTTCTAAAATCTGAAAAAAAAATGAATATGAGATCAATTTAAACTAACGATAACAAAATCTCATTCATCGGTGCATGTATCACATACCTATAAAAATACACTTCTGATAGCGACAGTACGCGTGCAAATATGCGCACTTTTACCCGACAAGCTTGTGCGCACGCTTACCCCTAACTGTCCGAACGGAATTCACTTAAAATTATTCATAATTGCGTCATTTTATCAAGCTTTGTAATGGTACACATCAAACTAAATAGAATAACGTGCACTTTCGTATATGACAAGTAATAAATACCGCAACACAAGTACGAGAGTTTTTGAATTGAAAATGAAAAAATATCGTCAGATTTTCAACAAAAAATTTTACTCGCCAATACTGACAAAAGTGCGCAACCACGCCGGACAAGACTCGAGTCTTTTGTCCAACGTCGAAGTAAGCACCGGGGAGAGTTGGTTCTCTTTCTCTGATTTTAACGGTTTCTGAGATAATGAATCCGCGGACTCTTGCCACGCATGACTCTAGGTATATTCGTTCAAAACCTGGGAATCGAGGGGCTCGTAAGATACCCTAACGTCACCGAACAAGAGAAACGGAAATCAGAATTCTATAGAAAATCTATATCCTCCAAAAGACAGAAGGAAACTCTTCGAATTTCACTGTTTATTTATCCATAAAACATTATGACGATGCGGCAAGTCAAGCGATTATCAAAGAAATTCTACCCTTTGATCGCTCTCGAGGAGTGCCTACTTCCGTCGCTACTTTCATCACACTTTGCACACTCGGAAGTAGACACTAACAAGTCGGTATATCGTCAGGTGATGAAACACGACCAAAGAAACTGTGGAAGAAAATTTGAAGAGCCCCTAGCGCCATATTTCATCTTGTTCATCTCCAGTAGCAATAATAACAATAATAATAATGATAATAATAATAATAATTAGAATAATTAGAACGAGTGAATTTCCAAGTGAAGATAATTAATGGTAAAACGTCGGGTAGGTATATGGTTATCGGTTGAAAAGAATAATTCCTTCGTGGACAAAACACGTTAAAGAAGAGATAAAAAAAAAAAAAATGGAATCTCGTTACCTATTATATTAATGCTGAGAATTCTTCATCCTCTATTTCTTTTCCTTCTTTTCTTCGAACTCATGAGTATTCATCTTCTTTTTGGTCGAGGGATGGAAAGGGGGAGGAATGGGGGGGTTGACGGGGTTAATGAAGAGGAAGAATTGACACTTTTGTTAAAAAAAGTTAGTTCCACGAAACCATTGTAAATTTAATACGTCGACGTTGGTATAAACGACGTTGGGGACTTTTGAAACGAAAGAATATAAAACTTCAATTCTGATGAATTTCATTAAAAGAATTTATAAAACTGTGGCATGAAAGGTATATCTACCGAGTTAATTATTGCTCACTGATCTCGTTGTTCTCACTCGACAGCCAACCCCGGTTACCCACCTACTCCAATTATTCTCATTCCTTAATTTTTTTTCCTCTTATTTTGTTGCAAATTTTTTTCTTCTTTTTACGCACCGTCACCCGCCGACCTCGCTGTATTAATATTCAACACAATTTAACCACTTTTATTATAGTCGCTTTAGAAATGAAGGGGGAACTCCTTTATACGCACGTAATTCGAGTTAAGGCGGTGTCCGTATATCCATCTTGAAAATAATTCCTTTCGAATAACTACCGATACGATTTTGAAAAAAGTATTCTATATTCGCTCGGTTTATTCACAGATGATCATTTGGATCTTAAAACATGATTGGATATTGTTTCAAAATTTTACACGGACTTCTACCTCAGGAAGGTGAAATTTGTTCTTGCAGGGTGCACGCTGCTGCGATATCGTTCATCGAAACTTTTTCGAAATTCGAAAGAAATTCGAAAGTAGTACGTAAAATTTTCATAAAATAATTTTTGATCGACTTATAGGATAACATAAATTTGATAAAACACATGAATTTTTACGGATCTCAATTCAAAAATTCACTGTGAGGCTAATTTTAATTCGAAAAATTCTAAACTATGCGAAAGTATCAGGTATGTGTATTACTACATGGAGAAAAATCGAGGATGTCATACCGTTGAATCTGCTCATGATTCCACTCCGAACTAAAATTCTCTTTATCGATTTCACGGCCTAAAATTCTAATTTTCAGTAAGTATTACTTACTGACGGTATGATATCCTAGATTTTTCTCCATGTAGTAGTACACATACCCGATACTTTCACATAGTTTAGAATTTTTCGAATTAAAATTAGCCTCACAGTGAATTTTTGAATTGAGATCCGTAAAAATGCATGTGTTTTACATGGGAAACTTTGAGACCTTACCGGCACGGGTTAATTTCATTTTAAAAACCTCGTACTGGGGCCAAAATTTTTTTCTATTATATTAGGGTAGCCCTTAGGTCGCCTGTTTAGGAATTTTTGACCTTTCGCCCCCTGAATATACTCAAAATAAATATCAAAAAATACCCTCAAAAGCTCAGCTCCCTATGTCAATCCCAAAGCGCCCCCCAAGAGCCGTATTTTTTCCCATAAGAATAACACGGGTTTCCATCAAAAATTCAGAATGTATTTTTTTTCTCTCACGATGATTTCACTAAAAATTCTATAGCCGTCGATTTTGAGTGCTTTTTCAATTGCAGAAACCCTCCTTCTTGAGAAGTTATCGAAAAGTGAATTTTCATTCACTTTTATTATGAGGTTACCTCATACATAGTATCGCACTTATTGGGAAATGAAAATTAATGAAAATTCACTTTTCGATAACTTCTCAAGAACGAGAGTTTCTTCAATTGAAAAAGCACTCAAAAGCGATGACTATAGAATTTTCAGTGAAATAATCGTGGGAGGAAAAAAATACATTCTGAATTTTTGATGAAAACCCGTGTTATTCTTACGGGAAAAAATGAGCCTTTTGGAGGGCGCTTTAGGTTTGACACAGAGAGCTCAGATTTTGAGGGTATTTTTTGATATTTATTTCGAGTGTATTCAGGGGGCGGAAGATCAAAAACTCCTAAACAGGTGGCCTAACGGCCACCCTAATATATATATATATATATATATATACGTTTATCCAGTGTTATTTTTCACGCAATATATGAATATTTATCGGCCCTCAGTAAAAACAGGGCTTAGGTTTATTCAAGGGAATATTTCATTCACCTCGCCATGCCGTGGCGCAGCTTAGTGACAAATCGAGATCGAATAAATGTCTGAGAAAAGCTAGCTCGACTTTGTTATTACCCTCCTGGAATCATGTTTTTTTTTTTGAATAATGTTTACCTAAGCCAGTGTCCCCCACTGGTATATCACACTAATGACTTTTTTATTTGCGAGATAAAAGGCCGTCGTATTATTGAGAATACATATCGGTGATTCCGTTCTAACTGTGTCTATTAATGTCCTGCACTGTTTGCTCTCACTGGCCATCCATTAATAATCTATTCATAAAATTTTTGTATCAATACGATCCTCGTGAA
This sequence comes from Tenthredo distinguenda, assembly GCA_947538915.1. NCBI lineage: Eukaryota > Metazoa > Arthropoda > Insecta > Hymenoptera > Tenthredinidae > Tenthredo > Tenthredo distinguenda. The sequence continues at coordinate 5,251,498 of OX384538.1, forward strand.
CATATTTCATCGCTTCTTTCGTATAATATAATTTGCAGTCCAGAGAAAACTTACAGTTTAAATCACTTAAATGTCAGTACCGTGTCACGTCCATTTCTAGAATTTACCTACGAATTCATTATTTTCTTTTTCACGATAAATGATCCAAACTAATTAATCCATAAATCTAATTAATGTTATAATACAATTCATAAATAAATCATAATACAATTTGTAATAATTTTTCTAAAGAATGTCTACCGAATTTATTTTACGTCAGTACCGTGGATGAACGAGTCGGTACCGTGGCACGGAAAATTTGAAATTTGATTCTCATTCTCGATATTTTGAAGTTGTAGCGAAATCCTCTCGGACTTTCAGTTTTACAATAAAATAGAGTAATAATATGCATTATGAAACTAAAAAAGTTTAATTATAGAATCGAAAAATGTTTAGTTAAAAAAGTAACAGTTAGAACAGAATCACCGACATACCTATATATACGCGAATGAATTTCTAATGATAATTAAAGGAAATTTGCCTTTTGCCTCATCTGTTTTTTTTTTTATTTTTTTTACGTGCAATTATTCGTTCGATATTTGCGTTAAAAAATTTGCGTTGTTGAACAAAAGGAGAAGAAAAAAGAAAAAAAAAATAGAGAAAGAAACAGAAAAAAATAATAAAAATTATCTTTTTTATCTGATTGCAGACGTGAATGAATTCTGGCAATAATGAAAATTGGAATCGGAACTGCGACGAGACGTGCGAGAAAAGGCAAGTTTAAAAGATAAATAAGGAAATAAAAACAAAAAAAAAAGAGAGAAAGAAAAATCGAACGAAAAACTAAATGTAAATAAAATTTCTTTAATAATACCTCTATACATATGTTATAAATTATTCTGTTCATCCCTAAAGCGATATGTTAATCCGTTGAATGAATATTTTCCGAATATTAAATCACGCGATATTAAATCCCTCGGGCAGGCGGCTGCAGGTACGAATCTATTGTTTTCTCATCCACGTCCGGGTATCTCCCGACATCCATAATGCGAAATATAAGAGAAAAGCGCGAAGTAGGTGGCCGTCATCCGCGAAACAGAGCCGAGGTAGATGGGTAGAGGTACATAGTACAGTACTACGTTCTTGTAATTAAAAAGCGGGGGGTCCGCTGGCTTGGAAAGATTTTTTAAGCTTTAACCAGTCTGAAAATTAATCTTTGCTAAAACAACGCGAGGGGTGAGAAATGTAATAGGTATTTTTTGTTTTTCATTTTTTATTTTTCGTTTCTTTTCTTTTTTCACACACAAGCTTATCCCGTTCTTATAAATACCCTCTTTACTTTTCGAATGACTACATTCGCGAATTTTCGCGCTCTCAGAGATCAGCCTCAAAAATTCGTTCTCTTTCATACCCAATCGCGATATTTTTCCCAAAATTCAATAAACCCGATTTCATTTATTTATTTATCATTTTTCATTATTTTTTCTTTTCATTTTCGTTATTCGTTCTTTTTCCATAACTCTGTTTTCCCTCAACTCTCGAACTCGCTCGGCAAAGTTCCTTGGATATCGCATCGTTCTTCCAACATGTGTTCTAGTCGTCATTGAGTCCAGAATATTCCGCATTCAATATTCATCATCCGATCGCTATCATTTCGTGAAGCATTTATTTTCTCTTTCGTCGCTCTTTTATCGAACTAACGTAAGCAGCTTCTCAGTATCGTCGGATGAGGCATAGTATATCATCATTCAGGGAATACATTTTCCAGCGCGCCCTCAATTTGTCGATGAAGATATATCCCGCGTTCTAGGGAAATATTGGTACCTAGGTACACCTAATCCGGATGAAGATCCGTTATAGAAGAGGAGAGGAGGATCATAAAGAAAAGTAAAGTAGGCGAAAGCTCAAGCTTCTGGATATCGTGTCCTGGTAAAGCTGAGCTTCGCGCGCTAATAGCTGAAAAGCCATAAGTTTTCGGGGTGGAAAAAAAAAAAAAACACACACACACACACAAACACGTATCCTGAAACTGGGCTTACCCACTCTGCCGGGCCAACTGTCGAGGAACTTCCGAAAGGCTAAACTTTCGTGATAAATCAAACAAAAGTTATGTGAGATACTGCGGGGGAAGAGAATACGTAGGTAAGCTACGCGTTAAACGTTCAAACCGGGTCTTAAAGGGGTACGACAAGCTTTTTACAAAAATAAAAATAAATAAAAATAAAAATAGAAGAACTGCATATGGGGCATTCCACGCCGAATCGACCAGTTTTGACCCCGACCCCTTTCGATTTGGCTGAAACTTTTTTATCTTTTCTACCCCACTAAAAACGCTTCTTAGAATTTTTTCAAATTTTTTTACCCAACCAAAAAAAATGGCACTTTTTCTTCAAATAGCCATAACTTTTTCAAAAATTGACTTATTGGGAAGTATTTTTTTTTGAGAATTTTTGGTTCTAGATGTACTTTAAAAAAATATATATAAAAAAATTATTCAGACCTGTCTTCAACGTTTTTTTTAGATTTTTAGAAAAAAAACGAAAATTTCTCGATGATTACCATTTTTAACTTTTTTTTTCTTTTTCTAAGAAAAAACTTTGACATTTTCTGCAAATTCTCTGAAATTGGGAGAGTGGTGTTTTTTTTCGTTTTCTATTTTTTTTTAATCAATTGAAAAAATAATTGAAATTTTTTCGATGATTACTACTTTCAATTATTATTATTTTTATTTTCTTCAAGGTTCAAGGTTCTTTGTACATCCTTAAAAATCCCCAGAATGGTGTTATAAGAAATAAGCTGAGGTAAAAAAAATAGAAAACAAAAAAAACACTACTTTGCCAATTTCAGAGAATTTCTAGAAAATATCAAAGTTTTTTCTAAGAAAAAGAAAACAAAAATTAAAAATGGTAATCCTCGAGAAATTTTCATTTTTTTCCAAAAATCTAAAAACAAACATTGAAGATAGGTCTGAATAATTGTTTTTCCTATTTTTTATTTTTTTATTTTTTTTTTTTTTGAAAAGTACATTTGAAAACCAAAAATTAAAAAAAAAAAACTTCCCGATAAGTCAATTTTTGAAAAAGTTATGGCTATTTGAAAAAAGAAGAGCCATTTTTTTCGGTTGGGTAAAAAAATTCGAAAAAATTCTGAGAAACGTTTTTAGTGGGATAGAAAAAGATAAAAAGTTTCAGCCAAATCGAAAGGGGTCGGGGTCAAAAGTGGTCGATTTGGCGTGGAATGCCGCATATATAAACGAAAAATGATCTCCTTGAAAAATTCTCGAGTAGTTTTTTGTATTTTCAAATCATTTCAAAACAGTTTCGACCAACGACGCGAACTCGTTTCCAAATTGTGAATACCGTAAAACCAGTCGGCTTTTGAAATTCCAAACGCAAAATCGTTGAATGCGAACAGGGGGATTCGGAATTTCATTTTGAGAATGGGACCGTGCATGCGCGAGGATCTTGCATACGTTAATTGAATAGGCGTTAGACGGGATGGACAGTTACGGACAGTATGACATGTGGAATACAGAAGGATATGAGGGTGTAACAGCTCGGGTAAAACCGTACGCGTCAACCCGACTCTATGAAGAAAATCCGCGATCCTCGATCCTGCAACAACCCACTCGCTGTTCTCGCGTTAACTTGATTCAGCTCACTCGATGAATATTCGATGGCTCATTAGTATAACAGAACCGAGAGCTTTCTCGCACTTCGCGTAGTAGAAGTGGCGACGAGGCGTTATAAGGTGGACTAATGCACCGGAGGGAGAGATGCGGATTAAGCTCGTAAAGATAATAATGATTATAATTCGTTGCAAATAAAAAAAAAGAAAATATCTGAGGGAAGAAGAACGAAAATGTCGGAAGCTCGAAGCTCGAGGAATTTCGAACCCGTTCGAATCCATATCGTCGCGTTTCACCGTCAAGTGGAGAATGTATTTACGAGGGTGAAGGAACCCGAACCGATTCTGTTTTGCGTTATAAATCTCTGACACGCCGTAATATTTTGTCTATTTATTTCACACGCGATTTTCGAGGTCCGTCCACGTCGCTTTATAGTGACTTCGTGACGTGGAAATGAAGACCTTTCTTTTTCCACACGTCCCATCGTCGGAGATCCGCGAAATTATTTAGCCCGAACAAATCGTCGATCGTATATCCGAACCCCGCGCCACCCCATCCATACGCCGCGTGACATGAAAGACAGCTTTGTGGCGTGCGGTCGTATCGCGAAAGTCAAATTGTCGGCACAAACCTATCGAGAAGTGAATTTTTATTTTGAAAAACGACCCAGTCGCCACTTCTCCGACTTCGACTATACAGCAGGTGTCGTTGTCACGCAGAAAAGAAACTCGGCCCCGTTTATACTCCGACAAATAATCGCGTGTCAAGCTCACCCCAGACGTTCGATAACCTTGGATTTCGTTAATAAAACAGACGTTTTTAAAAAAAAAAAAATCCCGGGAAAACTATTGCAAACCGCTTTCAGATTTTTTACATTTTTTTTTTCCGTTAAAAAAAAAAGGGAAGTTATTATAAACACCCCGAAAATGAAAAGCCGAGCTTTCTCAGATTATCTCGAGAACGGATGAACAGATTTCATTTTTCCTTGTATCGATCGATGCAGTTTTTCCTAACTTAGAACCGATCAAATTTTCGATTTGATAGATCGAGTAGTTTTCGAGTTATCGACAGAACAGAATTTTGAAAAAAGGATATTTCAAATCATGATATATCTCTGTCACCGATCAACAGATTTTTATCAATCCGATCCGATCCCAATCGATAGGGTTTTCTCCAACCCAAATCCGGTCAAACTCAGGAATTAATCGACGCGGTGTAGTTCTTCTGTTCGAAAACATTTCTTTTTCTTTTGATCAAACTTTCCACTCGCGAAATACTATTTATCGAGCTCAAAGAATCCTCGAGGGAAGTTCCAGCCCCGATCCACCGAGGTCAACTCCTTCTTTTTACGCAAATTAACTCTTGGAGTTTTCCTGATCGAAAAATTCATCGGCCTGGTGGCTGCGTGTCCTATCCTAATAACAATCGTGTTAAACACAAGATGGAGTTCGGAGATATAATCGTCTGTCTAACCCAGATGGAATAGCCGAATCTGCGGGCGTGGGCACATATGTATGTATGTATATATACATACACGTATATACGAACGGAAGAGGCGAAAACGCGTCGGCTGGTGCAGAAGCGTGAGACTGATTGGCGTGATTCGGAGGCTGATGACCAGCTTCCGGTAGCACTCCCTCGTGCCTCGTATGGTCAAACCGTTGCTGACGTTACACGCTCATATGCTATATAGAATTATAGATTATTGTATACCGGATACAGACGTATGTATCTACTCGTAACGACGCAAACAGAAGTGGCCTTTGACCTCCTCCTACTCCTTTTCGTGACCCCGATTCGGTCGGATAATTCCGTTTGTCTACGAGACGCTCTTATTCCCACAAAGACACGTTTCCTATACTACGATCTGCGGTTATCGATAATAATCATCTCGCGAATCGTTCGGCTCAAGAACAGGAAATTCGAATCATGTTTGTGCCCGGTTTCAACGAAATCGGTAATTCAAATCGTTGTCCAAAGACAGGACTTCCGGATGGTCGCTTCGATCTTTTTTAACGGTACTCGAAACGTTTTACAAAAAATTATTGTAACTTTAAGTTTTATAGGAACTTACCCCCACAGCAAATGTCCTCCCCGAGTCAAATTCGAGGACGCGATTTACGCAAAAAAAATTCAGTTTCTGAAAATTCATCGAAATTTCAAATTCAAAAAAAAGGAGAATCAATTCGCTTCGAGAAAAGTCATCGGTCCTTGAGTCTCGCGTATGAACGATTGGCTTCGTTATTCCACGAATGGATATACCCTAGACACGTAGGTTCTAAAATCTGTAAATTACGCGGTAGACAAGGTGATAAATCGGGGTGTTCGCGTGTCGAATTTCTGCGTCGCATAGGAACAGACGGGCAGACAGAGGGAGGAAAGAAACCAATTTTGCCCAATAAATGTTGCTGTGACGATAGAATTGAATGGAGAATACAGTTTCTGAAAATCTGCGTTCATACAGCCAGCCGGAACATAGGTACAAGTATAAAGGATAATGTGATTCATAGATGGTATATGGCTCCGACTCGATTTTCAGTTATTTATTTATGGTGTTTACCATCAAATATTGACGTCGGTTTATCGTCACGAACATTTGCACTTTGCCGATCGGAAATTCGTACAAACGTTACCGAGGCTTATACGTACACACGTGGTACACAGGGACGTATATTTATGTGCGTATAATTATTTCCGTTCTACTAGTACCAACGTGGTGCAAAGTTGCGAATAACCGTAACAATACCTACGCGAAGACCCGCGTGTGTAGATTGTAATTGCCGACGTCCGTGGCGCCGGTATTTGTTTCAATTAAAACAACTTTACGTCGGCAAAAAATCTGTTTACTCAAATCAGAAATCGGCCGGATCAAAAGCAGCTAACGATCGACTCTGACCCGTGAAATGCGGTACAACGTATAAACTTGGTAAACGAAGGGGGGAATCGTGAACGAATAAGAACTACGATTAATTAAACCCGCTTCCTATTTTTCGGAATACATTTTAGAGAATTTTTCGTAAAAATAAAACCTGGAAAGGTATCCGATTCGCGGGATAATTTATTCGATACCGTCTCTCTTTGTTTAGCCGTTAGATAATTAATTGATGGGCAGGATCGATGAATTTTAAAGAAAAAATATATCAGCGTTAATTAAAGCGTAATTACTGCTCGTTAAAATTCATTAGGTAACGTGATTAAAGTTACCTTAATCATTGGCAACGAATTTAAAAAGCTTTTCTTAGCCCACGCGCATCGATTCCTTTCCGCAAACTCCCCGAACCTTTCGATCAACTTTGGGTCAGGGTTGAGACTGCCTACTTCGCTGCCTTGTGGAAAACCGAATTTTAGAAATCTTATTCAAAACGAATCAAAATCGACGTTTTTGTTCCGGTCTAGAAGATTCCGAAATAAATATCGGCTTGTGGAAAAAATCTGAAAAAAATTCGAGTGTCTCTTTGAGTTGGAACAATGATGTAAAAAAGAACGTGGGTCAAATCCGAGATGGTCAGGGTCAGACCTCGGTCGAATTGGCATCGAATGCCCCATTAGAAGACGAAGACTGATTCCAACTTCGTGCGATCGTAAATGACCATTCCGCTAATTTTATTCGAAGGACAATTTTTTTCATACCTCTTCGACTTTCTATCCGATTCAAAAAATCAGAGCCACGATAAGAAAGCGGATAGACTCGTTATTTTCGGGACCATCTTCGAAATTCGGGTAAAATTTCAAACTAAAAGAACAAAGCCTGCTAATAATAACGAAGAAGACTTGATAATTCGAAGGACCAAATCTCCTCGGTCTGCGTGAACAGTAAATCATTTTTAATACACGTCATTAAACATTCTGGCTATTTCATGTGCTACATGCGTACATAAATGAGTTTGCGTACAGCTACGGCAATATTAAAGCTAATGAATCACTGCTCCAGTTCCCTGAGTCAGTTCGTAACGATTGATCCGAGTTAGACATACCCTATTTCACCTTTAAAACACCACGTCCGTTGAATGTCTCATATAATAATAATCAATGCGCAGCCCGTCCCTCAAGTCGAGTCGGTAGTCCGAGGCGAGGTTGCCCGTCGATTGTCACCGCTGCACTAGGTAACCCCTCCAGGTCACTTCGTTAAGGCCAATTGACATAACCGATTGGTATGCGACGTCGGCGTCGAGCTCAAAGCGAGACGCCCTAGACGACATGACGTGAGGAAGGGCGATAATGCACTTAGTTTCGAGCCCTGCATGCCCGTCACAGAACTGCGTTCGTGTGCAGCGTGGCCAAGAATTCGCAATTCGATGACCAGAATTGCGAGGGACATATATTGGAATGGAAATCCAAGTTTCATTCCGCAAATTCTTGCCGAAGACTCGAAAACGCAGACTAGAATTCGAGGGTGGAAATAGATTTTGAAAATTTAGCAGGATGCAGTGACACTGATCAGAATTTCAAGTGCAATCATCTTCTGACATAATTATTCTAAAACATAATGACATTTCTGTCAGCAAAACTGAAGCGGTAAGGAAACGAGGTTCTGCAAGATCAAACTAAAATTTCTATTCCGACTCCGGCTGTTTTCTCATGGAATATTCAAAGCCCTCTTCAATCGTCGATCGATTTTTGAGCCCTGTGGAAGCAGAGGCAGTTTTTGCAGTTAGCTTGAGACTCTATCTACACAGAATAGCTTTCGCGTGCGATATGGCCAAAAGATGCGCAATTTTTCTATTTTCGGTTCACCTTTCAGCCACAAAGCATTAGGGGTGATTTTCAAGGGCAGAATAATAATGTGAAATTTATTTGATGTATCCGAAACACGTTTGAAAGGGAGACATTGTGTTTAACTATAATAACTTGTCAGGTGATGAAAAATGTAATGTCGATATGGCAGGATTTGGGGGCGTAAGACAGTATGGAGAGGCGATATTTTCCCGGTTTCTACCCTATTTCTATGAAAGTTTGACGACGCCCAGCAGGTATCCACTTTATATGCTACGTTCCCGCCGCGGTTTAACATCCCGCATCGACACTTTTCAAAACTTTTGACAAGCCAGATTGCACGATATGGTGCTGCTTATATTAAACATATACCTACCTCGATCGCTTAAACTTTCCTATAATATAACAACGCGGTAGAGAGTATAAAAGTAGAGTATATATTCTTAACGCAGGGCTATAAAGATATACGGCTAGGATAGCTGGGTATACCTACTATGAAAAGTTGTTTCGGTAAGCCTTATACACATACGCCCTCGAATACCATCTAACTTATGTTCTGCACAACGATATACGTGCATAAAGGATTTTTTTCCTCGCGATCGAACGGTTCCAAGTTTGAAATATCGCGCAGCGGACCGAGAGGCCGCAAAACTTTGCCAAAAGTCCAGACCTCGTTTCACTTTCACGAATATGTTCATTTTTAGACTTTTTGGATCTAATAAATTCAAATTTCGCGCGAAAAGATCGATTCTCAAAATGGCGGACATCTCGCCCCGAATTTTCTGACACTTTTATCGAAATACTCGATCAGTTTCACGTATGAAACCCAGGTGTAAAGCAGCAGAGTTCATAATACAGCTTCTCCAAATTTTGTTTCTTATTTATGCCGTAAGGCGCGAACCATATTGCGTCGTAATGAAATACATTCTTTCTTTTTATACTTCCGCTTACTTCCCCCCTTGGATCTTCCTAAAATCCAGTTGTTTTGTGTTAGCACTTTACTCTCCAACTTCCAGTCGAATTTAGCGCCTGTGAAAGTTGTTTCGTTTAAAAAAAAAAAGAGAGAAAAAAAAAAGAATAACGAAAACAAGCGAGTCGCTTTCATCAGAAAAACTGACTTTTGCACGTAACGCCAGTCTCATTCAGAAAAAGTTTTTTACTCGAACACGAATGCCGAGGCTGGATAAAGCGTACTATGGAGATTACCACTCTGATGCGACGTGACGTTATATATTTTCAGAAAAATTTCAAATTCGGATCGAGGTGTCCGCCATTAACAATTTTTGATTGTTTTTCAATTCAAATTGCAGCTCATCCACTCCGAAGGCCTCAGAATGTATATTTTCTTAAAAATTCAATAAAATATGGACTAAGGTATCCGCGATATTGGATCCGGCACTTTGAATTCAAAACTATTATCCTCAAAGGACTCAGTGATCTGAAAAATCCCGAAGATAATTATCTTCTCGAAAATCTGAACTTTTCCTGCTTTCCGTTGCGAAATCTGCTAATGATCGACGCTTTCAAGCTCTAGCATTACACGTAGCTAGTCCGCGCAAAAATAGCTGTGTTTTATAGGTATACCACCGACGTGTTCAGAAATTTCAATAGTTTTTGCGAACATGTAGGGTTAAAGTTGCCCAAATTATACCGGGGCCTAAATTAGACAACCGTAAAAAATATTGAATCGTAAACTTCGTTCGTTCCATTTTTGTCGAGTGATTCAATACAGGCGATCTTCCCCAAAAACGTTACCTAGTATAGGAAACGATAGACCGTTCTAAAGAGAACATTTTCCACCAACAGGGAGCCAGGTTTTATCACCACGAATACACGTCTCAAATTTTGAGATCCCTGAAGCGCGACAGTAAAGAAACACCAGAAGAAGTTAGGGTTTTTCGTTGAACTTTGATGGTCAATATTTCAGGAACCATTAGACCGATTCTGTTTAAATTTTCAGAGAAATTTCCTGCCCATTGGGACTTACGGTTCTGTAAATTGCATAGGAAAACATTGAGCCGATACATCGGTCCCATTTTTATTTCAGCCGTAATTCGTTGCCACCTGTCCTAAATGTCCGACTGAACTTTGACGAGCAATTCATGAACGAGTACGTAAAAGAGGCGTACCGGGCACAGACATGAAATAAAATCGATAAACCGAGGTATACCTAACGTAGTTTCATCTAGTCGGTACCATTCTGGTTTATAATTCATCAGTCGATCAATATGTTTGTTTGATAGATCGCGATGGTAGGAGAAAGTACAGGAACTTGATCCTGGTATCGGAATGAAAAATGTAAATGCGAAGACAATTCCCCTGTAGAGTCTAGGAAAAATACGATAATGAAAAGTTCCGTTTTGTTTGAAACAGAAAAGATCGCAGAATTCTGAAAACATTTCCCCCGGTATAAGTATATGCAATTAGCCACGGTTTGAGACTCTGCCCGTAGTCATCACCTCTCATTGTTTCCCGCTGAGATAACGTGTGTGTGTGGGCTCACTTTTCGGCGTAAAATTTATCCGGAAAATAAAAGCTCTCGGTATTGCCATAGATTCGAAACTACTCTGCTCTGTTTTGCTCTGCTGCTGCAGGGACGGAGTTTTCTGCACATGGCTGGATCTCTGCCCGTCCTAGACTCTAAGTATTCATAATACAGAGATATATGGGTATGGAAAAAGACGTGCTCGTTACGCGAGGTTTGTGTTCCAAAAATCTGCATCAGTTTATTTCAGCGGACCGATCTCGATCCGGGGGACGATCTAACCATGTACCTGAAAATCCGCGATCCCTCGAGTCCTGCAATTCAACGAGAAGGAAATATCGGGGACGATCAGCTGCACGTGCCGGAAAACGCTAATGGGGATCTTCTTTGCAAAATCAGACTAGGAAACTGCGGCGTTAAATCGTCCGAGAGTAACTGGAACACGTGAGACGTGACCGCGCGAAATCGCAAACACTTCTATAGTACCCAATCACGCTGAGTGCATATTTTTCACTCTTGTGACACGTGTATATGTATTAAACGAAAGATAGAGAGACGCTGGAAAAAGAGTGTTCGCCGCACGTGAAAGCATGCATCAATTTTTTTTTTTTCCTTTATTTCTTTATTTATTTTTTTTGTTGCTTCATTTCCCTCGTGGACATGTCAATACTACGCTTTTAATCATAATAATCTGTTAAACTAGCCTAGCGGATGCCCAATTCGAGATTCTGCATGAATTATCATACGCATATATGCGGAATGTATATCAAAATAGTTTCGAACGAAGAATTATCGAGCAATTACACGCGAATCAACTGCCCCGTTGTTTTCTATCTACTATCGGGTAGATTCTACGAAAAAAAAATTATTTTTCACGCTTGTTTACGGATCGGGAATGAGCATCGTAATTATCTATACGATTGCCAATGCATGCAGGATATCTAATCGAGAGACTCGGTAGAGTCTAGCGCCGAGCATATTAAAAATTAAAAATAAAATCCTTTCTTTTATGCACCGCGCGAGACTCGACCGAGTCTGCATAACCGAACGAGAACTCTACAGAGCCTGTACGGAAATTTATGATCATTAATTTCTCCCGCCTCGCTGGATACACGGAATTGAAATATTTATCGTTGGATGTAGCCCTATTTCGATGAAATCGGTTAACGAAGAGCTGAGATATGATTGGGTATTCAACGATTTAAAATACCCGTTTTCATCATGAAGTTTTGTTCTTCATCTGATTCCTCTTCGATCAGATCGCTTCTATAGACCAAAACCTATGCGAATATAAATTAGTAGAGAGTAGCGTTCGCTAGGCTACGTAGAGAGATGAGACCTTTCAATTACGGGCGTCAGTAGCTAGATGGCGCTTCGATTAGCGCTAGCGCTGATCGAAGATAAATATTCCATTCGCCAGCATGCCCCATATTTCAAGCGTATACGATCGAGAAACAATGGCACGTAAAAATGAAAAGACTTTCTTCTAAGTCCGGCGCGAGATTCGACCGAGTCTCTTTTACCGCGAAGGCAATAGGGAGTGGGGGGGGATAATATTACCACAGCTTCCCATATTAAGGGCTAAATTAACAACAGTTTTTTTAACTATATCAAGGGCCGTCAGCAATTCTTCAAGAATATTTTTATCTTTATTAACTACAGTATTGAGTATGTACAATTCATTACGAACGAGAATGATTGGTCAATCGAATTCTACAGAAAGTAGTGAGATCCCCCCAAAAAAGCACCCCGGTGCAATAACCTTTCGCCGGGTAGATTAATATCATCATTGCCCACATAAAATACATTCTCATGCCAAAAAAATGTATAAAATTATTATTTTATAAAAAAAATTCCTTCTTCATAAGAAAAAAAAGATCCGAAATCAGATGCTACTGCCAAGGCGTAATTATTAATTCAAGAAATAGTAAACGTGATGTAGGTACGTGGCAGTAGCATCTGATTACGGACCTTTTTTTTTTACGTAATGATCTACGCAAACTCGTGTCAAAACAATATGAAAATTTATTTACCCATTTCTATGCAAATATAACAGAGCCGAACAGAATGGTGATAGTATATGTGATTGGACGCACTTCTCATTATCCGGAATATAAATTAGTGATTATTCTGAAAATCACCGGATAATTGCAGAGCGGTGATGAGGCACTATTGATTTTTCAAAATTATTCGTCGACACCAGATGGGAATGTTTATTTGGGTATACGTACCTGTACCGGTTGTGAGACTATTTCCGGCATGTTCCTTTTCTCCGAGATGAAGTTAATGAATGAAAAATAAAGTTTTCCCAGGACATTAATTATTTGAAAATTTATTACGTGACAAAAGCTGACCGACTCGAACAGATTCACAACGACTTCTGGGGGCTGATATAACACGTGCGATTTTTCAAGTAACAAGAAATTCCCTAATCAAGAATTGAACTGAGTTATACATCAATACATCTATACATGTAACAAAATAGGCTCATTTAATTATGTACAAAGAAAATACACGATAACAAGTGAACTACCGATTGTAGCTTCATGACTTTCCCTTGATCAGGATCTGGTACAAATTCTCCGATGTTAGTACTACGGTTGCGGCACCTGGCAGTTTAAGGCTATCGGTAGACATCTTAGTTCCTGGGTTAATGTTAGAAGAAACACTGGACGTGTACACGGTCAATTGGTCCAGGGCCACAATGCCGGCTTTAACGTTGACAGACTGGTCTGTTTCTCCGCAATTGACAAGCGCTATGATGGGATTAGTGCCTGCGACTGTTCGCACAATGGCAAGGACGTTGTCAGAAAGGACTTCCACGGTCAAAGATCCTCTTCTTAATATCGGCAACTTTCGGAGAGCTGTCATGGCCTGGTATACGTGATAATGGGAATGCTCCTGTTCCGTCTGTGCCTGGAGATTGAGCTCTAGGTAGTTTTCGTTGACAGGTAGCCACGTTTTCTCGGCAGTAGAGAACCCAGCGTTCGTGCTGTTGTCCCATTGGAAAGGAGTCCTCTCGGGATCGCGAGTATAATCCTGATAGTGTTCTTCGTCGGTATTACAAGCCGCAGGATCAACTGTCTCTTTCCAGGATAAGTCGGTATCAAGCATACCAATTTCATCTCCATTGTACGTTACCGCAACTCCAGGGAGTATCGAACATACGATTGACATTTGATCAGCACGATCGGCGCCGTACCTAGATGCAACCCTGCGCTGATCGTGATTACCTATCACCCAATTTGCGACGGCATTTTTGGGCATATTCTGAACCCAATTGTCGATGATACTCTTCAATTCTGTGGCGTTTGAACCTTTTCTGGCGTTAGTTATGAACCCAAAATTGAATGGCACGTTCGAACCGTAGGTGTAATACTTCATCGTTAGATCCAAGTCGGTGTATGCCTCTGTCATTATGACTTTGGTGTCGGTTCCCGTTTCCTCCGAATACTTGTCAAGAAGGTCCCTCCACGACTGGAGAACAAAGTAAGTTTCATTCCGATTTTTGGTCAAAGTATGATCGAGAGAGTCGTAATAGCCTTCTGGAACATTTGGGCTGTTGGACGGGGATTCATCTGCGAAGCTTTCGTCCTCAAACATATGGTTGATAGCGTCAATGCGAAATCCTTCTACGCCTCGCTTTATCCAGAAAGTGAGAACATCCTCCATCTCCTTCCTCAAGTCAGCGTTTCTGTAGTTGAGGTCAGGCTGACCTTTCGCGAACTGGTGAAGGTAGTACTGGCCTCTTTCTTCGTTCCATTCCCAGGCAGATCCTTGGAAGCAACTCAACCAGTTATTCGGAGGATCAGGACGCGCAGAGCCGGTTACAGCTTTTCCATCGTGCCAGATGTAGTAATCGGTGTACGGGTCTTCGCGTTCAACACTTTTTTTGAACCATTCGTGTTCGTCGGAACTATGGTTTGGCACGAAATCAAGAATTACCTTAAGGTTCAGCTCCTTCGCTCTTGCAACAAGTTGGTCAAAGTCATCCAAGTTTCCAAAGATCGGATCGATGTCCATGAAGTTTGATATGTCGTAGCCAAAATCAGCCATCGGACTCGGATAAATTGGGGATATCCAAAGGGCGCCAGCACCCGCGTCTGCCACATGTTCCAGTTTGCTCTTAATTCCTAACAAGTCACCAACACCGTCTCCATCGTAGTCCATGTAACTTCTCGGATATATTTGATAAAAGGCGGTTGTTTTCCACCAATTTTTATCCGGCACTGCTTCGGGTTCCTGACCGCAACCGTAAGCAGTTGCCAATAAGACGGACAATACTGTTAGCTGGTACAGCATGGTGTCGGCAATGTTTCGTCACAGGTAAGAATCAGCTTATATAAACTCATACTCGAGAGGAAAAAATCTCGCGGTGTAAAAATCTTTTATCATTGTCATAAGAAGCATTACCGACGCTATCTTATCTCTTATGAAACAAGGATTGATATTGCAGCTACTGATTGTCGGAGTATTCTTCAGACGTCGATAGCGTAGCAACAGGAATTGAGCTTTCAATTGAAAAAATAATGCAATGATTGGATAATCGCTTATCTTCTGCAGATTGCAGAGTTCTAACAACCACTTGACACACAGCTATACCGATAGCGCCTGGAAGTCAGATTTTTCGCTAGAAACAAAAAAAAAATAAAAAATAATAATTACCGTTCATGGGGATAACGTATATTCAAAAATTTCACTATTTATAACAATTTTTTATGAAGACTGCGGGGATAAATTTGATTAGTAACAATCTGTCGATTATCTTTGACACTTAAACCTAACCTAACCTAACCTAACATAACATAACATAACCTAACCTAACATAAAATAACATAAGCCCAGAAAGTAGAGTAGGGCGTATTCTCATCGGCCAGGGAGTGTTCATCGATGAAAATAAACGGGGTAATCAACCCTGCAGGAATTAACAACGCCGAACGGAAATCTGCATGAGTTTAACCCTCTACTAGATATATCGTGCTTATAATTGGTTATGATTTGCGCGAAGCAACATGGCGGGGATTTAATTGGTCGTAAATTGAGAAAACACACAGACGTCTGGATAGATCTTTAAAAAATATTTACAACCAGGAGAATCTAGCTCCAGTGAATCAGCCAATCACATTGTCTCCATGTACCACCGAAGTAGATACCGAATTCTGATTTAATTATACTAATTAGGGGTCATCCGTGAATTAGGTCACACAAATTTCATGGCTTCTGACTTCCCCACGTGTTGTCACCCTTTGTGCGACGTAATTCACGGATGACCCCTTAAGGAGTTGGATGCAATGATAATGTGTCCTTATTGCATTGACCTAAACACCCAGCATCCACTCGAGTCCAAGAAACACTCCGAAATATGGCTCTGCTATGATCGTTCGGAAGAAGCTGGCATTATAATCAGCACTACGTTAGTTTCATGACCCAATCAAAGTCTATAGTTAGGATACATTTCAATGGATTGATTTGAAAGCATGCGTGATGCCAAATTGAAAGATATTATGCAGCTAATTTCCGAGTTCTGTTATAAGTACTATACGATCTCCCAAAATCAATTATACTCGGTGCTGTTCGTGTTGTCCGGATATTCTTCATTTCCATGAAAGAATGATATTGAAGGTGAGATGAAAGGAGACGGGTAAAAGAGTTCATACACAGGAAAATTAGTAAATTCTGAGTATTATTTGAATTGTATATTATTCAGATTTCCTTAAGCTGTTACATAATACGAGCACGACATGTTGTTCCAATTTATAAAAATGAAAATCAGTAAATTTCCTTAATTTTCACGCTTAACATATTACAGCTTATAACGAAATAAAAATATCTGACTAAAATACTAATTATTTACAAATTTATTACGTAATTATAACTATCGAAAGCAAAGAGCTTCACACAGTGGGTAACACCGCCATTTGTTAATGCATATTTCGTTAAAACTCTTGTGAATGAGACACCAGTCATAGTTTTTGGAGTCTACCCAATTTGATGCAAAATAAATTTGAAAGACATTATTTTTGTGAACAAGAAAAAGACATGTCAGGTTTTTCATCAAACAGAGTCGACTCCGATCATTAGCATCATCAATTTCTAATAGCGTTTTCATTACTAACGAAAATGTGGATCTAACGCACGGACAATTTATTCATACGAATCAAAAGATGCAGTCTAATAATTGAAGTATCGTCATGAAATTTATTTGCTGTAGACGATCTCGTACAAACTTTGGGACGTTAGTACCACAGTTGCAGCACCTGGCAGCTGCAAGTCGTCGGTAGCCAATCTACTTCCTGGTTCAATGTCAGAAGTAACACTGGATGTGTACACGGTCATTTTGTCTAGGGCTGCAATACTGGTTGTAACGTTGACGGCCTGTTCAGTGTCTCCGCAATTGACAAGCGCGATGACAGGAGGAATGCCAACGATTGTTCGCACGAGAGCAAGGACGTTGTCAGAAAGGACTTGGACGGTCAAAGATCCGCTTTTGAGTATGGGCAACTTTCGGAGAGCTGTCATGGCCTGGTAAACGTGATAGTGAGAATGCTCCTCCTTCTTCTGTGCCTCAAGATTGAGCTCTAGGTAGTTCTCGTTGACAGGAAGCCATGTTTTGTTGGCAGTAGAGAACCCAGCGTTCGTGCTGTTGTCCCATTGGAAAGGAGTCCTCGCAGGATCGCGAGTATAGTCCTGGTAGTGTTCTTCGTCGGTGTTACAAGCAGCGGGATCGACCGTCTCATCCCAGGATATGTCTGTGTCCAGCATACCAATTTCATCGCCGTTGTACGTTACCGCAATCCCAGGGAGTATCGAACATATAATTGACATTTGATCAGCACGATCGACGCCGTACCTAGATGCAACCCTGCGTTGATCATGATTACTCACTACCCAATTCGCGACGTAGCCTTCGGGCATATTCTCAATCCATTCGTCAATGATACTCTTCAATTCTGCGGCAGTTGAACCTTTCCTGGCGTCAGTTATAAACCCAAAATTGAATGGAACGTTGGAGCCATAGTCATAGTATTTCACCACTAAATCCAAGTCGGCGTATCCCTCGGTCATTATGACTTTGGTGTCGGTTCCCGTTTCCTCCGAATACTTGTCAAGAAGGTCCCTCCACGACTGGACAACATCGTAAGTTTCATTCTGATTCCTGGTCAAAGTATGATTGAGATACTCGTAATATCCTTCTGGAACACCTGGCTTGTTGGACAGGGGTTCATCTGCGAAGCTGTCATCCTCATACATGTAGTTAATAGCATCGATGCGGAATCCTTCGACGCCTCTTTTTAGCCAAAAAGTAAGAACATCCTCCATCTCCTTCCTCAAGTATTTGCTTCTGTAGTTGAGGTCAGGCTGACCCTTCACGAACTGGTGAAGGTAGTACTGGCCTCTTTCCTCATTCCATTCCCAGGCAGATCCTTGGAATACACTCACCCAATTATTCGGAGGCTGAAGTTCTCCTGTATCGTCTGGATTCCGTCCATCCCGCCATACATAGTAATCAGTATAGGGGTCTTCACGTTGGACGCTTTTTTCGAACCATTCATGCTTGTCGGAACTATGGTTTGGCACAAAATCAAGAATTACCTTCAGGTTCAGCTCCTTCGCTCTTGCCACCAGATTGTCAAAGTCAGTTAAAGTGCCAAAGGTCGGATTGATGTCCTTAAAGTTCGATATGTCGTAGCCAAAATCAGCCATCGGACTCGGATAAATTGGGGATATCCAGAGAGCGCCGATACCCGCGTCTACCAAATGATCCAATTTGCTAGTAATTCCGTTCAAGTCACCGGTACCATCGCCATCGCTGTCCTTGAAGCTACTCGGATATATCTGATAGAAGGCGGTGGTTTTCCACCAATTTTTATCAGCCACTTCAGACTTCGATTGGCAAGCGAAAGCGCTCGCCAATGCGAGAGACAATATTAATAACTGATGTAGCATCGTATCAACAATGCTTGGCATAGCTACGGATCAGCTTATATAGACTCGTACTCAAGATGAAAAAAGGCTATGATTCAAAAGTCGCGTATCATTATCAGCAAAGATTATTCCATGGAGTTCGGAAAAAATACTGAGATTGCAGCTCATCTTTTTCGAAACGTCGATAACGTAGCGACAGCAATCGATATTTACTCCACTTTGTTAATTGAATAATTGTTTTTATTTCACAGATTCTATGAATCCAGTGATTGCGTACTCTAATGCTAATTCGTTTCTACAAACTAATCCTTGGCGCATATTATATTAGGCGTTGGCTTCATTCGCTTAACAAATTGCCGTAACGAAATCGAGTATGAAATCATCACTTGCTTCCCGCATTTTTATGGAGAATAATCCAGATTTCGTATCACGTAATTACACTTCACATTATTATATCAGAATTGATATATCGATCATCCACGTCGACTCATATCAGCTTCGGTAATAGCCAGTCGGATCAAGTGACGTAAGATTATGCTGAGATCTGATAGCCACTCTTCATGGATAAAGATGAAGAGGTCAAGATTGCGTTGACAAGACCTCGGATAACCCGCAAGCAATTAATATCCGCGTGTACGTACAGTAATTTCGACATCACTGATTCAATATCGGGCTTTGTTTCCATAGAATCCTTGTCAAAGAGATCCTACGACGACTCGACAAAGTGAGCTTCGTTATGACCCCTGGTAAGAGAATGATCGAGATAGTCGTAATATCCAGATAAGGCATTTGGATTATTGGACAAGGGTTCATCTTCGAACCCACCATCCTCAAACATGTGATTGATACCATCAATGCGAAATCCTTCCGCGTCTCTTTTCATGAAAAACAAAGTAAGAAAATTTTCTATCTCTTCCCTCGAGTCCTCGATTCCGTAGTTGATGTCAGGCTGACATATTGCGAACTGGTGAAGGTAGTGCTGGCCTCTTTCCTCATTCCGTTTCTAAGCCTGATCCTTGGAAGGTGCCGAGCCAATTATTCGGAGCCCTAACAGCTCCAGCTTCATCTGTATCTGTTCCGTTGAGCCGGATGTAATAGCCGGTGTAAGGGTTCTCGCGTTGAACACTTCTCTTGAACCATTCGTGCTCGTCGGAGCTGTGATTTGACACGAAATCAAGAATTACCTTGAGGTTAAGCTCCTCCGCTCTTACAGCAAGATGATCAAAGTCATCTGAGGCGCGTCGAAGGTCGGATCGATGTCCACGAAGTTTAATATATCACAGCCAAAATCAACCATTGGACTTGGATGAATTGGAGATATCTAGAGGGTGCCAACATCTGCGTTTACCAAATGATCCAATTTTCACGCGATTCATTTCACCTCACTAACATCCTTCCCCATCATAGTCCATGAAACTCATCGGATATATTCAATAGAAGGCGGGTCGCCTCCTACCAATTTTTTATCCCATGATACTTTCAGTCCGCGTACAAAACGCGAGGACAACTCCCAGTACAAGAGATAATATCTCCAACTGCTGCAGCATGATGTCAATAATATTGTTCCTGAAAGCTACGAATCAGCGCATGATATCTTATCTCCTGAACTGAAGAGTAAAATACATAATTTTGAAAAAAAAATCTATCATGATCGCCGGGAAACACTGACCACATTATCTTATCCAATGAAGTGAAAACGCCGATAGACGCTACTGGATATGGCTCTCGAATACCAGTTACATGATTTATAGTTTGGTACGATTAACGGGGTTTGCACACCTTGGAAGTAATTTTTCTTGAATCACATTGTGAATCGAGATCTCATCAAATTTCGAGAAAATATTCTACACCGATGTGATTTCGGAGCGAGCCAATGATATGCGATGAATTTACTTTTTACACGTAAAAATTTTTGGCCTTGAGCCTTTTTTTTTTTTGTAAACGTTGCGAAAGAAAATACATCACGGATCACGTTTCTTTGACTTCGATCCATTCGAAACCATCGGAGTAAACGTAAAATTGGTTTCCCTGGTGGATCGAGGTTTGTTATCTTCGCGATTTCGTCACCTAATTACATCGATATCAGAATCTAAAATATCTTTGTAGAAGATCTTGTTGCGAGTACTCTTCCCTTCCTGTCTCGCAATCTCAGATGTACCTCAACGAACGAATTACACCCTTCGGGCACTTGGAAGTGCTTATCTAGTCAATGTCTTGCGTGCAGGTCTCTCCGTTATCTCTGTATATATAATTTCATCCTTCCACCTGTTAAGTGGTGGTATACGTTGTCTTTTTCCGGTTTAATTGTACAACCAAAGAGATTGACGATTCCGAGGGTTCCCTTACAGCCGAAAATCCGGGAAAGTCGTAGCACGAATATTGAATCTTTGATTCGAAAAATTTCGAGAGCAGATCAATCATTGATCTAATTCTCAAATCTTGATTTCGCATTATTCAAAAAATTTCTAGTATTAGATAAAAATTGTGGAAATACGTTTTCGCTGATGTTTGCCACCTGTTGCGATACACAAACATTTCATTGACATATCCAGCCCGTTCACAGTTAATGGTAACCAAACATTTACTGAAGTTTGTGCTTCCACATTATCCACGCTTGTTGTTTACTCGGTGAAACACTTTTACAATCTCGTTAATTCGGTATTTACCTTCAGGGGGCTCGGGCCGATAATCGATAAACACAAATGATGATCGGAAACGGTTTTTTCTTTTTTTTTCTTCTCTCCTATTCGTTTTCCTTTCTGCTGCACGGGTATAATTGAGATAGAGCTTAAATCGTGCAAAAAGGCAGTTGCCTGGGAGCTTAAGCTCGTTAAACAGAAATCCGATAACATCGATGGGAAGGCCGTTAACGCCTCTATTTAACCAGAATGGAATGGAAAAAGGAAAGATGAGGAAACGCGTGGAGGAATTACGTAGATCCAGTATTTGGAACCTCGGACTGCTCCGGTGATCGAGCTTTCATCCTGCCTAGTATACATATGTCCAAATGCTTTTCATACTACTATAGATCCCTAAACCTTGATGTCTACCTCACAGATGGTTCCTGTTAATCAAGGAGCCTCTAATCCTAGGTGGATATCAAGATACTTAACCACATTCGCAAGATCCTGTCAAAGGTTGTTCGAATGCCTTTGAAGTTAGGTAATCGTAAATCGTATTCAAAGACAACCGACTGGTCTTGAATAAATTACACAGGTTCAAAGCGGATCCCAATCTGCTTGTCATTTCGTCCGAATCTGGACCTCCGGCTTTTATTTCGCGGAAGAACAGAGCTTGACGATCCATATTTTATTTATTTACTTATTTCTTATTTTTTTTCAAGCTTTATCGCAAACGAAACCCCAGTAAATTTTATTCCAATGTTTTATGTATTAGTACCGATAACTTAGACATCCGCATGGTACTTTGATACCAAAAGCTAGGGATTAAGAACGGAAGCAGATGTGTAGGTGAAGAGACAAAATGACGTTGAATGTAAAGCTCTTCGAAATTTTGGAATTCCAACGGCAATGAAACTAACGACAAGAAACCACTTAAAAGTTTTGTTTATACAGTATTTTGACAGTTCAGATATGATAATCCCAGCCCTTGAATTCACGCCACGTTTCCACTCGGCATATTAAAGTGGCTGATTATGGGTGACGCGTGATCATAAAATTCAGCACTTTCCACGGACGTGTAATCGCGTCGTACTCTTTTCATTTCTTTTTTTTTTTCTCTTCGATCGGAAAACTTATCAACGTGTGAATAACGTCGCTATTCAAATAAATCTCATCTGCAATTTCACCCCGGTAAAAGTGGGGTGAAAAGTAGGTCTTCTTTGATTGAAATAATTGCTTGCGAAGAAAAAAAAAAGAAAAAAGAAACATCGGTTTCATCCTCGCCAATCAATATGCTTGAATATTTCCGGATAATTTAATCAAGTTTTTTTCCTCTTTATTCATGCGGAATAATACCGTTAACCAGCAATAGAGCGAATCTTCTTCCACCCGGACGGTATTTATATATTCTGTATTTTTAAGACGCAAACTGTCCTCGAAGACTGCTTCACTGATTATCAATCGCGATTTCAAGTGTTATTGAGCTTATGACGAAGCAATCTTATCAGTTATTACCTTACGTAAAGGAATTCATTTATTTTCAATCGAATTCCCATTCTGGATATCCTGTAACTACGGAAACGGGTATCTCGCGATTCCTTCCGAATTCTCTTTCCGAAGGGAGAGGTAATAAGGTGGATTAAATATCAAATTCATACTGCGACTTGTATTCGATTTATCCGATTCCAGACATCAAACCTTTCCCACTTTTTTCCATCCTCAAATTTTCTAACTTCACTTAGATGCCACGCGGTGATAGTGAAGGAATCGAACTCCCGGGTCCAGGTGTGTTAACCCCGTTGACTTTGTTGGAGGGATCGAACCTTCTAACATGTGGGGAACTGTTGAGTTTGTGTGAAGAAGTCGAACCTTCAGGTACGCGTTTCGTCCCGGGCACAGTGACAGACTCGTCGGTAGGGCTGCGCCACTGTACCCTGCCCTGGACGCGGTGTGCCCGGCAGTGGACATTGGGTACTATTAGGAACCGGTATATATACGAACCGAGTGTTTGTCCTAGCACTAGCGAGAGAGATGTAGCTAGGCGTAGCCGCGTAGCGGGCGTATTAGGAATTATGTGAGTCCCCACAATAGTTTCCGAAAATCATCCCCTCGCTTCCGGGCTGTCGAGTATAACTTCAACAGCGACGCGTATACTCACGACAAAAGCTCAGAAACGTAGGTATAATCTCAGACATCTCAGGGGTTTCGCGTTTCCTATTTATTGTCTCGTGTTTCACGAGCATCCCCGGAATCTGAGAGTGAGCTTCAATCTCCCTCGCGGTATAGGTACCTTCCTACTAAATACACCTGCAGGAGTGCCTTCGTCTTCATAATTTACACCTCAGAACATGCTAAGGCGTATTCACCAGGTCATAATTAACCCCGAAGGTAATACCTTTCACTTTGAACGGAGTTCTGCAAGAATTGAATGTTAAGTACTTACATACCTCTATAATTGCCTGAAAGTTAACCAAAAGAAAAAAAAAAAAACGACAATTACACCGGAATGATTCAACTCGCTTGGAAAAAAGACGATTCAATTCTTACTCCGTTTCTAATCGCTCGAGGTTCCTCTTCAAACTCACTATTGGACTTTTATCAGCGAGAATGACTGCGCGTAGAGGAAGCGGTATTCGGTATCATACCTAATAGGACCCCACAGACCTTAGTAGTGAAATTGATCGAGTGCCGACGCGAAAGAATTTCGTCTAAGTTCCAGGGATCTTGGCATTTCGGGACAGAATCGTCCTGCAGAAAGGTCAAAAGGTCGAGACGACAACGAGAAGCACGCGTTTCTTCGCTCTCCGTATTACCTACCCTCGAGGTATACGCCATTCCCTTCATTTTCAAAGAATTCTTCCTCCATTTGATCCGGGGTAAAACTCCCACGCGATTCCTTAACCCGGAGTAATCTCTGCGGGAACCTTGAGGGAACTCCGCGTATTAATCCCAGGTCATTTTTTACTGCAATCTTATTTCTGTACTTCGTTTACTCGCGACGCTTGAATGGCCGTCTCGATGTGGTCGGATGATGATAACGACATTCACACCCCGTACGAGGGGTTGACGATAAATTCTTTGATGATGGCTCGAAACGGGAAGAAACAAGCCGTGAAGGTTCTGGTCGTGAGTGGGTCTGCCCATTAGCGCCTGGACGTATTGCCTTGAATAAAGTGGAGCCAGTTGTATACATCGGCTGGATCCACGAGGAGAATCGAGAATAGCTACTCGAGTTTTAGGTGAAAGAGGACGAACCCCATTAGAAGAGAGAACTGCCACCTTTTCAGTGATCACTACAAAACTGAGAATTGAGGAAAGCCCTTGTCCTGCTCCTCGGCCCCTTATCCTACCAATCTTAGAAAGTCCGCGGAGGGTCCTTCCGGCGACCTTTCTATGCTACAAGAAATATTGTCTCGCATTCTGATCAGCGACTCGAAGACTGGAGAGAAAGTCTTGAAAAAATATCATCCCCTGAACGACAGCTCTGCACTTATTTGAGGACCGTCCGTTTCACGGGAATCTCATTTCTCATCTGCTTTTCAATTCCCCTGACTTTTGTACCCTGCACTTCCGGTGCCGCTACTACTTTGCCATTTCTTTATAAGATACAATCGACTTTCTGTCTCTGCAAAACGAGGATTGTTCTTTCACGGAGAAATTAGATGTTACTCTTCCCTTCGATTCGCTTTTTTTATCATTCAAATATCCAAGGATATTCTCAGGGAAATCCAAATGTCATCCCAATTCTTCATGCGTTCGGTTTTAGTCGATGAAATGACAAAAATATCGCGAAATCTGAACAGACAGATAGACGGGACGAGCAGACCAATGAATTCATTACTTTCACCGAAGTCAAACTGAGCGGGAAGAGACTGATGGATCATATTCAACAAATCGGCAGATGATATCCAGGCCTACTATACCGGATCATTCAATAACGAAATAAATACCTTTCTTATGCTACTATCTGGAAAATTAATTTATTATATATTAGATTCAAAGAAATTGGAGTCTAATACAATGTTAATTGGATCTTTCGAACTTTTGAAATTTGGGATCGATGGGTCGCGCTGGAATTTCTCGTTGAGATTCTTCAAACTCAAAAAATAGTACTCTGTGAGCGAAAAGTTTGAACAAAATGGGAAGGAATATATCTTTTCGCCAACACGAGAACGCTTGGAGCAATTGATTGCAAAATCCGACCAGATTTGAGTTGAAGCCAGTTCTATCGGTTGAAATTGAAATGATAAAAATCCGTTGATCATTTCTTGAGTGATCATCAATTGAGTTTTTTTTTAGGAATTTTATTCTTTGAATAACTCTAAAACTACTCGACCGATTGAATCTGAAATCGAACGAGTTCTAAGTTAGGAAAAACCGCCACGATTGGTATTAAAAAAGATCAAATTCCTTCACTCGTTCTTGAGATATCGCTGGAAAAAAAATTGATCACACACACACGCAGACTCAACGTCCATCCGAAAATGATCGGAGATGATTCTGAGGACGTCAAAACGTGGGGGTCCGGTGAAAAGTGAACTTTTCGTTTTCTGGTTGATTGCGATAACTTCTCTTTCAAAAACGGGAAGTTAAAAATGGGCTGAACGAACTTCCGCGAATTTCACAAAACGAGAATAAACGCTTTCTCGTTTAAACTGTCCGGAAACTCGATTTTCTAGGATTTCATTTCGAAGTTTGGATTACATTGAAACAAGGAAATTAATACGACACCTAATTTTAATGATTTGCAGATTGAATTCTGACAAACCGAAAATTTAATGCACCCAATTCAAAGGCATCGATCTTTCCCATAACACCATTACCTGCATGAGATATCGCGTTGCACTGAGGATATGTGAGGCAAATAAGACCATCCTTACGTTCTTCTAGATACATGCGAATGGAAGTATCATAGAGGGTAGATACTCTAGCCCCGTCCTACAACTTTGCGGTTCGCAAGTCTCTCGATCACTTTGCACTATTGATGAAGTAGGGAATAGCAGACCGATAGCTCAGGCTTTTCCACGGCGCTGAGTAAAGGTATAAAGTGTTTCCGCGATAGGGAATGATTATCGGGGCCTCCTTTCTGCCCCCGTTAACGGGCGAGACGAAAAGGAGAATCCCGAGTTAGTTGGGAGGAAGGGAATCCCCCGACACGAGGATATGGATTCACCCCAATTTATATCCCACATTTTCCCTCACCGTTATAAATAATTACGACGTCTTTACGCAACGAAATTACTTTTTTTCAACCATCAACGATTATATTTATACGGAGGATTCCTTCGATTTTCGTTAACTGCTCACACCCTTCTTACACGAAGAAAATTCAATCTCATTTTTATCAAAAATTGATGAAAACGACTTTGCAATCACATTCATTTCGAAATTCTCTTCTTTTCAAGAAAAACAGTCACCGAATTCACTATCGTCATAATATCGACCTGGGAATCAAATTTTGGAAGTGATGTCCTCCGAATGTTTATATTCGTTTCTGATTTTATCAAAACCTCGAAAAAAGACGTAGGAAAGAATAGGCCAATTCCTCCCGAATAAATTTTCCGGAATTTTCCT
This sequence comes from Tenthredo distinguenda, assembly GCA_947538915.1. Classification (NCBI taxonomy): domain Eukaryota; kingdom Metazoa; phylum Arthropoda; class Insecta; order Hymenoptera; family Tenthredinidae; genus Tenthredo; species Tenthredo distinguenda. The sequence continues at coordinate 5,278,424 of OX384538.1, forward strand.
CGGGTTCTTTCGGTGACTTTTTTCGAATGAATTGGTTATCGTCTCTTCCAGAATGAATTCGGCCTTTCTGCGTGCAACCATTTTTCGAGCTTACATTTTCGAATTCTACGTTAAAAATCGAGATATCTTCCGAAAAAAATGGCTGAAAAAATCAGGCTTACTCAAATTACGAGCTTATAAAAGACGGGGTTGCACGTAGATTGAGATAAATTACTTACTAAGATCGTTAATTATTCACAAAAGAGTTGCATCGCTGGATTACCGCTCTTTGTTTATTGCCCTTTAGGAGAACGTGGGGTTTATAATAAAGAATGACAAAAGATAAGGGGAGAAAATAAATTTTTCCCGTAGATTACAGAGACCGGAAAAACCGTTGGAAACGGTGAAATATGAAGTTTCCTAAGGGTTTAAACGAACGAGATCCCTTACGTTCATTTCTTTACTTGAATATTTTTCATTTGTTTACTAATTTAGTTTTTCCTCTTTTCTCCTTTTATGTTTCTTCTTTTTTTCGTTTTCTTTCTTTCTTAATTTTGTTTTGAAAAAAATATTACAGCCGGTGATATACTAACCCAAGAATAAAGCTCGACTTCAAAAGAAGGCACCCCGAGTTCAAAGGGCGTAAACTACCCGGGCTACGGGGTGGCCGTGGAGCATAAAATATGTACGCAACACGCAGGGGCAAGTGGCGGTAGGTATAGGTACGGCGAGTGCGTGCGTAGACTGGCGTAGTGGCGGGAAGTGCTTAGCTTTAGGTACTTCTGGTTCTCATTTTTTCACTTTATCCAACTCCTTCCTCTCCCTTTCTCTTTTTCTCTCCTTCTGAAAAGCTCCGCGTTGCGCAATCGGCGGGCTGCCCTCACACTCACGTTTTAATTATACCCACCACCCCTTCCCGGTGCCCACCACCCCTTAAGTGAGGTACGCCATTAGGGTTATACCGAGATTATTCGTACTAATAATTATTTTAATTACGTGCTGCGATGCCGCGATCTACTGCCCTGCACCCCCTGCAACCCTCCATCCCATATTATACCTACGGTTCTTTATTTCGTTCGAAATTTCGTAGAAAAAAATTAAAAACATAAAAATAACGGGAAAAAATTCCCTTGTTTCGAATAGGCTATAGGCACAAGTACCCCTCTCCCCAGCCCTGGTACGCGTCATTTATTCGAGTACCAAAATCTCTGAGGCGAAATCAGCGACTAAGCTCATTGTCAGTCGAGTTAGATTAGGGTTTCGTTTTTGTGAGAGCGAACGGAAAAAGCACCGGAGTAAAGTAGGTAGGGGTAGTACACCTCCTATCCCGCCACGCCATGCCACCCCGTAGGTACGCGGCTTCTTCGCACTCTGCTGAATCCATTTTCCTTTTGGTCTTCTTTAATTTGTAAATTGTAAACGTTTTACCCAATTTTAGTATAATTCACCAACTTTTACCCTATATGTGACGCTGTTTCGCGAAGCGTATGTAAGGTACGAGGGCGAGTCTCCCGAAGGCTGTTAATGAGATTCTCAGAAAATCTCTGCTCGTACTTCTTTATCTGTAATTAAGTAACTAAAACGTGGGTGTCGCTTAGGTAATGATGATATTTGTTAAAAGTAGAACGGTGATTCCGTTCTCACTGTGTCTATTAATATCCTTTACTGTTGCTCTCACTGGTCATCCATTAACAATCTATTCATAAAATTTTTGTATCAATACGATCCTCGTGAACATATTTCATCGCTTCTTTCGTATAATATAACTCGCAGTCCAGAGAAAACTTACAGTCTAAATCACTTAAATGTCAGTACCGTGTCATGTCCATTTCTAGAATTTACCTACTAATTCATTATTTTTTTTGTCGCGATAAATGATCCAAACTAATTAATCCATAAATCTAATTGATGTTATAATACAATTCGTAAATAAATTATAATACAATTCGTAATAATTTTTCTGAAGGATGTCTACCAGATTTATTTTATGTCAGTACCGTGGATGAACGAGTCAGTACCGTGGCAAGGAAAATTTGAAATTTGATTCTCATTCTCGATATTTTGAAGTTGTAGCGAAATCCTCTCGGACTTACACTTGTACATTAAAATAGAGTAATAATTTGCATCATAAAACTAAAAAAGTTTAATTATAGAATCAAAAAATGTGCAATTAAAAAAGTAACAGTTAGAACAGAATCACCGAGAAAGAAAATGAATAGAGTTTCGAATCATAATTAACGCAGATTAACTCAACCTGTTTTCAGAAAACGAGACAACATACAAGGCAGAATGTTGATCTCAGACTATTCTGATGTCGAATTATCGGCACGACGAGTGTGTCACTTTGTTATTAGGAACACAACGAATTTTTAAATGTATACACATAAACACTGCGCTCTTTTTTGCGCCAGCTTAGCTTTTTTGTCCGGTGATTAAGACCGGCTAATTTTGAAAATAGAGAACCTCGATTTTCCGCAAAGTGTGTAATTAGCGTTACTAACAGCTGTGGAACGTGTACACCATAAATTCATTTCGTGGCTATTTAAAACGATCAAAGTAACATTATAAGTTGGTCTGAACCTTTGAAAAAAGTTTTTAAAACTAGTTGAATAATATATTTACCGAGTATATGAATGAATGAATATAATTATCCGTAAGAATCTAACGTCAATATTAAAATGGTGCTGCAAAGACCGATGGAAAAATTAATATAAATTTTGTATTTATATTTATTTTGGATAAAATTAACGAAGCGTAGATATAGAACGGCGATTGAATTATACCTTTAATTAACGAAGCTGCTGCAGCAGATTGGTAAAGTCAATCAACGAAATTAACGAGGAGGAAGAGGGGAATTTATTTCCTATTGACTGGCCAATTTTTTTTATTCTTTGTCTTTTTATTCATCTTTTTCCCTTCTGTAACGAAGCGTGAGTCGCGCGTTAAAATTTCATTATTGCAATAGTGGGTACAGGGGTAGGTTATACCCTCTCTCACTTCGTTGCAGAAAACTCACGCTCCTCGAGATCCTCGAGATCCTTAAGATCCAATTATTGCGAATTGTCTTCGAAGATTACTGATTACACAGAGTTGACCTTTTCGCCTTTCGTGTCCCGTATTTCCTCCGGTAGGAAAATTAATCCAAATGAAACATTAATTCGGGTATACTGTCGCCAAATAAATTACGTCGTACCGTGGATAATGAATAAGGGATGATTCATTTTCATATATATTTGCGGAAAAAAAAAATTTCCTTGAAATATTCCACTCATTCAAATGTATATCTGTATATGGATAGTCGTCTTCAGATTTTCTAATTTATCATTCCCAGAAATCTGTGCCGCAACGGGGTTGAGTCAGAAACCGACAAGGACAAATTGTCAGTTTATTTCCAAACCCCGGATACCCTGAGTCGGGGTTTTCAATGATTCAAGAGTTCGGAAAATAATAATTTAATACGGCAGTCCCTCGATTTTGCAAAAACTTCACTTTTTCAATATTCCTAGACAAATACTAGCGATTCGTTATCGGAGAGCTGGAGATATTGATAAATTGTGACAAATACGTTTCCGTTAGATAACGACGATACTATCAATCGAAAAACGTTCTTCTCCGCCCAGTTTCAAAAACCAAGTTCCAGGTCGATCAAAAAAAAATAAAAAAACCCAGCTCCTTGTTCAGGGGTGGGGAATTGAGGGTAGCGGATAAAAGAAGCAAGAAAATATACATCCGTATCACACCGAAGGTCGTTGAAGTAAAAATGGTGATTATCTCTGTCGAGTGTTTCATCGAAGTGCCAATTAACACCGTGACCTCAAATCATTGAGGCGAAAATAACGTCTTCGACAAAGGGGGATCATACATGTAGAGCGGACGAGCGTGAATCTGAACGGTGATTAAAACGTGTGTTGTTTTTCATTTTGCATGCGAATACATACGCGAAATAATATTTCGAGGTTAATTGATATCGGTGGACAATTTCGAGCCGTGAATACAGGCATATTTACGTCATTAGTTGTTATCGAACCGCGCGAGGGAGCCACTATCGTTTATACTTCAAAATTCATGGCATTCGTGAACCGCGAGTAGAGGGAATCTATTAATTTTCATTGATTGCCAAAAAGGGTAGAACTTTTCACTTCTGCGAGAATATCGAAAAATTTGCATATAAATGAAAAACTTTCGTTATCATAGATTCTCAGAATTCCTAATTCCCACGTAACTATAATATTCATATCGAACAATGAGTAATCAACGATTCTCTGTTTCGCCAAATAATCAGAGAATCAATTTAAGATTTTGAGCAACGGTTAACGGGAAAATCAAATACGCGGAAGTACCGATAAGACATGAGATAATAATCGAATGTAAACTTTTGAATTCTACTACGACGATACACAACAAAACACTTTGCGGACCCCGACTGATAATCTTATCCGTTTGAAGATCAAAATTTTCTACATTATTTTCCGATAACTCCATCGCAAAAATTATATCGTTCTTTTCTTTTTTGTTTTTTTTTTTTTTTTGTTTTTCTGCGTCATTTTTAGGGTACCGATTACCGGCAGTTTACACTCGATTAAATACTAAGATATCAGTTGATTATCGTCGTAAATAACCCCGACGATGCGTTACCGGAATCAATCGATAAACGATACAAAAGAGAGCACCGTTCGTACGGTTTTTTTTCATTTTTTTTTCTTTTTTGTTATCTTAACAAATACGTATACCTAGACTAAGTTAACGAAGCGAAATAATTTTGTTTGCATCTCTCATTTCAGGGTGATTTTTATCAATCATATTTTCATTTAGGATTTGATCGCATATATACGTGTAATATATTTAGAAACATACGTTCGACTCTTCGTTATAACGACATGGTTAACGGAAGGTGGTTCCAATATATACCGAGTTGTGTACTTCAGGAGGGAATATATTTCGTGAGTAAAACGATGAAAAATGGAAACATTTATGAAACACGATGATACTTTACCTCAATAAAAGATAATAAAAATGACAGTTACGGTCGGGTTTTCAGCTCGAAAGTTATTCTGACATAAAGATACGTAAGAATGTGAGTTTGGACAGATATCAAGAGATAAGTTGATTTATTTTTCAAATATAACAGTCGATTTAGCATCGTTCGAAATTCGATCGTTTCTGCGGTCGTATAAGCGAGAAAAAATAAAACAAAAAATTCAACACGATTTAAACTTTGTATCAAATTTTTTTATAAAATCACTGGTACCTTTTTCAAAATTTATTCCATGGACTTCGCTTCCTCACAGCCGATTGCTCGTATTTCCAGAGATAATTAGAAATTATTTCAGATATTTACGAAACTTTTTGAAATTTGAAAAAGATATACTAAAATGATGTCGTTTTGGGGAAAACCAATAATCGACCTGTGTAAGGGCGAAGTTCATAGAATCTGAAATGATTTTAAATTTTTGTCCTGAATCGAGGAGACAATTTTTAATCGAAAGAAAATTTTTATGGATTTCATCACAGCTGGTGCTCATTAGCAAGGTAAAATTTAGAACAGACCGAAACGTACATTTTCGAGTTACATATTTTCGCCGGTATATAATCGGCTTTGGAACTGGTCACGTCACTACCAAAAGCTCGAAACGAGCTTCTACGAAGCTCGGTCTGCGAGTGTGTGTAGATATATCTATCCGAGAACCGAGAGTAGTATAAATAAAACTCCATTATATTTTGACGTGGAATTTCAGCACGGTTTCGTCCTCGCAAATTCTGCTGCAAGTTGTGATTTACATTCACACAACGAAAAAAAAGATCAACTTCCATTACTATAGGTACAACTGTACTTCGAACAAACTACGCGATACTCGAGACTTAAATTTTCTTTACACCAAAACTTTCCTCTTTCGCGCGAAATGATGAATTCATATTTCATCGTATATCTCATTCAATTTTCCGTTCCAAATATCAATTGACTAAAGAATTGATCAGATCGTTGAGCATAAAATGGCTAAATGTCGTTCAGGTATACAAAAACGTGCAGATGAACGAGAGAAAGCTTTTTTCCTTATGCTTCTTTCTTCTTTAACTTCGCTTTTTTTTCTTATCCCGTCTGGATTGTATAATTTCTTTTAGCTTGCAACAACTGAATAATTTCCATATTGTGGTAGAATAAGGTTGGATGAAATATGGATGTTGGCGTTCGGAATCCCTCCGAGTCCTCGGGAGAGACGATCCCCGTATTTTCAATGGATAAAGCAAGGCATATAAAAGGGAGCACGTAGAGGACTCAGCGGCGGGTTACTCATGAATTTTACATCCCCGTTGACAACCTATTATCGAAATCTGTTCCAAATTTAGCGATCGATCAAAATCTGAAACTGGAGCAAATCTAGCAGCGAGCTGAGAATAAGCGTTCCGCGGGAAATGCATCAACGCGGGATTATCTAGATCACGAGGGATTCGAGGGCGATGAAAAGGAGAAAAAATTAATTAAACTGGAGAGGAAAATAAAAGAGACAAAAAAAATGGAAGAACTTTTAAGAGAGTGCAAAATCTTTTGAAATTATTCTTCGGTTGTTAAATAACATTTCTCGCTAGTATATTCTTCATTTAATTTATAAATCAAGTCGTACCTGCTGACCTCTACCGGTGAAACTGAATGCCAGTAGTAAACTGGAAGTATTAAATTATAAAAATGAAATTCCACCTATAGCCGAGCTTGAAGTAGAGGCGAAGAGCGATTCGGTCTCTTTCTACGGTTCGTATATCAATTAACCCGCTCTCTTCCGTTTCCTGTTTTATTTTTAACCGTAGATTAGTCTCTCGAGAATTACCAGGGAGGTGAATTGCTCCAGTTTGTTTTAAATTCCATCTTAATTTCAGCACAGGTATACTATAGGTGTGGTAAACTTTATGAAAACGAACCACCAAGTTTCAAAAACGTATTTCTAGTCCTAACTTCAAAATCTAGAACCAGCATATGCAATTTCTTCGTTTTAACGTTCCCTGTCCGAAAAAAAATACTGTTCTACAATCGAACAGTTTTTTCAAAAAATTATCCCCTGGTGCAACTTTCGAGTGCTTTTTATGCAACAAAAAAGGCTTGACGGAGAATGTTTTCCACAGTTTTAATCGAAATTTCAAAACTAATCAAATTCACGAAATGGTTGTGGCGCTACTAAATGTAGATAATTTATACAATATCAGGATTTTTCATCTTCTATGTCTTTAGAAATCGCTCGATGCCCAACTTTCGGAACTGATCAAAAAATCGATCGAAATCGTTGAGGAATAATTCTTGCATCCATTGCGACGATACCCATAACTGAACGAATGTAGCGTTCTCCTCAATTATCTCGAAACGCGATAATCCACCGTATGACCTTATGGAATCGGACTCCTCGACCGATCCTGAAATTTTTTCGGCGAAATAAACGCTGAAACGAATTTGTATGAAAGAAAGTAATATACGTTTGAAATATATTTAGTTTCATTGATCGCCGATATCAGGATAAAACGAGGGTTCGGCATCAGGCATCGCGTATATATATAACATCGTTTTAAAAAGTGGCGATAGAGAACGCCTACATTTCACCGTTCAAGCAGATGGGACAGACCGTAAGTTATACGGCGTTCCTTTATTGGCAAAATCAATTTCCCTGACACGCGCGATGCGACGTAGTACCTATACCTACCAACCTATTTCGTTCAAAAACTTTTCTCGCACCCCCGCCAACGCTGTACACCGTTTATTCCGGGCTAAAACCGTTCCGTGCTTCTAACCACGTCAGATTATACATAATCCGTATAATACATATATATATATATAGGTATACATACACGTATATCTATACCCGCCTTTTCGTGGCGGATTATGGAACTACACATATAGGTTATGTTCGTAGTACCTGCATAGAAGACATGTATACGACTCGAGCCGCAGCTACTCGTGAAACTCAGTGCAACTGCGCGAGGTCCATTAACCCGGAAAACGAGCTGGAGGTTGAAACAAGCGGGACACCGAGCGGAATGACTCGCGATTTTATTCGTTCTGAGGGAAAATTCAAACGCAAAACTTCTCCCATACTTGGAAAGAAATCTTATGAGTTTGAAAGACATTCAAGCTTAGGCAGCTATACGGTTGCTCGTACCGAAATAATTCCCAGATATGTATATGTATACTAGGACTATTTATTTATTTGTCCATATTTTTTAATTTAAAATATGGACAAATAAATGAATAGCCCTAAATTGTATATACGCGGCACGAACATTTTATGTACCAGCATCGAGTCATTTGCTTCAGTTTTTTCATTTCATGTTTTATACCAAATACAAAGGGGACCGGGTGGAAGTTTCGAATTCGTTTGAGAAGATTGCAAATTTTCAGGAACGTTGAAGTACCGAACAATAAAATTCCGAAAGGTCGGAACGCAGACAGCTAAAAACTCCGAAGGTCCAGACCCCTATAAACCCAGAAATCCGAAAACTTCGGTCTATTTCTCAGTATGCAGAGACAAAAAATGGTTCATTCTAACCGAGAACATTTTTACGGAAACCCATGTTATTCCATCGATAACTTCACGATGTCATAAATAATCGATAGGATTTTGAAACTTTTTTTTTCGAAATGTAAATCACAAAACAATTAATTTGACCACTTATCGATTTCGATACGATCAATCCACCCCGAGTTAATGAACACTGAATCAATACATGCGTGGATTTCGAGCTTCGAAGGCTTGGCCTTTCGGATCTTTAGCTTTCGGAATTTTGAACCTCCGGTGTTCTTCTCAAAACTGTGAGTTGGTTCTATTGAAATCCGGAACTTTTACCGTTCGGGACGTTCAAAATTCAGAAGTTCAACCCGGACCCGTAAAAAACGTGAAAATTTTCTCGAATTTTTACTATTATGATTTATTATATTCTTAAACCAATTTTTAAACCAATCTTCCGGAATGAATCATCAACTGACGAAAGCCTGGATTAATTAAGCTCCCAATTGCGTTTTCCATTAATCATTTGTCTATCAAATGCCGTTTCAACGTATCGAAATAATCCAACTAGTGAACCTTCACAGGTTTCATAGGTGAACGCGTAGAATTACTCTGTCCCCGATTGCCTGAAATAATTCAAGTTTTATGTGAATACTCTTGACAGGTATTCCTGCCGAAGTTCAAGGAGTCTGTAAGCCCTTCGTTTGCCGCGTGTTATATCCGCCGATTTTAGAGATAAGTTATTTTATTCAATTTCTACTATAATTTTTGCGGAAATGTTAAAAAGTAAAGAAAAAAAAGAAGAAGCGGAAGAAGTACAAGAAGGAGGGAAAAAAAATTGTATATTTATTATCCGAAGGTTATCAGCAATTCTAAATACGACACAGCTGCTGGTAAAGCGAGAAAAAGAATATAGAAGGAACATCGGTAGCAATTTCCGCAAAATACAATTTCCGGATATTCTATACGCTAGCAGTAACATTTCGCCCCGCGCGTTTTCCTCTCACAAATAATTTTCTTTATTACTCTTATTGTACCTGAATACATATACGACTACCTTCATACTCGAACACGGTCACATTCTATCGCGGTTTGTGTATCCACGGTACGTGACTTACTCTCAATAATAACGAGAAAATCGGCTTCATTGAAACATCGTACAAAGTAGGTATACGTACCTATATAGCAGTTCTTTGTTCGTTTGAAGAAACTAGAAAAGCTCAATTCTATCGCACGAAAATTTGGAAATCCATCTCGAATTCGATCTATATTTTTTTCTATCATTGTCCCAACTCTGAGAGAGATTTACATCGTCTTATGTCAAATTTTTCCCACGAACCGTAATTTATTTCTGAATTTTTTTGAATCCTAACAAAAGCGCCGATTTTGATTTGTTTCAAAAAAATCTCAAACACTCTACACGACGATCATTTTCAGCCAACTCCGAAGGAGGAACTACTTTTTCTTTCATCTATTTGTTCGATTCGAAAGTTTCATCGATAATCAGTTACACTGTTTTCTTACAATGAGAAATTTTTGAAATTTCATTCAGAGGGAATCAAAAGTTTTAGTCCAACAGATTCAGCAATAAGTTCGTAGGAAAAATCCGCAGAAAAGTGTAAGTCTCTCTCAGAATTGGAACAATGAAATAAAAAGAACGTAGAAGTTGGCACGAAACACCCCACACCTGATACAACGATAACTAATTCATTGTAACCTTTACAACTGACGATTGATTTTAATTCAAGTTCGATTTTTACCACTCAACTTGTCCCTTGTTCAAATTCCAATACAATTCCTCGTGTCGAATTCTGCGGTGCCGAATTATACCCGCAGAGTTATTGTCAACCAATAATGAAATGTGAAGTATAGAAACATGGAATATCGTTTATGCTCGGAAATGAATTATCGTCTCCTTATATATAGCAGCGCTCTCGATTACTTCAAGGTAGAATGATTTCCCCTTGATTTTCTCGTCACTTTCAGGGATACGATTGAAACGTGTCGAGCTATCGATATCCGACCGACGCCCCTACGATTATATACTTAAGAATTAATTGCATATTGAACACGAAAATCGCGGTTTACGTTGCCTTTGACGTTCCGTTAAAGCAGACGTCCCACTCGTTCTGTTCTTTGTTGGAGGGAAAAAGCTCGGCAAAACTTTCATATACGGATATAGTAAAACGTCTTGCGAATACGTTGAGCACTTTTCGGTTCTTTGATCCTCGCTTTTCAAACATGAAAATAAAACGAAAATAAAAAAAATCAAATAAAACGAAGAGGTAAAGGGACGTAGATTTATGAAAACGGATATGAAAAGCACAATAAATATTTGGGAGAGGGAACAAAAAAAAAATTGGTGAATAAATTCCGCGAGCTTCTTTATATCTATATACATATAGATGTGCAGGATTGGATCTCCCGGGATCGAAAACTCCGTCGTCTTCCGGGAGCCCAGACGTAAATCCAAAAAGCGCATAAAATAGTAAAACCAAATGGCGAGATGCTCGAAATGAAATTCTCGCAGATGTTTCCGCATATATTTTTGCCATCCCTGTTATGTATAACGAAATTACTTGAAAATAGCTTCTAGGCGATAGGCTATCTCAACCAACTCCAGACACGAACGTATATTCGTAACTCCAACTGGATATTACCCCAAGAAAATGAAGTACCTGCATATACGTATATGGAGCATTGAACGCCAATTAAAAGAAACAATTCCATTTGTCCAGGAAAGGTTTTCAGGGGTCGTAATATCACGAGAAACACTGTATGAGTGAAAAATAAAAATTGTCACGGCAAATCGTTTATTAACTCAGCGTAGAATATCCCGTGCATAAATTAATGATTAACACAAACAGGTAAAGAGACTTTAGATACTTTCGGATAAACATGCATCGCTGCGTCATGCAATTTTTACAGCTTATAAGCTCAGTATACGTACTAATAGCCGCGTCTAATGACCCTAGATATGTCTATGGATATAGGGTGTCAAATAATGAGGTGAAACTCACAACAAGTAACAACCAACCCCACATGGGGTAGTAAATTGCTAACCACATTATCGACAGAGGATATGGTTATTATTATTCGAAGATTATAGGTGCCAGATTGTCCTGTGTAACTTGTGGTTAGTATTTCGTGTAATTGGGGCTCTGGGACTAAGTTAAACGTAGGCATCGCTATTGGTCTGTCTACATTTGTCTATATAATTGTCGTTCCGGACTATACGTACGTAATGAAATAAATATACGGTACATTATATCGCAATAAGTATCGATCAGTACTTAATTTGTTTACCGTTAAACCGCGGCCGTAAATTGTAGACCAAAGCTTCGAGCTGGTACACGTATAACAAAGGCAGACAATTTATACCGATGGATTTATCCGCGAATAACTAGTGTGCAAACTAGATGGGGGACACTGATATGAATATGTAAAATTCTGTCGTAAAACTTTACCAGTGATTTTTCACCCCGGAATCTCATTTTGCACCTATATTTGAACGTGATACCGTTAAACTGCAATTTATTTCTCACGCAGGTACATTATCATCCCTTGAAAATGTAAGTTTCAAGACAATTCGGAAACACGAACCTTTCGTTCAGCTTTGGATATTTAGAAACGATCTTCTCTCACTCCGTCCTCCGTCTATGTTCACGTATATACGTGGTATTGAATCTGAGCGGAATTGTTCGGGGGGTTTGTGAAAAAGATTTAAAAGAAGCGTGTTTTTTTCAAGGGATTTTAATATGTGGGAAAAATTTTCAAAGACTTTTTTCTGGCTGTTAAATTGTGAAATAAAAAAAAAAATGTGGAACGTTGTATATTAATATATAAGTTCGTTTCATAAAAATTCAATTTCGAATGACGAGACCGAATTTATACGTTTCTTAATGTTAAACTGATTGCCTGTAAATGTGCCATCTTTGTTAAGTATGTGGCTTACCCTGAACCTACAAAGGAATTGCCTTTGATCTTGGGGCTTTAGAGCAAACACATTCATATCTCGGATCGTGGCACGCGACGTGACCCTCGTATAAAGTTTAGGCAGTTTCCTAGGAGGTAAGGTTCAACCCTAACCACCCCAAGGCCCTTAATCCTCCCTTAACAACAGTTAATCTGAGGCAGGGTTCTCGTGTAATTTTTATTCCACAATGGTTTCGTGGGATAATTTGATAATGCTACTGTTTCCCGGTCGCATTCAAGTCGCCCTACTCATACGCTAAACTTCATAATTTAAGGGTGAACTTGGTTCTTTTTTGTTTTCCCTCTTTCTCTCCTTGTTTTTCTTTTTTCCAACATTCTTAACGAGCTGCTTCTGTCACTCGATACATTAAAAAAAAAACTTTCCAGCAAGCTCTATGCTCCACAGCTAACATTATCCCTGGCAACCCTTAATTCTCCCATACCCAAATCTGAAAGTACGTAAACCGAGATAGGGATCGAAATTTCCTTCGGGAAAAATTCCCGCCTCAAAAACCCTTCCCTTTCTCTTATTGAAGAGGCCATCTCGTTGCTCCGCGGTCGCAGACCATTTGGTAGCTGAACAGGCGGAATTGTTCTCGTATTACTTTGCCTACGAGAGAGAACGTTCAAGGTTAAAGAGCGCGTTTTCTCGGCAGGTCTCGCCAGGGTTAACTTAACCGAATGAGCACGAATCGAGCTAATCTCTCGATCTCAGGGTTGTCGAGCATCCTGAGCTGATAACTAACCTTAACCTGACTTATCCCGCCACCTCAGGTCTACCAACTCTGGCATTGAATCCCGTGTAACAGTTTCGGGTAGCTAGGAAGCCCGCCGTTTCCTACACACAATGCAAGCTGCATGTATATGTGTACGTATGCGGAATATACAGGTACTTAACGTACACGAGGCGACGTAACGCGGATTTGAATTCAGCCTCTGCAAACCTGGGATCTAACTAGTATAATAGAAACTTGTACCCCGGTAGGTACGAGAACAACAGAAATATGATATTTACTTACTTCCGCGCAACTTTCTTGTGCACCTCTCTTCTCTGACCGAAACAAACTGTACTAGGTAGCTAATTTATTACCTAGTCGACGTTGTCTTACGAGGGATTTACGCAATTAGATGAACAGAAACGCTAAGCGCTGAACAAGCGGCACATAATGAGATGGGAGCTTTCGGATTATTAGAATTTTTGCGAGATAATCAATACCGATCCATGTGACGGTCGTTTACTACCACCGGGGTACCCATTTCGCCCCTATTCTTGTATTTTTATTTTTTTCCCACCCTTAGTGAGGTTCTAATTATATATGCTTTTGTACACCAGGCTTGCCAGTTTTCGCTTAAGCCCACTCCCCCGTTTAGTAATTACGATGACGATAATAATAATGTTCGTGATAATATAGACTGTGACAGCAGGTGGGATAGGGGAAAAAATGTTTTCGGGAAAAATTCAACCCTCAAAAAGTTGATTTAAGACTAATACCGCGGCTCTTGCAATCGCTAAAACGGTTCGAAAAACGACTATATACGAAGTCTCTAAGAAATGGGTTTCGAAATTTGAAAAACAATTTTCGAGCTGCTTGGAATTACGATTCGCCGCTTGTGTACCTATCCTATATTCGAGAAAGGTTCTAGAAAGATTGGATACTCGTGTAATGCACGTATACGCATATACATATACCTATTTATATTATCAGAAGACAGGGATCCTTCGAAAGCCTTAAGTCAGTGAAATGATAAAGCGAGAGCACGGCAAGGATATAAAGTATTGTTCGTTCGCAATAATGGAAACTCTGCTGTCAAAAGGCTTGTGATGGTACGTAAATTTCAGGGGGTTGAATTCCGCTGTAATTTAGGTGTCCCGTTTCGAATTTCTTGTATATATACTATATTGTGTTGTATATACCTGCACCGTATACCTACCGTATAACCGGCGTGGTAGATACGGTCAGATTTAACCATTCTAAAGCTCAGAAAATTTCCAACAAAGCTTTTCTCTCCGCTCTCCATCCTCTATCTCTATCTCTCTGGCGCTTGTTGTCTATATATATGCTTATCGATCAGCTGATGGGTTTTCAAGGCTCCTTTGTACACCGAATTATACCTACACCCCTGCCTTGTAAATGAGGGAAGCATTTTTTCCCCCTAATTCCTATATACAATCTCATAATTTGAATATTCATTTATTTATTTATTTATTTATTTATTTATTTATTTATTTATTTATTTATTCTCGATCTCCTTTAACGGTAAGGGGTAGTTGGTATATCGCGAAACTTTTTCCGCCGGTTCTTTTCTTTATTGAGGGATTTCCCTTACGCAGCAACCCCTGCGATATAACGTATAGCCTGGGCATACGTGGCCGGAAAAGGCGTCAACTCTGAGCTTCCCTTGTTTTCGTAATCCGGGTTCCAGGATACTCGAGGACCCCACCGGGACGCCGTCATCTTTCAGAACAGTTTCCCGTTTACCAAGCCCGGGACCGGGGGCAGAGGCAGAGACAGAGCCGGGGCAGGGGTGAAAAGGAAACTTTATATAGTGAGCACAATAAACTTACTAACTTAATCAACATACTTGGTTTCCGGGGAGCTTTCATTTTTACATAAATTTACTGCCGAATTACTGGCCCACCCCGTCTTTCCGACTGAGACATCATCGCCTCTGTAACAACGTAGAGGAACTGCGAGAACCGCCATAAAGACGTGCTACGACTCGTTCTTCAAATTTATAAATTATCCTCATGAACTTCGTCGAACTGCAATTTTATCCCCGAGGGTGGAGATATAGGGAATAAAATTCCTAAACTTTTTTTCTAAGCAACGGCAAATTTATTTTCGTACCAAATGAAAATACGGAAAAAATTTAGTCAGGGTTCTCTTTTCTTTTTCATTTTCCTTTTTTTTTTTCGTTACTTTCCCTCATTTCCAAGTTGGATCGTACAAAAGTATTACCTAGTCGGAATCAACACATCTCTTTCGCAATTATCGTGTATTAAAGCGAGTGGTGCGATCGTTTGAACCGATAAGAGCATTTCACGCTTATATACGAATGCAAAGGTTCGGTATAGCGGTCAGACGTGCGGGCGACACGCTTACCTCGCTTAATTGAGGCCAAAAGTACAAAGACGGTTAGGTAGGTACGCGTGTAATTTGTTAAAGGAAGAGCGGTAAAATGTTGGGGGTAAAAGAAGGCGAAAAAGAGTCGGCTGCCTCGCCTTGCCTTGGCTGTGTTAATTCCAAATTCACGCCGGTAAGACTCGTTGAAATTTGTATGAAAGCAAGATTTTTAGAGTGCCTTGTACCTACTTCCAATTATTTCTTCGCGGCATCAAAGGATATCACCCTTTTTCATGCCTCAAACTTTTCAACCATCTTTTCAATTAATTATTCAATAATCACAATTTTTCAAAGCTTCCGCTACATGGCGGAATAAGACTCTTCGATATTCTCTTGAAAGCTCTCTCGATTTAATTTCTTCTTCTTCTTTTTTTTTTCTTTTTTTCTTCGTATTTCCGTCGTCGCTCGTGGAATTATGACGTGGGTGTGCAAATTCTCGCAAAACTCTCTCTGATATAATCTTATCTTTCCCTTTTTTTATCTGCTTCCTCTTCTTCTCCTTCTTCTTCTTCTTCTTTGGGTTAAAAGAGTAAGTATCATGGGTGTTAGAGAACCTCGAACTTCACCGTAACAAAGTAGTTGTATATATGTGTATATATATATGTGTGGGTATATATATATGTTGGAAATCCTTTGCTCGATCTACCTACTTTTCACCCGCTTAACCTTATCAAATGCAACAGAATCTGGGCAACCGTAATGGCCGAACCGTTCAGGACACTGAACGATCGCGATACGCGAAAGCTCGGCGCTCAAGCTCCGGATAAAAGAGACAAGAATTCAATTTTCTCAAACGATTTCTACTATCTGTTAGAAATACTCTCTCATACACGTGTCTAGAAGTATATCATAGCCAAAGCTCGTCTAGTGCCTTAAGAAACCTTCTTCAAAAGTATTCAAGCCCGTAAGGTGACCATATCTCTTCTTCAACTTCTCGTCCTAATCATTTCTATATGTAAAAAGTTGTGACATTGGATAAATCGCCTTCAAAAAGTCCCTTTCACCGAAGATAAGATGAATCTATCGTTCGTCGATACTCCGAATCGTAAATTTCGTAACTTTTTCCTTGTAGCAGTAATTAGTAATCAAAGTTGCGAAAAATACTGTAAACTTGACCGGATTAGTAATTTCTTTCATCTCCGAGCGTCGATTGCTCAAAACATACCGGTAATGATGAGGGAAATTATATTTCTCTCTAGAATGTTCCTGCAGCCTTGATATATCTCTTTTTGTCGAACCCCAGAAGTCGAAGGAGCAAAAGAAGGTTGGAACAAAGTATGAATAAGTAAATTATAGCCGCGAGTACATAATCTAATGCAACGAGTGAAATTGAACGACAGGATTAACCCGATGTGAATAAGAAACAAAAAACAAGGGGGTAAATATTATTTAATTTAATGGCGGTAATAGTGGCGTGTGGAAAGGTTCGTTCATAGTCTGCAGTGGTAGCGTGCCACCATTTGCATTCTCATTACCATCGGTTGGACTTATTTAAATACATGAACTATATACGCGGCTAGAAAGACGTATGTGGTCGTGTATAAATATACATGTGTGTAGTCTGTGGTACTATATTACAAATTTATGTACGTACCTACCTACCTACCTATCCTAACCATAACGCCTTATATATTATATATGTATATATATTATATATCGTGCGGCGAACCTCCGGGCTCACGGACTAATATAAGCTTTTAAATTTAGTAAGGTGCACTTCATTAGCGAATATACACTCCGCCGAGAGACCGGAACGATTTAAACACCGTGTAGGTTTATATATACCGTATAATGTGTATGTGTATACATCTGACTACGTTTAATTGCACCTTGGAGCCAGCAGACTACTCTGCACCCTTGTTCGAGCCCCGTTTTCACTAGCCGGTTGACTCAGGTCGTGGTATGTTCAACATGAAATTGGCTAGGTATAACAGGGCTGGTATACGGGTGCACGGTAGGCCTGGATCTAGCACGATTAGTATCTTGTAGTCGGAAAACCCCAAGAGCCCTTCCCTGATCAGATACCTTTCACAAATGCCATTTTCCAGAGCTTGCCGTCATACAGCTACAATTGCTAATAAATACTAACACCGTAGATAGTAGAACGTGCGAAAATAAAAGCCTCGGCTTCGAGCCAATGTTTCGTTTCTGCGAAAGCAGAGACAAGTTAATTCGGGGTAATCCCTTTCCGAAATTACTACAGGACACTCATTGTCAAACCTCTGGCCATTAGTCTACGTTTTTAGCCAAAACGTAGCTACCCGCAGTCGTTGAAACCTCCTTGAAGTATGATGATGGGAAAAAGTTCGGGCCTGACCCGTGGCCCATTAATGCAGTCGTTGTATAGTTTCTTCTTTCTTTTTATAGAATTACCATTTCAATAGCCATAAATAATAATTAGGTGTCTGGATATCTCCAGTTGTCGTCGTCGGTACGGAAGCAAAAAGGTTGGAAAAAAAAAAAATTGTGGCATACTTGGGAGTTGCGTGTGAGAGCCATCGATTTTTCGCGAGGCCTGATAGTAGCGCTACCGCATGCAGAGTCAGCGACTCTTTCGCTATACCCACGTATTTTACGTAATGAGGTAATGAGCACAGCTCTAGCAACAAGAAACCCATCAGCGGTCGAGTGAAACAGTTAAAATCCCTCGTTATGCCTATTTTAGCAATCCTGAAAGCCGGGTTACTCCGTTTCCTTAAACCTCATTTTCTCCTTTATTGCAGGTCCGCAAGCTCCGGCTGACTGCCTCATGGGGGCGAAATGAAGTCCTCGACGATATTTCTAGCATCACGATAACAAGATGTGGACATCGTGGCTGCGGACTAGGCGGAAGTGGCGTCAGCCCCCATCAGACAGCGGAGGAACCTCTAAAGAGTCGAATATCAGAAGGCAAAGAATAAACGCCACGTGGTCTATACTAGCTACGCTACTGGTTGCCGCGGCGAGAAAAATTGAAAGTGCGGAATGCCCACCCCCTGAGGCCATCCCCGGTTGTCCTTGCTATAACTTCGAGGACGGACTTTTCCTTGAGTGCGCTGGTGCCACCGAAGAATCTTTAAGAGCTGCCCTGCTCGGAGTACTGATCACGTCCGGTGGCGAAGGTGACCGACTCGAGTACATACACTAACTCTATTCGTATAAACATGACCATTCTCTGAGATTGGAACATTTTTTAGAATTCTTTCATGAATTTATCATGCGCGATCGGAGCGGGATCCATTAGCCCTTCGGGGACGGGAGGAATCCGGTGGAATAACTTTTGCCGAACGCACTGCTTCCGGGATTTTGGTGTCCGTGGATACGAGTCTGATCTCGAAAGTGAGAAATTTGAAACGGCGAAGACACAGATTTATAAACTCGTAATTTTGGGTCCAGATTCGTAATCAGCGGGCGCAAAAATATTTGCCGACCAATTTTTATGGAAATCCCGGTTTTTTCTATTTTCATCCACCGTATTGGATTTTATATTTTCAACCTTGAACTAGGAATAAAGAAAATGTTCGTTAAGATCGAACAACTTTTCGATTTTCGATCTATCTGTTCCTCCGCCATCTTGAATTTCACTGTTTGGACTTCGGATTCGAGAAAAGGAATACCAAAACCCCCTGGAAATCAAATTTAGTAGGAATCGATGCGATTTTTCGGAAATGAACGGGAAACCCTTTGAAGCGCGATGACCGCGACTTTTCGAAAACCAAATTTCCGACTAAAGTCGGTCAGTTGGCGGTTTGACAGCCGCAGGGTCTGTCCTTCTGGATCAAGACAAGAAATTGGCCTTGCACAACTTGCACTCCATGAATAATTCACTTTGGCAAATTATTATGCAGTTATTCCGCCCACTGACGTGCACTTCCCTACCAGCGTGGGTACAGGGTACTATTTAACTTCATGCTCACCGGAGTGCACTTTACTTCTGTCTAGGCTGATTAACTGCTCACATAGCAAAGGACTCGAGGTCCCTGCATGGAGGCCACGAAACATTGTGTGTGCGTGCGTGTGCGTTATTTTCTCTTTTTCATGAGTGGGTTGTTTTTGATGGGAGTCTTTGGTTTCTTACATTTCTAGGAGCAGTCGTGCAATCTTTGAGCGTCTATGAACTTGACCATAACGTTGAGGAACTCCGGGAAGTGGCGTTCCCGATCGGTACCCAGATCCGGCATCTTCAGATCTCACATTCCGGGGTTAGGGAAATCAGCGAAGACGCCTTCCGTCGACTCGCTCCCAGCCTTGAATCCCTGGCCCTAGTCTCTGGCCGACTTCCACATGTGCCTCAAAAGGCCCTGGCGCCATTGCTGCGCCTCACAGCGTTAGACCTCGAGGCAAATCTTGTCCACGATCTTCCCAGCTACAGCTTTTACGGATTATCGTTGATCAAACTGAACGTGAAAGGCAACCAAATCACCAAGATATCGGAATACGCTTTCACGGGGCTTGAAGACACGCTAACAGATTTAGACCTCGCTGAGAACAAGATTAGGGTTTTCCCCATGACGGCGCTAAGAAGATTGGAACGCCTCACGTCGTTGAGGTTGGCTTGGAACGAAATATCGGAGCTACCCGAGGACGGTTACTCTAAGCTAAAAGCTTTGAATTTTCTAGACCTTAGTAGTAATAATTTCGAAGTGATCACGTTGAACTGTTTCCGATGTTGTCCATCATTAAGGACGCTCTCGCTGTACTACAACGCTGTAGAAACGGTGGACAAGGATGCCTTCATATCGCTAAGTTTCCTCGAGTCGATAGACCTCAGTCATAACAAAATAGTATTTCTCGACGTTTCTACGTTCCGTGCCAATCAGAGACTAAGATCAATCGATCTGAGTCACAACCACATTCACTACATAAGGGGTGTTTTCTCGAGGCTACCGGACCTCAAGGAATTGTTTTTAGCCGAGAACAACATCCTCGAGATACCGCCCGATGCTTTCACAGGCAGCACTAGCTTGTCAGTGGTATATCTACAGCAGAACGCCATCAGGAGGATGGACCCTCGAGGACTCGCGACCCTCGACCAATTGGCACAGTTACACCTGAGCGGTAATTACATTGAAAAAATACCGCGAGATTTTTTAGAGTACTGTGAGAATCTCTCCACTCTTTCCCTCGACGGTAACAATATTCGTGAACTCGAAGTCGGGACCTTTGCCAAAGTGAAACAACTCCGGGAACTCCGGCTCCAGGATAATCAAATCACCGAAGTTAAGAGGGACGTTTTTACCCCGCTACCATCACTGCTAGAGTTACATCTTCAAAACAACGCCATAACAGACATGGAAACTGGAGCTTTGAGGTCGTTGCACAGCTTGCAGCACGTCAATCTTCAGGGAAATCTGCTCGCCGTTCTCGGAGACGTTTTTCAAATATCAAACGAAATCGGGCAGAATGGAAACGGCGGAAGCTCTCTGGTTTCAATCCAATTGGACAATAACGGACTCGGCGTTTTGCACAACGATTCTCTCCGCGGTCAAGCTTCGGTAAGAATAATGTGGCTGGGTCACAACAGACTGACGCGTCTTCAGGCGCCTTTGTTCCGTGATCTACTACTAGTTGAACGTCTATATCTTACAAACAACTCCATATCCCGGATAGAAGATTCGGCCTTTCAGCCCATGCAGGCGCTGAAGTTCCTCGAGCTCAGCATGAACCGCCTGAGCCATGTGACTGTCAAAACGTTCTCGGAACTTCACGAACTCGAAGAACTGTACCTGCAGGATAATGGCCTGAGAAGATTGGACCCTTACTCCCTCACGGCTTTGAAAAGACTCAGAGTTCTGGACCTGGCCAACAATCATCTCAACGTTTTGCACGACACTATATTCCAAGAAGGACTGCCGATACGGACATTGAATCTTAGGAATTGTACCGTGAGCGTCATCGAACGAGGAGCTTTCAGGGGACTTAATAACCTCTACGAGTTGAACTTGGAGCACAATCATCTCACCGCTTCTGCTCTTGACCGCCTCGATATACCTGGCCTCAGAGTGCTCAGAATATCTTACAACAACTTCAGCCAAATAAACGGCGAGTCATTAGACGGTTTACCATCTCTTCAACAACTCACCATGGACTGTTCACAGCTTCACCAAATGCCAGCGGATATATTCTCGAAAAATAAGAACCTCGGCAAGTTATTCCTGAGCAATAATCTCCTCAGGAATCTTCCAGGGGTTCTACTACTCGGGTTAGAGTCGCTGAAGGAGGTTAAACTCGACGGCAACAAGTTCCAAGCCGTTCCCTACGACGCTTTTGGCAACGCTACTTCGATAGAGACTCTCTCCTTGGCCAACAACATTGTCCTGAAAGTAGATGTGTCGAAATTGAACGGTTTGACGAACCTCAGGGAACTGGATCTTCACGGAAATTACATATCGTCTCTTTCCGGTTTCGCTGCTGCCAACCTCTCGCGTCTTCACTCCGTGGACTTGAGTCGCAATCACTTGATGGCTCTTCCCGCGAACTTTTTCATCCGTTCGCATTCACTTCGTCGCGTTGACCTCGCGGTAAACAACTTCCACCAAATACCAGCTGTCGCGCTGTCCGCTCAAAATATACCGGGTCTGAGTTGGCTGAACATGACGGCTAATCCTCTATCAAAAATTCATGAGATAAGCTCCGAAGCAAAATACCCGGCGCTCCAAGAGATCCACATTTGCG
This sequence comes from Tenthredo distinguenda, assembly GCA_947538915.1. Taxonomy (NCBI): domain Eukaryota; kingdom Metazoa; phylum Arthropoda; class Insecta; order Hymenoptera; family Tenthredinidae; genus Tenthredo; species Tenthredo distinguenda. The sequence continues at coordinate 5,300,640 of OX384538.1, forward strand.
GCACGAATCTCTCGATCGTTACCAGTCAGGATTTCGAAGCTTTCCCTGCACTAATGCATCTTTTTATGGGGAGCAATGTCATCATCAGAGTTTCTCCAAGTGCCTTTCGGAGTCTGCCAAATCTGCTCACCCTCGACATGAGCATGAACGAATTGGAGCTACTACCGCAGGAAAGACTGAAGAGACTGGAACATTTAAAACTGCTTAACTTGACGCACAACAAGCTGAAAGAACTCGAAGATTTCCCACCTGACTTAAAAGCTCTACAGATTCTCGATTTATCTCATAATCAGATCAGCGGCGTCGGGAAGAGCACCTTTCAACACCTTGAGAAGTTGGAGGAACTACATTTGTATGGTAACTGGATATCTTCTATATCACCCGACGCGTTTAGGCCCCTGAAAAAACTCAGGATACTCGATCTGAGCAGAAATTATCTTGAGAATTTACCGCTCAACGCTTTCCGGCCACTAGAAACACAGATCCGAAGTCTAAGAGCCGAAGGTAAATATTTAACGGGGATGTTCAATTCCAATTCAAGATTCAATTAACGATCTTTGGAGGCGAAAGTTTTAAATGAAAAGTAAAACGGGGGAAAAGACGAGGAATTCGGCGTAGAAAACTTGGATCATTTCATATTTATATTTAAATAATCGAATTCCGAATGAAAACGAATAATTAAATGGAAACGTGTTGAATTGGAATGGGAAAAAGTTATTCATGAAGTGTACGGTGGTAAAAACAAACCTATTTTCAGAAAATCCCCTCAACTGCGGATGCGAGTCTCAAGAACTTTGGGAATGGCTAAGAGACCATCAGAAGCTTGTGGGTGGCGTTGGCCGAAACAGAGGCGGGATGGGAGTCAATGACATGGAAAGTGGATTGCTGAGATGCGAAAAACCTCCCGAACTCCGGGGACTGGTCTTCCTGGACCTCGACCCACATGCCTTTTGTTCGGCGCCGCTCATCCCTAAGCTTGCAATTCAGGATATTCAACCGTTTTCGGTCCTCGTCTCTTGGCAGAGTCGAAACCATTCCAAGCTTCAAGGTTACCAAGTCGTTTACCACGCTTTGGACAACGTCGACGAGGTAATTATCATGACTTTTGTTTAACACAATCATATGGCAAAAGAATTTAGCGCGCCTTTCCGAAACGCTATAACTCGGTGAAAAATTGTCAAAATCAATTAAAAAGGAGAGCATTTTGAAGCTTGAAACTTCGACTCTTAGCGAGTCTTTTTTTTACATTTATTTGCAATCATTTTTGAGTGAGCTGAGCAGGTTTGATTGAAACTTGCGAAATGTACGCGATAACAATTTTTCGAACTTTCTGTTGTTCACAAGAAAAATCGCAGCTAATTTTGGTTATAATAGTTTTGAAGCTTGGAGTTTCTTCGTTGGAATGCTTACTTTGACATTTTATTCCCATCGTTCTTCACCGAGTTATTCAATCTTTGGTAAACATGGAGTCAGTGTATACTGCATCGGGATTCACACGCGTGATGTTACTCAAGATAAAATAACTCGGTGAGAAGAAAACGGATAAAATTGCTAAAACCAGCATTTCAAAGAACAAGCTTGAAGCTTTGAACTCATTCCTGCCAAAATTCTCTCCAATTTTTTTCGCACACCACAGAGACATTTGAACAAATGTCTGGTGGTACATTTTTCATTTTCTCATTCGAACCTGCTCAGCTAAGTCGAAAATAATTGCTCATGAGTATTGAGAAAACTTGAAATTTCAAGCTTTAAACCGCGATTTTTTCAACCTTTATTTTTTTCTTTTTTTTTTTGAGGGAGATCCAGGTGGAGCGCTGTTTTTTTTTGCTGATTTTTATGAACGGTGTGACCAAAAACAAGTATCGAACAAGGACTAAGAAACTGGCTGGAAGAGTCCCTCGAAATTGCAAATACTTCGTCAAACTTTGTCCAAAAGAAAAAAGCGAAGTTAAGACCTAGTTCTCGGCTCGCACCTTAAGTCTTCGCTCCATTGGTTGAAAATCCCTGTCGAAAAGTGTCTCGGAATTTCCGATTCACGGTTAAGGTTGCGTAATCCCTTAACACCCAAGCGAAATGAATTTCGGTTTGTTTTAGGTCCGAGGCAAGATGCTGGAGCCTAACGCACGTTCCGTAAAGCTTCCTAAACTGTTGCCGAACACGCGATATCGGATCTGCGTTTTCGGTCTCGGAAACTGGGTGGATCATCCCGCCGATGGGAACAGTAACGTCGTAATTAATCAGTTCAACGCCTCGCACGGCGACATTTTCGAGATGATGATGCTGCCGGAAATGATAGACTCTCGTACGAGTAGATGCACGGAAGTCAAGACCCTGGAAGCTCCTGACACGGAAATCAGCAGCAACGGATCCCTCGGGGACGTTGGTGGGGTGGCGAGCATTTTGACACGGAGATTAGGACTGATCGTAGGATGCTGCATGGGGTTCGTGGTCTTTATAGTCCTGGTTTCCGTCCTGGGTTATCTTAAGGTCAAAAAGCAGAGGGAAGCGGTGAAAAGGGACCAGCAGCCGATTCCTCCTGAGTATATCTCCTATAGACATTTCAGTATCCAGAGTGGCGAGGCCGGACACGCGGCAAGAGTAACGAGCCAAGACTCTCAGCAGCATCCCAGCTTCATCAGTAACGTTGGAAACACTTCTTTAAACGTTTAGACTAAAGAAAATGGGTTTATTGTGCGTAAACGGTGAATAACGAAGATGGTAACGGTCGCGGGGCAGAGAGTTAATCAAAAGTGTGTGAAGTTGAGTAAAAACGGTTGTGACTCGATTATAAAGTACGAGAAAGAGAGATTTGTTCGGAGATGTGAAAATCCACCGATTAAAACGTGAATGTGGTAATAATTCTTCTCCTATAAAACCGCGAGTTGATGAGATAAGCTTTCGGATAAAATCCCGTGCTGCGTTATAACGCGAGAAGTTAACGATAAATAAATTTATGTAAATGGTCCATGAAACCCAAGATATATAGTGTATATGAGACTTTGTGTAAATCCCAAGCTAACACGTTGCCAATAAGACGAACGACGGAAGTCTGTACTAGAAAAAGAGATGATAATAACGTAAGACCGGAAGAAAAGCTCTCGAAAATGAGAACCAGAGCCCCAAATCCTAGCGTAAATTCATCCCCATGTATATATATATATATATATGCATATACATATGTACATGAATGCACATCATAGACGTCTTCTACCGGTAATCTATAAATTTAGCAACGAACTGAACTGAAAAACCGAGTAAATAATTTCTTTAATTAATTAGTGATACTAGAAGTGTCGGTGAATAGTAAGGGGGATGAACGACGAATTTTATAAACAATTTTATACGAGATTTAATTTACCGTAATCTTAAGATGTCGATGGTTGTAATAAACGAGCGTCTAGATTATGGAAGTGACGTGTGTGACGCGGAGTAGAAGGCAAACTGCAAGCAAGCAAGTAACAACCGGGTGATGAAGATTAATAAAAAGGATTATGTAAGTTTCAGCGAAAAATGGCCATGTATAGTATAGCGTATAAAAAAAAAAGAAGAAAAAAAAACTAAAAAAAAAAAACTAAAAATACTTCGTTAAAGGTAGTAGTGCGACGCGTCTAGGAGCTAAATATTAAAACTAAGTGCAGTGCTATTATTACCTTGTCGTTTATTTACAATAAAAAGTTTCATTTTGTGATCCCAAGGGGTGCAGGGATAATCATTGACACAGAGATTCACTCGGCGAATGGGTTTACAGTCTTTCCGGATTGATTTTCAATCTACATTGAATAAAGCTCGACACGGCGGCTGAATTTCTTCCCGGATTTTGGAAATGCGTATCTTTTCTTTTTTTTTCTTTTTTTTTCTTCCTCCCCGGTGAGAAAAAAAAAGAAAAAAAAAAACAAAAAACGAGCAGAAGAAGAAAATAAATTACGAGTAAATTAAACGTCCAAAATATTGTCTTCTCCGCGGTGTTTTAGGTAAAATATGATATATATAATTGATAAATATATTATTATATATAGATTGAGGAAAAAATTGAATAAATGCATAGATAAAATGAAATAATAACGAAGCGAGCGAGGTGCTGCGTCTATAATAGAATACCGGTAGACATACCTATATACAAATTTAATGCCGTTACGTACTTTCGAAAATTTGCGTTAGATCTACGGGCGCAATAATGAGATTTGAAAAGAATAAGAGAAAGATACAAAGGAAAAACAAAAAAATAAAGACAAAGATATTTTTCATATTGCGTCATAGGCATTTATTATCACCGTCACGTATGTGTACGACTACCTATAAATATACGGTTATCGACGGATCATTTCATGTCACTGCACCACATAATGTATTATACATATGTAACTAATGGGTTACTAAATATAATAAAACGCAATTTTTGTTATAATGCCCATCAATTTCGATCTTCGCCCTCCCTCTCACCGGGCCCCTTTCCTTTTCCCTTTCCCTCTCCCTTTCCATTTCCCCATTTTCTTCAGGAAGACTTAATTTTACGCTCAACGGGCAGAAACGTAACCTTAAACGAGGTAAGTGGGTATATACATCGAACATTATTTCTAGTAAATCCTGTGCGTAATCATTTCGCATAATTGAGTAGATATTTTATGAAAAATGATGAAAAAACACTCCGATTATACATGGACGGAGTTGGCCGCTTTTTTACTTTTTTTTTTCACGAAATATCGAACCCTGGTTTCAGGTTTTAATCATTTCATCAAAGTTCACGTAATACATCGCAAATGAAATTTGTTTCTCGGCAGAGAACAATGAACTTTGGCGAAATATTCACGCTTGAAAGGTTTGAAAAACACCGGTTCTACAACGAGTGAAATATTTCATTGTGGCAAGACTGATTCTGAGAATTGTAAGCCATATCGGGGCTTCGGAATTTAATATATATACATACATGAATTCTAAGAAATACGAGCGTTATTTTGGTTGCGCGAAATAATTCCCCCGGCGTAATAATTACGTAGTTGAAACAATATTGGTGTTTCGTATGTTAATAACTAATAATGCTGGTCCTGCAAATATTATAGTCCGAATAACGGACATATTTATACTTCATTCTGTAAGATATACATAACGCTGTGCCAACATAAATGATTTAATAATTAGTACTAAGCCGACAAGTATATCACCTCGGGTTCCCATGGCTGATCCGCGGGATTATCCTTTGTGCATACATTTACCCTCTTAAAGTTAAAATATTGCCTCGTATAATAGCTATGGACTGAAATTCTGCGTTCATCTGAATAGCCGTAACTCAAGAACCAACATCAGCCGCTATAACTATGAGTAGAAAGATCAATGATTAATATCTCAGCCAGAATTAAGATCTTTGGTTTCTATTGGGTGAATATAAAATCAGCAGCCGCGGATTATCCTCTTTAAAAAGTCAATTTTCGCCTTACAGCTCTTCGGTCAGTTTTGCGGGATTTTAGGAGTCTCGGTACACCGATTCTATTGTTTAAGGGCTGTTTTTATTCTCGAGACAATACTCCCCAGGATAACCGTTGGATTTCTTCATGGAATGAAAAGTATAAAAAATCTGCCACGTCTTGCAAGAAAGGAAACAAAAAGAATTCAGTTTTGATCATAAGAGATTGTATGTCTTCGTAAAATTTTGTGAATGAAAGCAAATCCCGAAAGCTATCCTAGGGAATATTATTGAATGAAAATAACCTGTCCTCGAACACCTGAAGTGATCCAACGGCAACTCAATGAAGGAGAAATCCATGCGCTGTGATCCATCGGAGATAAAAGGCGACTTTTTAATGGACAGAATCTATAGATTGGAAAATGCTCATTCATGAATGTCGTAGCTTTCCATATATGCAGAAGTGAACCGTGAGGAAAGTTGAGAAAAGTAACTGCATCCCCCAATCGGTATCCGCGCAGCTTTTCATCCCTCTCAAATCTTTGAGTGGAATAATTTCCCACGAAGAAATCTGTTCCGTAAGGTAGACGGAAACGATAACGCGGAGTAATCCCTGGAGAAGTCTTCAGAGGTTGCGTGGTGGGTAAAGGTACGCGATGTAAACTGTGTCCCGTTTATTTCCAGCATGATTTATAGCGGGAATAAAATTCCGAGTAATTTGATCAAGAGCGACATGCGTCAGCGTTACAATTTCCCTTCTATTATAGTTTCCCTTGGCCGTTTGCCTCTTTTCGTCCTCGTCCTCTCGAGGCACTTGCTCGATACTCTGTCGGGAAATTAGCGTGAAACGTTCGCATAAATTTTCCAATATTTCAACGCATTTTCAACTTCCGCCTTATCGTTTTTCCTTACAATTACCCCAGTGGCGTGACACTCTCTTCCCCGCTGACCCGTTACCCCGGTTAACACACCCCGGTACCTTGGATCCAGCGCCACCACTGCAAGGCCCTCGATACATATTTCATACCTCCAGGTTCATTGTTCTTTCCCCTTGAGCTCACCAGCTCCGAAATCGCGCCTTTGCGTATACCCTACTTTATACAGGGTCCTCCTCCCCACGTATATGTATTATAATACGGAGACACGCACCCCTGTACATGTGCGTCTCCACAAGGTAAATATGTATGTGATATCTATGTAGATACATGCATACGTATATACATATACCAGGGTAAAGCAAGCGCAGGCTTTTTTTCGGGTCAGATATACCCATTTACCTGCAGCTATGTAGCTACAATCTACCCCTGAAGAGGCCAAGGGATTCATTCTTTTTTCTTTTCTTTTTTTTTTCCTTCTTTATCTTTCTCTCGATATTCCACTCAGCAGTTCCGAGTCCGTGACCATTTCAAGGTCTTTGATTAAGCTCAAAGCTCTATCTAGATTCCAGACCACACCGAAATATATCATATACCCTCTCAGCGTATTGTGTGAGACGAATACAAGGGTTTAGAAAATGAGTATAAATTATTGTATGGCTAGAATTTCGGGTTTCCTATTTTCTTTTTCGTTCAGTTTTCACGATCAGTTATCCATAAAACAAAATAAAATGAAAATCGAAAGAGGTAACGAAGGGTCGATCCGTAAACTGTATATTATATCGTGTGATGTCGATTGGAAAATTTTATGAGCTTATCAAGGTGCACGGAATTAGACAAGTTTTAGTCAAGGAGCTTCAAAGTTAAATTCACAGTTCGAAGTTCAGACTCTCATCCCCTTCTCTCGATCTCTCCGGGTGTAATAATTTTCTGAGTAATATTACTTCGCAGTTCGAAGAGTCCGTTTGAACATGAGAAATGATGATGATCGCGGTGGAAGCCTATAGTCATTTGTCTGAAATCTGATATACTGGAAATGGAAAAACGAATCCCTGGATTCGAGGGTTTCTTTAATCTAAAACTCAAAAATACGCACACCGAAAAGAGAGTTTACCCGAAAATTTACCCGAAAAGCAGGAAATGAATGTCTTTCATTGCCGCAGCTGGTTACAACGAAGGAGTTGGATGTTATAAGGTCGCGTAATGAATAATCCCATCTCGAGATAATTAACATATGATACATACTTAGAAGTTACGACTTTGTTAGGACTTTGAATCCCTGGTGTATAACTAGAAGATATATGCAGGGGCGACGGAGAGGTTAGTGGACACCTTTAACGGAAAATTTGTCCAAGATGGTTCCGTGCACGTGACTGTGCTCACGGCGTTAACAAAGTACCATGAACATCCGGCAAATCAACGAGGAATGAAATACTTGAAAGCAAGTGGTGCGTTGGAGAGGTTCTAACCGCTTCAGGATTTGTTCTCTTTTAGGATCTCTAGAGGACTAGAAAGATGGGGATTCGGGGTGTAAAGACTCGAGAAGGAGGGATAGAAAGAGAAAGAGAGAAAGAGATGAATGCGAAAAAAAAAAGAGAGAAAAAAAATTTGAAAAATATTAGACAAAGATTTTTCGGGGCAAAACGCACGCGCGAACCTTGTATAATGGCTGAAGATTACTCTCGTGGTCTTTGCCGTTCATCTTACGCAAGAGTAAAGAGACGGTGCGGTTGGAAAGGCACGGTGGAGATTCACCGAAGAGAATAGAGCGAAGAGAAGAGAAGAAGCCAAGAGCCGAGAGTAGAAAGCCGAGTGTCGAGTGAGCTGAGACGAGGCGAGGCAAAGCGAGGTGAGATTCCCCTTCAGAAATTTTCTCCGTTAAATTTCATCCGGATAAAGTGTCGCGCGTTGCGAAAACCTCGTCAAATTTTTTCAACCCATTCTCAACGACCGATTGTCTAGCTTAAGTGTCATCACTTCAATTCACGATCATGGGACAGAGTGTATACATATAGCTTTAATTTTAATCTATTTCTCATTTTTTCTTTCCCTATACAGGATCGTATCGTAACTATCTGCGATATGTATAAAAATTTCAAAGTAAATCCGGTACTGAACTTTACTCCAGGCCAAATCAAAGCTAGTGATTAGAATTTTCCAGCTAATTGGGAATTTGAGTACTATGAGGGCATATTCAGCCTGGATTCATGACATTATTGCATTGATGACATTATTCACACTACCTTGTTGGTTGGTTCGAAGACATATCCCAAATTATAACTCGTAAAATTTAAAAATATGAGTGTTGGAATTTCTGAAGCACTATTATCCCTGGATAGTAGTAGTTCTATAATTCTCGAACATATCGGACGCCAAATGTTGTATTTCTATGCAATTTTTCGCAACGAAGACGCATATGGCTCGTATTTCAATAATTTATTTCGCTCGATCGGAGATGTTTGCCTCTGCAATGAACGTAAGGTCTAGTTGGTATCGTGACGGAACATGTCTGAAAAAAAGATCGCTTCGAAATACCCAACCGAATGGATGGTACGTTTTCATCAATTATCTCCAAACACGGTAATTCAATATTGCATCGCATCCCTCATTATTGTATATTGAGGTAGTTTGATTTTGCAGTTCGAAGTCCGCGTACCTCTCGAGTATTTTATCATTTCGGTCTGATCTGAAATGAAAAAATTTTCATTTCAGTTCAATTTTTCGACTATTTTCGTTCGGGTTTTTATCCAGGTATTTTATTTCGTCTCGGTTATACTCATTTCCGGGATTCGTTTATCTCTCTCTCTTTTTCCATACGAAAGTAAACATCCAATGCGATATTCGAAGCCTCGTGCGGGCGGGTGCGCCCGTCACTTTCTCTGGGCAAACAAATTCATTGATTTGCTTCGAAAATACTTTGCGTGTAAAAAGGTAGCAGTAACGTATTCCAGCCTGGTAAATAATTCAGCATTGGTAAGGGTGGTTGAGGGTTGGAGTCGGGCGCGTGGGGTACGTGGGTGGAAAAACGGAAATAGAGAAAGCGAAAGAAAGGAAAAAAATAATGAAAGAGAAAAACGGCAGAGAGAGTCTAATCTCGGTATCGGGATGAGGACCGAATGAAAATCGAGGGAAAAAGCGCAGCGTTGAAATGATAGGAGAACGAAGAGCGAAAAGTAGCCAGATATTCGCGTTAAGTGAAAAAGGTAGGTATAAGATACTACCGAAGGGCTGGCACGAAGCTTGCAGTAGCCTTTTTTTCGAGAAACTCACCCCATTCTTCGCCCTCCTCATCACCCTCATTCCCTTATTGTTACCGGCGTCACTTGCCCGCGGAAATGGTAGCCAGCGAGAGTCTCGAGTAACAAATCAATTTTCAACCTTGATATTTGCACAGCTATACGTGTAGAATTTTTTGGAAAGTCGAAAGAACAGAAAAACAACAGATTTCCCCCGTTCAAATCGAATTAACGCGACGACATCGGTATAGGAATTTTAAACTCCGAATAATATTTGTATGGACAAAATAAACTTGAATCTCTTTTCGAAATTCGGAAAGAAAATAAAATCGAGAATGGTCAAATTGTTTTTCATCAAAAATAAAACGGAATCGTTTCAACGGTTGGCGATTTAATTTCGGCGGGGAAAAAACAAAACAAATATCAAAAAGAAGTCTGTTTTAATGAATATCAGGCCTGCACCCTCATATACATACTTATACATATTCGTGATTTAAAAAAGATTCTGGTTACGGGTTAGATCCCTCGCTAGGGAAGCGGGGTGGTCCGCATATTCCATATTACCTACGGAAACGTCGGGGCTTTGGACTCGCTGCGAAACATAAGGGTGAAATTATGCCAAAGTGTCTAGAAGGGTGCGGAATTCTATTACCCTTGTCTCGCCGGTATACCTATATTAAATACATATAGATAGGCATGTAAACGAAGTGGGTATACACACATATACCTTAACCTAACTAAAATTGAAATACACACGTGTATGTGCTCATCCTCGATACACCTACGCATATATGAACACACAAACTTGCGACCTGAGCATAACACTCCACATGTGTTTCCCTATCTGGTTTCTAGAGGTCCTTTCAACTTTAAAGGATAAGGTGCAGGCTCAACCATTCGGGAATATCCGAGTAGTCCTATGAACAGAATCGTAAAGTTTCCACTTCAATTTAGAGCAGAAAATGGAATAGAAATCTTCCATGCATGCAGCGCTTCAAGGGTAGATTCCCCATGTAAATCCAAGACTGAATTTCCCTTACCGAAAATTCGAGAGACCGATAGTTTCCGAGCTACGGAAGATCTTAGTTGACCAATCACGGAGCGTGTGGCACACACAGACTGCGCGCCGCTCAGCTTCCACTCATGGCTAGCAGCCCAGTCTGTGTCACCTATGAGTTCTGTGATCGTTCAACTAAGATCTTCCGTAGCTCGGAAGCTATTGAGCCCACGAGTTTTTGGTAAAGAAAAGTTAGTCTTAGAATTTCACAAGGAATCAACCCTCAAAATATAATCAGCTCGAGCCGAATCACCCTGTATACATATCTGCTAACTCAGTTTATTGCGGAATCTGAGACTCAATTAGTAATAATTAAGTTCAATACATGTGTAGATTTTTAGTCTAATAAAAAATACGAATTTCTTTTCACCCTTAGATTTCAGATTTCTTTATCCATTTGAATTTGAACGAATGGCGTTCGCTTTGTGGAAATAAATCGTCTAACAAGATATATATCCAATTAATCAATTTTTTGAACGAACGTGAAGATCACGTCCGGCAACTTCGTTTGAAAAGTCCTTCGTCGATTATTAATCCTTGAGGCCAAGGGATTTGAAGTAGTCGGAGAACTCCTGAGGAAAAAAAAAGCAGAAAAAAGAAAGAAGAAAGAAGAAAGTAGAAGGAAGGCTGTCAGTTTTTACGTCTGTTTCAGCCAGTAAGTTAAAGCAGAGCTTCTCGAGGTCGCCAAGATAGTTGAAATAAAGAAAAAGCGGTAAAATGCGGAGAGAATATAAGAGGGTGGGTCTGAACTCTTGGATCGTGGAGAAAAAAAAGAGAAAATAAAAAATACGAAAATAAAGGCAAAGGATTGGATAAAGGAAACAGTTCTGTGGGTAAGGGCACGTCGCAGAGGACCCGGTTCGCAAAAGGATTGAAGAAAGTCCTTGTTACTTTTCGAGTCTTTATTCTGACCGTTTATAGAGCCACGCCTAGCCCTGCGAGCCGCAGCTTCATGTCATTTACGATAGCATTGATGGCCCGTAAAGTCGTGACGAGAATAACTGGAAACTGTGTGAAAAAAGGCACTATAAGTGTACGTTTATACGGCCTTCGTTGACAGCTAAAGTTGTCCCCGGATTCAGGAATGAAACTGTTTTACTACACGCCGCGGTGGAGAAAGACCAAATAGAAGCAGCCCTTACATATAGCTTATATACTATATTCCTTCGACTGACTTGAAGGAAATAAAGATAAGAACGGTGAAAAAAAAATAAAAAAACGGTCAGACCAATCTTCTATCCCTTTTTAACTTTCTGGTTTGTAAAAGGGGACGCTGTTATAATCATCCAGAAAATTAAAAGTTGATCTTTCACCAGCTCAACGTTTTGAAGTCCAGAGAATCGCTTCCGATCATTTTCAAATTGGTGACTGGGTGCAAGTGTGTGGTCAATTTTTTGCCCGACGATATCTCGAGAACGAATAAGCAGATTTGATCCTTTGTTGTATCAATCGATGCGGTCGTTTCTAACTTAGAACTGATCAGATTTAGGATTTGATCGGTCCAGTAGTTTTCGATTTATTCGAAAAACAAAGTTTGCAAAAAAAAAACATTTCAATTGATTATATCTCGCGAACTGATCTACGGATTTTTATGATTTTGGTCTCAATCGATAGAATTTACTTCAACTTAAATTCAGTCCAATTTTGGAATCAATCGACCCAGTGGTTTTCCTGTAAAAAATAAAGATAACTCTGCGCTCAAAACAAATCGCTTCTTTTATTATATGGTAACGAATCTCTACACAGATGAAAGAAAGCAATTTTACTCGTCTTTATGCGTTTTCTTTCCAGTATATTTTTTCTAATTCTTTCATCGTAAAAGCCTGAGACGATAATAGAGAAGAATAAAGGACAATGCAGAAGTGCAGCAGCAGGAGTCTAACCCTACGATATTTTCACCTTTAATCTCGTCGCAACTCTGCGCACCACTTTTAGATTAAAACTTTGTATTCTAAACAAATTAAGCTTTCCGCAGACGCCAATTTCCGCAATCAGTAAGCCCGGTAGTAGGGCTTGAATTTAAACAAATTAAATTAAAACTAATTCTTAATCAGCATATATAATCAAATAAGCTGTACAATTTTCGAATAAAATCAAAATTATTTTAACAGAAAATTGACATTGATTAATCACCATGCAGATTCACCCTAATTATCATACTTACGAATAATAAGTAAATGAAAAATGATGTAATAATTACGTTCGAATTTTCAAGATTCCTTCTATTTCTACGAATACTATATTTCATTACATGACATATACACATAATATTATTATTTATAACGGTTTCGACTAATTCTTTAGATAATAAACACAGGATTTCGATGTGTATACGTATATATATGGAGGATTCCGAGCATATACATCATCTTAAAAAATTTTCTGAAGAGAAAAAAAAATAGACAAAAAGAAAAAAAAGGAGAAAGAAAGGTGAGTAAAAATTATTCTCGTAGAGCCAAAATCTACTGCATATCGTTTGTAATAAATTCTGAAGAATCCTCATATTTTTTCACTCCTCAGCCGCGATTTTTCTCTCCTCACGGACCAGCGTTAGCTCGAGATGCGGCGAGATCATTTCTCGAGTTCTTTATATACCACATATGTGCATATATTATATATATATATATATATATATATATATATATACACCTAGATCTGTGTACTTATTATAATATCCCTGAAAACTCACAGCCTGCATATCTCCCCCTCCTCCTCCGTCCTTCTTTTTTCCCTCATTTTCTTTTATTTTCTCGTCTTTACGTCGTTGACTCACTGCAAGCTATATATAGGCTATACATATATACTCGTAACGTATTCAGAGCGGAACTATACATAGGTGAAGATATATAATGAGTACTCCTTGTTTAGTAGGTACCTAACTAAATTACAACTTCGGTCTTAAATAAGTATTAATTATATCGAGACTAAGACAGCGAAACTACTTCTTTTTTTTTTCTTGTCTTTCAGACTTGGTTTTTTCTTGGCGTATAATTTGAACTACGTGTACGATAACTAATCCCAAAACATTATACATCGTTTTCTTGACAATTTAAAGGCCTATGTGTCTACACCGTTGAAATGATTTCTGATTTTTTTTTTTTTCAAATCACTGGTACGCTTTGAAGGAATATTCTATTGACTCAGTTCTTGCACATCTAGTTGATCGTGCTTTCAGACGTAATTAGTAATTATTTGAAATTTGTCGACCTCGACTGACGTGGATTGAGTCTACCGAAGAAAAAGTAGTTGCGTAAATTCGGCGGAAGTATTCTAAAACGATGTCCTTCCGGGGCGAACCAATAATATATAGAAATAAAGTTAAGTTTTGTACTATTGTGAGCACGCAACACACTGTTCTTCTCGACTTTCACAAAAAAATGGTTTAAAATCAATAATTTTCGTATCCAAAAATGAAATTTATCGAATATCATCGATTTGCCCCGAAATTACATCAGTGTGGTATATTTCCTCGAAATTTCTAAAAGTCTAAATCGATGATAAAAATCTCTAATAATTTCTAATTATGTCTCAAAAGAGTAGTAATCAGGTCTGAAAATACCGAGTGAATGTAATATTTCTTCAGAGCGATACGATCGATTTGGAAAAACTTATTTCCAACGTTCTCGAACAAATATTTCGCATTTCTCTATGTACGTGATACAGCAATCTTCGATCCTATGGTCTACAGTTAAATATTTTTAGTAATTTGAAATAGCATCGATTATTATTTACCAATAACACACTTTTAATAAGTCTAATAATAGGTTGGTAGAGGTTAACTTGTTTCGTTCGAAACCACTGCGTATCAGATGATAAACAATTATTTATCATACAGATAAGATCGTGTTCTAGTATTCTACATCCTACAAATATCTATACAATATTTTTCATTACAACTTTTCAAAAAGCACTATATAGGTACATACATGTGAGTAATCGACATCTTTTTTACATGCAATAATATTTATCTTTGATTGTGTATTTTGATTCAAAAAAAAGTAAACATAAACAAGGCTTTTGTGAATCGCTGCGATCTTTTTCCGCCATATGTATAATGAAATTTATTCATTCATGTGAAAAAAACTGTATAAATAATTCGTTCGGTGATCGAATGGAAAAATATACGATATATTTTATTGTCGCTATAACATTAACCCATCTCTCCCGGTTCGGGATGAAATATCGCAGAAGTAAGTCGCTGGTACAGGTGTAATAACCGCATATAGAATCAAACGTCTAAATAACCTGAAAATTTATCACAGATCGCTGGCGATAAATATCGTTTAAAGGAGTCTGGAGGCGTCTTGGCATTACACAAAGTCGCCGCAGCTAACATGTGTCGTACGTTTGCGATGTTGGTTTATTGAAACCGTGACTAACTCGACTCGAGGGAGACGTTCTGGCCGCCGCAAATGCGCCAGATCTAATGTAATTAAATTCCCTATATGTATACCCATGCAGACAACGAATCAAAGTGTCAATCGATATTGATGTACGCGTTTACGTTACACGCGCGACCTAATGACAAACTCAATACCCCGCCGATCATGAATAGCTCTTTATTCCATGCGTGTATACATTTGATCGGAATTTTTTGCCACCCTGCATTCGCGTCAGTTTGAAAATTAGTCAATTCCATTCTGTTCCGTAAATGACTGGGAATCGTCGTTTCAAGATAAAATCGCTGATTACGAATTTCAGATCGAACTTGGCCTCAAAATTAGAAAAATCAACATAGCGGATCGAAATAATGACGAAAAAAAAAGGAAGGGATTAAAAATTTCCGTCAAAATTGAACTTTATTCCAAAGTTCAGTCCGTCGTCTAGAAAGCGTCTCGTTGTAAAAGTTGCTCTACTGGATTTATCCAGTCCTGGAAGGTTTGACAATTTTTTTATTCTTCTTAGGTCTTCGAACTGCTTTACGAAACTTTGAAAGAAATTCATAAAGACGATGGCGATGCTCAATTATTCTGCCAATTACTCGACATCTATTTAAGGGAGTATGAGAGTCAGCCTTATCTTCTTCTTAACTTTTCTTACTAATTACTTCTGTAAGTCAAAAGTCACGATATTTACAATTGAAAGTACGAACAAGTGTCTCCATCTACGAATTCTTGCCCTTAAAAGGTCGCTTCGCACCTCAAACATGGAAATAATTGGTAAGAACAAATGAGAATTGTAAATTAAGGGGTCGGACCACCTATGCCGCTTGAAAAATCGGCTATATTTGAAAAAATTCCTAATCTCGTAAATGTCGAACGAAAATTTGTTATTTTTGGCAACGCGGTAGCAAATAGTTTGACCTATACTCAGTCAAAAAATTGTCAAAAAATATTCAAAAATCGCGGCGCTGTAACCAATGCCATAGAAATTTTTCACTGAAACGCACCTCAGTGGCGGGTTTGACGTCACCGAAAATAGACAAAGGTTTTTTTTCATTTTTTTAAACTGTGGAAATGCAGTGAAGATGAAAAAACGATTATTTGAGTGACAATTTGACCCGCAAAAAAATGTCTAATTGAAAAACTGATTAAATTATCGGAGAAATCGTTCGTTGCATTGTAGATGATGGATCTAGGAGTATGTGTCCAAATTTGGAGTCGATAGGTCCAGTGGTTTCCGAAATCGAGTCGTCGCTCGGTCGAAAAATGTAGTTTGGCGAGAACCGCAAAAGAAAGAA
The DNA here is from genome assembly GCA_947538915.1 of Tenthredo distinguenda. NCBI lineage: Eukaryota > Metazoa > Arthropoda > Insecta > Hymenoptera > Tenthredinidae > Tenthredo > Tenthredo distinguenda. The sequence goes on from OX384538.1 coordinate 5,316,886, forward strand.
AGGATTTTAAGAAAATGGAACGAGAAGAGGAATCGATTTTCTTTTAATTCAAGGGTGGTCTAACCCCCCGGCGGGAAAGTGCCATCGCTTATCGGTCATAATGGGAAAATTCTAGCTTTGTTGGTGGACTCAAGTTCATAGGACCAAAAAAACTACGCTGCCACGTAACTGCCGACTCCCGTTGACCCAGTTACTAATAATGCAGAGTGGTTTTGCAGTGATATCCAAGCGTAGAACAGGATCTGATATTTCGTGGGGGAATGAATCACCCTCGTATGTACGGAGGCTGACAGTGGTAACAGGATACAGTATAGTCAGACAATGGGGGTGGCTCTACGACCTCTACTTGCAAACCGCTTCGCACGGTGCAAGTTTCGCGATTTTAGTTGTCTCGCCCGATCCACAACGCGTTATTATGCGGCTATGTAGATATGTACAACAATTCGTTTTTTCAATTTTATTTTTTGTCAACAAACTCCGGGTTACGCCCCATGCTACAGTGGCTCTACATATATTTTATCCCACTATTTCCGCACGTGAAAAAATTAAACTACTAAATCCTATGACGACACCGCGCTCTCCGTCTCTTATTGCATCCTCTGCATTCCGAATTTTTTATTTCTTTTTCTTTTTATCCCCGAAAAAGCGTGAAAACGTTATTAAAATTTTGTCTCGAGGTGAATTCCTGAACTTTTCTAACATCTAGGTATACTTTTTGGCTTTTATTCGATCGAGCGTGTTTATAATCATGGGAAAAGTTCGCTTCTTGTTTCTCGGTTTTTCTCTTTAATACTTACATTAGCTAATGCAAAGCGGGTAAGATTTTCCTTTCAGTTTTATCGAGTAGCTACTGACTCCACAAATGAGGCTAAACTTCAGCAGAACTAATGTCAGACGCAGACTCATAGTTAGCTAAAGTTTTGGCTAAGCATGCGTAAGGCTCTACGTACCATCACCTAACTTCGGCACTTCGCGGTGCTTCGTAGACATTTATACCCGTAAGATGTTTGTTAGTTAATTACTCCACGTATAACTAACTAGCTATTATAATTAAGGGGGTATATATGTATATATTCACATGGAATAGAATTTTTCTTTCAAATCACTGTAGATTAGAAATTATTTCAGACTCTGTGTACACTTCGCCCCGAGTACAGATCGCACCGTTCGTCGAAACTTTTTCGAGTTTAAGGGACTGTTATGAAATGATGTTATTTCAGGGTAAACTAATGACGTACAGGGATTCATCGAATATCATTGTTCTGCACGGAAACTACATCACTGTAGAATATTCTCTCGGAATTTGAAGAAGCTGCGATGAACGCTGCGACCTGTACCCTGAGAAAACCACTTTTTCTTCGATGAGATTAATCCATGTAAGACGAAGTCCATAAAATCTCAAATAATTCTGAATTACGTCTTGGAATCCAAGTTATTAGTTATGGAACAAGACTGAGGCGATAAAATATCTCTCCACACCGTAGCGGTGGTTTTAAAAAATTAAAAAAATCATTATTTCCAAAGTTTAAACTAGGTCGATGAAATTCCAACGAAAAAATACAGAATCATACTAAAAATGGCGCACAACTGTGGAGGAGAATAATCGTATCAGCGACGATGAAAAAAAAGGCAATTTTTTTCTATCATCGGTACTCAAGCGGTACCGTTTTTTTTTTAAATTTACGTTGATACGGTCCAGACTGTTCGACTCTATTTGGGAACTCGGGCTGATGGATACGGCGAACGATAGGGATTATTTAAATGGGATTAGCTGCAGGGCAGCTGGGAAAAAGGCGCTGTTCAATGCTGATAGTATATTGATACTGTTCAGCTGTAGCTGTGGATCAACCTAAACGCGGGATCAAGGGCTTCGGGTTCTATAAATTCAATAGATTGCTGGTCGGTAGAGAATGTTGTGGAGATTTGTACGCTGCGAGTGGTCTATAGGTGCCCCATGACCTGGACGACCCCACAACCTCCGCCATGTGTCGTAATGTCGACGACAATTTTCCTGCTCCCTGCGTTGCTCCTCCTGAAGAAAAAAAAAAGAAAACAAAATCGCAAATACGAATCTCCGCTTTGTTCGTCGATGAGAAGGAACAATGGAAGATTTTTGGAGCCCAATCGTCGTTGGAAAATCGGATCAATTATACCGTGTAATTGAAAGTCTGATTACGTATTCATTAGAATCTTAATTCCATTTTTTCACTCACCATGATTCGCTCTTGTTTCCGATGAATTTGCTGCGCCAAATCCGATACGTACTCGCGATTTCCCGAACTCAATGACTTCAGAGCTCTAAGACTGAAACAGCGAGGGAGTCTTACGTCCGGATTTGGAAACCAGTATGTAGGGCGGTGTTTCATACCGATGAAAATATATCCGATTCAATGTGAACTTTATATTAGATTTATAGATAGTTAGATATATGTCGCAGAGGTTATGCAGATTCTCCATACCTGCAGCCGTATCGTCGCACATATACCTATAGGTCCCTCGTATCCCACATACTACAAGTTATTCCATTAACCGCTATCAAAGCTACGCCGGCTTTGCGCCGCTGCATTACCCAGCGTCCACTCAAATCCACGTTATCGGGTAATAAACCTGCATCATGCTATTACCCGTACAATTGGTGCCAAGTGTACATAGAAACTCGCCGAAATAATCTCCAATGGAGAATTTCAATAGCTGAATAGCCGCAGTATCTATTCTCAACGAATTCCACGTAGTTTGAAGAACGGTAGAACTTTCCAGGGACTTTTTTTTTGTATGAGATAGACTCGACGAAAAATGGCTCTCGCGCGATGGATCGAAATTTTAAAACCAGTCAAATTTACGAAATTCTTTAACTTTCGCTTCAAATCTCGGAACTAGACCGAAGGTCTTTCTCAGAGTTCGTCTTTGAGAACATCATTTTTTACCCAAAATTCAGCGACGTACTTTGTTCACCTTCGTATCGTGGAATTTAGAGTTTTCTCATACGATATAGGTTAGGTTAGGTTAGGTTAGGTTAGGTTAGGTTAGGTTGCGTATGGATGAGGTAATGAACAGGCAATGAATAGAAGAGAAGAAGAAAGGAAACTAATCGTTCGTGAATTCGTAAACTTACGGCTATAGCTACTTTGCAATGCTAATTCACGCGGCGACGCGTCGCGTCGGACCGTCCGTCGGGTTAGTATAGGCTTCGCCATGATAAGATTAGTTATTTATGAGGACGACTATTGGCTCTTCCTTCTTGATAGTATAATCCGATTTAGATGATGTGATTTTCCCTCTCAGAATTCCCTGGGATGAGATGGAGAGCAATTAGCTCGTAATTCGTAAACTTTTACACCCCACCGTGTACCCTGCGACTCTCAATGTCATAAATCAACCTCTCATATAAAGTTCCAAAATTTATAACTGATCAACATTACTTCGTTTCATTTCACAGCATATACTCTCCATTACAGAAGACTGCGTAAACCAAGTTTAAAAAAAATTGATATAGATATTTGACGTAGCGAAGATGTGATAATTACACAGAGGACTTAGAGAACGAGTTACTGATATCGCTTCAATGTTCATGAACTGGACCCTAGAATTGGCCGGATTAAACGGGGTGGTTTCCGTCCGAGCGCGGGTCATTCGGTTGATTATATCCACCGTAGCCATCAGGCATGTCCCTCGAGTACCATGGATGTCCTAATCACTCCACGTTGTTCACTAACTCGGAACTTGGGACTGCCAAGGCATAGCCTGCATGGCGTCATCCGTCTACTTGCACGCTAACAGATAGGTAGGCACTAAATATCAAATAAATATCTCGCGTGCCCTTGCCAGCGACCAGAATTTATCGCGATAGTAACCCTGGTCGAAATTTCTGCTCCTACGAACATCTTCGAACTTCTAGGGAAATTGTAACATTGCATAGTTTTCCATGAAAAAATTATGGATTTTCGTAGCTTTCCATGAAAGATGGTCCTGGATAAAAAATTATAAAATTTCGTAGTTTTTCAGAAAATTTCGTTGGTTTTGTCGATTAATATATCGGTGATTCTGTTCCAACTGTTACTTTTTTGATAAAAAATTTATTGATTCTATAATTAAACTTTTTTAGCTTTGTAATGCATATTATTACTCTATTTTATTGTAAAAATGAAAGTCCGAGAGGATTTCGCTACAACTTCAAAATATCGTGAATGAGAATCCAATTTCAAATTTTCCGTGCCACGGTACCGACTCGTTCATCCACGGTACTGACGTAAAATAAATTTGGTAGACATTCTTCGGAAAAATTATTACGAATTGTATTATAATTTATCTATGAATTGTATTATGACATTAATTAGATTTATGGATTAATTAGTTTCGATCATTTATCGCGACAAACGAAATGATGAATTCGTAGGTAAATTCTAGAAATGGACGTGACACGGTACTGACATTTGAGTGATTTAGACTGTAAGTTTTCTCTGGACTGCGAGTTATACTTTACGAGAGAAGCGATGAAATATGTTCATGAGGATCGTATTAATACAAAATTTTTTGAATAGATTGTTAATGGATGACCAGTGAGAGCAAACGGTACAGGACATTAATAAACACTGTTAGAATGGAACCACCCACATAATGAACTACCAAGCCTTGTGAAGAACCATGAAAAGTTCAAATTACCCTAATAAGTCATTGAAATTCGTAGAATTATTGTCACCGGGGAAACGAGTGGTGGGATTCACTGATAGTTGAAAAAATTACGATTCCGACACCTATCTGTAACCACTTTTGGAAACAATCGCTTGATCCATAGATCGAAATGGTACAAGAAACGTATAACATGGTAAGGCAGCGATCATAGAGAATCATAAACAAGCCACGCGCCCAATTTAGGATTCACTCTACGGCATTACACTGTGGTATATATTCCATGGTACCTAAGCGATCGAGGAAATTTCGCGCCGTATCAATTACCCCATTAGTGGTGAGAGTCTATGACATGGCTGAATCTAGTTCACCTGTACGCGGTAAGCCGTGTAACCAAAAGCCAAACCGAAACCGCAGCACAGGGAGGATAACATCCCCAAAATTTTGCCCTCAAAGGAACTTCCAATTTTAAATTAATTATATAAATTATCAAATCGGTTACAATGAAATTTTAAACTTCTACCCCTTCCGCGGTTTGTTTTCAAATTTGGCTGCATTGAGTCCAAAAGCTCGGTGTCATAAGAAGTAACAAAGAAGCAAATTTTATCGAAACTTTTTCGTCCCTGATGCGAACCCCTAGAGCAATTTTGCTAAAGTTCAAAGAAGGACCTAGAAAAAGAATTTCAAGATTTTCACTCACGATTCGAGAGTATATCCTGGCCTCGTTGCGTCTGTGGCTAGATAACGAATTGCGTGAGGCTCCGATTGGTACCTACTGTTCGTCAGCAATGGTACCAACTCTACGCCACCGGTCAGTTGATAAACTTGTACGTCCTCGTTGTATCTGTTCTTGTGATCCGAAGTTGGCATTGGTCCTGGATGAGGGTCGGGAGTTATTCCTAAAAAGTTATACGAGTCTCGTTATTCCCAATGGAAAAACCTAATTACCACCCTATATTCTTATGATCTCGTTTAATCCGTACGATTTATTTTTCAAGTTTTAAAAGCTTCGTATATACTATATATATACATATATTCGTATATGCCGTATGTATAGGACTTTTGCTAAACTTTCGAAATTATTGAATAATCGTTAAATACCGTGAGCTGCTTTTTCGTCGTAAAATTTATTCATGTCTGTAACGGCCAGTGGGTCGATATGACTTCGGTCAATACGCGGCGATCGGTCTGTCCAACCCTGTAGAATAATTAGGTGTCTCAAAAGCTCGTAAAAATCGTTAGGAAAAAATGAATAAGAACGAAAAATTCAAGATATTGGAAAGATAAAGAATTCTTTTTCAAATTCCTTATCTCTCTCACCCAATTAGGTACATTCATATACACATAATCGTGAATTACGCAACTTATGAATTCGCGACAGTGAAATTCGAAATGAAACGTTCAATTGAAGCTGGTATCAATTAGTTGTGCAGCAGCCAGATGTAATCATTGCATTCAGAAGCCTGTTTCCCGAAGCCATCGATGTTGTTGAAAAATGCAATTGAGCGAACGACATTCAAGATCAGAAAGTAATTTAAAAGCTGGATGCAATTACAGTGAAACCTCGTCCATACGCTCTTTGCATTTATACGCTATTTATGCCATCCCTTAGCGCTTTCTCTTCCACTATTACGTTAATCACGGATTTTTTTCGGATATTGATATTTCGAAGCGATCTTTTTTCAGGCATGCTGTGTAAATTAAAGTTCGCCCTATAACTATGAAGAAAAAGTGCAGGGAGAATGACTACTCGTGTTGGTCGGTTAATTCATTCAGATGACGACTTCCGGTGCCCGAAATTCGGAATTACGGTATCCCGGGCTTTTCACGGTTCATAAGTTTCCAATTTAACGATCGTATAACGCCGAGTAAAAGCGACTTTAAAAAATCTCAATCAATTGACGTTTTGACGGTCTCGACCGTAAACACGTAATGCCATGAGTTTATCTCTCTCTTATAAATATTTATGTATATACGGTCAATAAACTACGTGGTAAATACCATTATTTATATAAGCGATGAAAAGTTTTATGGAAGAGATCGTAAAGCGAGCTCACAACGCAAAACTCTGTAACAGGATCGAAAAAGTGAATATCGTGTACCTAAAAACTCTTATTCATCGTACAAAGGAGACACGGTTTCACAGACACCACAACTGATACTCATCCACCCTCTCCTCATCCATCATCTTCCTAGTGGTTCACTATCTCTAGTTACACTACTGTCTACTTTATTACTTTACTTCATTCCCGCAGACACATGCTCCACCATAAATCTACCTACGTTTGAAACTAGTTCTATTCAGTTTCTGGAAACGAAATCAGTGAATTCAAATTCCAAATTTTACCCCCCTTGCAGAGTGAAAGAGAAGACGCTCTCTGAAATTCATTTGCGATAAAAGTGACGAAGAACCCCAAATTGCGGTTCTGGTATCCTTTTATTTGAAATTAAAAAATATTACGATGTAGTAAAAAATTTCGGGGATATTTTATGGAATTTGAGAGTCTGAAACAAACTTTTGCATTCTGTAAAAGTGTCCCTCCATCCATTTTTGACATTTTGTTTTTGCAGTATAAAATATTTTTTCATATATCCTACGTGTCCACCATTTCTAATTTTCTTTGTGAATTTTCTCTTCAATATATGAGCGAAACGAGACACACTCTGATATTATACCTATATGTGCGAGCCGCCAATTTGTAAGCTTATAATTTCTTCACAAATTAATTAAAAAAAAGGCTCGGTTTCACTCCGCAAGGGTGGAATACCTCTTTATTTATTAAGGGTAGGAATTTTTTTCTTCTCGTTTCTTTACTTTGAATAATAAATATCTGCACGCGGTTGTATATTCAGTATTTCCATTCATATCAAAAACAGGTTTTGCAATCAAAGAACGGTGGGCATATTTCCGACCCTTTAAGAAAGTGCCTCAAACCCGGCTCCCCAAGGTTTAAAATTTCCCGGAATTTCGAGGGGCAGATTTTCCCGAGGTTTTCCCGCGATATCCAAGACCACGCTTTTTCGTTTCGCTCTCACACGTCGCTACCCCCGTTTTAGAATAATTCCCTCAATTTTCATCCGGCTCAAATTTCTATGAGACACAATTGATCTTCGCGCAATATCGCGAATTGATATCGTACACGCATGTCTATGAATATATTACACGGGGAGAATATGCTCCCCGTCGCGTCGTAGCAAGGGATGTGCGTAGCAGCTGTTTCCAACAGAAACTATCCATTCGATAAAATCTTTTCTCAAACTTTATCCCAAACATTATGTCTACGCGTACGGAATACATGCGTACCATAGAATTAAGAAATCGAACTCCTAGCAACTTGGGGTCCCTCCATGGGGCCCCGCCAGGGCCAGGTCGACCCCAGGGCGAAGCCTGCTCCAACTAATTGTGGATAATGTACAATACAAGCGATTAGATTCGATAAATTTGTTCACATCGCATCGTTTAAACGGAATCTCAGCTGCATCAAGTGCGTAGAGAAATCGGAGAAGTTTGTGTCTTAAAAAGTGGAGAAAAAATGTTTAACAGAGCGAAATTTGAGCGAAAGAAGCATAATTTTGATAAGAAGGCACGTCGCAGTCGTGAATTTTTATCGATAGGATTTTTTCCAAGGAAGAAAGTAGGCGAAATTTTGAGCTATGAGATAGTTGGTGCAGCCAATGATTAGTGAGGGTGGAAAACCTGTTCAAAATGATTACCAATTTCTTGTCATGATCGCGACTTCTCGCCAATTCCTCTTCCTTGGCTTTACGTCGTTCTGCTACAAGAGAATCTAGTAATAGTAAAGGAAAATTGTGAATTAGAAGCAGGCTCTTCGCTGATCAAGTTTTTTGATACCCCTTAATCTACACTGGGTGAGCGTGAAAATTTGGAAAGGAATCAAATCGCAGTTTGTTTTTATTGTTTTTGAATCGGGATTGTGCCTTGTGATAAAAAGTATACCCTTATTTATTAATTAGTGTTAATTAAGCCCAGATAAAGAGAGAGAAAAGGAGAAGTAGCGTTATCGAGATTTAAGAATCGCGAGATTTTATCTCGCAGAAATGTGAAATTGGTTTTAGTTTCGAGCTATAAAATTGAACAACAGTAATAAAAATATACGTAACCCGTTCCCGTCGCTTTTCTTTCAATCTTCGGCGGATATTCGGTATCAAAAATAGTCTGAGAATACTTAAAGCGCGAATAAAGGCAATAAAAAAGTTCCCGAAACGGGCAAAAATTTTATCAAAAGTCACCTGCAATGCCTTCGCGGTTATCTCAGCGGAGCTTTATTTCAAAGAGAAAAGAAAATTCTCAGACTCATTGTACACCAGAGATAAACACGGGGGGCTGCGATACGAGGAGAAAAGAAGCTGGGGAAATTCTCGTGACTGGCTGCTGTTGTCCGAAAAATTAAAACCCTTGCTAGGATGTGATATGAAAGGATATTTTTTCTTTTTTTTCTTTCCAAGCCTCGAAAACCTTGAAACGATCTAGAACTTCGTTTCAGACGTTTTTGTACTTTTTTCTTTCTCAATGAATCTTTGATAAACAGAAAGAATTCCTTTCTGGAGAAAATTGTACCCGGAATACGAGCGAACGAACAAAGACGAAAGTGCAGTGCTTTCCGCGTTCTAAATGTCAAAAACATCACCAAGGTGTCTGCGATAGCGTTGCTTGTGCTGTCTTTCTGTCCTGCAGTGATATTGTTCTTCAACAGAACGACCCAAGGGTTGATTTCTAGGATAACGTCGACCCGGTTCCTCGCGCGGCACTACGTCGCCTCCAGAGTAAAGCTTCGGGGCTTCCGTCGCGGTCGTACCCGCAGGGGGTTTCGCTTCCTTTGCAAAATTGAAGATAGTCGAGAAGAGGAAGGCAGGAAAATACTGGGTTATAATTCTAGGTCATATCCTCGGCGAAAGGGTGAGATTTGAGAAAATATTTATTCGATATTCCAGCTTCGCGATGAGAAAACATACCGACTGTTTTCACGGGACCTAGGAAGGAGCTTTTCCGAGATATCGATAGTAAGAGGGAATCAAACTCTCTCTCCTCGAATTTCTCACTCAATTTATTTTTCAATAAATTATTACTCGTGAAGCATGTAGGCTTTTATTTCCTACTGTTTTTTGGTTAGGACCATCTACCCCAATTTTATTCAGCAGTATTTATTTCTAGGGCAAATATGAGCCTATGAAGTGTCTATTCTTCAAACGGCCTCTGGATCCTGTATACAGCGAGCTCCATCGATTTAAGTTAAACTGGCCAATTGCACAGGCTGTGGTATACCCACGTGGAATATACAGGCTTTTTGCAACTCCCTTTTCAGTAATGGAACACATCATTGTGACAATAAACAACAACAAAAATGCTCTTTGCTAATGCGTGCCCATGTAATTATCGTAGAGCTCTCTTTCAGAGTTCGTGGAATATTTTATTCCTAATTTAGGGGAAAAGCTGGCTTCCTGGTTTGGAAATTTGGCCGAAAATTGCTGGGACGATTATAACTCCAATATTTTTCATTAGAATTTCATATTTTTATTTCACTATTGATTTCAAAAATTAAAAGACACATCAAATGTCTAAAAATGAAGACTTTTCGTTAAAATTTTCTTCCGGGGTAGATGAGAAAAATTCATAGAAGCGTTTGCCTGAAATATCGTCTTTCTATTTTCGTTTCTAAAGAAAATTTGTCATTCTGTCTAATCGTGAAGGGAAAAAACAAAAGACGTGTTTGTCATTAAGGGCGTGTTCGTTATAATTACCGCAATTATTTAATCTAGTCAAGTCTACGTAGTTCAAGACCAAAGTTAATTACTTACGTGCTCGAAAAGCTAATCAGCATTAATATTAAAGCTATACTTAGGTACACCTACGTGCCTCTGCATCAGCAGTCTACCTGGGGGATCTATTCGTTGCACATAAGCTAGAAAAATGATGACAACGAAGTCCCGAATATCCGAAGTACTCGAAGCTTACCTTGAAGGAGCTGTAAGTCCTGTGAACGGGCTCCGGCGAATATAATCTGACGTTTTTTTTCCTCAATGTTGCAGCACAGGGTGCACCCCCGCCTGGTTTACCCCAGGGATAATACTGCGCCAGCATCTTTCTCAACTGAAAAAAATAAAAATCGATCTAATGCATCGAACAAAATTTGGTTGCAAACTTACTTTCAAATTTCAAGGAAATATTCTAAATTGATGTAATTTCGGGACAAACCGCAATGATATTCGAATGAATTTCATTTTTTGATACGAAAATTTTTGAAATTTTGAACTTTTTTTTTTTCAGATCGTAAGCATTGAAACAATGAACCAGTTGCGTGAGAAAACTGAGTCAATATGATATTTCGTCGAAGCGTATCAGTGATTTGACAAAACAAATATTATTATTCACCCCTTTAAAAAGTGGCGAATTCTTCTTTATTTTTTTTTAATCTCTTATGCAGCCATGCACACGGTTTGTAATAATTGTCACAATAATAATAATGGTGGTAATAATAATAATAATAATAATAATAATAATAATAATAATAATAATAATAATAATAATAATAATACGTACCTGCAGTTGGTCGCGACGTTTTTGACGTAAAAGCTCCTCTTTACGACGCGCCCACAACGCGCTACCCTCTTCAACTAGACGGCGTTCTTGCGCTCTTCGCGCGGCGTCCTCAACTTCCGGGATGTATGACGTCCCAGGATATTCTACCGTCTCTTTCATCCCTGCATTAACTGCATGGTAAAATCAGGACGTGACATGTACTTTCCAGTGATCAAAAGAAAACCTCCTCTCCGGGTGCTACTATATTGTATATATTATATGTGTGTTATAGGGTGACAATATTTCTTCAACTTTCTTTTTATTTCAAAGCTCGAGTGAAAATTTAGTTAGTTTTATGCATTTTAAAAGCCCTCACGGAATATCGTCTGGATTAAAATTTTTTCAGAAGTCCCCCAAGAATTTTCGAAAATTTTAAAATTCAAAGAAATCGATTTTTTTTTGGTTCTTATTCTCCAGTTTCTCGCACTAATTCAATCTTCTAAAATTCAAATGGAAAATATTGAAGAGATCGAGTCTTAATATTAATATTTATGAAGGTCGCTCAAAACCATTGACGGTTTGTTACAAATTTTGTTTTAAATGATTGGGCGATTTTAAATATTAATATTTTGATTTCAAATTTTAGTATGTTCGTCTATAATCTATACTATACAGATGTAGCTATATTCGCACGCAGACTATAATTGCCAATATGAAATGCTATACAAATATATTCATACAGTATATCTGCAAAGTACAGTGTACTTTGTAGCTTGCGTTTCAACCCTTGAGAAACAAAATGTTTTTGTTTTTTTTTCGAATACGGAAACAAAAATTCACTGACGCACCAATTTATTTCTCGGAAAAGCTCGATCAGTTCAACGATTTATTCTATCTTAGTAATTATGAGAGTCCGTACTCCTATATTAGCCAATTTGTTCCAGTTAATATCATGATGAATAAAGCACTGACTAGACGGTTTGTTTATTCAAAGGTTCAATATTCAAAGACTAAAAATGATAAGTCATCAGTAATAGGATCATGTATGATTATCATAGTTTTTAAATTCGAACTAATAATTATTTATAACTTTATTTATAACGGTCTAGCCTTACCATTATTAATATTCCTTCCTGTCATGGTATGCATATAGATGACATTATGCTAGGAACGTTATATCTTATTACATCCTTCGGGTTTTACGAGCCCAGAATCCTAGACGGAATACAAAATGCACTTTAAGGTTTATAATTAAATGACAGTCATCCGAGCCACTAGACTTAATGATCAAATAACACAATAGTGATAAAATTCTTAACTTAAGGTTTGAATCTGAATCAAACCTGACAAGTTTTTCGAAAGCTTTGAAATGCAAATGAATAGATGAAGTTATTAAATTTTGTTTAATTTGATGAACATACTTTAAAACTATATAAATATTCCCTTTCCTGTTCTTCACTCCGCTATTTCTTTTACGCGAAAATTCGTTAGTTGGAACAATTATCTTCGATACCTTTTTAACGATCACTTGCCCTACTGCGCGTTTCCATATAACAGAAAAATATTTGGCTAACAGCCAATTGTTACGCATTAATCATCGTCACGGCCGGTTAACAAACCCTGTTACGTAATCGATTAGTCGTCGCCTATTAATTTGAAATTGTTATTTCCGCGAAACCTGGACGTCTACCTGCAAATACCTATATACTATATATTGAATATCCATATATCTGCATAGTATATGGCTTCTATAATGAAAAATTTATATAACAAAGAAAAAATTTGAATTCTCAAACAACTCGATTACAATTAAGGAGTTGGCTGCAATGGCCTCATTGCCTCAATCTGAAGGTCGATTCACAATAACGCAACACACCTCATCGAGTACGAAGAATACTCTGAAATGAGCTTTTACTGCAATTCTTCGAAAGAAGCTGACGTAGTACATGAATAACACTTCGTTAGACTAATGCCCGATACGATCTCTCGAAATCTACTCGATTAGATGTAGGAAAAGCTAGTGGAAATGAATTCGAATAAAAATAAGTAAATAAATAAAAGTTCAAACGACAATAATTTTGAATAACTTATTTTTTTCTTTTTTGTTTTCATTTTTCATTTCTCGTCTGCTATAATTAAATAATTACCGAATTTTAGCTGAGGAAGCGAAATGTCTGGCTACATTTTGCCATTCTCGATCCCGGTGCTCACCTGGTGCCTGGAGCACGCGACTGGCGACCCCGAGCCACCAGGTCGACCCCGACTACCCCGAGACTAGCTCGCGACGTCGCCTGCCACAGCACTCAGAGCTTTAGTACACGTATACTCACAGCTACCACTAATACAATAATAGCGAATATTTTGTGGCGACGAAGAGGGCTAATATATCTATGTTGGAGTAGACCTTCAACCCGCAGACTCGTGTCCGAGTATCGGGAAAATATAAATCGAGGAATTTTCAAGTGGATTTACTTCGCGGAAGATATTTCAGATATTTCTGATCAATTTCCATTATTTACATGGTGGATGTACGTTTAAACACAGGGAACCGATATTAATTTAGAAATTTATTTATTACACCGTAAAAGTTTGCATTCCTTAGGTTACAATCATACTGGACAATTAATTTATATACGGTGTATGTAAGAAACCGTCACTTTAAACATTTTTTTTTCATCGCGATTTAAGGCCGATTTAATATAGTCACCATTATTTTTCTACAATTTTACTTACTGTTACTCCCATACGTGAGAAATGTCATCGACAATCAATCTATAGATTCTCACCCTTGAAAAGTCTGAAAGGATTCTAAGAGTATCAGTAGAACCATTCCATTGCTTAAAAGGCTGTCTTTTTGCTCAAAATAATGCTCCATCGGATATCTTTCGGAATTCTCAATGAAATGAAAAGTACAAAAAATAAGCCACGTCTTGTATCAAGTTTTGTGAAGAGAAAAAAAGGTACAAAAAAAAATGCATTTTAGATGATAAAAAAATGCATTTATATTCGAAAATGTTGCGGATTGCAAAAATTCCGATAGCTATCCTGCGGAATATTGTTTAAGGAAAATAACCGACCTTTAAGGACTTGAATTGATCCCTCAGCTGTGATTCATCGGCCCTTTAAGGATGAAAATCTGTAGATGGAGACAGAGTTGTTCCTAATTAAGAAATTCGACGTCATAGCTTTTCACATGATGAAGTAGTTAGTCACTAAAGTTCAGAAAATATCTACAATCCCCTCAATCATTGATTTTTACTATAATTATGTGTGAATTTTATTAGAATGTAAATTTTGTCACCCTTATTTCGATTTCATATCCTGATGAAGCCTGAATATGATCTAACTTCTGAACTAATAACCACAACTCAAATATATATATATATAAATTTATATGTTCAGTTTCGTGAGGTTATAATCACATTATTTTGGTACGGGGAAATTCGCCCCGAGGTGGGTGATAAGCGGCGGTATTTTGACGCGGTTGAATCCATTTCGTGGAAGCAATCAAATGACAATATAAGAACTGATTCCGACGTTCATTTCTAGCTAGAATTCTATTCTATTTTAACGAAGCCTGCAGAATTAAAAGTGCAGCTTTGCACTTAGTAGCAATTTATAATAATTATACCTGCCGTACGGTGGTGCAGCCGCAGTAGCTGTACCTATAGAAAATAGAAATATATACTATTAATTTTAATAGGGCATGATATATTATAAATTATATGGGCTAATTGTAAGATTATTCCCCTTGCTGCAGGAGTTCGGAAGCCATTTCACATTGCACGAGAACTCGAAAATAATTGTATTCAAAGTACCGGGTGTCCCGGGAATATCGTTATTTTCGAATAATTATGATAAAAAGAAAGAGAAAAAAATCTTTTCTATAATTACCGAAGTAAATTTTTCCATTTTTGTTGTATTCTTTCCTTTATTGACTAACGAAAAAAATCGCGTAATTATTAAAATGAAAAAACAAATATCGAACAACTCGATAGTATTATTAGCTTATTGACTACACCCCACACCCCCGCTGTTTATATTGTTATTCCGTTCAATAATACGTAGAACACCAATTGTTCCACTTTCATAACGTGCAGGTGTATTGTGTGTATACGTAAAGAATGCCTGAAGTCGAGAAAAAGCAAAGAACCGGTAGAAGGCAGGTATCGACATTTATTGATTATTCCGATTAATTATAGCTTGCATGTCTATTGGTGCCTTGGCCGGGCCGGATGATGGGCCGAATCGCAAATTGTAACGAATGAATAATCCATCGGAAATTTTTTTTTCTAAAGTGGGTCAAAAACTCGGCGGTATTCTCGTATTATAATTTAATTTTTTTTTCCTATATATTTAAGGTATGAATCGACAAATGCAAAAGAGAGACTATGGACACTTCTCAAGTCCGAAAAAAACTCTGTAGTGAGCCTTTACGCGATATTTGCAAGAAGCTGGCATATACACATACAGGGTGTCCAAAACCACCCGTCCAGGGGTCTCAACTTCTCATGTCAGCGTTTTCAGCAAAAAATGTTTTAGATAAAAGTTGCACGGATCAATGGGGGACATGAGTTCTATTTGACCTTGGGATCCATTTTCAAGGTTATTTGAAGGTTAATACATGTTTTTCAAACGGGAACCCCTATTTTTGATTACGGATTATGGAAGAACGCGAAATTTTATGTTCAGATAGCTTTGCGAGAAAGGAATATGCCTCATATTACAACAATTTTTTTTTCATTCTGCGGAATCAGTAATAGTTGCTTTTGCAGTGGACATGAGGTCTAATTGGAATCGTGGCGGATGAGGCATGAAAAAATGAATTATCTTGAAACGTAATGATTCACTCTATACCTATACGCCATTATTGCAACCAGATTCTCAATTATAAACAATGAGTTATCGAAAACTGCAGTATTGAAGCTTCAGAAACTTGTCCATATCGCAAAATTCGAAATCCTATAAAAGGAAACAATTATAAACGCACTCGACATACAATACACTTCTGCATCGAATACATCTCTTTAAAAATATGAGAACTATATAAATCTCGTTTTTTCTTTATTTCTCTTCAGCCCCTTGAGTCTGATAGTGGTTCGCAAGCTATGTGAAAAGAATTGAAATTCATATATTTCAGCAGTTTTCTGTTTCCGAAAATACTCATGCACGTATTCATGTGAAAAAAATCCGTGCAATCAATTTTTTCAACGTCCAATTGATAATGTTTGATCAGTTATTATAGAACTGAAATATTTCGTATTAGATTGCCTTATATTTATATATGTAAAAGTTTGAGAACCCGCGGCTATAAAAGTCTTAAAATTGGATAATCTACAATCTATATTCTACACCATTATCTGTAATTTTAAATTCAAATCATAGTACTTCACGACGGTCGTAGCTGTAATATCGAGAGCACTCCTGCAGCTAACAATAGATAAAACGTAATTATATATTCAGCGATCTATGGATGTGAAAATAGAAATCTGTAATAAACTGTTAACAAACTCTAGAATCGCCCGGATCATTTGTCTGGACATTTCTTTCGTATAAAAAAGCTATTTCGACCAAATGTTGGAGAAGAATTTTGAAAAAATTCTAAAAAAAGGCTCAAAATATCTTCGAGGAAAAAAAGCGTCAAAATCGATTTTCTGGTACAAAAATGTAACCAAATTGATTTTGTTTTTTCAAAAACGTACTCCAACATCTATAAGAGCCACTTTTACAGACTTTAATGCCATTCGGAATCGTGTACTCTGTCATTTTTTCGAATATCCTAACTCTTCTGTTTCAAAAAAGGGGCTTATTGGGCAAATAAAAAAAAGTCAAAGCAGCAGCTTTGGGCCTCTAATCGTCACTTTTTTATAAGTCGATTTCCTTGATGACTAAGAACCCTTGTATACATATGCCCAGGTATTATAAAAGAGGAGAAAATGAATGCAACAAAACATTCAATCATTAGGTCTATTTAAACTAAATATATTTGAATTTATTAAATTCCTCCGTTTAATTATAGCAGATACCTACGTTGGAGTGATATAAACCCCCTCAGTATATTATATTCATGTGGTTTAATTTTGAACCTCTCTCATATCTCTCTGATATAATATCGCGTATTTGGAAGCTTCAGCGAAAGTATAGCCTGCGGGGGCGAATCCCCACGAGTTACTGCAGCTTCCGAAAGAAACTTGTTTATCTGTGTGTATATAAGATACGGAATACACGCAAGATATTACATACACATGTAGGTAATATACGAACAAATATAACTTTTGAAAAAAATGTCAACCTTTTCTTCACAATAACATTATTGTTACGTTGTAATTATGATATTCAAGTTCTGAAGCCTTCATAGCGTTGCGGATAATCGCTTGACATTTTAGGTAAATAATCTAAGAAGAAAAATTCAATTAATGTATTCAATTAATTCCTTGAATGAACAGACAGACATTAGGAATATTTTACAATTAGAAACCTAATTCTAATTCAGCGCACGGAGAATCCCTTTGTCGTGAAACCCTTCTACACTCGTGGCTGTATATACCTATGTAGAAGGATTTCGAGTAATGATAAGCCTACTTAGATTTAATCTGCTGATCCAAGGAATTAGCATTTTCACCAACACAAATATCCATTATTAAGGTGCGTATTTAGCATCTGAAATGCGTATCTATTCCTCGCAGATGTTGTCGTATAACGATGATTACCGGAATTTGAATAGTATACGTATTTACTGATAGGTAATGATAATTAGATTTTCAAGAAATTGCAAAATTACGAAGGAGAATTGAAGCGGACGAAATGTGGTTTTATATTTTTTTATTCAACTGTCCGTTAATAATGAGTATACATAACTAACACAACATTTGAATAACAAAAAAAGTTAAAATAGAATTTTTATAAAACCGCAATCAATATAAAATTACAAATACATGAAATTGAAAAATATAAATAACATTTTCAAGATGCTAATATTGCATTTAATACAATTTATTTCAAGCCCCACATATTGTGTATTTTGATTTAAGTAATGGGAATCACTTCAAATAATTCATTTCAAATACACTCAGAATCAGAAACAGAATAAATTACGCGCCTGAATCCTCCAGAATCTCTAAAAAATAGCCTTCTTTCAAAACGTTATAACTCGATAAAAAGCTATCGAAAATATCGAAACAAAAATAGAATTTTGTAGCCTAAAACTTCAACTTTAAGATGGTCTATCAAAAATTCATCTGCGATCATTGTTTATTCAGCTGTGCAGGTTTTGATGAAGAGCTGCAAGATGTACCCACGAAAGAATGAATTTTTCAAACTTCGCTCTGTGTCGTACAAAATAAATCGTAGGAAATTCTGGTAATAATGGTTATACGGCTTAGAGTTTTCTCTTAGAAATGCTTCTTTTTCAATCCTGCTCCGATTTTATTTCACTGAGTTATTCAACATTGAGTAACATCATTCGTGTGTGTAAGCCAAAACGCTCTTTTTTGAAAGACCTCTTTCAAACCCGACAATCCGCGCACGCGCATTGATTGCCTCACGTGGCGGCACCCGGCGGCGTTCCAAATTCCAATTCCATGTGTCTAAAAGAGATTGAAGAAACGTCAGCTGCAGTGACGTGACGTGTTGTATTTTCTGCGTCCCGGCGTCAAGAACTGAAAGATTTCTAAACACCCTATAACATAAAGGGCGTAATAATGTTACAATTAACATTTTTGGTCTCATTTCTGATTATCTTAGGCTCTTCGGCCTCTCCTCTCGAAACAGTGAACGACGACGATCTTCTGAACCTTATTAGAACCGAAAAATATGTCGTCGTTTATTTCAGTGAGTAAAAATGAACATTTTACCATTGCGATATTAACAAAATTCGCCTCGATTCTGAATAGAATTGATTCTGTTTTAATTCGTAACAAACTTTCGTCGAGTAACAACATCTATCTCGAGATCTAACATCATCCGTTAGCTTAACCTAACTTTAACCTAACCTCACTTTTATCTTACGAACTTCCATACGGAAGTAAGACGGTGCGATAAATTATCACGTTTCGTTATGGAAGCCTATATGATATAAGCGCGTTGATATTGCAGCAAAAAAGGACTGCGAACAATGCGACGTTATTGAAAACGAGTTGGTACATTTGCGAGAAGATTTGGTTGACTCTTTGGGCGCCTGGGTTGTCAAAGCTGTAAGCAGTCAAATGGTGCGTTTATACAGCCCGAACAAAGAACCCGCTTTGATATTCTTCAGACAAGGAATACCATTGCTCTATGACGGTAAAGGAACTACTCAAACAGAATACTATTACCTGATTTCCTTCATGTATTTAATAATGATACGATTCATCAGAATATTAAAACCTATTGTGTTTTTAAACATTTAACAGCTTTACTCACCAAATTTGATGACGAAAAGCTACTTCAAACATTCACCGATAATAAGGAACCCGTTGTTAAGGAACTTTCCGATGATAATTTCGAGCATCTGACTCAAGCCAGCAGCGGCGCTACCACAGGAGATTGGCTAATCATGTTGTGAGTGGTTCGATCACTTTTATCTAATTTGTTGTTTGTTTTTAATAGATGAAACCAGATTTGTATACCTTTGAGCTTATGGATTGATTTCTGAGGCTTTACACTATGAATGACGAATATTCTATTGATTCAGTATTTTCTACTGTTTTTTAGACATAATTAAAAATGATTTAAGATTTCATGGACTTAGCCCTTTCATAGATTAATTAAAAAGTGGTAGTCGTAGGATACAGACTGCATCAAATTGCGAACTTCTTCAAATTTCGAGAGAATATTAATTTACATTGACGTAATTTCAGGGCACACCAATAGTCTTCAATGAATTTAATTTTTAAATAGGAAAATTTTTTATTTTAAGACAGTTTTTTTTTGTCAACGTTGAGAAAAAACATGTGTTACATGCTCTCAATGATAGAAGACTGACTTATCACTACACATTTTTGGTTCGCTCCGAAATGACATAATTTTAGAAAATTCGCTCTAAATTACGCAAAGTTTCGATGAACTATGCTACCCTCTGAAGGACATTCTTTGTTCAATTAACAAGGTTTCTTTTTCAATTCCGCATTAAACAGCTACAGCACAGAATGTGTGGATTGCCAACGGCTTGGGGCAGTTTGGGAGGCAGTAGGGGCAGAGCTGAAGCAAAAGATGAATGTAGCTCGTGTGAACAAGCAAACGACTGGCGCATCGACTGGCAGAAGGTTCAATGTGTTCGAAGTCCCCACGTTCATCCTGTAAGTTTAATAAATGTGTGGGAAGTTTAGCAATTTATTCATATCTTTGAGCCGATCATCTACTGCCATGTAAATTCTTGAATATGAAAACATGAGAAGTAAATTTTTTCATCTCTTGGTACTAATTCTTGCTCTTTGTTAGTTTCAGACAAGGAAAAATGTATCGTTACCAAATCCCGAAGTATGACGTGAAGTCTTTTGTTTCTTTCGCAAAAGATTGGTGGAAAAATGCTCACGGAGAAAGAGTTCCGGTGCCGCAGAGTCCCTTGTGAGTATTGCTTGGTGAAAAAAAAATGACAAGTAATTGAATTCAGAAAAATAGTTCAGAGTGTGAAGAAGCGGTTTTATTTGCAAATTCGAACTGTTTATTCCTCCTACTAGAAAAAATCATCAGATACAAAATTGACAAAGCTTTGTGCCAGGCTTCGAAAAAATTTCATATCACTGCTTATAGATATTTTTTCGTCCAAAAAATAAGTAGTTATAATCGATTCAATTAAAGCCTCTAGCTAAACGCAATACAATATATTTAGGTACAACTTTTATCGATAAACATAGAAAGCTATATCATTGTTGTCTAACAGATTCAACAATTTTAAGCAACATTGTCGTCAAAACAACGAATTAATCAACAGTACAAAACATACAAAAAATGTATACATTGATATTAGTCGTTTAGTTCGGCGAACTTTTCAAGCCACCGGACAATTTTCTCTTCTCTTATTTTTTATTTATTTATTATTGTTAAAACTAGTTGGCAATGTAAAGAATAGCTCGTTTTTTCTTTAGTTTCTTCCGATTTATCATTGAAATAGTAATGATGTTTCTCTAGAATTATAGACTTCATTTCATGAACACCACAGTGTGTTGACAAGAAAAGTCTCGAAATTATTCCCCCTTAAAGGAACCAACTAACTAAATAATTACCCAATTAACAAACATTTTTCTTACACACTTGATAGGCACTATCAGTTTCTACAGTAGATTTTCTAGAAAAATCCTTAAAACTAAATATTTAGCTATTAATATTAATCTACAATTTATTTATCGTCGTTTTCAATCGATCTATCAACAATTTTGAAACATTAACAAATCAATTAATTGTTTAACACATTTTCTATATCTAAAGTACATTTTGAACTCAGAATAATTGCACATTTATCAGCCTAATGTAATAATCACTACATGATTAAAACTGACGAAATATGGACCATTTGTCTGTTCGTGGAATGAAATTGAGAGTTAGATGAAGTAGATTTTTTACTTAGAATAAAATTCAGTCCTCGTAAGTATCGTTCTTTGATTAAAAATCGTGCGAGCTAACTGAGATTGGCAAATTAGTATTTTTCTGGTCCAAATTTTGTCTCTGAATGAAGAAATCGGTGTCCTCCATGGTCATTGCTTTGGAATTATTATAACTCTGTAGCAAAAATATATCAAAAAATCAAATCCGTTATTTCTGAACGATAAAAAGGCAGCGAATAGTGCAACTTAGCAAATAGATGTTTAGATCAGAACTATGAGTTTGACTAATGTGAATGTTGTTGATTTCATTACAGCGACGACTTTACGCTTCTGATAGCGAACTTCTTGCGAGAAAATCCATGGGTAATGAAGCTTGGTAGTATAACAATCTGTGTGCTGGTTATAGTATCCGTAGCGTCAAAGCTGAGGCGTAAATCTGAGGTGCCTTCAAAGAAGGAAAAATAAACGAGCTTCAGATGCTCGATTTTTAAACCAGCATGTATATATGTATGTACAATTTTGAATACAAAATCGAATTATTGATGAGACGATTATAATTATGATCTAAACTCGATATTGAGATAATGTATGAATTAGTACCTTCCAAAGATCGTTTGTGTAACAAAAAAAAAAAACGATCAATTTTATGATATGGATAGGATTGTATTATCGTCTTATTCTAAACTATAATTTTTCTACCACTTGTGCTGCAATAAATATTTTTTATTTATAAATACTATATACTAGTTTCTATTTATTTCTATCGGTGCCAAATTTCAGCTACTACTTATTCATGATAAAATAATAATTGCACTGTTAATTATATCAGTTTTTCAATTATTCTTCAACTTATCGTTACTGTAGTAGACAATCATATGTATAGAACCAAAGTGTGCGAAAATTGACCAGCAAGTTCAAGAAAAAAAAAAGAATTTCCAGTCTTTCCTGGTTTCAAAATAGAAAACCACCTTGTACTATTACTTAGTTTCGAAATTTCCTCTCAGAAAAAAAAAATACTGTTCAACATTCGAACAGTTCTTCTTTCGATAAATTACCGAAAATATTTTCCGCACCTCTGATTAAAATTTTAAAGCTAATCGAATGCCGTAAATGCTGCAACTTTCATTGCGAATTGCGGAACTAGATCGAATTAGTTTCTCAGCTTTTAGGTCCAAGAGATGTCGATTATTTGTACGATTTCAGAATTTTCAAAAAACAAACAATACGAAATAGAAAAGATCAGAGAAAAAAAGGTTGAAATATGCTTGTTTCGTATTTTTTTAAATACCTAGAACTACGGATTCCTCTATTAATATTTAAAAAACTGAAGTATTGTAACCTTTTTACAATATATTTACTAACTAATAAAAGCACATGATACTAATATCAGCTTCTTTCTATAATGCATAATCAAAGAGCAAAAGCATGTGATTTTTATAAATATAGGCAACTAAAACGTGACAACGTTAAGCTTGGTCCATTAAATGAGCTCCAACAGAATATCGATCGGACCTTTAAGGTGAGTGGTGACAGTGATAACAAACAATACATTATCGTTACTAAGAAGTCCGCATATCCTAATCCCTGGTCAATCTCTGCATCAGACATTATCGATCGAGACATTTATCCTAAATACAGTTTTCGGGTTAGCTAAAGAGAGCCTAATACTATTCTCGAACTTTTCTTGAATGGATGAAAACTCCATCATATTACTGGGCTTTGACTCTATCCAGAATCTATCGAATTCGTAAATGAGATAGCAGTAAAGTTGGTGAAATACTCTGATGGTCGGCAGCGTTTTAGCCACGTTAAATACGTGCGTTTTCGCCGAACCGTCTCTCAGCAATCTCAGAGCCATGCTCGTGAGATTAATGCCTACAATCGCGAACGCGTAACCGTAACGCGGGTGAATAGAATGGGACAAGACGTGTCTAGCAGCGCTGGGATATTCCTGAGCAAAGTAAACAAGGTTTTCTAATCCCAATATTCCCATTCCTCGGAAATCTGTCTTGGGATCATCGCCCTGAAACCCGATGTGTTGCCACTGTTTGGTTACTCGGCCTTCGAGCGGCTCGGACATCAATAGATTCCATAATTTTAACAGCATCAATTCGTGCTCGGTATTATCCGCGTCGTAACTCGTCTTCCGCAATTCTTCAACGTGAACGGAAAGCTGGCGATATCCCCATATCAACTCAACGCATTTTCCAAATGATCTAGCGAAGTCCGGATGCGCTATCGGGTTGATCTTTTTAGTCACTAATACGGTCCTTATCGCTTCTTCCAACACGCTACGCTCCGTGCGGTTAGTTATCTCCCGTCTGTCGCTGATCGCGTCCAGGTATGAGACGAGCGATTTTATGTCGATGTTCCGAGAGTTTCTGAGGCTCTCTTCAACGGCGAGAATTCTACGCGCTCCGGTCGGCTCCCCGTAACATATTCTCTGCAATTCACACATCTGCGTTGTCTGGTGTAAAAACCATTTAATCAGAGGCCGGAAATACCAGTAAAACAAGGACCATATATACCGATACATTGTCTCGGGGTTTAACGCGGATTATATTATTATTATCACAGAGTATTTTCGTTGCACTTAATTTCATCACTCGAGACAACACCGTCAAAGCTTCTTATACTTTAGATTATCATTCGTTTAACCCATTTCTTCGAGAATATTCCCGAGTATTATCGATTTACAACAAACGCTAAACACACCTCCCGCTTCCTCGGCCCACGCAAAACTGACACTAGAGTCTAGCAGTAGCAGAGGTTATGTTGCTCCGACAAATATACATATATCATAGTTCGGACGCGAGGAACGCGGGAATCGGACCAGGCGCGATATCATTTGAGTTCAAATTGGCGCGGTAATTTGATTTCACGACGGCTCGCGACTGCTGGCAGTTTTACATGCACCTTGAAATTCATTTTTTCGTCGTTTCTTTTCTCAACATTTTGCAACAAGCATTACATTTTCCAGGGAATCGATTTTACTGCCATTTAGTGCAGAATTGCGCATGAAAACTATCGCACCTACCAGGCTTAGGTTCGAAATATTCGTTCAGTACACATTTTCGCACGGTGCAGGGAACTGTAGTGAAATAAGATAATAAATTATGGACGCACAGGATATTTAAAGACGCGTTTATTATATACACACATGAAATACTGACGATAAATTACGAACAAATTTCGCGATCCGATTATTACACAAACTAATCACGGGTTTCCCAAGGAAGTTGATAATGTATAATTCGAAGCTTTCCATTTTAAAGAAAGATCCCCATTCTCACCGTTCAAAATATTATGTCGATTATTCGAATTTTCCGCCCTGCCATTCGGCCCTTTAAATAATGAAAAATCGCTATCATTAACGTCGTTAAATTTAGCCACAAAAATTTCGGGCGCCATATTGACCTCGGAGCCGACGTTGTTTCTCATATTAGAAAAACCGCTAAAATTTGACCTCGAACAAACTTTTTGAATGGAAAGAGGTGGGGACGATTTATAACCGCGATCTAACGGAGTCGACGATTTATCTTCACCGTCTCCTCCGCAACGGTCGCTTCTGTACCAATCCGACACCATCTGTTTAAGCGGTTTGAGGCAATTCGCGTTCTGTTTAATCTTCTCCAATTCTTCGTCGCACAAACGCTCGACTTCCATCAATTTTTGACGATACGTATTAGCCGCCAATTGGCGACGCATGTTGTATCTTTTTTCAGCCTGGGCGAGGGCAAGAGCATCCTGATACTTCGCTAGTTTTTTTTCGTATTCTAATATCGTCAATTCGCTCAAAGTTTGCTCAGGATTTACGTCAAGAATTTCACCTAAATATATTATATCAATTAAAAAAAAAAACATGAACATACGACAAGATCAGATTTTAATTCGATAAACGGAAAAGTAATAGGATCTAAAACATTCGAAAAATTACAGCAACTATATTGCAAGCCATCCAGTTCTTCCGAAAGCGGAGATTCGGCCGCGTAGGCTTCCGCGGCAGCGCGTGCAGCTGCCGTAGCTTCGTCTAGAGCGATAAGGTCGCTTTTTTCTTGAAGTATTTGGAATTCCTCGCGTTCTTTTCGCCATAAAGAAACCTCCCTTTTCAATTCTTGTCTCAACGATAGTATGACGGTGTTCAGTGAGCATATTCTTTCCTGAAGAACTGAACTCTTTTCGTCCTTTTCATCTGAAGGAGATAGAGTCAACTCCTGATCAATGCTAATTGATACTTCGTGTAGGTCTTCAGGCTCCTCGATTACCTCGGATAATTTTTCATACCGTTCTTCCTCACTTTGAAAATCGTTTACTTCGTTAAAATTCCGCAGATCAAGAAACGCATTACAAACTTTCGAACCGTTACATTCGTCGATCTCCGAACAGGAATCTTCGAGTTTGACAACCCCGTCAGACGTCTCGCGCTTTACATCGTTATCTTCGATTAACGATTCGTCCGAGTTACTATCTGTCAGTATATCTGATAGCGATTGGATCTCGTTGTCCATTTTAAAATTTCAGTGATATCACACTACGCTTAGAATGATTTATTATATTTATACAAATTGCAAAAACGTTTAAAATATTCGACACATATTTTTCTATGGATAAAAATTTCAAGCCCTCGTCATTGTTTTTCATGGATAGCTAAATCAGTTATTCTATTCTAATATCGGAGGGCTATTTGTTTCGAACGAATTCGATATGTGCGAAAGGTAGGGGAGAACGGGCTAACAATAATTCAAAAACGAAGTTTTTCTTTTCGCTTTATTGGAAACACAATTTAGCTTGGCTTCCCTGTGTGACGTCACAATTTTCCGATTACTTATCTCCGACTGGCTGGCTGAAATCTGGAAAGTTATGTGACGTCACGCTACTTGACAAGCAGCCAAGCAATTCGTTCCCAGTTCTTAAACGTCACTTTCATAGATTCAGTGTGAACATTGAAATCAGAATTTTTATCTGCTATTCACTGCGATAATCATGATTAAAGATTAAAAACAGTTAAACGCATACATATAGTCAAAGCGTTGGTCAAAGGTTGAATTCACATATCTCCCGCGTTCCAGCGTTCCTCTATTCCACGTTACTAGCCTCCAGATTTGGCGTTCCGTATTCAAGTGACGTGGTGGTAGTGGACTGGTAGATTGTCTTCGGTGCGTGCCGGTTGTGTGATCGTGTAGTCGTACTAATAAAACGGCGTTAATAAAATCGTGTATAAACCCAACAAAGATCGTTAGTCAATATGTTACAAAGTGTTTTCGACGATGTGAGGCGCATGAATAAACGCCAGGTAAAATACTGCCGCGAATCAATAACCGTTCAAACGTGTTCTCACATTGATCACTGACATACATATGGCTCTACTCACGACGACGACAGACGTGTCAAATTTCATGTATTTTCACCTTCTTTCAGTTCCTCTATCAGGTTCTGAGCTTCGGAATGATCGTTTCTTCGGCTCTGATGATATGGAAGGGTTTAATGGTCGTTACTGGCAGCGAAAGCCCCATAGTCGTCGTACTCAGGTATGCATTTAACCAACCTAACCTCAATCTTACCGATACACATACAAAGCCTCATATTTAAAGAAAATCTAAAAAAGTCATGCGAAGACAGGTTACGAATAATTCGAGTCGGATAAAAAGAGAAATTTTCATTAAAATTTGTAACTTTTTTTCTTTCTCCACACCAATTTTTGAAATATTGTTAATTTACTGTGTTTTTTCAACCGTAGTGGGAGTATGGAGCCTGCGTTTCATAGAGGAGACCTCTTGTTCCTGACAAATTATCAGGACGAACCGGTACGCGTTGGAGAAATTGTAGTTTTCAAAGTCGAGGGGCGAGACATTCCGATCGTTCACAGAGTTCTTAAGTTGCACGAAAAGTAAGTATTTCCTTTTTTTTTTCAAAGATTGTTGAGAGAATTATTCAAAATTGGGATCGATTGTCAAATTTGTCCTTTTTGTTAACTGCTACCTTTCATGTTTTTCTTAGGGGCGACAAGAACAATACAGTTAAATTCTTGACCAAGGGTGACAACAATTCGGTAGACGACAGAGGCTTGTACGCGCCTGGTCAGCTGTGGCTTACGCATAAAGACGTGGTCGGCAGAGCAAGGGGATTTTTACCATATGTTGGAATGGTTACAATATACATGAATGAATACCCTAAATTCAAATACGCGGTTCTAGCTTGCCTTGGATTGTACGTTTTGGTACACAGAGAATGAAACTAAATTTGTAGGATTATTTATACATTGGACTGTCGCGTATTTTTCACATCGAGGCGATGAAGCAGTTATTAATACCTAATTTACTACAAAAAGAATAAGGAGGACAGAAAACAGGCTTATGCCGCTGAGGAAATTAGGGTTTTAGTTACACCGACGAAATGCGAGAAAAATGAATATTGAAAACCAAAAATTGAAAAATAAATTCTGCATTTCGCTTCGGTATAATTAATAACTAATTATCTTTTATCTCCGCCAAGTCAAGTGATAAATTTACTATTTCTAAAGGCTGAATGTTTC
This sequence comes from Tenthredo distinguenda, assembly GCA_947538915.1. Taxonomy (NCBI): domain Eukaryota; kingdom Metazoa; phylum Arthropoda; class Insecta; order Hymenoptera; family Tenthredinidae; genus Tenthredo; species Tenthredo distinguenda. The sequence goes on from OX384538.1 coordinate 5,345,102, forward strand.
ATGGCACACGAACTTTGGAATAAAGATATTCAAACTTAAAGGAGATATTGCTATTACCTAAGTCTGTAATAACGGTACAACAATTTTTCTAGAGATCATTCAGTTTCTGAAGAAGAAAACAAACAATCTCTCATTATCTTTAAACATTTATAAGATATTCTTTTATTCTTAATAAGTTTTTGTTTTGTATTTAATGTTTAATTTGAAGACGAAATACTGTGCCACGTGACAGCAAAGAACAGTACTTTACATAGCCTGTCGTAGGTATGTTCGAAATACTTCATTGAAAACGAGAATGAAATATATTCAATTTGAAAGGCTCATTGATCATTGTTTTTATTCAAAGTTTATTATTACTATTATATTATTACAAAAGTAACATTACAGCAAGTGTTCAACAACTTTATTTTATTTCTTGCCTCTTTTAAGAACAGATTACGTTTATTTATAAACTATGATTTACTCGATGAATACTATAACAAATCCAAGATCAAATTTTCTATCTTTGAATTAATATTTTTTTAACTCGCGCATCAGGCATTTTCGTTATGAGAATAAAGTATATCTTATCGCAAACGTGATACAATATTACCGTTCTAATTTCAATTTTTAGATTTATTTGAATTATACCCATTACCGACTTGCCCACAGTCTTATTTCCATTAGGTATATATTCAGTATAGAATTTCACCTGTGCATTTAATTGCGGCTGATAATTCTCTCTCAACTCCTATTGTATAATACGTGATCAAAGAAACAGAAGTTCTTGCAGTTCGTTATATATTATATGAAATACATAATTGTAAATTGAGATGAAAACAATGAAGGTGGATGAAAATAAAAACCTTAAGTTGAAAAAAAAACCAAAAAAATGGTACATTTATTTATTGAATTATTAGACTCGCAGTTAAATAGTTGATGATAATTTAACATCAATATGCCTCTCGCGATTCTCATTAATTTGTATCGACTTGTAGTATTTTTTTTTCTTTTTGCCTACAAGGTCAAGGTAGATAATTAAATAGATAAATCGACGAATTTTCATATATTTTATTACTTTCCATTAAAAGCGGACAATTAATTTTAGTAATCTCAAAAATTGAATGTTGTAAATAGATGTTTTTTGATCATTTACTTTTTATAAAATGCGTATTCTAAAATACTATCTTTACATTCAGTTATTTTTTTTCTTCGTCCTTTCGCTAATAATTAAATTGAGGAAATAATTTTCCCATTTATGAAATATTTGTTCTGTTCAACTGCCTATTTTCTAAAAATTATTATGTCCCAACATGTAATAAAGTAATACTTGTAAAATACCAATCTTGTCTGTTGTATCGTTTCCCAAAAAACCCATATTGAAATCTAATTGGTCGAACAATTTTTTAATATTTCGGATCAAAATGATACGAAATAAAATCATCAGGACTACAAATAATTCGGTTTTGTTATTCTGTTCTAATACAAAATCAGCGGAAGATTCTGCTTGAATTAAAACGTTGATTTCGAAATCATCACACGTTGACTGATTGTGAACGATAATAGTCAACGTATCGCGTCTATTTTGCTGCTTCAAATTAAACCGCCAAAAAACTTCAAGCGCGACCCGCCTGATTTTCGCGGGAAATCTAAACTTCCGTATCTCTAGCAGACCGCAGACGGATTATTTACCAAATCGTTCAAATTCTCGATGGCCGGACGGAGCGAAAATTTACGACGTTCAGCTCGTCTAAAAAAGTTTTCACAAGATGATGATAATGGAGATGGAAGAGAAGGTACATACATACATTACATTGGATCGCAAATACCGTTATCTTTTTTCAAAATTAATTGAACTTCGGCGTTGGTTCTAACCTAACCTATCCTCTTTCTTTTGACATATATATGTCGTTCTAACACTATATTTTATGCATTCGTACATTATCCCATTCTTAAAAATCAACAATTGTGAACATCGTTAACAAGAAGATCGGTTATTTATGCTAAAAATGTTTACATCAAACATCATAGTTAATCTCTTTGTTCTTTCTTTGCGTGTTTGTATGTACGTACGTACATACACTTCAACGGTTTGGTTGATTTTTGCGTCTCGAAGTTACACCGAATTCCGAACAAAACACGCGTAAGGTTGGCAATGGCAGTAGCTACCCCAAGCGCGGTCAGCATTGGTTAATCGAAATTCGGTGCAGCTTTAAATGGCCAGAATTGACCAAGCTGTACTAATACGCTCACAGATGTTTTTATTTCGAGAAATGATGATATAATAACTGTATAATGCTCAAACTAGGATACAAAAAGAGAAAGATATCGTTCATGTATTAAAATTAACAATTATTTCATTTTTTTCACAGGCCTTTTTAAAAATATACAACTTTGATTGTTTCGATGTTTTTTTTTTCTCTTCAACTGTAGTGTTTTTCGTATATTACAGGAATGCGAACAAGGCGTAGAACCCGTGGGCTCAGTGCTAGCACTTCTGATCGGGAAGATACTCCGGATGAATTGACTAGAGAACTAGAAGATGAACTAAAAAATATTGAGGAAAATAGACAGAAGCCTACAGGTGAATGAATTCACAGAAAAGTTCTTCTCGGGACTAACATACAAAAAAAAAACTGTCAAGTTTTGTTCGAAAATCTATAGAACAGAGAATATGCTTGATTAGGAACCAAAAGCCTAATGATAATGGATATTTCTGTCTTTGTCACGCTTTTCGTTTCTGTTAAATAATATTCTACAATATCTTACTGATTCTTCTGCGAAATGAAAATGAATCTCAATTCCAGGCTCGCACATGGAAATCTTGCGTCATATTTCTGAATTCTGTTTAAAAAATCCAATAAGAAATAGAATATTGTCAAGTAGGAAGTAAAAACATGATTGGATGTTTCTGCCTTTTTCTATCTTGTTTTCGGTTTGTTTTAGATAATTAACTACAACATCTTGTTGATTCTCTTGTAGGATGAATATGATTCTGAAATTTCAAGCCTCCCTGAGGTTCAAGCATAAGAATCTGGAAAATCTGTCTCATTACATTACATAACTTATTACAAGCGAAAAGTTCGAAAGAAAAACCGTTGAATTTTATCCCAAGACCGCATGAAAGTGATAGAATCTGAAATCTACGATTTAATGGATACCCAGCGAATTTCATCCAACACATTTTCACTTGATTAATTTATTTCAGAATTGTATACAGATGAACAAGATGTGAGCGGTGCTACGATGTACAAATTTCCAACACCTTCTAAGATTGGAGCGATGGCACAAAAGGCTGCCCTAAGTCGACCTTCCTCGACTTCTGAAACACCAAAACATACATCTAAACAAAAACGTGCTGTTCTAACTGCAGAAACTCCGCAAAGCTATCGCGTTAAACTTAAGAAAAGTAGGTGTCTGCGATCTAACTGAAATTATTGTTCCATTTTCTTCCTAGTATTTCAAATGCGGTTTACAATCAGTTGGAAAACTCTGCAAAATCTTTATCAAGTTATTTGAGAAAAGAAGCTGCCAAACTTTTGTTGAATTAGTGATAAAAGATGCATAATGATTGTATCTGTGAATTTCTAGACCTGGCCTCGATCGCGCTCGCATTGTCCTCCACCGACAGCGAGAGCGTTTCTGAAGAAGAATACGTTCCTGATGATAAGGAAATGAATGAAACTGAAAGTAGCGAGTCTGAAGATAGCGAGGAAGAAAAGAGCCCTGGAAATTCGGAAAGCGATAGTGATTCTGAAAGAAGGAAAATTAGATACACTCCTGCGGCGAAAGCTATTTCTCCCTCGAATACATCGAGCTCTAACCCAAAACGCAGTACGCGTGTAACTTACAATGATTATGTAAGCGTGATATGGTCAATTGATAAGAAAGAAGAAAAATCGAGATGTTCTGGTTTTAGCATTCTGTAAGATAAGCATAAAAGTGGAGAAGACATAATTATAGAATGTTCTTGGGTTGTTTCAGGGCAAACCTATGATGTTCGATCGATTTCATTTTGAGATAGGACATTTTTTTATTTTAAGTCACTTTTTTTTTTTATACACGTTGAAAAAAAAGCATGTTATGTGCTCACAACAATAGGAGACTGACCTCATCTGTCTATAGTATTGGTTTACCCCGAAATGACATAATTTTGGGATATTCCCTACAAATTTAAAAAAGTTTTAGTCTCAAATGATTTGAATTTATGTCTCAGAATCCAAGTAATTATCTGTGAAAACTGAGTCGATAGAATATTTCTTCAAAGCGGACCAATGAATTGAATAAAATTATTTAATAATCTGCGTAAATCTGGGTACAAAACTAAAAAAATGCTCGTTTTATAAATGATTTAAAATTTTGTAATGCTTTAAACGTTGACTATAGCATTTGGCAACAGACGAGTACTTCGAATCGCAATCAGAAAGAGTTTTAACTTCCGATCGGACTTTGGGAAGACTAGCAAACCCCCGACTTGATGAAGAAAAACTGCAGTTACTCTTAGCTAATCAAAGCTATATATCTAAGGAACATAAAGAAGCGATTAGATCGCTCTCGAGAAATTACAAATCCCAATTCCCTATGTGGCATTTTATAATGGAGTAAGTGAAAAGTAGTAGTATTCGTTTGAGAGACAAAAAAAAGCTTCTTTTCTACAAAGAACAACGATTTTGAACGAATAATTCGAGAATATTTCATGCATTGATTTTCATAAATCTCCAGTTCTGCAATATTTATTTTTAGAGAAGGCTATAGTCTGTTACTACACGGTTTGGGGTCCAAAAGAATACTGATCAACGATTTTCGTAAAGAAACTTTGTCCGATCACCCCACGCTTGTTGTTGATGGATTTTTCCCCAGTCTGACGTTAAAAGAGGTAAAATAAGATAAATAAGAACGTAAAATGATGTGATTTGATTAATCATTGAAATTATCTTCTTTGTAAAGATATTGGACGGTATAATAGTCGATCTTTTGGGTCTAGAGAGTCCCTCGAACCCTAATGAGGCTCTAAACTTGATCGAAAAGGTCCTAGGAGAGAATCCTGAAGATAGATTGTACGTCTTGATTCATAACATCGACGGCCTAATGCTAAGATCCAACAAAGTTCAAGATAGTCTATCCGTCTTAGCCAGCATCAAAAATCTATCACTTATAGCATCCATAGACCACATCAACACACCACTGAGTAAGTTTTAATATCAGAGATTCGTCCGAGCCTTGAATCCTAGGAAAATACAGAGAGAATGAATTAATTCTCATGATTTTATTTATCATTTTTCAGTATGGGACAGCGTCAAGCTTTCGCGTTACAACTTCTGCTGGTGGGATGTAACTACTCTTTTACCATACGAAGCAGAGACTTCGTTCGAGAGCTCGATAATGGTGCAAAGAAGTGGAGCGCTCGCCCTGTCTTCACTAGTCAACGTTTTTCTATCCCTTACTACTAATGCTCGAAAGATTTACGTTCTCCTTCTCAAATATCAGCTAGAAAATTCTACCAGTAACATATATCCTGGTCAGTTTTCAAAAACTAGTCATTCAACATACCGATTTAACATATCTAATCGATCTTTGAAAAATGTTAGATGAGTCCTTAAAATTCATGTCAATAATTTGTTCCTTTCGTTGGCGATCTAGGGATGGCATTTAAGGATCTGTACTGGAGTGCGCGAGAGGCCTTCCTCGTGAGTTCGGACCTGGCATTAAGAGCTCAATTAACAGAGTTTATAGACCACAAGTTGGTTCGTACAAAACGGAATTTCGATGGTACAGAGTACCTAATTATTCCTTTGGATAATTCCTTACTAAAGCAGTTCCTCGAGCAGCAAGATACCGCGGAGTAAACTCAGAGTCTTGCAATTTTCGTTGTTTTTTTTTTTCGCAGTCGCGAAAGAGTGCGCTAATTGTAAGAAGAATGCTCAATAAAATAATCACCTATTTATATTTATACTTTTGTATATCGTGTGTTGAAAAATAAAAGGCTGGGAATAATAATTCAATCGTATTTAATTTACCATTTTCCTACTAGTTATTCAACGATTCAAGTTCTATGAATCAACGCGTTTGAATTGCGCGCAAATGACGTCGAAAATTATCTTCGAATGCAATCTGTATCAATCATTTCCAAAAATGAACATTCAAACCATGATTTAAAACGTATGACCCTACAATTTCAATTATGTTCGGAACAGATCTGTGACGTCAAATATTTTAAATCATGTTTCAAGCATTTATTGTTGAAAATAATTGTTCTTATATATTCAAATAAATTCAAATTAGCCTCTCATTATCTACGCTAGATAGCGCAAAAGTTTATCTGATATGTAGCGACATCTAGGTGGTAGAAAATATTCGAAGTAAACGCGGTAAAAACAAAATACAAATGCCTTTTAAACAGTATGGCCAGCATCGTGGTTTCAAATAATCTTCGATATGAAAATCTCCTTACTTTTGAGACAGTATCGATTCGTCGACAAGCTAGAAATAGTTCTAAGGTATTTTCACTACATAAAAACTATTAAAACAGTTCGAAAAGATCAATTTCAACGTTCGAAACAAAATTCGTCGATCAAATTCAGTTTCGTTCAGTTGGTAACACCGAGCGGAATCCATAGTGGCATTCGCGGAGGTTTAGTAGGAATATTTGTTGTGCGTGTGTGATAAGAGACGTTAGTTTATTGTATATGACTAATAAACACCCTGAAATGTCAAACATCTCGAGTGGCAGGTAGCGGGCTAATCCACAGTGATAGTTAAACGCTCCTTAAAATTCGCGGAATCAACCCCGTGATTCGTACAACGGTGAGTATTAGCTGATAAAACTAACCCATAGATTTTTCAAGGTTATCGTGTACATCAACTCGATCGTCGTCTTTGTGCACGGACCACTGTAGACAGGGTTGAACGTCCTTGACTTTACCGCAAATATGTGTTAAATACCGAGTTAAACAAACATCTATTTAATATACACGAGTAGTCGTAAATCTAGATGATTTGTTGTCAAGTTGACGGTTTTTTTATTTTAAATATCCACGAATTGCCAGTTACCATCACAGTCGGATTAAAGCCGGTTATTTCTATCGGACAAAACTACCCTATAATATATTTGACTTTCATTTTTTCTTTTCCTTTTTATTTTCGTATGTTATAATTGTTCGAAATCTTTTTTATATCAGGTAGCTGTTGTACCTTGGAACAAAGTGCCCAGCAACGTTCGTCTATGTTTCGGTGAGTCTTTGATAATAACTTAATTCGGTGATTACATCGATGCAGAAATAATGAGCGACAAAATTTTGGTACGTAATTATTTTCATGGAAAATAGGCCAAGGATAGGTATTCTTCCTAAAATCAGTTAAAAATTCGATTAGTTCGAGACTAGAAGAAAAACAAGACGCACGCAGCTGTATAATAGAAAAGAAAGTGGGAAATTAGGAGGCAACTGAAAATGTAAAGATTAGTAAGATTTCTGTTGCCTGACGATGACAAAGTATAAATTTCTTATCAAGATGATAAACGAGGGTTTTACGCCCAATTAAAGTGCGCAGATTCTATTATTTAGTTTTTTTGCTACGCTGGGTTAATGAAAGTAGCTAAAGATCGTTTTTAAGATAATACACCTATATCTGTATATTATATACACACATATCCATACATGTTTCGTATTGTATTGAATATGTATTTATCTTCGATAATATCTGTACATGATACAATGCCGAATTGAATGTGGTCGAAAAATGTCTGTTTGAATGAAACTTAAACAGAACCAGGTCACGATACATATTTCGATTCTTTTGACGTGATCTTTGGCCTTATCTTGATCCCTTAGTGATAGGTAGCGCATGATAAATTGCAAATTACTAATTATTGAGTAGATAGATATATCTAAAATAGATTTCGATGGATTCCGTTCACTATCTTGATATACAACAAACTCATGCGTCCTTCTTAAACTAAACGAAATCTATAATGGTCAAACCGAAGGACGGAAAGAAAAAAAGAAACTTCATAGAAAATGAGTAAAATAATGAAACAATATTCCATTTTTAAGTTTCAATTTTTCTACTCGATAATTTTTTTTTTTTTTAGCAAACTATTAAAGAGATTATTCGGTCATAAATGACATTTTTTTATTGCTATAGTAGTTCATTACGTACATTTTTCTGTATCTCCTCTACTCTTTTGTTTTTAATTGAAGGCCACAAGCTTTTAATGTCGAGAAAAAAGACGAAAGAAAAAGAACTCCAACTCGGGTAAAAGGAAACAAATCCGCTGATAATTTCGCTGTAGCAGAAATAGATGATTATATAAAAACCACAATGTAATAACAGAAATAGATTTTCTTTTTTTTTTTTAATTTTTCTTACCGTAATCTTCTCGGTCAGATATCTTGACCAACTCTATGTATACATATATATGAAGATTCTACCAGCGCGGTGGTGTACAGTCTGTATAATATTTATAAGAAGACCTTCTCGCATTTTCTCGCTACGTTTCGTAAAAATTTTCTATACAATATACTCTGTCGTATATAGTACAGGTCGCATCGTTAATCGAAACTTCTTCAAATGTCGGGGAAATATTCTACATTGATGTAATTTCGGAGCAGACCAATGATAATCGATAAATTTAATTTTTATTATAGATACGAAAATTCTCCGTCTTAAACCGTTTTTTTTTTTAACTTCTTAAATTTTTTATTTTCATATAAACGTTGAGAAAAAAATGTGTGTTGCGTGCTCACGGCGGTAGAAGACTGATCTTATCGCTATATATTATTAGTTTTCCCCGAAATGACATCATTTTAAAATATTCTTTTTCAAATTTCAAAAATAATAGAGAATTTAGAGGAATGATTAATCGGTGAATTAGAATTCGTTGTTTTTTTTATTATTTATCGTTTTTATTACTTTCAAGCTTTCAAGATTTGTTACAACTGCACGTCAAGCCGTTAAATAATGACAATAAACTTCGTTCATATATCTTTTTATACGGAATAAGTTTAACGATTCACGCAGGGCTCCTTCCTCCTTCTCATTCTTTATCTTTTTCTCTTCTTTTTCATACTTCGCTACCTTGTAAACTGTAATTGGTCAGCAGCTCGTAATACTCGAGTTTCTCTGGTATACATAAGATAATATATATAGATATACATATATACGTTTAAGTATACATGTACAGGTATATACCTCCTCGTCGTGTGTGGCGATTCAAATAATTATCTCACGTCCTAAAATGACAATACAACAAACGACGAACAAGCTCTGGACCATCTGAAACCTACACCCACATGCATACCTATACAATAAATGATCGTTGATCGTTTCTCTTCGGAAAATTTCATATTTTGCATTCTTTCTTCAAATGACTTTTAGCGAATTGGATAAATTTATCAATTCTTTTTCCAAATATATACGACACGTATGTACGTGAATCGCGTGGCTGCAGATATTATAAAACGTACCTAGAGCCCCACACATGCATACATACGCATAATCATATATTAACGCAGATATATATGGGTGGGTATAATAAATTGGCCGAATGTAGACGCTATGGCAAATTATAAGCCCATGACGTAAGGTCGCGGGTGCGCCGAGGTCGCCGAAACTAAACATAACGTATAATAATAATAGATTGCGTAACTGTCGTTCCTCCCGCTTCACCCCCGACGCTATTATACATTCGGTGGTGTCGTAGCCAATACGAGATTATTAATATTGTTATCATTATTTTCATTTTTTTATTTTGTCCAGGTACAAAGTAAAAATAATAAATAAGTAAATGATAATAAGATTTTATCGTCGGTTCTAATTGGATTTCCAATGTTTTTTTTTTTTCACGTAATATGAATATAATTGGAGAGCTGGTTTTCGAATTCGAATCCTTTTTGCGGAGAAAAATTTGTACCTAAAACAAAAACATATAGAATCGCCCACTTTTATGAGCCACGAATTCAATGTTAAAATTTTTTTTTCTCAATAGAAATAAAAAGAAAAGAGACAAAAGTAGATTGAAATGCGAGAGGAATTACGATGTTAAGGATACAGTGCTGATTCATGTTATCTGCCTATACTGCTGGCTGGTGGTGCCTCTATAAACGGATATCTGAAGCTCCGATATAATATGACTGAAAGTATTCGCTTCGATCGGTAATACAGAGGATCTGCGGAAAGAAAGGGAAAAAGTAAAATAAAGTATAACAAGAGACAAGAAAAAAAAAAAAAAAAAAAACGGAAAAAATGATTCATCTTTCGTGTATTGAAATGAAGAAAGGAAAAAAATTAACGTTAATTTTTGATAATTACTCGGATGTGGTACAGTCGATTATTTTTATAATTATTCATTCGGGATTCCCTTGCGCATAGGATATATTAATACAATGTGTTCAATAGAAAATCAAAAATCGAACTAAAAGGCAGCGAAAAAAAATTAATAAAAAACAAAAATACTAAATAGTTTTATGGCTGCGGAATTTATATAATTTTATTTATTTTTGTTTCACAATTTTTAAAAAATTTCGAACGTACTGGGTCACATCGATAACATCATCGGTCGAGAATTTTTTTACGCGGGTTAAAGGAGAATGGTTAGAATCTGGAAAAAATTGGGGATGTTATTTAGGTCTGGCAGAACGCCTCCTAGGTCCCTAAGACCCAAATTCGGGGACGCGGAGGTCAGACCCTGATCGAATTTACCCGGATTGCCCCATATATCTATATATGTATATATTACGAGTGGACTCGTATTTCGATGAATTATATCTGGATGAAAAAACGTATTCACATAACAGATATAATAATATACATATACCTACACTTGACTAATAGGACGGAAGAGGAAAACCGCGAAACGGAAGTAGAATATTAGTGAGAATCAAAGAGTCCTTGATCATTTACACGCGTCTAATGATGCATAGGCTATAAGTAGATTATAGCTTCCCAAGGTCTCAAATTTTAGAACTATAATTCTGCCAATTAGTCGCACAAATACGTGCGACTGATTTGCGGAAGTCGTACTCTCGATATGCGACTCTCGTCGTCTAGTCGTACTCTCGATATTTTTTTTATGCAAAAAATTTATGAAATGAAAAAGAATTTCGTTTGGTCGCCCTCAAAAATAAAATAAAAAATGAATAAAAAAAAAGACGAGTTCGATCTAATTTATCGACACCTTCAGAACTTTTCTGATTGTTTTGTTTTTTGTCTGCTCTTGTTTTCGTCCAAAGTCGAAGAATCTATTACGATTTCTTTACACTTGGCAGACAGCAGCCTAGTGAATTCCCTTATGCACAGACCTATGTATAGATTAATAGATATACGGGTGATTCCATTCTAACAGTGTTTATTAATGTGGTGTACCGTTTGCTCTCACTGGTCATTCATTAACAATCTATTCATAAAATTTTTGTATTAATACGATCCTCGTGAACATATTTCATCGCTTCTTTCGTATAATATAACTCGCAGTCCAGAGAAAACTTACGGTTTAAATCACTTGAATGTCAGTACCGTGTCACACGTCCATTTCTAGAATTTACCTACGAATTCATTATCTTCTTTGTCGCGATAAATGATCCAAACTAATTAATCCATAAATCTAATTAATGTCATAATACAATTCATAGATAAATTATAATACAATTCGTAATAATTTTTCCGAAGAATGTCTACCGAATTTATTTTACGTCAGTACCGTGGATGAACGAGTCGGTACCGTGGCACGGAAAATTTGAAATTTGATTCTCATTCTCGATATTTTGAAGTTGTAGCGAAATCCTCTCGGACTTTCATTTTTACGATAAAATAGAGTAATAATATGCGTTGAAAAATGAAAAAGGTTTAATTATAGAATCAAAAAATGTTCAATCAAAAAAGTAACAGCTAGAACAGAATCCCCGATATGTCTATGCATATAATAATAGAATTGAAGAACTTGCACGCAGCCTATTACTTCAAAAATTATTACCGTTACGTGTACCGAGACCGAACGATGCAGTGTCAAATGTCAGAATAGTGAATTTCACGTTGTATACATTATGACGTACAACAATGTCGTATAAACCCGTGTACATAATAAGAGGAGGAAAGAATAGTGCACACAGTTTTAACGAGGGCACACGTACGTACGAATACAGATCCATAAATATGTGGTGAGAAAATATGGGAGAGCGAGTACTCGACTCCCCGGAACGAGCTATGTATGTATATGTATATGTACCTATCCTATCTGATCTCGGCAGTTACCCAGTCGACAGATTTGTGTCATATCCTTTGTCGTAAATTAACATAAACCGATAAAACAGACTGATCTACCGCACTTAGGGTACCAACCACATAATTCCTCATTCGTGTAGGTATAATGTATGGAGAAAATAAGTAATCTGGGTTAGTTTCGTTCTCCAATGCGACGTTAGAACTTTGCCAGATACATAAATAGGGTAAAGTCAACGAAGATACGAACTAGTTCCGTGAATTCCGTTTATATCTCGAGGAAAAACCGTCGGATTGTAAAGTAGCGTTTGTTCTTCCGAAAGGTGACATCGAAACGAGAAAATTTCATACGCCGGTTCTGTTTATTCGGAGATATAAGAAATACTGGAAATGTTTTTTCTTCTCTTTTTTAAACCCGGTGCTCCATCTTCGAGCATCGAACGAAAGTTGCGTAGCTTTAACGGAGCTTTCGGAAGATTTACGATTCTCAAATTGGTCATTCGACCCTCGATGAAACGGCTATCTTTTCTCCGTACAACCGAAAATCCAAAAAGTTATACCATGAGAACTTTTTTCTTCAAGTTGCCGAACGAATCTTTCAAGTTTCGTATTTTTCATTACTTTCCCTGCTATTTTCAGACATTCTTTTACAAAACCATAAACACGACTACCCTCGGGTACGGGGTACGTCCTCACGATGGCGATCGATGGTCCGCTGAAATGGTGGCTAAACCGAGCAACCAAATTCTCCCCAGTCGTTTCGGAGCCTGTTTTTTTTTTTTTTTTTCTTAGCTGATGGAATTAGCGTTGATGGGAGGTAGTTCATTGCCATTATGCATCGTACAGAGGTAGTAGAGCGAGACTGTACCTATATTTTAATATAGACCGTTGTTCCGTTAATTACGTCTCTCAATTTTTCGGTGTAACACCGATTTTACGGATACTATGTCCTGTACGGTACGAGTAAAGTAAAAAAAAAAAATATATGCCGCTTCGCGAGCACTCGTAGAAACAGATATCCGTACCTATGCCTAAGATATAAGATAGCTGTATCAATCAGTCTGTCGAACATAGCGGTTTCGGAGCATCAAAGTTCCGGGCTTTTTGCGCTTGTTAAAAAGCCGCTCTTATACAGATCGTATTTATATCTGAAAACGGATCCACGGTACTGTTATCTACACTTACGGTAAATTTATACAGGGGTTGGTTATTCGCTTCCTAGATAAATAATGTGGATCACGTTTTTTCAGAAGATCCACAAATTTCATTCGCCTTTTATGACTGATCAGTCGTTCGAACTAGATCGCTGATTTTTTAATCACTACAGATATACTTCCTTCTCGTCTTTATCAGGCCTTTTTCATTCATGGCCCATATCGTAATTTCTAGAAGCAGATTGATTCGCGGAGAAACGATAGTGCCTCTTATCGAAAGATTCTCTTTTTATCGAACCGACGAAAAAACTTCTTATCAATTTCCTGCACTAGCCTCACGATTCACAAGTTCAATTTGATTAGTTTTTACTCGTTTATGTAAACTTCTAGTCAAGTCCGGCCCTCGAAGGTCACTTCCAAAAAGTGTGAATAAAAATACTCGTCGCGGTTACTTCTCGTTCCGTTTTTGATAAAATCGTGATAGCTGGAGGCTAGGACTTCTAATTTTTTTCTAAAACCTGACTTGTTGAAAATATGCGAAATTTATGCGAAATCAAGATAAAAATAGAAAAGGTAGAATTAATTTTGTCAAAAAATAAAATGTCACGATTTTTTTCAAGCACTGGTAAAATACCGTAGACATTGAAACGTAGTCCTATTCCCGAAAATTAACCCACTTAATTCATTCGGCTCGTAAGTCAAGTTATTATTAAAATTTATGTTTCCTCACGAATCCACACATATTTTGGCTTCTTGGTACAAGAGGTCCGCGAATAATCCTCATATTTCACGCCGTTTATATTCGTTTTGTTAATTTCCGTCGCCTCGGTGATAAGAAAAGTATTGGTTCCGTTCGACGAACGAATCTTCACGTTTTCGAGTCCAGAATCTAGATGGTCGTGAAAAATTGCGATATCTTGGTTAATTCGAGCGTTTGCTTCGACCAGAAAGAACTTGACTTACAATTCTTGACTGACAACCTTAGTCTCCGGGAAATTCCAATTAAAATGGTCCAAAAAGTAAAAAACCCGACAAATTGGTTGAATCTAATTATCGTCATTAAAAAATGGATGCAATGCATCGCCTTGGATATATAAATCAGAGTAGCATAGTTCTCTATCGGCTATTACACGCCGCGACCCTGGATCGGCGTGAGTTTAGTGTGTGAGGTTGTCTTCGCCTTGCCATGCTGCTCAATGTCTGGTTTTTGCCTGCTAGTACAATGGTTGCGGTTTCTTTAAAAAGCAATTCCTTAAATTCAGGTCATTACCGAATTGTCAGGGTCTCCCTGCACCAGCAGAGAAACGGCAGATCTTGAATCGGTCCATTTCCCAATTGCCTTCGATTTATAGCCGCTGAAATTCTCGTGTTCCAGACGTGGTATCGCATTAATTCTGGAATCATTCGCCTGAAACAGGTTCAACAGTACTTTTCGTCCTCTCAAACAAAAAAAGACCGAAAAAACCGAACTTATTTTTTCTCCTTTCTTCCCTCTTTCTCTTTCTCTTTTATTTTCTCTTATTTTTTATTTTTATTTTCTTATCGCCCGAGTTTCGGTTTTGCTACGTTTTTCTATCTCCTGTTAGCACGACGTCGATCGACCCATCAAGGACTCGACTGAATCGAGAGGCTTGTGCTGCAGTACGCGTTACGTGGGACCGCGATGACAAATAGACTGTGAACAATATACCAGCCTCCGTCTATTCCTTCCACTCACTCGCTATCCCTACCTCTCTCACTTACTTTTTGTTGCTTCTCGTTCACCCTCGTCGTTAGTCAACTTCGTCCTCCTTTTTCCTCATTTTCCTTCTCTTCCTTCTATTCCTCCTTTCGCCAAAGCTTCAGGGATGTGCGGAACGGTAGATCAAAGATCGCAGTCTTATACGGTCCAGGATTCTCGCGATTTCAACTGACTCTTCTCTATTTACACATCGAGGCACGTCACTTCCGACTTTCATCCGATGAATACGATTTAAGGATTCAGAGCCAACTGTGTCTTTGTAGTTACAGTACAGGCGTTCGAAGAACGTATCCTTTTATGCTCAGAGGTGGCGAGGCGACGAAAGATGGATATATGTGATTTTCCAGTGAAAATGAACACGATTCGAGAGAATCGATGATCGATAATTGAATACCTTTATTTTTTATTTCTTGTTTTTCTTCTCTCCTTATTTTCTACGGAAAATTTCATTCCGTATGAAATCAGGTGTGGAATGAATTCGTGCATGCGGAAATC
The DNA here is from genome assembly GCA_947538915.1 of Tenthredo distinguenda. Lineage (NCBI taxonomy): Eukaryota > Metazoa > Arthropoda > Insecta > Hymenoptera > Tenthredinidae > Tenthredo > Tenthredo distinguenda. Next base: position 5,360,684 of record OX384538.1, read on the forward strand.
AGTGCGGAATTCGTAATAAGGATTTGGAAAGTTTCGGGAAATCCGTACGGACGGAGTTATGTGTGTGTGTGTGTGTGTGTGTCGGTAGCTGAAATCCACAGCCAACCCCAGCGCAGGTTCTCTCCTTTCCTTTTCTCTCCCGCTTTAAACTCACCCTCGAAATTCTCCCTCGGCTACCACCGCATCGCCCCTGTACCGTTAGTTATTTATGCCTTAAGCCGTGCCTTCGAAGTCGAGGGTATAATATTCTGAACCATAGATTTCGTATTAAATACCATCATCGACATAAGGATCGTAATTTATTCGAGTTCAATTGAAAACACGTATATGAACTGGATTTCCGGAATATTACAGGAATCCGAATTCAGCGCGAGAAATCAAGATAAGCTGAATGATAATCACCCATAATTCGAGACCTGTCTTATACAATAGTCATTCGATATTATCGTAACGAACGTTTTAATATGTACGGCTGTTAGACGCCAATTGAAGATAAAGTTTCCTATCGAGTGGGTACCTACAGTGCAGAGTACACCCACTCTGAGATACGACGAAGGTTACGCTATGACCTGGTTCTTTTAAAATGGACGAATAAGATCGGTGAGAATTAGGAGGATATTTTTGTGAAAAATAAATAACGAAGTGATGAATTCTGGAACCTCTGGAACAAAAATCTGGGAATATAGTTTCTCGAGGCGATTCGACGAGGTCAAATTCGAGAAGAATCGTGAAACCGAGATTCTTCACTGGCCTCAAACCCCTGAAATAATTTTGTTCGAAAAGCCCGATCCCGTGGAGTGAATTGAAACCTAATATCCCGGATGTGCGGTCTGAGGACTTTGAGGGTACCTACCCACATTACACATACATACTTCAATGTACTGTTTGAGCTGCACTCCGGTTCGAAATATCAATATCATAGTGCAGGCTCTCGACTCTCGTTATGAACAAGTTAGAAAAAAAAAAGAAAAAAAAAACGAAATTCATCGAATATCATCGGTTTGCCCTGAAGTTGCGTCAATGTAGAATATTCCCTGGGAATTTTTCCGGAAGTTTCGATGAACGATGCGATAGTTGTACCTACCCTAGAAAGGCGACTTTTTCTTCGTCGCGATGAATCCAGCAAGGGCGACGTCCATAAAATCTAAAATAATTCTGGATTACATCGGTGATTCTGTTCTAACTGTTACTTTTTTAATTAAACATTTTTTGATTCTATAATTGAACTATTTCAATTTTTTAATCCATATTATTACACTATTTTATTGTAGAAATGAAAGTCCGAGAGGATTTCGCTACAACTTCAAAATATCGAGAATGAGAATCAAATTTCAAATTTTCCGTGCCACGGTACCGACTCGTTCATCCACGGTACTGACGTAAAATAAATTTGGTAGACATTCTTCGGAAAAATTATTACGAATTGTATTATAATTCATTTATGAATTGTATTACAACATATCAATTAGATTTATGGATTAATTAGTTCGGATCATTTATCGCGACAAAGAAATAATGAATTCGTAGGTAAATTCTAGAAATGGACGTGACACGGTACTGACATTTAAGTGATTTAAACCGTAAGTTTTCTCCGGACTGCAAGTTATATTATACGAAAGAAGCGATGAAATATGTTCATGAGGATCGTATTGATACAAAAATTTTATGGATAGATTGTTCATGGATGACCAGTGAGAGCAACAGTACAGGACATTAATAGACACAGATAGAACGGAATCACCGATATGTGAAAATAGTATTAATCAGGTGTGAAAGAACTGAGACATTGGGAATATTTCCTCAGAGCGTACAGTATCGATTTGAATGAAAATTATTTTCAAGGTGTATATTTTTATTAATTCATTCATTTCTCGTTCGTTTTTTCGTTTTTTTTTTTTTTATCTTCTCTCGAATACTACAATGTCGGTACTACGTATATTCGACGTGTACGTGTCGAGATCTCGATTATTACAAAGTCTGCAGATAGGTACAAAGCACATGTACCTACATATACTCGGGATTGAAACTCGTCACGGCGTCGTTAACGCCGAGTTGTGAAACGCCACCACTTTCACTAACGCAGCCAAGTTTCATAACCGTTATTATCGTATGACGGGCAACGCACACGAGCAGACTAAAATACACACCTTCGTGCGATGTGCATGCACATTTATTATATCGCACATACCATGTTATCCCATCGAACAAACTATGGTGTAAAGGTATTTTAAATAAATGCTGTGAACTTTGCACGTCTTCGTTTCCTTCTTCTTCTTCTTCTTCTTCTTTCTCGCCTTCTCCTGGCAGACATTGCACATGCAATATACCCGTGGCAGAAGAAACCTCTTCTCTTCGCCCTCCTTTCGATCAGACGATTACTGCGATTTCACTGATGCACGCAGTGTACCTACACTCGCGATGTCTGGAATTACCTTCAGTCTTTTAAGCATCGGAGCTATTGTCTAAACGAAGACAAGATAGAAAGTGACTCGAAAGGTGAAACTGTCTCTCTAATAGAGATCGGATCCTCGAATCCCTTTGTCTATGAAGTTGATTGGAATCGAGTCTCTTCACTTCGGATTTCGAGTCACGAGGTTTATGGATTCCGCGATTGTCGCTACAGTCCGATCTCCAAAGCGGAATGAAACGCTGACTAAGTGGTCCAATTACCAGATGGACGGTTCGAGTTATGTTTCCGTATACTCGGTCACCCAGAACAACTCTAGTAGATCGGACGATCCTTAACCAGTGAACCAGTAATCAAACTCCCCGAGTCCCTGGAGCAGAATAGCATTATCGTCGCGGTTGGTCAAGTTGTGAAATCGTTTCCCTCCTGGCCGGAGTGCGAGGTTAACCCGGTTCCTTTAATGCCTCGGCAGACCATGTGTGCGTATGGCGGAGTACGTATTCGGCGAAAAAAATGAAATAAAAAAACGCGACTCGGTTGAGTGAGTTATTTTTTCATTCATCCGCGGTTATATTTCATTCGCAAGTTTCTTCAGATTACATCTTATGCTGCACGCGTGCAGGTGCAGGACTCGACGTCGCGTTCACACGCTACACTCCATCCTTTCGAAGGACGAAAAGTCGCTTTTTAATCAACCGATTGAACGGACTCGAACGTAATGACCGGCTAATCCGGCTTTTGATCGATGGGTGAATTGGTAGAAACGGCGGATTCGTGTCAAGGATTATCTCGGTCCTTTAGGGAGTCAGGGTCTAACTCTGCCATCGCGTATCCTTGGCGGATCTAAACGCCCAAAACTTACCTTAACGCCCTCTGTATGGGAAGTGTTTGAACACGCGTTATCGATTAGCTTCCCATCTCGCTGTGTGTTACAGATGTGGTAGGTACGGGTACACGAGCCTGAAATCAAATCTGATCCCAGGATATTCGTGGAGGATCATTTTTTCCAGTAGTTTTAGTTCAAAGGGCGAAAATAGGGGGCTTACCTTTTTCTATCGTAGAGCTAATTCTGTGAGATAAAATCTCTCGGTCGATTTTATGAAGAATAACTTCCGCACGTGCTGCCTTGGGATGTAATTAATCAAGGGTTCAGACTCGGCATTATTTTTCCGAGCTTTGCTCAACCCGGTTACTTCTATGTGCGAAAGGTTATTGCATTCGGAATTCAAAGTGTGAACAAGCGCGTCCCAAGCTACAGATTCTCGCCTTTGAGGATACGAAAAGCGCCGTTTGATCAATCCGAATGTTCGAGGGCTGGTTCATCCTCCCTGAACAATGTCTTTTATTCGCAATGTTGTCGAAGATATGCAATTTTTCACGGTCGAAAATGTATTTTTTTTTTCTATTTTTTTCTTTTCGTTTTATTCTTTTCCACAAAAATTTTCATTTCATCGAGAATTTCGGTAGTTATCGCACGGGGTATTGTCTTGAAAATGAAGCAGCCTTCAATCCACGGAAGCGCTAAGTGACCAAAGAGAAATTCCCGAGTTGCGATTCGTGGAAAGTTAAAATTGACTTTTCGAGGATGAGGATTTATAGATCGAGACAAACGTGAGTGAATTCTGAATTACGTAATCTCCGTTTGAGCCAGTATCTCGCACACGAGGTTCAGTCAGCGCTTCGGGGAAGCCTAATCGCCTAATCGAGCCAACTAGGGTAATAACTAATTAACTTTGAGACAGGGTGTTGGCGCAATGTTTGAAAATGACTAAATTTCATTACAAGGAATATTTCACCACTGATCGTCGACTATGTTACTATTCCAGGACTCCGAACACGTGCTGAAAAAATCGTTTCATCCTTATCTGCGACATATAAATGGCGAAACAAACTTATATCTGCCTACATGCACGTACGCTGTTTATAATTTATTAAAATTATATGCAAATCGCATGACCACCGACCAGATAGTGTATCTGATACTACACTGAAAAACATGCGTACAATATCTCGTACATAGACCCCTACAGGTATATCGATGATCGATTTTGATCAAGTTCAACTCTCGATCAAAACACTTTCTTTGGACATAAGAAATCCGGAGGTCACGTCACGCCTCGCTTTCATATGAAAGCTTGACCATCAAAAAAGCGCGTACCACGAAACTGACCGCTCATATCTCTCCAATCGAAATGCTCTCTTCTTCTTGGTGGTGTTTTATCATATGTGTGGTGATTTAGATATCATGTTCGACGAACTGAAGAGGAGAGGTCGACTTTACTGTCGACACCGGCGCGAAATCATGAATGAAAATTGCGAACAATGAGTGAACCCGATATGTCCAGGTCGTATACCCGTGGCGAATGATTTTCCTATGGACTCGTGAGTTTGTGGTTGTTTCGGGTGGTTGGTATTCGCGTATGCATTGCGCAAGAGCGTTAACCCCGCGCAGCAAGCACCGTTCAATATCCGGCAGGAAGGAATAAGGCATGAAGAGGCAAGGCGGAGACCTCCTACGAACAAACCGGCCAATAAAACACCTCCAAAATGGGTTATCTGCCTTTTATTTCTCCTGTTTGAGAAGATAAAAAGTACGGAAGAAAACCACACATCGGGGTATGTCTCGCGACTTTGTTCCACAATTAATGCGCTCGTTATCGCGTGGGCGCTTCTCCGCGTACCCTATACCGTCCAGTATCTAGATCCAAGCTTTCCAGTTCTTATGGTTACGAGGGAAAGTGTGCAAACTCTCGCCAGCTAATTGTAGGCCCTGGCGCTCCTCCTTTTTCGCTTAACTCTTGAGGCCTCAATTGCATATTGTGTCTTCTTAAGAGCAGAGGAGAAGAAAAAAATGAATAAGTGGTTATAGCGGGCAACTAGGTATATCGAGCACAGTAGCCGAACCGGCTTTCTTCTACGTCTACTTGCTGCCGCAGAAGCCGGAGACGTCGAGTTTGAGCTAAAGCCTGCAGCACTTGATCCCTAATAAAGAAGAATTATTCTTCCCTCTAATTTGTAGCGCTCGTTCAACGGTGTATTTATCTTGCTTCGTTTAAATTCTTCAGACGATTGGTAAAGACTAACCAGGGCTTAGCAGAGCGTGAACGTAAGCGATAAGGCCAGAGTTCCCGAGTTTAAACCAGGCGGGAGTTTTCTCCGGCTAGCTATACTGGAATTAAACGCTCACTCCACAGATCGTGAGATCGGTCGAGGTTGACTCTCTCCGAGGAGTAGGTAGGTACCAATAGTTTATATCAACGGAGAAAGTCATTCATTCGCCATCTAGGCTTGCGAGATATTCATGACCCTCCGCAGACTCGTGTTGCTCGCTTGCTCGCGGGAGTGTAACGCGAATTTCACGTTTTGAGATTATTTTCTGGTCTTGAACCTACCTCCTCGCCTACTGCCCGCGCTATGACTTAAACTCTCGACTTTAATGAAACTCGAGCGAGAGCCGGCTTCTACTTTCTCAGTTTCTAAGAAAGTCGTGTGTTATTATTTTATACGGTATACAGCATATGCCGATTGGTCACCGGATCAGCGATTTCGCGAACGGCACAGAATCAGCAAGAGCCATCATTTCTTCGTCTCTTTTATCATGTATTCCGTACATACGTGCGGAAAGGTGACGCCGTCAAGTTGTTCAACCGATATGAGACATTGCTGTGAACAAAATTAGCCGAACTCGCGACTGGCCTGGATTTTCGAATTACACCCATGCGATCGTGCGGACAAGTATATCACAGGACTTAGGACTTAGAAAGTTTCGTGACCCGACCTAACCCAATCCGGACAAACAGATCGGACAGCAATGATATCGTCGCATTTTACACACACGCGTGCCTTTCGCCTCACCGATTAATCTTTTTCACCGAACGATAAACTCTTTATTCAGGAGAGAAGAGATTTTAAAACATTTCATACCATTTTTTGATTTTTTTTCAATTTTCTACGAATTCATTATATTGAGGGAATATAGAAATCGATGTATACTTTCATACTGTAATATGAAGAGATCTGCCAATAAATGAAATAATAATCAGCCTTTTCCTTGAACGGTTTCTTATGAGATATGTATAGATTTTTGCAGGCTATTTGTAACTACATCACGCAAACCCGTATAAATAATACTAGAGTACTTATTGGAATGGCAGACGTAACGGCAGATGGATGAAGAGCGTTTCTTTTCATACTGGCCACCGCCATCTGTTTGGGATTACCGCGTCTTTTGGGATGCCTTTTGTTATCGAATCGTGTTGAAATAATTAAGATTCAAACCGAAGAGGAATTACTTTTGTAAAAGGAAATAATTTCGTCTGTTTTATGCCCCAGAAAATATTCTATATGTAGTTGTTTATTTATCTGTATGGTATATATGTTGAATAAATATTTACATTTTTCTTTCTTTTCTTCCCTTTTTCTTTTTCGTCAAAAAATATATCCACTCTTCTACTACGTATTCATTTAAAAATGACAAAGAGAAAATGTTCGTCCAGTTTCGGATAAATAAATGAAGGTTACTGTTTCGTAACCTCATATCGTATTTTGCGTCGTGTCAGGCTCTCACAGTGACCGAAATCACTCTTTGAAATTAGGATTTCGTACAACGAAGTTTGTACCCTCGCAAGTGATCGATTTGTAAGCCCATTTACGATTCGACCTGAAAAAATTCATCGCAGACTCATTAACCTAGTCGAGTGCGATCAATGAACATCCGTAATTGATATTTTTACCTGCATTCGTGTCCACATTTTGTTGATTTACATTTAGAACATGGGAAATGACATCCCGGACAACTGGGTTCCAAACAGTCGCAAAGATTCTCACTAGTTTCAATGTAGATCCCGTCTTCGTCGTACAATAAACTCTTTTTACTGCTAGTACGAAACAGTCTTTGGTTCAGTTTGCGTTTCTCACGTTCGCTCGTCTCGGGATCAAAATCGCTCAAAAATGGCTTGAATCCTTTCTCCAATGAGATTTCTGCCATTCTCAATAACCGCGCGTTCTGAAACGACAAATAATTCGCTTTCTTTCTCTCTTGGCGATAAAGGTACTGCAAAGAAATACTCAATTGACTACTGCGACGTCTACCGGCCAAATTTTAAACCCATTTTCGTATCGCGCGATCTTAAAAATAAGGCTGTGTGTCGCGGACGTTTTTCCATGACGAACAAATGACGCATGACAATCTAGCCGGGAAATCATAATACAGTACATGGAGAATAAAGCGCGGCGACTTACTGCCGTTTCGGTATTCCGTGTATTTTCTTCGCTCATCCTTCTCCAAATATCGAAATCAGTATAGAATTTCGATATTACGTAATCGTCTAGTTTTTAGATCGGATCGTAGAGTCCGGCGCACCGTGGGGCGACAGTGGCGACCTCCAGATATTCTGTCTACGTTACTACGGAGTGAAAAGTCAATTTTTAGGTTAAAAACGGCGTAGGAATAGAGCCTGTTCTTCCGGGATTTTACGTATTGAATATAATGATTGAATGTGAAGCTTAAGACCGATGGCAAAACCGACGCCGTTTATTACCTCGATATATTTCCACTGAACCAGACGTAAAGAGGCTTCCCTTTTCCGGAAACCTCTAGCTGCGATCGCGTGCAAAACCGCTGACGCGCTCTAGCGTGATTTTAGTGAAGCTCACTACCGATGGCGGCGCTAACGTCTGCGGATGATATTCCAAAAGTTCAGCTATTGGATAGCACATTATCGTTTTTATATATATTACGATACCGCAGAAGTGGCATGTCCTATATATATTTTGTGACGTCAGAAGCGATGAATTTTCGTCGACAAATTGAGCCTAAACGGGGGCACGAATTTCACGGAAATGATTTTTTTATAGATGCTTAAATTAAACTGTAGGGCGTTTACACAGTGGTTTGCGACGCAGATTACCCGGTAATGTGTATTATACGGGTAAATGAAAGTCGCGTCACGTTTATACACATCCATCATGGTGGCATCAGAATCCCTGCAATTACCGACTCGTCGTATTTTCACAGCATCTTGGAGATGAGAACGTCTGCCACTCGGCACAGGGGACAAGCGCCCTGTGGAAATGCACACTTGTTTCGGGAAAAGTTATTTCACCCATTTCCGTCCCGTAAATAAGGCTCAAGTTGTCGACGAAATTTCTCGTTTTCGACGCTTGGTATGACATTTATCTATGGAAAACCTGTAAACTGACGGCAGTTCTGTGGCACCTTAAGGAGATTCGAACATCCGAAAAAGCAAATCATTCTGGATTCATTTTCATAAAAAGAAATTTTTTTGTTGTTGTTAGAGATAGAAGCGCTAGCCATATGTTTATCTTCTCTTTACTTCTGGCTCATAACTTCGTAGAATTGTTTTCTGATAATTGTCGACTATATTGTATCGTTTTAACCGGAAGTGAGATAGACGTAATGAAACGCGATAGATTATGGGAGGAAAATCCAGTTCACCGGACCTTGTATCTTCCAAGTATGAGAGTCGAGCGATAAACGTAAAAAATTTGTGCGTGAACTAGAAAAGAAACGGAATAAAGTGAAAACTATATATCTAGAATAAGAATACGAAGTAGGTACTGAAGTAAGGAGTGCTTGTAAACTGTTACAGCGGAGTACATAGTAGGCTGCTTGATACTAACTTCTATCTTGAAACTACGTTGTCCAACACAATCATACTTATGTATGGAGATAGGTATTGTGTTTCTTCAGCAGTTTCTTGAAATGCAAAACTTTTCGCTGAATTCTAGCACGGCTACGAATTTTTTTTTTCCAAATTTATGAGACTTGTTTTGCGATATTTCATGCTTTTTATTCATTCAATAGTTTACTCGTTTATTAAATTCTTTATTTATTATATTTTGTATATGCACAGCCTTCTCTCAGGCTCAGTCGAGATCCGTGACTGCAGCAAGTGCGAATAAGCACATTGTAGCTATACCTAGATCGGGTACCAGTGTGAAAGTAAAATTATCGTGTAGCCAGCCTCTGCTCGAGGTAAATGAATCGCTTAACGATTTTCGGCGCGATCGCGATAGATTCAATTCCTGTTCGATAGGAGAATGAGTGTGGATGTGTTCACATGATACCTAGAATGCTTTGACTTATCAAATCATAAGCTGGAAAATAAGACAGGCGAAAATAATGAAAGAAAGACAAAAGGAGAAACAAATCCGAAAGAACTATAAATATTTAAATACGTGTCTCACATCTATGGCTAGATCAGCACACGATGGTATACGATGTTCGATCGAATAGAGCGTTATCTTTTTTTCTTCATTTTATAACACGGTTTCTAAAGTTTACCCGAATATACTAACGACACCTTGAATTAGTGCAAAAATGAGGGAAACGTTGATATATGACTACGTGTAGTTGAAAAAAAGATATTGATAATTCCGGAGGTCGAGTCCTTCGACATAATCGATTCGCCGATGAATATCGTACGCGTATATAACGATGGAGATTACTGATAGCTATAAAACTACTCGAGCGGACAAAAAAACGAGATTGGAACAGCTTTTGGATAAACATATAATAAATTTGTCTCAATTCCTGTTTACTTTTCTTATCACCTCGGTGATAAGAAAAGTGTTAGGTTCGGTCGCGAAATGACTTTCGGAAATCTTCGCGAACCTTAACGTCCGAAAAACAGGTCGAAAGAATGACAGAAGGTCCGACAGGCTCGCCGAATGATCTCAGAAACGGCGAGATGAAAAAGTCCGAAATTCGCAGGGTTTTCACTCTCACGTTTTTCTTCGCGATAAAAAAAAACATCGACCTCCAATTTTTACGTCCAGTCTCTTTCCGTGGCTGGAGATATTCGCCAAAAATTGACCCAGATCGTTGCTTAAACGTATAGCGGTGATAGACAAGCACATATAGATCCCTAGAAACAGTATAACCGACGAGACAGCCTTGTCCACCGTCTCCTTATCGGTATAATCGCGGTAAGGTATGTAGGAATCAAGGTCTGGTAGTAAGGTAGGTAGGTAGGTAGGTTTACCAATAATACAGCTGAGCAATCCGGCGCGTGTTGATATTAGCATTTATTTATATCTCTTGACCCGGAATAAGGTAGACTAGTGCCTTTCCACGCGGTGCAACAGCAGCAGCAACAGCAACAGCAACAGCAATCGACCCAATTTCGCGTGAAATCTGGAACGGGCGAGACGATTGACCTGATATATACCTACCAAGACTAGCCTTTTCATTTAATTCGACACTCCCTTCTGTACGACGTTACAGCTTAAAATCCTCTATTTTCTCACTACAACCCGGTTCTAGCGGATTGTGATTAGAGACGTGAAAAAAGGGAGGAAGGAGGGATATATTGATGGGTTACATTTATATACATACTAGCTAATTATACTCGCTCGGTTGTTAGTTTTCCGACTGTTTGAAAAATGTGCTGTCACAACTTACATGAAATATTCTGTTCAATTTTCTCCACACCTATTCACGGCACGGAAAAATCCCAAAAACTCATACATTAACTTAGCAGTGAAGTCCGAAGTCGGATAGCACGGTGGGAACAAATTTCATCACACTCTGAGCCGATAGTACTCCTTCATACCTAATCGAAAAGATTTTCCACCTTATGTGGGAATCATCAATACACGTATCATTGATCAGAAAAGTACTACCGCTCAACGAAGACCAACGAGAAGGTTTCGCTCTGGAGTGAAATTGGTAATGTGACATACTCGCGCGATTGAGTCGAAATGATCATAATTCAATGAAATTAGTCTCGCCAATAGAATGGATACACTGGCGGAATCGGTTATTTCGAAAAAATCTATATTCTATCACGATGAAATGAATACGAATCAGCAGCTAATTTTGTAGCGCTCAGCCACATGAGACTTTAAGCGTATTATCACTGTCCCTGCTGTACTTTTTTTATATTTTCAGAAACTCTCTCGTTAACTCTAAGCTCCTTTCTGCTCGAATTGACGATCACAATATACGACTGACGATACACAGAACCTTCATACAGGCATGGATAGATACATCCCCGATTTCGTGACATCCGGACATCCGTTTTCGGACTTTAATATAATAGATAGATATCAAACTTGTCGTTCAACCGTACATTTATGGTAATCCTGTATTCATTATGATTAATTTTCTAGAAGTATGTATTGATTGACATTCGTATACACAGAGGAACGAATAGCGATTAGTATCTAGCATTTATCAACGCTAATTATTGATTTTTGTCACCATTATAAGCTATGGCACTGATTAACGCGGAATATAGTTATTACCGTTTAGTATTAGCATAGTATTCGGTTTTTAATGCTAAAATGGTATCGAATATCCCCGATAATATTCGTATCTTTCTTTTTTACGAGGATATTTTTCATCGTTAGATATATAGGTATGCATGTGCGCGGCTTTCAGTTTCGTACGCGAATTAATAGCGTAAGTATGGGTTAGGATTCACTTTTTAGTATCTATACTCCTTGCAGTATTCGGTATTCACATCTCTTCGCAAACAGTCGATATCTCCTTATCGTGATATAATTAATAGCTCATTCATTCGGGCGTCAACGATTAGTATTCAAAATTTAGTATCCAGTACTCAGAAACAGCTTCTTCCCTCTAGGTGAACAATCATAAGTATTGATTACTTAGGATTTTTTCTAATATGCGGCTTGTGATACTAAATGAATAAATGAATATATTCCACCTCTTTTTTCTTCATCATTGTACAAACGCGTGGCTTTTATTCCCACGTAAATAAATGAATACAGTATTTAGTATTCAGCGTTGATCCATATCTAGTATTCACTTTTTTCCTCGAACAGTAATTGATACTCTTTATCGCTTAACATACATATTTTGTACCTACATAAATAATGATTGTCAATTAGTGATTAGTTGATAGTATCGATCTAGTATGCTTCATATTTATTATTTATATCCTCTATTATTCGCATCGGAATATCTAGTATCAATCTATACTATTCGGTATATTCATATCTCTCCTTTCAACGATCAATACTCTTTATCAATAGATAAAACGTTTACTCACCCACAAGTGAATAGTTTTTTTTTTCCTCTCTTTTAGTATCGATCGAGTATTCATCGTTAGTATATATGTATATATATATTAAGTACCAATCACTATCTTTCAGTATTTACTCTTCTTCTTATCGGCAGTAAATAATTGATATTTTCCATCACCAAATACAAACCTATGATATATGATATATTATTTTTATTTCCTGCACATTAGCTGATAGTATCTACTATTTATCACCTACCTGATGCATATGTTCCGACGTATTTCATTATTTATTATATAGTAATCACTAATCGGCAAAAGTCGTTTTAGGAATTAACAAGTTACACTGCCTGGTATACCGCATAAAGAGAATTTATGGATGGATCTAAATAGAAATATTAGGTATAACAGTACGAAATATTTTCAACGAAATATTGGCTTCTTTATCGTATATTGAAAAAAACGGTGCCTCTTAGTAAGCGATCAAACAACGGACATTGATCGCGAGTATGTAAAGGCCAGTAGAACAAGGCTGGTACTGTACTGTACTGTACAGTAATTATTAATCATATTCCTTTTCGTTCGCCCCGCATAATTCACAGCTATAACTGAAGCAGGTCGAATCGCTGATTAACCTGAACACGGTTTTTCTATTTTTATTCATTTTTTAATCACTTTATACCAGAAAAGGTGTATGAATAAAAATGTATGAAGAATGCATATTCCTTTGTCCGAAGTGTGTCAAAAAAACAACAGAATTTATTGATTCGAGTATTTCTCTCTCTCTCTCTCTCTCTCTCTCTCTCTCTCTCTCTCTCTCTACTTCTTTCTATACACCCGAACGTTCACGACTCGCAAAGTCTTGACCTCGCGCAAACTAAAATGTGTTAATTCAACCGGCTAGATGACATACTGCGTATACTTTCCTATAACTATATACATCGCTGTATTAATTAGGCAGAAGACCTGATCGTCGGCCCCTGTGTTCACCAGTTATTCATAGGAGGATATGTAGAGGTGTGTTCCAATACCGTGACGCCCACAAAATAAATCGAATACAATCATTTCGTTCTGGGAAATGATATTGCGATAAGATTCCGCAATTTTTTTTTCAATTAAATAGAAAAGAAAAAATCATCTTATCTTCCCGTAAGCCATACTAAAATAAGATATACAGTATCTGCTTAGTGCTCCGTTTCACAAAGATCTTACAGTGCAATGAAATTTTGAAAAATATCGGGTATATAAGGTGTACGTATATTTTGCAGAAAAACCGCTATGTCGCTGGCCTGTGTAGCAGTACCTATCCTATTTCAGGGTAGAACTGAACCGTACGTTAACACTTGGTTGCAGACGCGTTGACATATGACGACGGTGCGCGAGTGTCGCACTTTTCAATTGGACACAGGTCAGGTAACTGGAATTACACTTCCCTTGAATATGGTGCACCAGATATGAAAGCGCGCTCTGAATTTGTTCTGTGATGTAAAGTTTTGGAAATAAGAAGAAACGTAACGATCGCTATTTCGCGGCTTATAGTCGTATTAAATTATTACGGTTATAAAATCAGTTTGGAAATGAGGAACGATCTGTTTTTCGGTTTTTCCAAGTGAAAGAAAAGTTGCGCGATAAATTTGAACATTGAGAAATTCGTGAATCATATACATTACCGAGGCCCGATGAAGCGAAAGTACAATTCTCTGATTTCTAAACCAAAACTATGTAACAATCTGTTGAATCGTTAAAAAAAATGACATTCTTCAATACTGTAACCAAGTTTTCTGTAGAATGGGTTAAGATTATTCAATGAAATTTACAGACTTTATTGAGAAAGCATTCGTCTATCGCGTAAACTACGGATGTTGATATATCTTCATTATTCCAATAGTTAAGAATTAATTTCTTCTGACAAAAAAAAAATCTTTTTTTTTGTTTCTATTCCAAGTCCTACCAAACGAAAAACTCGAGACTAGACAATTCAAATACGAGAGAGAAGCGGTACGAAAAATAATATGTTACGCTAGAAAATAAAAAAAAATGAATAAAAAAAGGAAGGGCATCTAAATTCGGGTTGACGATCATTCACAGTCTCCTCAATCAGCTCCGGCTGCCCCACCTCGGCTCGCACGTTCGGTAGGATCTCGCTCCTGCAGCAACTCTATACCTCCCTCTCTCAACACGCCGACGACGATGCTCTCAATAGAACGAGAACGCAGGTGACGGGTCACCGGTAGGTAGGTAGGTACGCTATTTACCTACTTCGTACGCCCCCGTAGGCCCACCTATACGCTATACTCATATATATACGTATACACAGAAGAACGCGTTGTAATAAACGTACCGCCTCGCTTCATAGATACGTTATAGATGTTTGTATCCACAGGTATGTGTATGCACAGTCTTCCTTCAGAGCTGGGAATTGATTGCGCGTAAATACCACAAGTATAAGTATATATATAATATATATTTGATATATAAATACAATTTTATATATATGTATATGATACATATAATTGTATACGTATATAAATTAGTTGCGTTCAGATGTATGAATGTATGTAGATACCTACATTGTACAGTACTACCTATCTACCTTCCATCTATCTAAGCATCTCGGTGCAGGTCGTGGCCTACTTAAAATACTGACTGTCTGCCGAGTCTGAGCAGCAGCCGAGCTTTACTTCCTCTCTAGAGTTATATAGCTGTAGGTAAAAGGTTTTGGTTAGTGATCGTTGAGCGGAGGTCGAAACTCCTCTCGGAATATATGGGTGTATGTACAGTGTGTTTATACGGACGGATGAAAGCGATATTTTGATCTTTCGATCGAATGGCGAAGGGAACCGTGAACCGAACTACATTGGTATACCTACTATACGCTTTCCAACATTGTAGATATCGTCGAGTCGACGGAGATGGACCAGTTCCGAAAGTTGGATCACGCGATTTCTCAGAGCGTGTGTACACTACAGGCAATGAGAAATTATCAAATCTTGCAAATAGTCGACGTTTGGTAGGACCCAGAAGCTGAAATGAAACATTCAGTCCAGTTCTGAAATTTCGAACCAAAGTTACAGCATTTAGTAAATTTGTAGTATTTATTATATTCAGTATCGTAGTTCAGCTACCTTTTTGATCAGCAGCAGTAATTCGAAGAATGTAATATAAGTCGATAATTCTCACGGTACAAAGCGTGCTTTATGCTTACTGTACATATGCATACCAATAGATTGATAAACACATGCACACTCGTACACACGTGTTGATAATTAACTGTCCAAACTCCCATGTGATAGTTGCTCGGAGTTGATACAACGATGGTATATAAAATGAAAATGAAGATGTACAGAAGAGCCGATTGTTTTTTTTTTCTTTTTTTCTTTTTTGGATCCTAAAAACCTCGAGGACCGAGAATAAAAGTAATAATAAAATGAAATTTACCTACAAAAAAATGGGGTGAAGAAGACTCACATGTACACACACGTGTACAGGGAATAAAAAAAAACAATCTGCAGAAGAGCACGGAGCCATCTGCAACGTCGAGTCACTATTTAAAACGATCTTTTTAACACGTGGCGATTTATTGACGAAGGAGTTGGTGGCGAGTCCGTCTACAAAGAATCATATACGTGTATATGTATAAGTATAAGCAAGTAAGTTTTGCGCGGCAAACGAGACCAGGTCAAATCGGCCCAGGGACAGTTTAATAATTAGCTTGACCGGGTTGATCGTAAAACGGATGAAATATTGACTAAATATAGCCAGGGTCAGATGCGGAGTGGCGTCAGGGGCGGGCGAGCAACCGACCGACCGACCGAAGGCAGAAACTCAAAGATGGCTGCTCCCGGCGTTCGTTGGCAGCAGCTGTCAAATGTAGGCCGCCAGCAAAACGCCTCCTCCCAACGCAGGCAGGGTAGATGAAGTGAAATATAATATATAAATACACATATATATCCACGAATGTATACATACTCTTCATTTTTACAATTTATTTCATGTGTATTCGTGTATGTATGCGTATATGTATATATGTATATCACTGCGAATACCAGACCTTCTGCATATCCGCTCGGGTGTCTTTTTTCCTCTTGTAATAATAATAATGGTAATAGTAACACAACTATATACCCATACATATACCTATATACATGCGATATCGTTTATGTAAGATTGATATCAGATATCACGTTCACACTCAAATATATACCAAGAAAACTTGTATAATGTTATGATTTATTACATACATATACATATAGGTATATATACGATTATGTATGTAGTAGATACATATATATATATATATATATATACAAAGCTATGTACATAGTAGCTACCGAATAAAAGATGAATGAGACACTGCAGTTGAGAAATTCACAATACAAGTTCAACGTCCCTATATTTCAAGGTCTTTTTAGGGGGTCCATATATGTAGATGAGAAGACAAAGAACAGAATGATAATTATAGTAATCGAAAAAAAAAAAAAACTCCCTAATAATTGTTTTCTCATAATTTCCTACAAATTTCCAAGAATTCAAATAACTGCGGTATAGAAAAACACGACTTAGATACCCACTACCACCTACGTACACCGCAACACGTTACTATTATACTGTTGTACTATTCCGCGTCAATTACATAGGTATACTGAACAAAACTAATTCTCAATCGTCTTATTCCTCAGACTCTATGATAGAGAATATCATAGGAGATAGATAGATAGACAGATAGACATATACATTTATTTATTCATTTATGCCTATTGCAATATTAGACAATACTCGTCACAATCATTACCATGGGTTGCTCTGTGACAGACAAAGAGAGGATCACGCGTAGTTATATACATATTAACATATCCAATATACGTACACCTAATTTAATATGTCAAATTACTCGGTAGATTATAATATTAAATGAGAACCGCTGTTGAATGGAGGGTCGACGATGATGGTTGGAGGAGGGAGAAGGAGAGGGCGGACGGGCCGAGGCTGTGACCGACTTCTCGTACTCTTAAGTGGCACGCGACTCTCCCCCTCTCTCCTGCTCCTCCTCCTCCTCCTCCTCTCCCCCTTCCCATACCAAATAGGCCTGGGTTACTCACAATCAGTCAGAGTATGTAGCTGTGCTGAACGCGCTAGCGAACGTCCTGCGTCGTGCGTCGTGCGTCGTGCATTGCTACGTGGTGCAGCAAAGGCAACACAGAGGTTATACTCGGCTCGTCTTCGGTCGACGTTGTTTAGAAGTTGACTGGACTGACGGTCATTGCTCAATGCTCAATGCTTGATGCTAGATGCTGAATGCTCTTTGAAGAACGTTGCTATGAGTTTATTACTCTGAACGGTTACGAGGGCGATTCATGATATACATATAATCACGCGATTCGAGGAGAAGGAGAAAAAGAAGAAAAGATGGGACCACTGCAGTGCTGGGAGTCTGACGATGAGCGTTTAGGCTCTTTTAGCTTTGCGTCGTGTATAATGTATGATATACATACACGCACGTTACGCTACGCTATGCCGTGCAGGGCGCTCGCTGTAGTAGCGCTCGTGCAATTTATGCTTTGACTTCACTTTCTCTCTAACCGCGACGACACGCTGTTTAAACTAGACGTTTCAGCGAGCGCGGCGGGACGTACGTGTGAAGGATTTTCGAATAGCTCTGGAACGAAGGACGCTATTTTGTATTTTTAATTTTCAGTTAAAACTCATTCGATGATCAAATGCCTTGAATTTTGTTGATCGCTTTCGAGAATTTGAAGATTATATTCATGTCATTCTATAATTTGTTGCAAAATTTCGGAAGAAAAGAAGAAATTGCTTTTTTATTCATTTATGTATTTTATGCGAATGGATAGATATACCTATAATTCGTTGTTTAAACATGAAAAAAATTAATTTATGATATGGGTCTATCATTCATCACGTTATAGCTGCGACACAGTGTTGCAGGGTTGGCAACGCTAAATTCTCGAGTGTAAAGAGGAGTAGGCGTGTATGTGTAGGTACAGGTACATGGATAACATAACCTCGTATTTATCGATAAATGTGTATTTTATTGATAAGCGAGTGATTAGAGGTAACGGCTGTACATGTATAGCTACTAATTATTACGACGGAAAGTGAAGAGAATAAAAAATAAAAATACAGATCCGAAATATGAAACTAGTGTCAGAATCGCAGCAATGATCGAATAACAAAATTTTTTTTAGCGATTTTTTTTTTTTTTTTTTTTCAATTTCTATTTTTGCACAGAAGTTAAAAGCTTTTATATACTGCAATTGTCGCGTAAAACTTCGCATGGTTCGTTCATTATTCGGCGGTGCAACAGAAACGGCAGCGACAGCAACGTTTGTATTTATGCAAATACGTTTTGAAACTGCATGAAATCGCGTCGAGAGAACGAAGGAACGAACGCGCGATGTTTAGGTATACATAGGTAGAACAGGGTCACCGCAGCTCGCTGTGCGCTCATTGTCGTTGTAAACCACCTTCAATTTAATACTTCTAGATACGTATAGCATATTAACTGTCCAGGAGATCGTATTAGCTAAATATTTGAATCTTGGAAGAAATTTTTTCCACAGCCAATTATAATTCTTCTTTTTTATCTTCATTCTTTTGCGATTTTTCATCGACTTGCGTCTCGCGCCTGATTAACTTCTTCAGTTTCCTCCCATACATTCGTCGTTTCAATATTAAAAAAGTAAAAAGAAAAAAAGAAAGAAGGAAACAGACCTAGGGGGGGGGGGGGGTCTACCGGGTACGATTTATTGTCTTTTTTTTCTTTTCTTTCGATATGTTGTTTTTTTTTCGGTTATATACTGACGCTTTTGAGAGAGTGGTTCTACGGCAGCCAAGTATCGTGATCGGAATACAAGCGTATATCGAGTAAACTATTTTGCAAGTCGTATCATCAAATTTGGCACACTTTTATTACCATAATGGTAAACTAATTAATATGAATAACAATTTTAAAAAAATCAAAATTTTCTCGTTACGGTCTTCAATATAATTACTGATATCTATGTATACTAACTGGATAGCTGACACACAGGGGCGGGTCTGTGCCTCAGAAAACGACACAAGCGCCACGACACTTTTCTGAAACGACGCAGTCACGTGGCTTTAGCATGGGAAATTCATACACAGTAAGTCACGTGACTCGTTAGTTCGAGTTGGACAATTGCAGCGCTTGTGTCGTTTTCTTGGTCTTCTAATGGGCAGAGGCCGAGTGCGCTAGTCAGCTATCGAGTTAGTATGGAAATCAGTGAATATAATATAAATTCTGCAATTATATTTACTCGAATAAAACAAAAGAAAAAAAAAATTGTTGTTTCTATCAACACTACAATCGTACCTATATCGTCGGTGAAAATGTCTGAAAAAAAAAAAAAAAAAAAAAAAACTAGCGAAAGTGAAAGAAAAAGGCCGTCGGCAACGTAGCTGTATATGTATTGTATGTATATACGTCAAACCAGTTGGAAATCAAATACCTACTTGTAATACTACACAGTCTCGGCAGGAAATTGCGATTTGACAAACAAAGGACGGTCGTACGGCATACACTGACACATACGTTATTTCTGTGCGTGTGCGTGTGTATTTGCGTGTATGGGCATAGGTAAAGGTATGAGAGAGCGAAGTTTGGCAAGCGTTGCGTTTTGAGCTGTGAGCCGCCCCTTTCCCTGCTTTCCGTGAAATTTCCCTCCTCTCTTTTATTCCTATTTTTTTTTTCTCTGCTTCTTGAAAAGACGCAGTCGTTCTGTGAAAGAGGATGGCAGCGGCGTGGGGGGAGAGCTTGTGCAACAATTTTCGCACTCTGAATCTAAGTGGGGTATATATCGGGGGTATGTATAAACACGTCGCGCTTTCTCGGTGATTGTGAGTGAAAACAGCGAGTAAAACGTAAGAGCTTGTATATATGGGGTATTCCGTACCAACTCAGCGAGCATTTTTGGATTTGGCTGTTTTTTTTTTTTTTTATATCGGTAGTACCTAGTGAAAGAAATATTCCCGAATTTTTTTCAGATTTTTATTTCCACCCGTGAATTTTTGAATAATTTATTTTGGATCGCTCATAACCTCAGAAAAAAAGCGTTGACAGGGCACTGCGCAGCTTACATTCGTACCCCAGCCCTGTCTGCGTCACCTATGAGTTCCGTGATTGGTCAACTAGAATATCTTCCGTAGCTCGGAGACTATTGGGCCCCCGAATTTTTGATGAAGGAAATTTAGTCTTGGAATTCGACGAGGAATCTACCCTCAAAATATGGTCGGCTCAACCTGAATCACCCTGTATACATATCGGACTTTTGTATGATTCCGCGTCAATTTCGGAGATAATAATTTGGTCGGTCTTTTCATCTGAGAAACCGCGTATGATGATATAGCATAGTCGCGAATTGTACGAAATCGAAAGCGCGATTAAAAACAATGTTTGGGAACATGTTATAGGCATTTCACATACAGGTAATTCTCTTCTGGCGTCGTGGAGAAATATACTATATCTTTCAGCACATCGACATATGTATGTCGTCGCCAATTGCTGTTTTAAGCCGAACTATATATGTATATATACATACGTATATGTACTGCAATATGTTTGACAGATTTAAAAAAACATCATGGTTTAAAAATACTGTCAACAGCTGACAATGAGCGATAAAAGACTGCAACTATTTCGATATATCTCTCTAATAATAAATATCTACTTT
Organism: Tenthredo distinguenda; assembly: GCA_947538915.1. Classification (NCBI taxonomy): domain Eukaryota; kingdom Metazoa; phylum Arthropoda; class Insecta; order Hymenoptera; family Tenthredinidae; genus Tenthredo; species Tenthredo distinguenda. The sequence goes on from OX384538.1 coordinate 5,381,815, forward strand.
ACACATATACGTTTGTCGCGTACCTATATACGTCAGGATGGTCCATTTTAATCGCCCCAGGCGAATATCTCAAAAACATTCAAACATTCCAATTTTAAATTCTGCCAAAAAAATCTTTAGCGAGGGTAATAAACAGTGAATATGTGCGAAAGCTGGGGACAGAAAAAAAAATCTTTTGCGAAAGAGAAAAATTTGCAAATTTTTTTTGCAAAATATTTTGTTTTCTAATTTTTTTTAAATTTCGTATTTCAATCGGTCTTTGATCTTGGTATCAACTGCTCGTATCCAAAATATGTGTTCCCTAACTAAAATCCGGAGTTACTTGCGAAATCTCGGAAGTGGCGAAATCCACAAATCAACACATACCATTATCTCCCCCCCTCCCCCTCGAAGCCCTCCAAGTTTTGTATGAAACTTTTTCTTGTATAACTTTTAGTTTTGGAGATATTCGCATGGGGCAAAAAAAAAGAAGCCAACATAATTCAATCTCCGCAAAAGAATTTCGTTTGTCGAAAAAAAAAAGTTAATACAAGAAAAGAAACAAAAAATTTTTTTTTGTAAAAGTGAAGAAAAATGCAAAAAAGTGCTCCACGCGCAAAAAGAAAAGGAAAAGAAATGAAGTTTTCCTTCAAATTCGATTGAAAGAAAAAAATATGTTTTCTAAAAGAAATGAAAAATTCGATTTTACATCGCTTCGTTTTAACATTATACCTTATTATCACGATGCACGTGCATGCGCGCTACAAGCGCGGTGTGACTGTAAATCAACTGTAATTATTACGTGTATGTATACATAGATTTGAGAGATTCTATACAATGTGAGTATACGTGTACGTGAATGTGCAGTGGCTGCGTGGATCTGACCGCACTGTAGAGATCGACTCACTTGAACTAGGCGAAATTCGAATGTCGCGCGATCCACGTATCGAAGTACCCAGATAGACGGGGCAAGGGTATAGTTGGAAAGGATGCGACTGATTGCGAGAAAGAAAGCTCCCCCTTTTCTTAATGGTTAATAAACTGTTGCGGCAAGAGCAAACAGTACCGTGGAGCAGAAGACTTTAACAGAATATAATCGCCTGAAGGTATTACTTTTTCTGCATCGCATCGCATCGCATCGAATCGCATCAAATCGCATAGCATCGCCTAGCTTCGCGGCTCTCCGAAGGACGGGAATAGTATGGTATACGTACTCACGACGACGACGACGACGACTTATAGACTTACCGAATAGAGTACGAACTGCAGTAAATGACTTTTCGACCTTTCCATACCTACATTCGATGGTATATAGTAGTAATATACATACGTATACACAGGTGTAGGTATATAGAGATCATTATTACCGAGGCTAAACTCCTACGTGTGCAGCACCGAGTAGAGACTCATTATTTGTGAATTGAATTAACGAACGTTTAGAATAATGCATCCTTGGTTTTTCGGAATATGTATGTACATACGTATGTGTGTATGCATATGTGCGTACGACCATTTTTGAATGAATAAAAATTTATTCAATTATAAAGATAAATAGAATATTATTCAATTAGGGAAATGAAATGAAGAATAATCCATTTTTTTCTTTCTTTATAATTCTTACATCGGCGACGGCGTAATTATTCGCAAGGGAGTGCAATCAGAGAAGAAGGTGCATTGAATAGAGTCTCTTCTCAGTTCACAGTCCCATTTTTGTTGACTTAACATATTATGCCATTTATTGAACTCACATAGAGATTCACCAATGTTAAAAAAGACCTAATTTTAAAATTGCAAATTTTTTTGTTTGCCCATGATTCTTATGCCTATATACTTTCATTTTAATTCATGAACCTAGGTACTAATGTAATTAGAGACTATCCGGTCATATTTATTTCTGTGAAAATTGTGTGAATTTCGATCTCTTATTCTTGATATTGTTATTATAAATAAAAGAATATTTTTCAATATTATTGGAAGAAAAATGTATTTTTTTTTTACTTTCATATTCTTCTGTCTAATTATTCAAGCACAGGTGATATCGTTTTCGAGTAGATATCAAATTTTTTCCTAACCTGATAGATTTCTCCTGAGTTTGTAATAAAGAGATGAAAAAAAAGGAATATAAACTGAAAATTTGGAAAACTTAAATTTATATAAGAAGCGACTTAATTTTATTGAATTGTGACCGTATAGCGAGGAAATGAACATACATGCAATTACCTGTATGTGTACAATATACCAGCCGATTTTCTTACAGTTTGAAATTCCATATAGCATATATCATGCGAGGCGGTAACCGCAAATAATAAATAAATAAGTTAATACGAGTGGAAATCGCGTTGGTTTTTTAAATCACGTATCATGTATATGTATAAGCGAATTTAGAATCGCGATATTCCATACGCTAGGGGAGAGGCAGAAAAAATATACCGAAATATAATGCAGCGCTAAAAACGTCGCGACATACACGTTGTATATATACACAGACGTTCAACTATAGAGGACATAACAGAGGACATCTCAAGACGTAGGAAGAGGTGTTTTTAATGTATCAAATAATATGAAGTCGATAAATTATATCGCTTCTTTTTTTTTCTTCGGTTTTCGGCCTTGGCTATATTCACGTACGACGTCCGGTCGATCTGAACTAATAACTGAAATGTAAATATGGAAGAACGTAACATTTTGAGATGTGTGTGATCGGAAACCGTATGGTAAACTGCACTGTATACTAGGATAGACAGAAATTTGGTCACTTCCTCATATCGGCTTCCAGTCGATTTACAGTATCTGATTATATACTAAGAAATAAAAATTAACAATCTAAACATCTTATAAAAGTGTTGAGCACTTGTGACATTGAATATCTCGTATTTCTCCCCCTCTCCCCCTCTCTCCCTCCTCTCTCTCTGTCTTCCTCTCACACATTGAGGAAGACTGCAATAACACCGACTTTGACTTACCTACCTATTAAGAATCGGATAAACAGACGCGATGATGTATAGTTGACGTAACATGGAAGAAGATGTTCTTTGCCGCAGTAATAACTACGCAGGTTGAATATTTCGTGATTGTTATCAGATTTCAGTAGAAAACAGTATCAATTCACCTTATCAGTTTTCAGTTTTTTCTACAGCTTCGGAACACGATACCAACCCATGCGATTTCATCGTTTACACGTCTTTTCACAAAAACATGCACTAGTTTACAAATAAACAGTTTTTCCGAAATATATTCGATGCTTCAGTTGAAAAATTTGTAGGAGAGCTGTTTCTTGTCAATTTGAAAGATCCATCTGAGAATAAAAAATTTATTCGAAACGGTGAGAAGTTTCCGTACAGAAAACCAAATCGAACTTCTGACGTCAGGTTCATTTGTCGATAATTGGTAAGATCGGGCATTCGAGTATTCGGAAATCTTTCGGAAATTGACTTTATCCCACTAAATTCATGATTGTTGTGCAACGCGACTCTCCGTTGAAAATTCTACATACTTACGCAACTCGTTGACCTGTACTCGCATCAGCATTTTCCGTAGTTGGCAACAGTCGTCAGCCTTGCTGCACGTGTATAATGTGTTACCTACACGTACGTATTTAACTATGAACCTTCATACATAGTAAGTCCGATTATTGTCAACGGTCAATTCCGTCCAGCGCATTGCGAAGTCAAGTAGAAACAATGGGTTCAGTTATACGGTATTAGAGTTATTACAAATTAACGACTGCAATGTGCTGCGCGTAGGATAAGGTCGAATCTTTATACCATAATCAGATATCGTGCCCTAATTAACCCAGTTAAATATCCCACAGGCTATAATTAAATTCAATGACCTGATGAATAATCGAGAAATCTATTGAGGGGGCATATGTATTTTCGAGATGAAAAATTTTCACACATTTTCGGGGATTGTGACGACTAAGGTGAATGATAACACACGGATATCCTGTTTCAGCCATGGGTCAACTATTGACTTGATTTCGAAGTCAATTTTAGTTCAAATTGGATCCAGCTCGGTGAGCCCACTCAATACTGATGTAATTCTAGCCTGGACTAGGGTTATAAAACAATATCGAATTTTTCGTACATTTTCAGATTTTCAAAATCCGTATAAAGAAAAATAGAAAAATTTGAATTTTCTAGGATTTTTTTCAGCCAAACGAGCGAATATTTTCAAGTTCTTTTAGTCCACGCCAGAACCACGTGCCAGGACTGCGTGTGCGAAAAATGCTAGATCCATAGGAATAATGGCGAGTTAGTTATTGAGGTTACAATCAACCTACGCCATTTTCACAGAGCTCGCTTCGATCTATGCTGGCGACCACGTGATGTAAGATGCGAGGGTTCTTAGCATCGAGATTTGTGGTTGAAACTACCTAGAATAAAGGCTTGAAACAGGACATCTGTGTATTATTTACCTCAATCGCTACAATCTTCGAAAATGTGTCCAATTTTCACATCCTGAACATTACCCAAAGGGGTTGATTCTGACACCTGCGATTTGGAATACTCCCGAAACAGCCAATCAGTACTCTGGACAACAGCGATTCCTGCGCACGAATTGGTCGTTTCGGGAGTTGTCCAAATCGTAGGTAGGTATCAGAATCAACCTCGTTGGGGTACCTCGTACACCCTTAACAGAGATAATAAATTAATCCAAAGATTGAGATTTTTGTTAAGAAATGACGCAAAAACAGATTTTTTTCTTTTTTGTTCATTGCGAATCTGTTCTACGGCTTTTTCGATACATCTGACGCGTGTGACGTCCTTCATTTCGCGAATCTATTCACCTTATCGCTAGAGACGTAGTTACAAGGTCGAAAGTGCGCGCGGGGCGGTAATAATTATCATCGCGTATCTTTACGCCGCGGCGTTTGCAATATTAAATTTTGTAATTAAAGCTGTAATTAGTGCCCTTGAGATTACATAAAACGATATAATAAAATCGCGTATAGGGACCTACATATACATACCTACCGCGTTACACGTGCCTTTACTTTCATGGCATGTTTCACGTCAACTCGATCGGATTATAAAAAATACAAGGAACAACCTTACGCTGTCAGTCACAGTTTTAGACGTAATCGCTCAACTTCATAGCTGCCGATTTCGTCGACGATAAAGTGCCGCCGTAACAAGTTTTCATTGTTTCTTTTTCCCTTTTTTTTTTAATTTAATTTTCTTTATTCTTTCCTCTTTTCTTTGGAATTTTCCACTTAGCACAAAATGGTTTTTCTTTATGAAAAAACCTGTCTGACGTACTGTCGTCTACAGATTGTCACTATTCTGCGGACTAAGTTGAACCGAAACGACCCATATATTTAAGTAGATATACATATATACCCATACGTGGGTATATGTACATATTTATGTGCAAATGTATACGTATATACGCATTTGGCCTACTTCATTTAACGAAGCGAGACTCTCATTGACAGGGGAGGTATTCAGTGACAAAACCAGGTCACACACTCGACATACTCGGGGAACTTAACAAACTTTTCGAGTATCACATACGTAAATTGTATGTATCGACAAAAAAGTTGCCAATAAAATTCGAGAGGGAATCTTTTGTATGAAAAATCGAATTATATGCACAGAGAAATGGATTATTTATTATAAAATATAGTTGAATAAATTTGGTGAAAATGAATATTTTATTTTCCGTCATTCCGCAGGGTGAAAATGAAATAGTCGTAGAATTTTTCTATACATTTTATATGCTATTTATTATTCTAGACGTACCTATATGTATATAGAAATTGAGCACGCGCTTGATCGTCGCAATTGACTGGCTTGATTATGGAAATTATTTGACCCCTTCTTATCCCCCACTCTTGACTTACGGTCAAAATCTTTCTTTAACACGCTGTCAATTTTGCCCCACTTTAAACGTTTTAGCTGTATACGTTATTATGTAGGTGGTCGATTGTTTATTCGCTTTCTGCATGTATACATATAGATCTCGACGTTTCTCGTGCCTTTTTCGTTTTTTACAATGTCTAGGTAATAGCTGGTTACATCTATAGCCATACTTACAAGCACGTTCCCAAGTACAATCCGAAAGTTTGAAAAACCTTTTTTTTTTAAACAGTTTCAACATTTTTCGAACGAAAATTGAAGAAAAAAACAAAAGCCCCCAAAAAAATTAAACGAAAGTGCTGAAATATTCGTCCCTGATTTTTATCGACCCTTATGTGATTCGATAAATCGTAACATTTTTTTTTAACGCGACCTCGAATTCACTTCTCAAATATTGACTTCGTTAAATTACGTACAGTATAAGCAATCTTTAATTCATTCCCTATTTATTTCTATTCTCGTAATTTTCTCTGGATAACAGACACGAGAAAAAAAAAAAAAAAAAACTTGCCATTCGCACGATCCATATTTCATCGAGGCGGTCAAGTTCTTTTTTTTTTTTTTCTTTTTATTCGACCTTTTTTTTTCTTAATTTTGATAATTTATTCGTGACGGTGGAAGTGTAGGTCAAGCTTTAACGGAGATTTAAAGTTTATAGCTACTGCTATTCCCCGCACAGGTCAAGGTTTTCTACTACAATAATAATATCAATAACAACAACAATAATAATAGTAGTAATAATAATAATAATAATAATAATAATAATAATAATAATAATAATAATAATAATAATAATAATAATAATGATAATGATAGTAGTAATGATAATAATAAAAAGAGAACCGAATCAACGAAATCTTTTTCGGCAGATTAGATTTCGCTGACTATAGGTTAATCACGGACCGCGAAATGTGCCAACGGAAATTCTTCGCCCGATAAAGCCGGATCAATCTGATCGTATCATGGTATATACATGTATATATTTATATGTATAGTTTTATACTCGTAGAATTGAAATAAGTTGATAGTGAATGTCGTGGGCCGATCAATTGACGAAATTTTATATACGTACGCAATATTTTTTGTTATAATATAGGTCAACGACTCAACTTTTATAACGAGTATTGTATATAATCGGCATGAATTACCGTACCGTTTGTGAACAATACGAAAAATTTACGGAATCGGAGGAAAAGAGAATAAAAGAAATGAGAAAAAAAAATTAATTGAAATAATTGACATTTTCGAGGTTCAAAGGTGTACACGATGTGGAAATTTTCACTTATTTCGGAATATATTATTGTCTTTTGATTGTTTGCGGAAGAGATCGTGAGCTGCCGCGATATTGACAAATTTTGGGTAGCCCATTTGCTATTCGTTTTATCAAAAATAGAATAAACAAATTTTTTCGTTTTTTTTGTTTCGTTCTTTTTCTCTTTTCTTTTTTAAACCTCTCTCTTCTTTTCTACGAAATGGTTCGGACTAAATTTCATCGAGAAAATAAATCTTTGGTTATCTGCGTATAACAGTACCGAGATATTGATTTAATGAATTTATATTAATTTTCAGTGAAAAGAAATATTCGAAAATTGAAATTATGAAATTAAACGAGAATGAAAAAAGAGAGGAAGAAAACACAGATTCTGAAAATTTAAAGAATTTCCTAAATTTTTCAAAATTTAACTTTCGAATTAATAAAATCGTCGAATTAGGAATTTTGACAAAATTGAACCGTAACGTTAACGAAGACAAAAATGATTTTTGCAAGCTCGGAACATTTTATCAGTAATTCCTTTCGAAATAATTTTATCATTTCATTGGTCCTCCAAAATCCAATACGTAACTTCAGTTTACAGATAAATTAATAGATTATCCTCATATATTTTCATAATAATTTTATACGCGCCCTCGAACTTATTTATTAATTATGTAATCGAGTCCTGTATACATACATACATACATATACATATATACCCAAGGATGGTGAGAAATGAAATTCTGTTAGTCGTATGATATTTACTTCTTTATTTTTGAGATTCATAATTTTGCTATATTTTACAACCGTGTCATTACTATATTACCTACTACCGAAAAAAAAAGAAAAATATCTGCAATCCCAGCGACCAGCTCTGCTGCCTACGCATATTATTATTTCCAAACACTTCTTCTTCTTCATTATTATTATTATCATTATTATTGTTATTATTGTTGTTATTATTATTATTATCATTTTTTTTTACCATAGTTAAGATTTCTCAATCGCTTATAATATACAACGACCAAAGACTAACGCGGGTAAATTTCGTTGACATAATTATCGATTGTGACTGATTACCTTTGATTACATGTATACTGCGTATACCTACCTACTTTCATCTATATGTATAGTACTTTAGATTGTTGAATCGACATCGACATTTTCGAAACGAAAAATTCGACAAATTCCTGTGTGTATAAAATGTAGGAAAAAAAATTGTTGGGTGAAGAAAAAAAAAAATAAAAATAAAAAGAAAAGATCGTGAACTTTCTTCGTCATCCGGAAATAAATCCCCAAGCCCTCAAACACACACGAGAATGAGGCGTACAATGCGTCATCCTTCGTTCAACCACGTGTGCCTCTCTGCTACAGCGGCAGCGACAGGCAACAGGCTATTGTAATCTCAACGTAACCGTAAACTCGTATCGCGTTGCGATCGCGAGTAAATTAATAACAGGCGTTTTATATTATATATGTATATGTGTACGTAATGTAATAGGAAGAAAGGGAAATAAAATAAAAGAAACAAACGAATAAATAAATAAAAGAATAGATTTAAAAAAAAAAATGGGAAAAAAGATGGAAGAATATAGACGCGAGGAAAATCGTTTTGATTTGATAGTTCTGTGAGTTTTCGGTAACTGGAACACCGCCGGTGTATAACGTGTGACGAAGGCGTCGTAGTGTTTTGTGTAAACAAACGATTCTCTAAAAAAGGGGAGCGACCTGTCCTACTATCGTATACCAGCTTTTGTTCGCATCCAACAGAGTGGACTTCCTCCTATTCGTGAAGAGAATACCGCAAAACGGTCCTCGTCGACTTTCCCGAACCCCTTCTTCTTCCTCTTTTGTTTTCCCTTCTTTTTTTTCTCGTCTCTGATTCACACAAACGAAAAAAGGAATTCTTTCGTCAAATTAGTCAATTTCATCGTTTTTTTTTTTTTAAATTCACATAGACCGTTCATGCTGCACCGATCTACTCTGCAACTCGAAATCTATAATACCTAGTTCACGCTTGTTCCCATATGCGATTTATAATTCATACTGACGTAATTTAGAAAGTTCGCGTTAAACATTTGCAACTGATTTCGCTTATGGCACGCTTACATCTCGTTTCCAACCCCCTCCTATATAGGTATTCATGTTCATTATATTTATAAGCCGCAATATGTACCGAGTATTGAATAAATACCATTACGATTACCTACTTACTTCGATGTATTGTACGACTAGATCGTAGCCTCAGATCTTCAACATTTTTACCTATATACGACTTGGAAACGTTACATTGACTCTGTTTCTTTTCACAACTGATTTTAGGGACTCCGTCTTACACAGATTTGATCCAAATTCCGAGGGAATATTCGCCATTGATTCAATTTAAGGACAAACCGATGACATTTGATATGAATTTCATTTTTAGATACAAAAATTTTTCGTTTCAAAACATTCTCTTGCAAACGTTGAGAATAAAAAAACCGTCTTTCGTGCTCAAAACGATGGAAGACTTACGTTATCTCTGTATGTTATTGGTTCGTGCCAGAATTGCATCATTTTAGAATATTCTCTCAAAATGTAAAAAAAGTTTCGGTCATCTTTGAGAATAGTATCAACCGGCTGTGAAAAAGCTGAACAAAAATTGTTCCAAAGGTACCCTCCTTCCCCCCCCCCCCTTAATGCTACTTTATTACCGCGAATCGAAGACTTTGGTGGTTCGAAATTTCGTTATTCAGGTTTGTTATAAATAGTTTCTGGCTCGAGTCCGAGCACGATGAGGTGTGCACACTGACACACGAAATACTCGAAACGCCACCGAATGTGGTTAAATATATCGTCGCGCCGCAGGAAACTGGGCTGACTGGACAGGATATTGGCTCTCGTCAATAAACCGAATCACCAATATTGCGCCCCGAGGACACCTCGGCTTACTCGTTGTACTCGAACAGTTTCATCGGATTAAACTCTCACTCGAAGAAACTGAATTAATACGTTATACTATCGAACGAAAAAACGAGAAGCGGAAAATTTGAGATTCGAGAGAGGAAAGAATTTCGTTTCCGTCTCTCGGATCGATTTTTACTTTCTTTTCTCCCCTTTCCTTTTACTCTTCTAGCTCTGTCCGATTTTCGCAATTTAGTATGGCGATTGTCCCGCTTTTCTTTCGCCGTATTAGAGAGGGCTAAGCAGCCCAGTTCCCCTGTGGACTACATCGGCTTGCACAGGTCCACCTACCTACTCTACTCCTCGCGGGAGGTTTGCCAGGAAGTGAAAGCGACCCGGCTGAATCGAACCGGCGTACTTTTACTCTTTCGAACTCGACTTCGACTCGTGAAACCGGCCAGCTTAATAAATACAATTTTTAGCGAACGAGGTGTGCACGCGTGTACACGCGGTTGCTGAAAAATTATGTGTGTGGGTGAATTCGTATCGCAGGCCACACATATCGCGTACGCGGAGACTAGGTCGCTCACGTCAACCCTGGCTATATCGATATAATGCGATTGTGAAAATTCTATAGCAACGGAGGAAATTTAGAACAGGACTTACGGAACAGGTTCATATACGTATATCGGAAAAGGGTTATGATCAGGCAATGGAAATGAGGGAATGATTCATTATCGGGGGAAATTGTTCCCTTTGAAATTTTCCGGAGTGAAAACTCGTGCGAGTTTCCTCGCAAGAGTGAAATCCGGTAGCGTTTTTCGGGTGGAATTATTAAAAGTGGCACGATTTTCACTTTCGACTTTTTTTTAAATTGGGATTGGAGTATCGTAGAACGATTTTATCTCGGGGCGAACCGATAATGTATGAAGATAAGGTAAGCGGCACTTCTTTTTTTTTTCTCAACGTTTAACGAAAAAATGTCTCGAAACCAAAACTTTCTTATCGACGAGTTAAATTTATCCAACGTATTAATCGGTCTGCCCCGAAATCACATCGATTTAGAATATTCCCCACGAAATTTGAACAAGTTTCGATCAACGATGCAACCTGTACCATACACGACAACCACTTTTTCTTCTTATTATGAACTACGTCTCGAAATGCTAGTAATCAAACGTGAATAGACTGATGAGTCAAAAGAATATTTCTTTGCAGCATATAACAGTGATTTTGAAATAAATAATTATTACGTTATTTAGATTTTTCTTCGTTTATTTTTTATTTTTTTACATTTTTTTTCGTTATATCTTGTCACCTCGTCGGTATGATTTTATTTATTATCTCGACTATCGAGCGATTCGATAAACAATTATTCAAATTGATTTGTTGTCTTACGCATCTGTAACCAGTGCGTATAAGGTGAATAGGTTATTCTTTGGATCACTTATAACGTACAGACAAACGTATATTGCAATTAAATGTCTTATGTATAATTGATATTAATTTATTCTGAAAGGTCGAGGCTGCACAGGTATATATGCAGATATGTAACAATTTGAGGAAAAACAAAAAGAAGAAAAAAAAAGTGAAGCTCGCGTAATACGGACAAGCTTCTTTTTCTTTATTTACCTTTTTTTGTTCGTCTATTACTCGATTACAAAAAAAAAAATTCTCATAAAAAAGCCAAAATAAATTATCATCGTTTATCCCGCTTGATGTTTTTATTGATTAAATTTTTTTTTGTGTATCAGCTGCTTCGTTTATTAGATAAAAAAAAAAGACCTTCTTCGGAAGTCTGAAGAGAAGAAAAAAACAAAAAAAAAAGAAACATAAATCAAAGAAGCAAAAAAAGTAATTGCACATTTGTCTATGTATACATATACATAAGTTACGGCATTTAATGCCACGTATGAGTTTCAAGTAAATCATCAAATCATCATTCATGATCCTGTAATGTAATCTCTCACTCTGAGCTAACGTACTTATGCGTTTGAGAGGAACGTAAACGAAACTAAAGATTCGAGGACGACTTTCGATTCTTCGTCTTTCCCGGATTATCGAGGTAACGCGTAGGTATACGAAGGTAGATGGATATAGGTATATGTATATATGTATATATGTAGAAAACTAAACGAAACTAAACGAAGCGAAGCTGCTGTCGAATAGACTACGTCTTGTGTAAAGGTTGAGCAAGCGAGCGAGCGAGCGAGCAATGGGCGAAAGCACCTTCGAACGTCAAAAATCAATACATAGGTTATTTCAGACACTTAGAGTCATAAAAGTAAGTAAGTAAGTGAGTAAGTGAGTGACTGAACGTATAGGTATCCTCTTTTGTTAACAAAGCGTAACTACGGGCGTTCAAGGAAATAAGGCAATTAGCAAAGACTCGATGTATCATAGTTATACTCGTCGCGATATTGTTTTTGAAATATCAAAGAAGATTATATCATCTCACAACGAGTCTTTCAAAAAAACGCCTTCTGTTCTCTCTGAAGAAAAAAAGAAACCGAAATGAAGGACAATACCGATGCTGGTAATAGTTTCCGGCCTTTACATTAAAATCGGTATAATACAACACTCGTTCACGTTTATTTCCCTGATTTGTCAATGAAACCAAAAACGGTCGATTGATCGAACAGCTAAAAGGATCATCGATGTACGGATTACTTTCTAGCTCGTATCTACGGTCTGATTCGATACTTTACGCTAATACGACGAGAGCTCGTTGATCTTAGCTCGCGTTTGAATCATCGAATCAATTATCCGGCACCGAAAACCGAGAATCTCACGTCCAATCGAAACTAAAATTGAAATCGAGTGTCTCAAAAGCGAAATCCTTCCTCAAAATCTCACGTAATTTCACGTGAGACGAGACGAGGGAAAGAAAGTGCAGCTCATGTATCGATTTATTCAAAAGTCGCGGGAACGTTTCATGAATTTGTTCCGAAGTCCAGATTCAAGGATCCTCGATCTTCGACTAGGAACAATAAATTTGAAGGCCGCAGTGTTAATCAGTGGTGATAAGATAAGGACGTCGATCACCGACAAATCCTTGCGAATCGTTGAAATCACGAGTAAATAAATTTCCTCGCAATTTCGCATTTCATCGAGAAGTAAAGAGTCGGAATGCTCGGCATTGATCCCAGCTCGGTAAAAGGACCCTCCAAAAATGGTGATCAATTCTCCTCGCGTCCCTCCTGCCCTTATTGCACATGGCCGAGTTGAATACCTCGCGTTTTGTCGAGCGACCCTCCTGCAGCCTGAGTTTGCTTCAAAACCACCGAACGTTCGGTCGAGGGCCCTAGGGTCGGGTTATTCACTCCGTTCCCTCCGCAAGTTCGGACCCCTGCTTTTTCTCGCACTGCACCATCGCCGTCATCTCCTCTTCCAAGCATCTGCCATCCTCCGGGCTAAAAGTATGCATGGTCGATCCCATTCCATTTCATTTTCTTCCATCGTTTCGTCCATCTGGTACAGCCACCCACTACGCGACTCTGGAACCAAACAATGAGGGCACATCGAGCGGATATACCCTCATTGCAATAATCTGAAGGATCATTCGCGAGAACCAAAGTCCGATGAATACTCCGAAACAAAAAATATACAGTCGGATTGGAAATGGGACTGAGCATGGGCGAAAAAAAGATGGCTTTGAAATATCCATGATTGGATGAATGGTCCGGTTTTGTGCCCTCGTTGCAGCGAATTCTTCAATTATCAAACGGATGTATATTATTTAATATTTATCAACGTGTGGAAGAAGAGACCGGAAATAATAGAAGCCGAAAGAAAAAGAGAAAAAAAATAGAAAAAAAAGATCTCAACGTCCAAAAGGCCAAGGCAGACGAGTCCGGTTACTGCTGTAAACTGACACTGGATTACCATGAGGATATAATCGACGGTATATTGAGCTACGTGACGTCGAACACATGTATTCAATCGGAAAAGTTTTTTCTCGACTATGAAATAGGAGAAAAAAATTTCGTTGATTACATTCAAAATGTCGCTAATTTATTTATGAAATTTATTCTATCTGCGCTTAGACAATTATTTTGATTCATTGTAACGTCGGAGATATAGAAACTCCGTTTTTGATTTTCCAAAAACAAAATCAGTTCGAAAAAAATCAAACCCTGTCTTCAAAGATTAGCTCAAATCCAAAAAAATCGAATTTTTGATAACGAATTCAGGACATTTATGTAACTGAATTGAAAAATGTAGATTTTTCGAAAAATTCAGTATCGCCATTCTTCCGTATTTAAATCCAATTATTTCCCAACTATGATCGAATAATTCCACTTTTACTCGATCGCCCACGTTGCGCCGTACCACCTCATAGCCGCTACCCACGCGTCCGATCATCTAGAAACGGATGTAATTAGAGAGAATTAAGAATGAAAAATAATTTAATTGAGTTTACGGGTCACAGGTGATTTAGTTGATGACGTAATTACTCGGAGACCGATATAGAACTGATTATACCTGTCCAGTCGATCACCCTAATTGTAAATATAGTACCTACTTACTCCGGTAATTAATCATTAACGAGAGGTTTTGTTTAATTAATTTTTAATCGTTTCTTTTTCTCATCGGAAAACATAGTTCTGGCGGTATTTATTGTCTGGTTCATTTAACTACTTTATATAATATATTAAGGTGCTCCAAAAAAAACATTTTTTTTTTTTTTCCAATTCCTATCATCTCAAAAGTTTCTAGTAGATATAAAAAAAAATTCTCTCGCGAGGACAGCTCGATATTTTGATTCTACGTGACGCTCAAGGGTTTTCCGTTTTCCCATGTAAATAACACGTAGAATTTTTTTTTTTGTATTTTTCGAATAAAACTGTTAAAAATTTTTCTTTACAATTTTGATGGACATATTCTTGTAGGAAATTAAATTGTCTACAAAAAAGCTCTGATATGATTTTCTCGTAAACCTAACGGGTAAAACGTTATCAGACATTGAATACTCGCAACCAAGTTAAATCTAACCGTATATGATTTTAGAACGCAATTTGTATTTCACCGGATTTAAAAGCTAAAAATTATTTCTTATTCATAAAAATTTGATTATTTATTTTCAAAAAAGGTCAATTATTGTAAGCAAATGCTTTATAACTATATCCACCTAGTTGCGAGTATTCAAAGTCTGATAACGTTTTACCCGTTAGGTTTACGAGAAAATCATATCGGAGCTTTTTTGTAGACAATTTAATTTCCTACGAGAATATGTCCATCAAAATTGTGAAAAAAAATTTTTTAGTAGTTTTATTTGAAAAATACAAAAAAAAAATTTTTTTACCTGCAATTTATATGGGAAAATGGAAAACCGTTGAGCGTCACGTAGAATTAAAATATTGAGCTGTCCTTGTGGGAGAATTTTTTTTATACCTACTAGAAACTTTTGAGATGATAAGAAAAAAACTTTTTTTTTTGGAGCACCTGAATATATATTTTTTTTTTCTCAATTTTGACTCAACAATCTACTAGAAATTGAGCAATTTTTCAGTCATATATGTTTTGCCATATGAGTTTTTAATTCATTATTTTCATTTTACTTCAACCAAGTTGACGTGAAATTTCCCATATACTATAGGGAGGGAATGTATCAGGGTCACAAGCTTCCGGTATACTATTCTTAGATGTCTAGTTGTATAGATTCATGCCTGACAATGAGGAGCGCAGGTAGACATGCGGTGGTGTAATATGGGACCGATCTCATTGTCGGTTCTGTCAATAACACCGCAAGGTGCGACTGACAAATGCAATCTCACACACTTTTAATCGCGATATGTATACGCGAGGCGAACCTAGATATATCGATAAGTACGTGTTAATCCAGGACAGGGCCGTGCCGATCAAAACCAACGAGATAATGATCGTTATGGGATGCCGCCTTTTCTAGACAATAAAAATCGACTCTTATTTCACGGATATTTTATCTATAGCTATTCGTTTTCCAATCTCGAATGCAAATTTCTCTTTACCGAGTAAAAATCGTTTGGTTCACGATTTTTTTTTTTTTTTTCAATTGGATTCCGATCTTTACCAGTACAGAAATCGTTTCATTAAAAAAATTTTATATTCATTTTCGAATTTTCGAACATCTCAGTTTCTTCTCCTCTGCGAAAATCGTTCGCTCCACTATATTTGTTCGAATTTCAATCTTTCTCGGAGTCCAGAGCAATTCATTCAACAATTTTTATGTTCATTTTCTAATTTCGAACGATGATTCTCTTTTACCCGGTGAAAATCGTTCGTTTCACGATTCTAATCTATTCCCAATCTTCCCGTTCCAGAAATCGTTTTATTTCACCATTCGTATGTTCATTTTCAAATTTCAGATACCAATTGTCTTCTTTCACTGCAGAAATCAGATTTTCAAGAATCTTGAATTCTGATTAATAAATCTATTTTTTTCTCAAAAACGTTTCGGATTTTTATTTTCCCGATAAAATTTAACGAAAGTAAAACAATCCGTTGATTAACATCCGAAAGTTCGAATATATACCAGACTTCAAACGGCTCAGTTCAGTTCAGTTGAACGGAGTTTGAATTCCCCGTGCTACGTGAGCAAATATTTGAAATGAAAAATTTCTACGGCCTCGAAATGGAAAAGGTTTTCTTTTTTTTTCTGTATTGTTTCAAGTGTCAGACACAGTGGATAATAAAAGGAAAAAAAAATTAAACAAAAAAATTCCACGAGTCAATTATTATCGACATAAGTTATAATATTTATAGGTCTTGCTAATAATCGTATATTTGATACTATTTAGCGACGTTGCAAGACGGTTGCAGACATCAAATGTCCGCATTAGCCGTAATTCTGCACCATCGGCACTATGTCGTTATTATTTAATGGAAATTTTCAGATCGGCGAAAAAAATTCGTACAGAAAAAAAAAAAGAATATTTTATTTTTTTCATCGGTGTATGTAGAACAAAGCATGATATCTATGAAGTTTAATAGTCTCTTGTATTTCATAGTTTAGAGAGTTTATTCAATCCAAACTTCATATACATATATAGATACCCACACCCACACCCATACCTATGACTACCTACCTATTTTGACTGAACATGATTTCCCACTCGAGAAAGTTATTCAAACACAACACAACTAGTCCTCGCTGTAGACTTTCTCCGCATGAGTGTATAGTCTCGGTTATCCGGTGAATAATACCTGCCATGTATATTGTGTACGTAGTGCGAGGTGAAACAATCTTCTATGGTTACTCATTATCGAACGTATTGAAGAAAGAAAAAAAAAAAAAAAGGGAGAAACTGATCGCACTCAGAAAAAGTTTGTTCGATTTGAACGGATCTTTCCTTCGTTCGGACTAATTCTTTGTTCATCTTTTTTTCATTCGAATTGATAATCAATGGTTTATCGGATAAATCGGCTCGTTTGTTTGAAACAAGAATCTTGTTCAAGGTAAACAAATTATTTGGTTCATTGGAAGATACGGTGTTGAAAGAACAATATCAGATTACTCCGACACACCGACTCGCGGGGTTGAATGAATCAAATATTCTGCTCAATTAAATTCATTAGAAGAAAACGAATGGATTCGTTGTATTTTGTGATATCAACCAAATTTTCGATTAAGTTGATCACATTTTTATTGTATTGAATCGAAAAATGACCTGAACTGTTTCTGAGCTTCGTTCTTACAATTAGACTCGCGGCGCGGAAGGGGGGGGTAATCAGAAGTTTTACGCTATTTTTTGTGGGGAAAAAAAAAAGAATTCAACTTACCGCCTGCACACAATGAATCTACATCATAATGCATAACTCCGCGGAGAGTCCGTTGCGGTTCGCGTCTTTTAAATGTAGTGCTGCTGTGCTGTGTGAGGAGGAGAGCTGATGACCTACTGTAGTAAGTGGCTCAGGGCCGTTTCGGTGCCCAAATTTTTTTCCCCACCACTTACAACCCCGTTGTGAATGGTGTTTCAGTCCTCTCTTTCCTTTTCTCTCATTATCTCTATACATGTATTCCACCGCTTCTTGATAAATATCAAGAGATTATCAGGTTCTAAAAAAAGAACGATTCTTTCCTCTCCCTCTCTCTCTTTTTCTCTCCTTCTCCCTTTCCCTCTTTCTCTCTTTCTCTCTTTCTCTTTGCTTCTCGGGAAGAAACTCTTGACTTATGCGGTATATACATACGTATATGCGAAGTGAAGTGTGTGAATCGCTGGGTTTTCTCGAGTTATATAGGAGTCTAAGGTGTATGTGAATTTAGGGTATAGCCACAAACTCGATCGAGAAACCGTTGGGGTAATTGAATCCATAAATTTGGTCGTGACGACCCCAGGTTCAAATTTTAACTTGCTTAACAAAGCCGCGTGACTAATGGAACTAGTTTAATGGGTTATGTTACTAGATACTAGAAAGTCATGTCCTTCTAGGCGCCGGTGAGTGAGCCACGATATTGGGATCGCGGGAAATTCTAGACCTTTCAAGTTTTTAATCGCTCTAAAATACCTACTGCGACTCTTTATTCTGTTTCGTTTTTTTTTCTTCTTTCTTTCATCTTCATAAATATATTAGAATGTGTAAAGTCTGATTCCTTCTTATTCCTCGAAAGGAACAAAACGAGAAAAAAAACAAACTATAGCTATACGAAAGACTTTCTCTCCTCCACGTAAAACGTTCGTTTCATATTTCAGAGACATTCGAATAATTCAAAAGCACTTCGTATGCGCGGTATGACAGTGAGAAGCATTATTTTTTTCTTTATGAAACTCATTCCGTCTAACGGAATAACAGCTTTCTTTTTTTTCTTTTCTTATTTACCATTTCACTTTTCTTTCTTCATTTCCCAAATCCGATTATGATTTTCGTATCTCTCTATCTCTCTTTCTCTCTAGATCTTGAAAAGAAAGAATAAAACCAGAAAATTATGTCAAAATTTTTCTCTTCGAACTTATATTATATACGATCATTATAAAGAAAATGTTATCAAATTAACTCTAGTTATTTATTCGTAATTATAATTTGATTATTATTTCCTATTTTTTTTACCTATTCTTCGCTTTCATTTGATTTCAGATACGCTTTCTTTGAGTCGTCCTTCTCAGGCCTTGTTGTCTGATAGAAAAAAAAAAAAAAAAACGCTATGTCTCCGCGTAAGTAATAAAATTATTCTTTAAATTTTAACCTGTTTATTAATTAAATAATGTCATTATCATTTCGTTTAGAAAAAGAAAAAAAAAACAAAAACGAAAAAAAAACAACACAAAGATAATAAAAAAATGAATATAAAAAAAATGTTCAAATAAGGTTGTAGAAAATCTAGGTATAAGGAATTTTTTATTTCTTGATAATGGTGAATCGCTATTATATAGATCTTGATCGCAGGAACATTACGCGTAGGTATACGTCACATGCCATTACCCTTTGTCACGTTCCATTGGCACACATTAGTCCGTGTAAATTGGAAGACGACTACGTACTGAAAGACATGCCAACACGAGTTTATACCTACCAGTGTCGTTTTATCAACTGACGCGTGTTCAGCAGCATAGCTGTTCAATTAGCTTCGAAGGTCGGTGATTTAGACCTTGGAGAGGTTTTTATCTTTTTATTTTTATTTTTTTTTCTTTTTTCCGACAAGCTTGAGATTACTTTATTCGTTTTAGAAGAAAAAGTTTCGTACTCGCTACTCCCTATGCATAAATAATTATTATTTAGGCCTTAGTTATAGAATAAACGCGATTCTAATTTAGACTAGCATATATAATACATGTAAATTAATATGAACATTTTTTTTCTTCCTTTTTGTTCTATTTTTTCCGTCGTTTATTTAATTAGCCACCTTATGAACTAATAACAATTTTCATTATTATTTTTATCATCATTCGCGTTTTTGAAACAGCCTGTTCTCACGTGTCTATGCTTAACCTTATGCACAAGTCGTTAGATTACGATAATATCTGCTTGTTTCTATAACTCGATCAATGATATATACTGACGTGTATATGTATTTCTGTCAATTATAAATTCAACCGATTGACAGCCAAGTCACATACAAATATTTCCTAAAAACATCTGATTCGATATCTTTTGGATTATTATTCATTAATACTTCAAGACTAGAATCAAAATTTTCGGATTTTTTTTTTTTTTTTTTTTTGGGGCTTAAAGAAAAATGAATTCGACCAATTTATGAGTTCACGTGCGCAAGTAAAGTTATTGCGGTACCATAGCAGCGCTAGAGTCAGCCGTCGTAGTCCATTTATGTAAAACTACCTTGATTGCGTTTAGAACTGTACTTAATTTTCCCACGTATAGGTATAATACCTGTACGTACCTACGTAGATCTGGGAAGCACTACAGAGTAAAGCGAAACCTCGAATCTCCCGAGCCAACCTACTGGCCTTTATAAATATAGGGACAGGTGTCTACGGGTATATATCTAAGTAGATATACGAGTACGAGAGTTTGATTTTATCCAGTAGCGTATACGTAGCGGACCTCGGGCGCCAAGGCAAAGTAAAAGTAACAAGAAAGACGTAGAAAGTTTGCAGCAAGAAACGAAGAAACAGATGAAATGTATATATACATATATATATTTTTTCCTTATTGCAATATTTTAGCATCGTATTTTTATGTATTGGATCTGATCAAAAATGAACTTTCGTATTGAATAACGCAATTATAAATAATTTCAGAGCATTAATTTAGTAGAAATTGTGTTATTGGTACCGAGGGTTTGTCTGTTCCTTTAGTATCAGGGATTTTTGGTGATTCGCAACACTGACCTTGGTACAACTATATCTTACTATATCCATCTTATACGTAAACAAATCAATATATGTGTCTGCAGTGGGTGGGTATCACATTTTTAACCGCGCTATTCGCGTCTATATGTATAATCCTCAGATAAGCGAGACCCCTGGGATAATATGGAATATGTAATACATAGATATTATGTGTAGAATCACCGAAAAATTATTATCGGGAAGAATAGTTGCACGGAGTTATCCGATTACCGAGTTTTCTCGAAGGTGCCTCAACAAATAGTCGGGAATCGTTCAGATTATCGTGAGAATGTCTAAAAATGAATTTTTAGTAGTTTCAATTTTAAGTAAACCAATATTCCGCTGCGGCGGGTGTATGCCTTGTAAAAAACCGGGACGAAATTCCCTCAGCGAAAAAGTCGTGAGTCTAGCCGTTTTCGAATGAGAGCGAGTCGAAGTCGGCCAATCACGGCTCGCCTGTGGCACAAAACGATCGCCGCGGCATCTGGAGGTGGCGTCGCGCGTCAAAACGACCGCTAGAGTGAGCAGCGATTGGTCGAGCTAAACTCTCTGCCATTTGAAAACGGTTGGACTCTCAAAATTTTCGCTGGTATAAAATCTCATCAGTTTTTTACAGAGAATACAACTGCCGTAGAAGTATGATTGATTGCAATACCGAACGTCGAAAAACGCGTACTTCAGACTCACTCTACATTTAGCCGCAGTATTAAAGAATAGAAAATCGAAGCGAACGATTGAATATTCAAATCGCTGGTACTAGCCGATAAGCGAGCTATTTCAGTCTCGACAAAACAAATTTCAGTGAGTATAGAAACGTCCTCGTCGGCTGGGGCTGCGACAACGACGGTATAAGTACGTCTTTGATCGATCGGACGGCAACACGCTGTCATTCAAGGTCGACGAGTGGGAAACTGCGATCTGCCGACCACGAACTAACCACAAACTAACTCGATAGGTACCTACTTCGTATATCAGATATACTCACATCCCGTAGGTACAACCTGTCCTATACTTGTGTAAAGTAATTCAGTCTTGAATTTCCCCTCTACTCAATCTTGAACATCAAAATCACTTTTATTTTCAAGAAAATTTTCGTTTTTGATTAGGAATTCGAAGAGGAGATTCAATTCACGTTTTTCTGAATGTTGTTTACTAATAATTATGAAAATATATAATTTTCTATTTATATACATATGTTATACGGAAGTCGTGATGTACAGATTTGTTAAATCCAGTCAGAATGATCACGGGGTTATTTTCATCCGTAATTGATCTACCAGGCTATTATATAGATATCTAGTCTCGACACCACGAGGCATCTCCGAACGCGAAACGATAAGCGGGCAATTTTCAGCTTCTCGTCTGTCCTTGGATTTAAATTCGGTGTCCCGAGCTACGTCCGACAGAACGAACGAATGAACGACTAACGAACGCAACGCAACGCGCCGGATTATCGTCGTGAGATCCGTCTCCGAGATGAACCAATTCACCAATACGTGATGGCAGCAAACTAAGGTCGAATCTAGATTCGTCTTTCTTGGTTTTCTTTTTTCATTTTTACCCGAAAATTTGTTAAAC
This sequence comes from Tenthredo distinguenda, assembly GCA_947538915.1. NCBI lineage: Eukaryota > Metazoa > Arthropoda > Insecta > Hymenoptera > Tenthredinidae > Tenthredo > Tenthredo distinguenda. The sequence continues at coordinate 5,404,137 of OX384538.1, forward strand.
TCTAACTGAAACGCATTTTTTTCAACTTTGAAAAAGTGTTACCCATTATTTTTCCGCCAGAAAGAAAAAATTGAGAAAAAAGTAGGTCCATGAGTCGTGGCGTACTTTGGCGAGCTTTTCTAACTTCATAGTATATTGAGTTATACATTGGGCGCGTGTATGTATGTATCACAGATATTATATGTACCTACGCAGACATTTACCAACCAATGTACGTATGTACGTGTGTACATACATTCGCGATATGTATTTCGCATGACGACGTCTATCCGAGGCTGAGAGATGCCAGAGGTCGTGCTTGTGGTAGACTCGAGCTCGGGCAAGGACATGGCTACGACTGCCTACCTACGATCACGCATACGTGTGTTCGTTCAATCTACGTATAGATTCTATACGTGACGACGACTAATGTCCACGTGTCCCTCTACAGACATGTGTTGGATGACCTTACGAGTCACTGAGCAAAGTTCTGTATATACATACACATGTGTGTACAATGTATAACGCAGGGGTGTTTGAAAGAAAACAGAAAAAAGAAAAAAAAAAAAACAAAGAGACGGATAAAACGAGATTCGCTTTAATTTTTTTTTCCACTTTTTTTTCACCTCGATACATCAATTATTGCTTTTCGATTCGAATGAACCGTGGAAAATGGTGAATAAAGATATTTTTCAAGAAAAGAAATTCAATTGTTTTTTCATCGTGATAGTGAAAAACTGTAATGAAAATCTGATACTGTCGCTAGAATAAGTAAGTAAGTAAGTGAAACCTCTTTAAATATTGTCACATAAATCAGTTCGAAACTTCGGTTAATTAGTGTAATTACGACGTCATACTTTACAGCGTTGACAGTTTGAAGCCTCCTTATTCATCTGCATCAGCAGTATAACAAGGTTGCTCGTAATTTGTACCATTCTACTATTCATGTATGCAGTATACATATTATTGTAAGGAAATATGTGAATCAACACGATCGTATGTAGGTATAATAATATACGCAAAATGAGGTCGTTAATGAAATTTATAATCGTTATTATTATCGTGGTGTATGAAACTCAGACAAGTATTGTTAACAATAAAGGGTGCTTCGTGTCCTTCTACTTGGAGGGGGTACATATATGTTCAGGTTATGAAAATTAGACAAATTTTTAGGAATCGTGGCGTCTAAAGTAAGGTGCCACAGAAGTGGCATGTCCTATATATATTAGGGTGCTTTTTTTCCGCTCCCGGCCTGAAATTTTGTTGGAAATGATAAAAAAAAATTCCCTCAAAATGTAAGCCCTTAATAATAATATTAAGTACTCTCCCAGAACGTGAAATGATTTCTCATGTAAATTACATGGAAATTACAATTTTTTTTTTTTTCAAAATTCTATAACTCGGTGGCATTTTATGCTATTATATCGCCCAAACTTGCAAATTACTCAGCATTAATTAATCATTAACATATTTGTTATTCGTTCAAATTTTCATTAAATTAAGTATTAATTAAATGTATAATCAAAACTGTATTCACGCAAAATATTATAATCTTTTTCTTTATTCGCAGCTTGAAAAATAGATAACTATTAAAAAATTTTGTAATAAGTAATAGAAAATCAATATTTTTTAAAATTTGACTCAATAATTCATTAAAACTTCACGTTACAAAAAAGTAGAAGCTCGATATCTCGAGAAATATCGATCTTAGGGATTTGGTTCAAATGACTTTTTTTGTAGAAAATTAAATTTCCTACAAATGTCCCATTAACATTTTTCCTGTAGGTTAAGCCATTAATAAAATAACAACAAAAATACAAGAAATTTCTACAAAATTTGACTTTAGTGACCTGTACTGCCTCACCGGTGTGAGTTACAGTTAAGTCGCAATGGGCACTTTTGTAGAGCGCTTAATGCTGAGTAATTTCCAAGTTTGGGCGATATAATAGCATAAAATGCCACCGAGTTACAGAATTTTGAAAAAAAAAATTTTATTTTCCATGTAATTTGAATGAGAAATCATTTCACGTTCTGGGAGATTACTTAATATTAATATTAAGGGCTTATATTTTGAAGGAATTTTTTTTTCAGCATTTCCAACAAAATTTCCGGCCGGTAGCGAAAAAAAAAAATAGTCCCAAAAAAAAGCACCCTAATATATCTATATGCATATTTTGTGACGTCAGAAGCGATGAATTTTCGTCGACAAATTGAGCCTAAACGAGGGCACGAATTTTACGGAAATGATTTTTTTTATAGAAGCCTAAATTAAGCTGTAGGGCGTTTGCCCAGTGATTTGCAACGTAGATTACCCAGTAATGTGTATTATATGGGTAAATGAAAGTCACATCACGTTTATACACATCCATCATGGTGGCATCAGAATCCCTGCAATTACCGACTTGTCGTATTTTCACAGCATCTTGGAGATGAGAACGTCTGCCACTCGGCACAGGGGACAAGCGCCCTGTAGAAATGCACACTTGTTTCGGGAAAACTTATTTCACCCATTTCCGTCTCGTAAATATTAAGGCTCAAGTTGTCGACGAAATTTCTCGTTTTCGACGCTTGGTATGACATATATCTATGGAAAACCTGTAAACTGACGGCAGTTCTGTGGCACCTTAAGGTATTTATTCTACGTAATTTCACCTACAAATCTTGATGTTGAAAACCCTCGCATCTTACATCATGTGGCCACCGGCATAGATCGAAGTAAGCTTTGTAAAAACGATATAGGTCGACGGTTGAACTGATTTTGAAGTCAATTTTAGACCAAATTGAATACAGCTACGCGAGTCTACTGAATGCTGTTCAAATTCTAGCGTGGACTAGGATTATCGTAGAATATTTTATTTTTCATATATTTTCAGACTTTTAAAGTCCGAATACAGAAGAATAAAAAAAAATTTAATTTTCCCGAATTTTTCACGGGCAAACGAAAAGAATCTATCAGTCCACGTCAGAACTACGCGCCAGGATTACATGTGCGAAAAATTATAGATCCATCGGAATAATGGTTGGTTAGTTATTGGGTCCGCAGTTAATCTATGTCATTTTTACAGAACTCGAACCTGTGCTGGCGGCCACATGGTGTAATACGCGAGGGTCTTCGACGTCAAGATTTGTAGGTACCATTACGTAAAATGAAGGGCTGTAACGGGATAACTGTGTACTATTTACCTTACTCGCCACAATCCCCGAAAACGTGTCCAATTTTCACAATTCGAACGCATTTATATACTCCCTTGAAAATGAGGGAAAAAAAAGGAAAAATTACTTCGCAATAGAATATTCCGAAACGCTGAATTAGTCAATTATCTGCATTGCGATTACAAAAATCATCGCCAATGTTCTGGCTACTTTGGTTTACCGCATAATTCAGGTCAAACTACTGACCTGTAACGATCAGTTTGAAATCGACAACCTTACACGAGTCTCGGACTGTTATTTCCGGGTGAATAAAATTACTAACGATCGGTTACCGAACGTTACAGATACAGATATACCTATATACACAAATGTAACTCGGTATCATTCTAATTCTAATATATATATATACATATATTCACTTGTCAAGACATTGTCTTACGCATCGAGGATAGGTTGCCTATAATCTAAATCGTTACGTGAAAATTATTTTTGAATCAATTTCGAGAAACGTCTTATGATCATATGTACAGGTATACGGCATTACTGAAGTTATTCCGTACACCGTACAGAGCCCTGACAACTGTGCGATATGTGTAAATGCCTATATCTATGTATACGGATTAAGTTACCAGCCTTGTAGTTATAAAACAAGCTGCGAATTGAACTAACATGTGTATACCGCATGTATGCGAGTGTATAATCACTGTATACCTACATAAGTGTAAATAGTGCGCCTCGTGAAGTTAAAAATTGCGATTCTATTTTAGGGAATTCGTTCATCCTTCTTATTTTCAAAATCGAGGAATCGTGGATGTAAAATATAAAAATAAAAAATATAAAAATTGGTCGGTAGTCAGAGCACTTCAGCAGGTGGATATAGATATTGCGATTTCAGTCGGTATCGTATGCCTATACCTATACTTAAGCTCTTGGTTTATGAAATAGTCGTAGGTAGTACTGTGTGGTTTGAACTTTGAACGCCTTGACCGGAATCCGGACCGTATAGCCTCGGAAAGCTCCACTTCACTCAGTCCAACCTTCCTTGTACTTCGCCCCTTGTCTAACCTCAGTTTCCCGGCATACCCTCCCCTTGGTCTGATCCAGTTACGAATGGTACTGGGTACAAGGTATAAGGGAATGAAACAACTGAGACAAGGTGAAGTCCCACATTTATTTTCCCGTATTGAATTTCGTCAACAATTTTTATGTTTCAACAATTTTTGTCCAAATCGTTACAACAAAAGGGAAATTTTCTCCTTCTTCCCAAAAAAAGGGGTTCCCAAAAAAACAAAGAGAAAACTAAAATATTTTCGAAAACGAAGGAAATGAAATTTACTAAAACGTCGAATGTCTTGGCTCTTTGCTAACGGAATTATACCACCCTGTATACATACGGAAAATGTAGGTACAAAGGGGCTGAAGGGACGGGCGCGTTGGGTGGCTGCTGGGGAAAGTCGCAAAATGGCGGCGGCGAACCCAAGGCCTTCAGTCAGTCGAGGTAGAATTACGAAGGAAAGAAGCGAGAGGAGGGAGAGAGGGAAAGAGGGAGTTTGAGGGACGCGAATGAAGGGTCGGTGGAGAAGAGGGAAGGACTCTGTGCACGTGCGGAGTATGATTTTCCAGAAACCGTCACGTGGGCGGTCAGGGCAAGGCCGTTGAGAGCGGTGGTTCAATCCCAAAACTGTTCAAGGGTACGAACGCTGATGGTTCCGAGGGAGTTAGATACATGTCCTCCTATCTTTTCACCTGGATTAAACTGTTCCTCTCCGGAACCGTTGAGTCTAGCAGAAAAATGAATAGGATCAAAACGATAATTTTTTGAGTCTTACAGTTTTTGTAGAATAGATTTTTTCCCAAAAGGTATCGTTTCGTACATAACCTCGAAAAATCCTTTTCTTCAATTTTCCCACGACTTATCGTTGAATCTACCTACTCCTGTTTTACATATGTCTTACGAATTTCCACGGTTCATCATTCGCCTTCCTTCATTTATATTGCAATGAAACTGAGCACCACCTTTCGTTGTCTAATTTTTCTTCTCTAATCTGCGAAACATATTTACTGCCTATACACCGATCTGATATTCGTATGAAATTGCGGGTCGGTGAACCGGCAATTTGCATACGCACCCGCAACGATGCGTGGAAGTGTATAAGCGCAGGTATAGTAGAAGTAGGTACAGGTATTTAAAAAGGATCGTGAACAGGCCCCGATCTCAAACTTCCCGTAGCTTGTTCATCCTTTGAGCCCGCATGTGGTTCAAGTTCGTTTACATTCACCGAGGCATGATGAGATTCTCGTGCATCATCGTTCGGCAAAACTTTTTCTCCTCTTCTTCCCATATTCCCCCGGCTGGAATTTGCGTCAATTTATGATATTTGAACGATCTACATTTATGCATTATTTCTCGTAATATTTTATTATTGTCATACTAATGAAACGCGATTATCACGAGATACGTATATGTATGAGTGTTACTGTATTACGTACACCACTATACCCTGAAGCTAGAACTCTGCAGGACGCAGGACGCAGGACCCAGGGTGCTCCCACGCCGTGTATAGGAGAGCGGGGGTATCGACCGCTCGCCATTCCCGTGACCTGACCTCGTCTGAACCCTCCGCGCCCTCACCCTACGAATTCACGGTACCATCTCAGCTAGGGGTTCCCCGAACCACGTACCATGGCACTGTATCCGTTATCTTTACTGTCAGTAGTTAGTACTGCGATATCTGTACTACATGCACATATAGTATAGACATAAAGAACCCAGGACTTTTTATGCCAACAAAAAAAGACAAAAAAAAAAAACGAAATTTGTAAAAGAAAATCGGAAATGAATAACCAGAACTCAATTTCTGTATTAAAAAAAATAAATTGCAGATACTTATACGTGTAATAGTCTGTTAGCAGATATTAGATTCAAATTAAAATAGAAAAAAGAGATAAGACAAGTATTGCGGGGTAAAATCCTGATATTGATGGGGCGTAAAATGATTGAATAGGGTATATGGAAAGGTGGGTCAGAAAGAAATAACCGTAAATTATAGTGGTAGGGTAAACCATATACAGGCTGTAAAACAAGCGTCACGTTTTTGCAACCGTAAAGATTTATTGTATACGTAAGTAAGTACGTACGTACGTACATACGATACTGTAGTTGTGTGAGGAGCAGCAGGTCGTCGTCGTTTATTGTGACATAAAATAAAAGCTCATTGTATTTTATCTCATTTTATTTTACATAATTTTAGTCTAGTTCAGCCTATTTCTACTCCTATAGTCGAATAGTGTAGTTGTATACTCGGAGACGGGTGCATCTATGTTCTGTAATTCATACACTATACAACACATACATCCATATACGAATAATAAATTGCCTTGGAAATCAATTAGTCTTATCTTATCTAATTGCTCGAAGTATTGACTCCGAGCTGTCTCAGTATGTATACACTTACTTACTTATACGCGTTAACTTATCCAAACGGATGAGACTCACGTACATAACATGTATATGTACAAACATATCGTACCTACCTAATACGGCGTATTTTCCGCAAACGTATTCATTATAAATATGACCACATATACTTGTTGTTCATTTCAGTCAAGGTGAAAAAATAATTTCTTATTTGACAAACTCTGAGCCTGGCGTTAAATTAGCGAAAAATTCTCGAGTACTCGAAGCTTTTTTTTTGCAATCTGCGCTTTAGCTATTTACTTTCTACGTCTAAAACTAAACGAATAATATCTACGATCTCAGACCTAATATCTAACTTGCGTACATACAGGTAGGAGTGGCGGATCGCTCTCACTCTGCACCCTTTACAGAGAGAGTCGTTCGCACTGTATACTGCATACTGTATACTATGAACGTTCACGTTTGGTGGTGCAACCGTGCTAAATAGGCTTTAGAAAGCACACGAGAGATACATATGTATATATTATGTATGGTATAAGTGTGCGGATAATTAATCCGCCATATTATTATCCGCTCATATACGTATAAGTATACTGAATATGAATCTATAGTTCTCTTACTGTTAGCCTCAAACACGGGTATGTACAGGGTGATTCAAGTCGAGCGGGCCTTCAGCCCATAGGACTGAATATCCTTCGCCGGGAATTCGAGGGACCGATAGATTCTGGGCTACGGAAGATCTTAGTCGACGAATCACAAAGCTATCTGTTTCATCTATAAGTCCTGTGATCGGTCGACTAAGGTCTTCCGTGGCTCGGAAACCATTGGGCCCCAGAATTTTTGGTGAAGAAAATTTAATCTTGAAACTTCACAAGAAATCCAGTCTCAAAATATGCTCCGCTCAACCTGAATCGACCATAGCGACGTTATATACGACGTGTTGTATAATACAGTTAGATAAGTAAGATTTAGCTTGATTATATGTATAGACGTTGGTATATAGCATAGTTCGGATGGTATAAGTATATAATTGGCTCAGTTTTATTTATATTGTTACATAAAATTAGAAATCGAATAATATAATACAAAAAATTCTTTAGTATTGTTATTATAGATCATTCGATCTTATGTATTATGTTGTATTACACTATAATATAGAATTATGAGATCTGAAATTACTGGGGAAACAAAAGAGAGTTGACCGAAGAAAATAAAAAAAGAATATCTTTTATCACGGTACACCAGGAATATCATTTCCTCATTCAACCGACCGCGACGTGGCGGTATACATATACCTTCCTACCAGAATACTTATTAAAATCCGCCAGAACAGCATATAATCATTTTTTCATTTATGCTATATTTTTTCAGCCTCCAGAGTGCAGTGTGACTAATATATTCCCGACACTATAAATATTTATAGCAATAATATCTGAACCAGGTGTAGATTATTGTGTTACATTATATCGCGGAAATAAGTATATAGTATCGAAGTTGAAAGAAAGAGAAGAAAATATCGCCGTCGGAGGTGAATAAAAAAATGTCATCTAGTCAGCAAGAATTCAATTCTTTCTTCTTTATCGGCACTATATCCGTCTGGTATTATTCTATATTGGATACATATTGATATAATATGCGCCCGTTATTTCAGTATGTGCCGATATATATATACCTCCATATATGTATATGAAAATGCGTTGCAGAGTATATAGATGTCAAGTAACGACCATCTGGCTTGAACCAGACATTCAGGCCTTCGCAGCTTCGTCCTGCTGTAGGCATGTATACGTAGTTATGTATATGTATGTATATTGGGAAACTAACTCCGTACGAAAGTATGGGCACCGAGTGAAGTCAGGGTGGGGTTATACTGTAAATTAGGGACGGTGGTCGCCCCTTCTTCCACTTTGTAAAACTAGTGATATAGTTGTGTGTATGGTTCGTGGTTCAACCATCACCCTGCAGCGCGGCATGAAATTATTTCTAACGTTGCGTCTGAACCTGGGTTTGGTACTTGCCTCGTACCTTTCGTACTACGAGGATATAACCACGCGAGGAAGAAGAAGAACCTGGGTGTGCGACTAAAGTATGTACGACAATATTTGAGCTGCTTCTCAGATTGTTTCCAAAAATATGTATATGCATAGAGAAGACTGTTTATCGCAGCGTATTATAAGTAAAATGCAATGAGAAAGAAGAAGAAAAAAAATGATAATGTAGGTATAATATTAACTCGATAGCATCGGGTGACAGTTGACACTGGAGTAGAAAAAAGTGGATCTACTAGCTGGATAAAGATATAAAGTTACGCTCTACAAATTACTAAATGTATCTGATTACGTATACGCGTATAGGTGTGTATATTTATGTATGTACTACCTGCCTTGTACCTCTGATATACACATACTTATACGCGTGCGATAGGATATGTATAGATACTGATGAATTGTATTCAGGGTACTTGATTAATCACACTTAAGGATTTCAAGGTTATGGCTATGCGACGAGACCGACGCGACGGCTGTATAACGAAAAATCGAACGTACCGTAATAACACCGAGCAATAAGTCTAACGAGCCTGCAGGTTAGTTAGCGTATTTACGACGACCGTAAATCGACGAAAAAAAAAAAAAACGAAAAAGAAGAAATTCCGCTTCGTTTTTGAGGCACTTCAGAGCCTAGAGTCTAAAAATAATGCAAGAATGAATGATATTCGAAATAGTTACGAAATGCCGTAAGCATTGGCACTGCGAGGGACGTAATTTCCTTTACTCTTTACCAAGGTCGTAGTATATTATCAAAGCTAGCTATATAACAAATCAGTCAAGATTTGCCTCGCGAGTTCTTTTTAACGTAGGCAATAAATTCATACGGGTTTAATACAACACACACAACCGTGTGTTACACGCGGCCACGCGTCGTCGACTAATTCTAACTGTATACATGCATATATCGATATCGCACGATCTTTCAATCATCTGCAAACGAACACACTCATACCACGTACCAGATACCTATATAAAACTGTCTTTTCGGCATACTAAAATGGATAAATAATAGTTATTCATCGTTGTCAAGGTCGCCTAAGCACAAGTCAACCAGCACGCCATCTATTGGCAATAATTTCAAAAGTAGGCATGCCTGAACTTTGCAAGTTCTTTCTTTCTTCCTTTCTTCCCTTCTTTCTTTCGTTTTTTCTTTCTTCCTTTCTTTCTTTCTTTCTATCGCCACGCTATACGCCCTACATTATTCGTCGAGTTTATAGTCGTGCGAACAGCTGGACACCCGCTGTTATAACCTATAGTTCGTTCGAAGGAAGCTAGCAGCTAGCTAGGCTAACTCGTGTCGGAGTTTCGCGGAGAGTGGAGGGAAGAGAACCTCTGGAGGCTCGTCGCACAACGCGTTAGATACTCCAGGGCCGCCCCAAGGCTCCTGTGAACCTCATATACGTCTATGCGAGTATAAATTATAGAGAATTGTAAGAAGGGAAGAGAAGGGCTAGGGATGGAAGGGAGGGACAAGGGCCAGGGGAGAAGATTCAGGCATTCCTGTACATACAAACTTTCTGATCTCAAAATAGGCAGAGAATATAGATACTATTCCCTGCAGTTTCCCGAGGTTAGGAAAAGGGACGCCTTTTGTAAGTAACTTTCCGTCGTCCCTTCTTTCATTAAAGTTCTTCCCTTGAATTTTCTCTACGAGCTATATAATATTAGAAACTATTCATCTCTATAACAATCCATAGAGTGAAATTGAATCCGCTTCTCGAAATAACATATACTCATTGTTTTGTCCTCGGTAATATACCTCGTCCTCCTAATTATGTGAGCGGTTAATCGACCTTGGCTAACCCTTTCCTTTGTGACAGAGAGAAATAATCAAAAATGAACAAAAAAGCTTTTGTATGCATATTTAGCTTTATTTATAAGTCAGCTGCCGTTCCACATTACGCGTATACTGTGTATATTGGTTTAAGAAGAAAAAAATTATTTCAACGGATAATTTCCCGTCTCAAATGCCTGAAATTTCAACGACATCTAAACAGTATACAAAAGAGTGTTTATCCATGCGAGAACCACACATGTATACAAGCCCTATACCTCTTGTGCCCTCGCCCGTCTAGTTCCTGTGATCGTCGTCCCTGGCCGGTGCGGATTCGTTCGGCGTAACGAGGAACGTTGAATTCGAAATATTTCAAGAGGGGCTGAGACGAGGTCGCTCGAAGTTGGCCGAAGGGCGTCGAAGGCGGACAGACGAACCCGAACGAACCTCGGCCGAACATTACCGAAGCGTGATTGGTGGGGGGGATCGCGAGGCCCAAGACTATTCAGTCTCAGTCAAGCCAGCGCTGTGATCGAAGTTGGCAGAAGTAGCAGTTGCTGTCGCGTCCGAGCCGCTTAGCGCACACGATCGTTGTTAGATGGTGCCAAAGTGCAGGAATTAGGACCAGGAACGGAGCTTAAGTTCTAGACGATCGTAACGGCGCTGATATATCAATAAAGAAGAAAGGGAAATAATAATTAAAGATATTGTAGTATCGATAGTAATAATAATAAGAGTAACAAATCGTGCGTGCTTTTTGACTGGTGATTTAAAATTCTGGTATTTTCATATCAGGCGTGGTATACACATACATACGGCTTGTTAACTAATATACAGAGATAGAAAGAGATAAAGAATAAGAAGGAAAATCAACGAAAGGGACGAGAGATAAATACGAGCGGTGTGAAGGGCGCGCAGCCTGCGTGAGTGAAATATAGGTGTTTGTTATAGAAGATATATCGTGTTTATTTAGTGTGTATGTGGCAAGAAGTGATATTTCGTCGGTCAGAATACTGGATACCTTACCGACGTCCATATCTGGATTATCTCATGTCAGGATGGCACTGGCACGGTACGTGAAAATTAAAATAGACGGGGAGAATCGTCCAAACATTATCATAATCTTCACTTTTCGCCCCAAGATTCACTGACTTCGGTTATGATCGTTTCTGACGATGATACAGGCAGTAATTATTCGTAGAGGAGTGGGCGGGTTATATCTACATACGTAATACGTCGTTCGGTGTTTATTACCGATCGCGTCCTTCACTAATATGAAAACAAGAGATGAGCTTTGTTCAAAGCTACGAGAGGTGAGGCAGGCAACGCGCAACCGCTGCCCGCGAGTAGGAGAAGAGGAGAAGGATAGGAAATTCTGCAGAACTGTGATTCTCGCTTGTTCTTATCCTTCTCTCTCGCTTCTCACTTCGACCTCGTCAAGATAACAACAGTCCGCATCGAATGATCGGAGATTGAGCGAAAGTATTGGGAGAAGTTCCAATTATTCGATGACAAATGAAATCAATTCGTTAATCCGTTGTGAAGATTTTCACACTTTTTATTCAGCAATCTCGGCGTTATTACACTAGGCATAACTCATCGTCAACTGACAACGTGGGTCGATTGTAGAATAGAGTCTACTTACTCCGCTACGTAATTATCGCGTATCAATATACAGAAGGATGAATTTCAGCGCCAATAGGAATTTGAAGTTTTTTTTTTGTTTCCTTTTTTGATTAACACATCCTTTAGTTGAGTATTGATCTTTATAGCCAGTCTAGACTAGAGTGTAATGAGCGGACAGTGTTGTTCTTCTTTATTTTCTTTCTATGAAAAATCTATGTACCGACTTTACTTCATTTTACTTAAACGGGAGACAAATCGGTCTGTCTCGATCGATATAGACAAAGCTTTTCAGCTTTTCCTTTTCGAGACTGGAAAGTTTCGAGTTCGGAGTACAGAACCTGGTAGCTTGTCGTTTGACATAGACTCAGAAGATTTATACCTGCGGCAGGGATACGCCAGGTGCAAATATTTGGGAAAAGAAAGAGATAATTCACCTTCGGGGGCGGGGATCAGCCGGCTATACGGTTCCTTCATAAACCAGGCATACCTACCTGCGATCGTCGATTCACTACCGAGCTATAAAAGTGTCAGAAAAATCTACCAATTTATACAAATTTACAATTTCTATTTTTAGATGTTTTTCATCTCTGTTGGGACACAGTGGCTCAAATATAACAATATATATATAAATATATTCGTAAATTTTTGCTTTGAAACTTCTTTCCGACGCTTTATTTAATAATAACTCGTTGCCTCTAATCGTGAGGAAAACTTCACAGCGTACAGCTATGTAGTTATAGTAGCGTACCTACTGGTTATAGTCAGGTATTTGGCCCAGATATACTTTCAAGCCTTCAACAATCGCCGAGTTCTACTTTCGACGAAACTGACTTGATGTAAGCTATTAGTTATAGTAGTTTCTTCCTAGTTTCTTCTATACCCGCATGATATACTTAACGTCACGTACTTCGACGAAAGAGAACCGTTTTAATTGTAAAAGGGCTTTGAAAGCTAGCCAATTAAAAGAACAACGGATCAATTTCGTCGTTTATGACTTCTAGCTCGAGTTCTTTTGTTCTTTTCGATCCCTCTTCATCCACTTCCTTAAAAGTTTGCTTAATTGTATATCTAACGTTGATTTCGAAGCAGCACAAACTGCCGGCGGTAAAGTTGGAGGTGGGACGAGTAGGAGTAGGAGTAGGAATTGGTAGGAGTAGGAATGGTAGGAGTAGTAGGAGGCGGGAAAGACAGGCCCACCATGGCCAGGCCGTTGATCTCCGGTCGGTGAATACCGGACGACCTTGAGCCTCACGGTCGCAATTTGCAAAGCTCCACTACTCCGACGAAATGATGGGGCCCTACTCGCTGCATCGCGCGGCGTAGTCGGTACTATCTTCTATCGCGCCCTGCTATTCATTTTTTTACATGCATAGGTACTACACATGCGTTTCCTTCTGTAGTCTCTTTGTATACAGTATAATTATTTTGTAACGTGCGTGTGTGTTTATTCTATGTCGTGTTATGGGTATGTAGGTAGGTAACGTAGGTAGATTTTTCTTTCTTTTATGTCATGGCTCTTTGTAGACCGGAAGTAAATGAATGTCGACATTAATCAGCTATTCGAATAGTGGCTCTGATTTTCTCTGTATACCTGGTATAGATTTCGCAATAAAAACACTTTCACGATAGTTGGTTCTATAACGTATACCTTACCTATATACGTGTACTTAAAACACACTTTCGTGAAAGTTTATAATTACGGACTGCAACTATACTACGTACATAGGTATCGATACTACAACGAAATACACGGTGTGCAGGTATTGGTATTATTATAGAGATTATGAGTACAGATGTTGCTTTAATTCCGATATTATCATCAATTATTCAATTTATTATTTATAATTATTTCATATTTCTGGTTGAACAATATCTAATATATATATAATATGTAATATATACAGACCTAGTTGCTAAAAAAGAAGAAAAGAAATTCGAAATTCGATAACGGATGCGGCCGTTGCTCGTTCCTTGTTCCGGGGTCGGGTTTCAAAGGTTTGTTGAGAAGGTAAGGGTGTAACGGTGAGGGAAAGGGGTAGTAGGTATAGAAGAACGACGACCGACCACCAGTGCTATTTATATACGTAGGCTCAAACTTTGAGCCCTTACGTATACCTACCCCGATTTTGAGTGCTTCCCTCTTTCAGGTTGGAGAAACAGGCCTTTACACACGTTACACCTATACCTCCCTCGTTCTCACAGCGATAGGGGAATTTGGTTGGTTAGTTCGTTGAAGCTTTGACGCGCAATGTACTTATCTGTTCGTTCTCGTCCGTTAAACTGGTAGTCTATAACCGTAAGATATGGTTTTAAAAAATCAATGTGCGATCAAAGTATGGTGCAGGAAATTAACGTTGAAAATTTCGGTTTTCTATACCTACCGGGAAGGAATCTTCTAAAATCTGATAAATTTCGCGTAACCCTGAATGAAGAAAAAAGAAGAAAGATTTCAACTTGCGGCTGTTAGTATAACACAATACGTATACACACATGTATACCGTCAGCGATTATTTCTCGCGCCCTTGGGGGGGCCACCGCGCGCGGCCTTTGTCTTATCAAACTTGCGCGTTATACAGCCTTGACTCTCCCCGCACGCTGCTGTCGTTTCTGTATTAACTTTCTTGCGAAACTTGCCCTCCTACTCCCATCCTATACTCGACTCGGCGGTATTCAATATTTATAATAAACTCTCGTGTATTGTATCGTATTGCATCGTGTTTTATATGCATTTGCATAACGCGTGTATATGAATTATTTGAGGAACTTTTGCCAACTATAATATACCTTTACATTACAATTATTCACGGGTTTCAGGAATACTAGGAATATTGTTCTTAGATTTGGAAAAAGTTAGCGTCAGCAGTTACGGCGACAGGTCCGGCTTCCTTATTTTTAATTTTTCTTTTTTAATTATTATTATCGCTTTTTTAATACAACGAGACCATGTTAGACCGAGATAGCAAAGAAAAATGATATAACAGAATGTCATACTTACATAATATCCTTAACTCTTATTTCCTCTTTTATGCCCGTTATTCTTATCTTATTTTTATTCTCTATTATTATTATTATTATTATTAAAATTATTATTATTATTATTATTATTATTATTATTATAATTGTTGTCCGCAGCATTCGCCTTAACCGCAGGACCAATAAAATCATCGCGTTCATCCATAATATCATCGTACTTAAGTTTCGACAGATTTCACTTGGGCTTCCGTCATATCGTGTCTACCTATACCTCCTATACCCCGGTTTCACCGGGAGTCGCGCTTGTTCTCCTTTCGCCCGTGTATATGTGGGTAATAACTGACTCACCCACTTCCGCCACTTAGTATTTATTTACGTCGACTCAATTTTTCCTCCTCATCGATTCTTCGATCCTTTTGAGTTGTGAGACGAAAAAAAAAAACAAAAACAAACATAAAACAAGACAAAAGTTATAAAACACTATTCGAGACTCTACTTATACTAATAAATATCTCGTACAGTATATTTCATATGGGATATAATGTGTCAGTGATTTGATTGAAAATTTGACACCCTATGTATGTATACATGTACAATGTATAGACGTATAGAGGTGTATAGGTATATGCATGGGTACATATAGTAATAAGAGAGTGAAAGTTGACCAAGGGAAACTATAGAAATGTCGTCGGACTTTTACAGACGCTATTACGACGATTGGACAACATTTGCTTTGCTCGGTTGCTATTGCTTGCTCGTTGCAAGCTGAGCTCTATACACACGTACCTGTACCTGTACCTCCTATACCATACCTTTCACTTCTCTCACTGTGAGAATTCACATAGCGCGAGAGTTTTTCTTGTTCACATTCCCTAGACACCTCTTCTCTCTCCAGCCACGCAACAACGGAGAGATTTTCGTGGATTTTCATTGAACCGACGAAAGAAAAAAAAATTAAACATTTATTCAACCCTGTATATAGGTTTAGTTAAATTTATTATATAGTTTAGGAGATCAACTGTAATACCTACACACACAATGTCATATTTTTATTTTAATCACATATTTCATTGCCTAAATCATTCAGACACTGCGGTCATTGTTATTACTCGTTTATTTCTTGTTTCTTTTTTTTTCAACAAAAAATGATTATTTCGATCATTAAAATAGCCTGAAAGTTTTCTTTTTTATTATATCGATAATCAGTACAGGGGGGGTATTTTTTTAAAACAAAAAATCAATCGCCGGTGTTATTATTCATTGATTTTTATTTTCTTTTCTTTTCTTTTATTTGATTTATTTTGTTGAATGAATGATCTAATTAATTTTTGTTCCGCGTTTAACATACCTATATCATACGATATGTAACGATCGTCCCTATAGTATGTGATAATGATAATCAAATATCTCCCGTGCTCGAAACGGACCAAATGACGTGACTTTATACTCATGTATATATGTATAGTTTTAAATATATAGTCTGTATCTATGTCATTTCTCTCGCCGTTGCACATTACACCTCAGAACCCATTATCGATCGTAAATGTCACTTGACTTCGCGTACGTGTGTGAAAAACATTACTTTTATCTACACCTACGTTACGTCACGGAGTTTAATTACGTTGCGTATTGCATCGATTGAAACCAAAAGAAAAAAGAAAAATTTATTCTATTTCTTTTTTATTTTTATATTATTTTATTTGGAATCTTTTTATTATATAGATAATTATGTAATATAAATGTAGAAGATCTATATTCAAATTTTATTCTATTATACATATGAGTAACGACAGTTGATATAACGCCATCGTTATAATTGTCTGCAATTTAAACTGCAGCATTTAACGCCGCATTATCATTATTTTATCGACGATCTCTATGGTATACGTAATACGACAATAATATATATATACGTAATAAAGCGGAGAGAATATAAGAGACAGAGTTCTGTCCGTCTATTTGTGTGTCTGAAGAAGCGAAGGAACAGTTTATCACGTTCGCGTGTCCTTGTTATATTCTAGTTTGGTCTGCACTCCAGACACCGCGCCGCTCGCCCGTCGTGTTGCCCGCGGTTCTCGGTAATTTCCGCCTCGGAATTTTTTCAATTTACATAAGGCAATTAACGTTCTTAACATATTATAATATACCTTACATGTGTACACGTATACGCGAGGACGAACTTCTGCAGAGTCTATACGGTATTTATTAAATATTGCGCAATTGTCGTAATTAACTTGTAAAAGATTACATACCTGCGCACCTTCCTTCTACGCGGTACAAGGAAAACATCGCTTTGATTTTTCTATTATCATAAAATTACTATTTTCATTATTGTTGACGTTGTTATATTTCCGTACAAGATCAGCTCTCTCGGTTGTAATTTGAATGAAAAACAAAGAGACCAAAATCGATAAATGGACATTTTTTTTTTGTGGGGAAATTCGAATTTCTTTGAGAATTTTTCCGAACCTGATAATAATCGGGCACTCAATGGTTATTCGATTGTGTGAAAGAAAAAAAGTTCAAATAGAAATCGTTATTTTCCTGTTTTTCCCTGCGCACAACGAGTGATAGAAAAGTGAAAGTGCGTTTCGCTGTCCCGCGCCTGCAGCAGTTCGACGTGCATACCTTTCTCGATTTTTTTGTTCCATATGCTTTCATCTTTCGCTTCCGTACGCGCCAGAGTCCGAAAATCGGGAAAACGTTATCCCAAAAAAAAAAAAAAAAAAAAAATTATCAATCTTTCCTTCAAACAGCCGAAAATGGTGTGAGATAAAAGCTAAAATTTTTTTTGGAATTAAAAAAGAACAAAAACGTTTTCATTTTGTATTTTTGTCATACCGCGGGGCATGATCTTGATAATTCCTCTCTCACGCTCTCGTGAACTCTTCCTATTTTTCACGTATAAACCGAGCAGTTATATACCCACCTTGTGTATATCTAGTGTAGAATTATCTACATCTATATACTACCGCTACTATTCTTGAGAGTTTACTGACCCATCATTCCTGGGCACGACGACGTGGTCGAGCGCGATCCCACGAAGAGGAAACGAGGAAGTAGAGAGGCTATGCGACTGACTCGACGCCGGGCAGCGGCATCAGTGACACGTGACTAGAACTCACGTGGGCCAAAGTACCCGCTTCCACAGGGCTCGAGTAGAGTTGAGGTCATCGGACCGATTTGATCGGCAGCACAAGACCGACACGAACTTTCGATACTTTTCTTGATGAAAATAGTGCCTTTATCTTCGGAGACTTATACTTTTATCGAACCACAATTAGGAGTAGAGTCCCGACACCGGATCCGTCATTTTGAGATCAGATTCGCGATCAGCGACCTCAGCAAGTCGTGGAAACCGATTTTTATGAAAATCGCAACAATCTAGGAATTTTCGTCCGCCATCTTGGATTTAACAATTTGAATCGCAACTTCGTAGGCAGCGTGTCGGAAAACGTTTGAAAATCAATTTTTACGAAGATCGATCGATCTTTGGATTTTCGGTACCTACTTCATTGTTCGCTTGCCGTCATGAATTCCGCAATTTTGAGGTCAGATTCGTGATCGTCGACCTCAAAAACGGTTGGAAAACGATTTTTATGAAAATTGCTATCGTTTCTTGACCATCGTCCGCCATCTTGGCTTTCACAATTTTTACCCCAAATAAAAAACAAAAAAGCCGCAGACTCGATGACCGAGGTCTAATACCTTGAGCCTGACTGATTCGAGGCTTCGTAGCCGCGACTTGCGAGGTTAAATATTGTTTTCCGGGTTAAATGTTTCACAGTTGCTTGCGCGCGTCGAGGACGCCTTCGAGGTTCTCTATCTTTACTTATGGTTTCCTCATTTTTGTTTCAGGATCCCGGTGGTGAGTGACTGCGCTCCGCAGACGTCGCGGGTTACATCGAACTTGCACAGCAGCAGTAGCATGGCGGTGAGCCGGGTCCCGAGCCCTCCGCCACCCGAAGTAAACACCCCCGTTGCTGAGAACTGGTGCTACACGCAGGTACGTAATACTCGCGTTTTTTCGTTTCTCCCGATCCTCCCGATCCCCGCGGTTTTCCATTTCTTTTCCCTTCAAATTCCTCCCGTTCTTCTCGATCATTTAGTATTTTTATTTTTCTCTCTCCCTTCTATTTTTATTATTCGCATTAACTTCATCTTGTCGGGGACCTCGAAATATGCGGCAATACCAATTCGGCGAAATCACACACGTAACGACATATCTTTCATTGTGATACGGTAGAGGCTTCTTCGTAGGCAGTTAGGGACCCCAGGTTGTTGCCCGCGAGTAACTATACAAGCGGTAGGTTACGCACACGCCCTCGCGTACAGCTCACGCACCAGGCTACGGATCTATTTTTAATGCTCACTACTCCCCGGTGAAGTGAACGACCTGCAACTAGATATCTCGACATCTAGCCCATCGCGTCCGCTCGCTTACCTCTTCCCTTTATTGTCGAATAATTCGTCACTATATCGGCTCAATTATTCACTATGTCAAATATACCGTTCTTGCATTCTAGTATGGCTTTCCGCTACCGAAATAATCGATCATATATCATACCACCTCAAATCCGCAATTTTCCTTCGACGAGTGTATTCCTGTTGAAAAATTACGCCGATATGGTCCAAGCCGCAAAGTTGAGGGTCGAATACTTTTCAAATTAGAGTGAGTTGAAGTTCCGACCAATCAGGAGTAGCCGAACGCCGCGACCGTTGGCTAGACGGAGCCTGGCGATTGGTCGCCTTCAACTCGCTCCCATTTAAAAACTATAAGACTCTCGACTTTGGGGATGGGACAGCTTTGTCGCAGTTTTTAACGAGGAATGCGACTACCAGAGAATTATGACCTTTCGGCGGTTCGACAGTTTCGGATAGGATGATGAATGTGAGTATTGTCCTCGTCTCATCGCGCAGTTAAATAGATAAGGTTTGTTTCGAGAGAAGTGATGATGCAAGGAGAGGAGAGGAGAGGAGAGGAGAAAAGGTAATACACCGAATCGAAAGTCAACCCATGCTCGAGTTAACTTTCATAATGGCTGCTAGGCTCTGGGCTAGGGATTGATTCGTGTGAACCAGCCGTCGTCTCGCTTCGAACGAGCCTAGCTGGTGCAACAGTCTTGCCCCACGTCCTGGGAACTCGAGTCGCTCTGGTACTCTGCCTCCGTGTTCATATCGTTTTCAGTACTGTATATCGATTCTTCCAAAAGTTCTCGTGACGTAAATACATAAATTTACAAAGAACCACAAACCTCGTCGTATAATCTTTAAAGTGCGAGAAGAAGAGAGGAGAAGAAAAGAGAAGATTGGACGACTTCTCCTCTTTCTTCTTCTTCTTCTTCTCATTCTTCTTCTCATTCTTCTCCTTTTCTTCATTCTTTGGTATCTCTCCGCCGCTACGGGGCCGCGGTGTCATTGCCCGTTCTTAAACGGGTACCGGAAGTGTGACTGCTATCCCTGCCATCCGGTGATTGACCTCATCGTCAGTTCGGTTCTCGTTCTCGGTCGCGTTTGCGTTCGCGTTCGCGTTCGCGTTCGCTCGCGCGCACGTTCGAATAATCGTTTACCGCGGATCAGGGAAGAGCGAGGATAGCACAGCCATATCAATGGCAAAAGCAATAGCATATAGCATATGGCATATAGCATATAGCATATAGCATAGCGTAGCATAGCTCCGCGAAGATGATTCAAGGCCGGTCGACCCGCTCGGTGGTGACGACGAGTTGAATGACTCCGCGGGCGTCGACCGCTAGGAACGCTTCGTCCCCGGACCTTCGTGAACCGTGCCGATCGTCGTCATACTCTTCAAGAAGCGGCAGAACCGAAAGAAGAACCGTCCTCCAAGCGTGTTCGGCTGGTGATAAAACCGTTTACTCCTATTATCGATTTCGAACCATCTACCAGATGCCATGAGAATTTTAGAACCAACGAGGAACTACATCTTCCCCTCGTTTCTACACCTGGTAAATGATTTTTCATTTAAAACAAGAACAACTAAGTTCTATTTATGATCTGAAAATCTTAGAGTTGATTGTAACTAGTTCAGCAGAGTACACAGCGTACAGTCTCTGATTTGAAATAAACTTAAGGTCTTTGAGGGAACACTGACCCCGGGCATTCGATACGGTAGTTGCGCAATAATTCCTTACGATCACGATGCGATGAGTAAGTTTGTGCACGATTAGCATTGGGGAACTTTGTGAGTTCACGATCAGTTCGATTCAGTTCAGTTCCTCGATTTTAACTTACGGCCTCGCATATACTGTATCAAGTACAAAATAGGCTGGTAAATCAATTTCGGCATTCGTTCCAATGTATAATATATGTATACATGCATCTATATACCTACATATTATATTCGCGAAGGTCGGGCTAGCTCGTGAGGTCAGAGATCGTTGACTCCTGCAGGGGGAATCGGGGGCTCGACCTCATATTCTCAACCCCTCTCTCTATCCGATTTGTACGATATTTGTATCAATTTAGCATCAATTACGAAAATATAGCTCAGTTTATTGATTATTTGTATTTCATTAGCCGAACGATTTCATTATAACTAATGATAACAAGAATAATAACGATAGTGTGAAGCACAGCTGCTCCATGTTAGATCCATACGCAATTTCTATTGGAATTCGCTTCGTGGGTGGATAAACAGAACGTGCTATGTTCACCAGTTCGTCTCATAGTAGAATGCCTAGCATAATTATCTCTGTATGCCGCATATATCTACGATTCTCTTTTTCCCTTTCCATTTTTCTCGTTTTAATATATCTCATCTCCTCTTCTCTCCTCTCGTCTCCACTCCTCCCCTCTTCTCTTTTTATCTTGTGTTTGTTTGTTTTTTTTTTTCATTGCTGAACACACACCTATTCGTTGAGATAAACGATCCTTTGATAACTAAATGATATTTGTACAGATTTTTACCGAAATTGAAACAGTTTTGACCAAGCATTCGAATATGAGAGACTACAATTCGTATCTTTTAGAGTCCATCTACTTTTCTCATTTTTTCTTTGTTTATGATACGCTGCGAGCTGATAAACTGATTATACTTCTACACATATACCTATACTGTATTATTATCTCTGGTAATTATAGTTTAAGTATAGTATAGGACAGTGTCCACCGGATAGATTCTGACGTGGTGTCGCATTTGAAGGTCTTGTGTGCACAGGTGAAGGTGGTCAAGTTCAGCTACATGTGGACAATAAACAACTTCAGTTTTTGTCGTGAAGAAATGGGCGAGGTGCTCAAATCGTCGACATTCTCGGCTGGAGCTAACGACAAACTTAAATGGTGAGATTATAACTATATCATAGCATATATACCTCATTATCCGGAAGATGTCTTATATATGTTGAAAAAAACATCGTTTGTCCATTTTTTTTTAATTGTTGAGAAGATTAGCTGCGGTTCGCTGTATCAAATACTCTGAAAACTTCCTGAACATGTCTTTTTATCCATATTATCAATGTCTAATCAATTATTTCGATGTTATAGGTGCCTGAGAGTGAATCCCAAGGGTTTGGACGAGGAAAGTAAAGACTACCTATCCTTATATCTCTTGCTTGTCTCCTGCAACAAATCTGAAGTTAGAGCAAAGTTCAAATTTTCTATTCTTAATGCCAAAAGGGAAGAAACCAAAGCTATGGGTGAGTGAAAATTCCTTTACATTAAAAATTGTTCTGAGAATTTCTCTTGCGATCAAATTATACAAATTTGAAACATCAAAATTGATAAATTCAATGATTAAAAATGAAATGAAATGATGTGGATTGTTTGTTTGTTTATTCACCAGAGAGCCAGCGAGCCTATAGGTTTGTTCAAGGAAAGGACTGGGGTTTCAAAAAGTTTATAAGAAGAGATTTCCTGTTGGATGAAGCGAACGGACTATTGCCCGATGACAAACTCACGATATTCTGTGAGGTATATACCTTTGTATGTTATTGTTATATTTATTTAATAATAAATGAATATATAATGTAGCTAATTAGTTCTCTAATCAAAAAAACCATCTTAGGTAAGTGTCGTTGCTGATAGCGTAAACATCTCTGGACAAAGTAATACGATACAATTCAAAGTTCCTGAATGTCGACTTCCCGACGATCTCGGACTCCTCTTTGAAAACCAAAAATTCAGCGACGTCACACTCACCGTATGCGGGAGAGAGTTTCAAGCACACAAAGCAATACTTGCCGGTGAGTTAGAGATTATCACATTTTCTCTCTTTCTTTTTTATCAAATTGAAAAAACTCACAAAGATATACATGTTTTCCGTCATTCTAGACCTTTAAAAATAACACAGTTGTTAAGGAGGTATCTTCGAAACATTGAAACTTTTTTAATTATAGAGGGAATATTCTGAAATGCTGTATAATACACTTTTTTTTCTCAAGGCTTACAAAAAAATAGTTCGGACCAAAATTACATCAATGTAGAATATTCCTTCAAATTTTGTAGAAGTTGCAATGAATGATAGGAACTATACCCTACGACAACCACTTTTTCTTTGTCGCAATCAATATATGTAAGGCGAAATCCATAAAATCTCGAACGATACTAAATTACGTATCAAAACGGTAGTAATCAGTTGTGAATAAACTGAGTTCATAGAATATTTCTTTACAGCGTAATAGTGATTTGAAATAAAATTGTTTCTTAGGTGAAAAGCAACACTGAATTCTTTTCACATTCACCCTACAAAGTTCATATTAAATTTAACTCGCATTCTCATTGCATCTTTCCTGGAAAATCTTGTTATTGTAGAAAAAATCTGCGTCATTGTTGTATTCCAAGCCGTTGAGTAGACATCAGTGGAAAACATGATAAAGATGCTTTCAAGATAGAATACAGGACAAAGTTCTACAAAGAAAAAAAACTTGTATCCAATAATAAAATCTTTGTCGATCAAAAAACTTGATTTACAGATTGAATATAAAAGATATCGTAGTATTCTCAGTATTGTGCAAAGGATTACTTATTCATGAGAGTTCCTTTACTCATCTGAAAGATGTTTTCAGGAAAAAAAAAAACTAAAATTCCCCGGTTTTGATAAAGAAATATTAATATTAATTTCTTATTTACAGCTCGAAGTCCTGTATTTTCTGCAATGTTTGAGCATGAAATGGAGGAACGAAAACAAAACAGAGTGGACATAACAGACGTCGATCACGAGGTGTTGAGAGAAATGCTGCGCTTTATATATACAGGAAAAGCAGCGAACCTTGAAAAGATGGCTGATGATTTGCTTGCCGCAGCTGATAAGTATGCACTAGAGAGGCTGAAAGTAATGTGCGAAGAGGCGCTATGTACAAGTTTAGCAATTGAAAATGCAGCGGATATTCTGATTCTCGCTGATCTCCATAGTGCAGATCAACTAAAAGCCCAAGCCATAGATTTTATTAACACGTAAGTTTTGAGTATTAGATTGATCCTCGTAGTCATTTGAGCTATCACTGAAGCCTTAGTGTATTAAAACTGGGTAAAGAAAGTCAATGTTTACAAGCAGCATTTCAGCTTCATGATTAACAGATATAGGTAGAAAACTGGCAAACGCTGTTTAACATGTGAATAAAATTGTTAACTTAATCAAAAAATGGTCTAGAATGATAATAAAACCGTTCAAAACTGCAAGCAGATATTTCTTCCGTAGTACTCATTTCGTATATCCAGTTTATGGTTTTTTTTTGTCATTTAATTTCAATTTTTCAGATATCAACTCATTCGATTTTAATTCAAGCGATGATATTAACTCCGTTTCATCGAAAAATTAATTGGAATTCAAGTAATTTCATTTTGGGGAATTCAGGGATGCTAGTCAAAGATTTTTCTCAAGTTTATGTAGAGATTTCTGTATTATGTATCTACCGCTAGAATTTCATCTCGTTACTTGCTTTTCAAGATGCCTTTCAGTCCAAATCCATTAAAATCTTGAAGGAAGTCATAAAGATAGAGAATTGTATTGAAGCTATATGTACTATATTCCGAAGAATTTTCTTCATCCCTAATCTCTTTACATAGTATATATTGTCTCCCATGTGACATGCTTTCATTTTCACGAATGCAAATTTATTTGAAGTCTGATCATTCGCAGTAATCAACAAAATCTAAAAAAATGTAACAATCGATTCTAATAATCCTGTCATATTTGCTAGAACTGATTTTGATACATATTTTCACGTTTTCGAAGTATATCGTGAGTTTTCTGATCAGATATCTGAAATTTCCAGACTATAGAATGATAGAGAAATTATATCAAGTTGTTTAGTTTAAGAAAGTCTTTATTTTGCATCAAATATCATTACTGAGGGTATCGTATGTGTTACAGACATGCAACAGATGTGATGGACACAGCGGGCTGGAAGTCGATGATTCACTCCCACCCACACCTAATAGCAGAAGCTTTCAGGGCTCTAGCGACTCAACAGATTCCACCGATCGGTCCTCCGAGGAAACGGGTAAAGCAAAGCTGAAAGCAGACGCCGTTAGCACCGGGGATAACGACGACGTCGCCCCCTCCTCTCTTGCATCCCTCTTGACTCTGTGTACAGTGAACTATTAGCAGTGAAATAAATGTTTCCTAGTGCGCCACCACCCCCTGGTCAAGCAGAGTCCAGATGAGACCTTTGGCACGTCGAAAGAGCCTAAGATAATTAAAAGAGACCCAGGAATCGGTAAAAATCTAAAGGCGCACCCCAAAGCCAGACTCTTGTGTTCAGTGAGCCTAATCTGTGGAAGAGAACTGTGACTCTCTGTGCCACTAGGATTATCGCTCACGATATAAAAACTACGCCCCCACCAGCCCCCCAAGATTTTCTTTGGTCGGATTTGTTGATAATTAAAGTCGTAAAGGTATCTCTTTGAAAATCTCTGTTTATCAAATGAAATACTGAATAATAATAAGCCCAGCAGCAGCAGCAGCGAGTGTGTGTTCATCATCTTCCTTTTTGCCAACTTCTTGATTGGTACAATGAATTGATGGATTGCGCTTAAGTAGGACTTGGAAATGGACCAGAGGACTATCTGACTTTGTTTATTGCCAGATGACAAGCTAAAAACGAAAAATAGAAAAGTTGTGATAGACGTCCGCCAGACGACTAAATATATATATTTTGTTCCTTTGTCAACGGATCAAACGTGTACTCCCCCCTCCCCCCTGTGGGTTAGACACTTTGTTTATTACCGATAGTGATTTATAGTTATAAAACGTGAAAATTCTTCCAGCAAAGGAGAAATGATTCTAGTTAGTGTTTTTTATGATCTCTTTCTCTCAATAATTAATTATTATGTAATAACTATTAACTATTAATTAATTAATTAATTTAATTGAATAATTAATTAATTAATTTATTATTATTATTATTATTTCTATGCTACTTGCTATAATGCAAATCTGTGCCCCCCCGCCCCACCCCTTGTATTTTTGTATATTTTTTTGGTCTGCAGATACTACTACTAACACCCCCCCCCCCCCCCCCCCCCAACCGTGGCACAGTTTGTTAATTTTTTTTGTTTGTTATTTTTAAAAATTCGTCTGTAAAATGTGTATTAGAGAAAAGAAAAAGAAGAACAAAAGATGGTTTTTTGAGTATAAAAATGAAAAAAGGGGGGAAAAAATAAATAAAAAGGATAAGCATAATAAAAACGAAAATTATAATAAATGTGTATGTAAAATTAGGGTTGTCCATAATTTATGAAAACGTTTTTTTTTTTTTTTCTGATTTTGATCATTTAATTGAAAGCAAGGAAAAAGAAATGAGAGAATAAAAAAAAATAATGATGATAATAATAATAATACAAAGATTATACGATTATTATGTCTTTGTATGATGCAGATTACATTTCGAATACAAACAAATGGTACCTACTGTTTATTAGCGATAATAATAAGTGGATAAAGAGTAAAGAAAAGTAAGAAAAAAAATATAAAGAAAAAAGAAAAAAAAATCGTAAACTAAATAAACATTGTATAAATAAAGGTTTAGTCAATTATCTAGTATGAACAAAAAAGAAAAAAAAAAACAACATATTAATCGTTTTGTGTAACTAATTAATAATTATTATCAACTTGGAATGATGAGAAAATGAAGTGAAGAAAAAGAAGAATAAGAAGAAAAGAACGAAAATAATAATAATAATAATATTAATATTATTGTGTGGTGAAATGAAGTGAATTATGGGCAACCAGAGACAATGATCATTGTTGTGTAGTAATACATAATACTACTATACTGGCTTCCCGATCCTCCTACTAGCTAGATATAAATCGATCAATTTAAATATTAAATACCTACCATTACATTAACGATGTCGAATATTAATGCCATACATGTTCTGTGATAAGACCATTATATTACTGCAACAACTGTATATCTCTATCTATCTCTCTGTCTTATCTATCTATCCTTCCTTTATCCTGTTTTATAGAAACAGATTCCGTCATAACTTCTTAGACCCTGACGAAAAAATATATCGCTCCTGTTCCCTTAAACCGATTCCAAAACAGCCAGTTTTTTGACAAATTGATTATTGGCATTATTATAGCCAGCGGACATTGTCAACATATGGTCCTGGAGCTAGCCCCCAAAGAGATGGTCCAATTTTTAACTTATTGTAAATAATTGAAACTATTTGTATTTGAAAAGAGAAGACAAAATCCTTTTTAAAATAGTGAAAATATGAAAAGAAAGAAGAAAAAAAAAAAATTTGCAACAATTTGCAATGCAATAATGGTTGTCTGAAATTATAATATTTGTTATGTTTTGATTATACATTCGCTTATTGATGATAAGTTACGCTTTGGGACTATTATTGGCAATTTCGTTTGAAAAACATTTTGTAATATCCAAACGGTTTTTTTTTTTCCAATTTTTTTCTTTATATCTTTCTTAACATGTATTAGCGTAATTGTTTAGGAGAATTACCTAGAAAATTCGAAATGATTTATAGCAAAAGATCATATGAGAAACATACAAAATACAAAATACAAAATACAAAATCAACAAAGAAAAATGATAAGAAATACAAAGAAAAACTGCTAACAATCTGCAGCGCAAGAATATATGAGTGGTATGACTGGATAATTTGATAAACTTTAAGTACAAGTAAGACAAGTGTTACCTCATCATTAAAATCAGCATATATAAACGGGTCACTAACTACTGCTACACAACTGCCTGCTGTACTTCCAATTTCTGTTGTTGCATTTAATATTAGAAGTGGTTTGTTCTTTTTTTTTTGTTTAGTAACGGGAGAGAGAAGAGAGAAGAGAGAGAGAGAAAGAGAAAGAGAGCGCGAGAAGGCGGTAGTTTAGCAACAGTTTGTTTGCGCACATAAATTTGCTGACCATCAACAATATCCCCAGCTCATACAGACGTTCGTTCATTTTTCAACCTTTATTTTAAGTCATTGCATTGCACCACATCAAATAAACTACATTTTCATTATATAATTTCTATGGGACGTTTGAATGATTTACACCAATACCAGCCCCCCACCCCACTTTCCCTCAGTTCAATAGTTAATCTCTTTTTGAAAGAACTCAAAAAGTTACCACTAAGTAAGCGCCGGTGTCGAATGATGGAAAAATTTGAATTTCGACTTGGAATAACACTAAATGTGAATCACTTCTGAATTTCGAACAAGTGCCTTAGGATCAATTTATTAATCTCTATAGTTTCTGAAGATGTAAACAATAAATAAAAGCTGAAGTTATTTGTTATAACTTAAGTCTATATTTAGTCTCTACCGGCGACACTAGCACTCACCTAGCGGCAACCGCAAACTGCAATTCAGAAAGGGGCTAATTAATAAGAAAGTTCTACTTTATTTTAGTTTTATTTTAGTCTTATTTCATTACACATCTTATCCATAGAGATATTCATCGATACCAAGTATCGTTATATAAATTTTCGAACTGTCCTACTTCTTTTGACGTCTAGGGTGGAATACACCATTTATCATGACCCAAGTACGTACTTGTGAAATCTTTCAAGGATCGTAAAAAAAAAAAAACAAGAAATAATATTTGGAAAAGTCTAGATCTCTATGTGTGTATGCATGTATATAAATTTGTCGATAATTCTAGCAAAGGGCACTTTAACGATTTCTTAAATTATCTCCTCGCTACATTATGTGCCAAATACAAGTACAGCTATTTTTTTTCCTCATTGCGCGAGTAATCCTACTATTCGAACCCCGTCAACTTCTTATTACCTGTGTCAAAATACACGTAATTTGAAGCTTGGCGATAAGTTCTTGAAATATTTTCATAATGATAAATTAGATTTATTTATCCTATATAAAATTATCACGACTAGAACCGATCCGTGCTGTTATGCAATCAATTCACATATGATTAGCAGTTGTATGTAACGGTACGGTAGTAACAGTCGTCACAGTAGTTATAGTAGTTTCATTTGCTGGTGCGGAAGGCGCAGGAAGAGCCACCGCGTGCTCTGATTCATTTGTACTTTCAGTTTTTGGCAGCCTTCTGGTATATTGTGGAGGAGCTTCTACGGTCGCTACCTGTAGATATTGAAATCGTAAAATATATTGGGCAACTTTGCTTTTTAGTCTTCTAGTTCAATTTCTGTATCTTTGTACGCACCCTGTTAGCTGGGTCTGTGTCATACAGGGGCGGTGCTTCGGCGAAATCATTGTACTGTGGTGGCCTGTCTTGGAGCCTTTCAATAACGTACTGTTGGACCGAAGACACACTGACTCTACTCGGTGTGTCTCTGGCCAAACCAGGCTCGCGGGCGGCTTGTCTGTTCAGCTGAAATCCACTGTAAACATGGGGAATGAGATAAAGGACTTTTCTACCGAGATATTCTCTGAGTTGAAGTTGAAGTAATAAATTTTAACTCTCAAGCATCAAGAGCTGATAATCCCGAGTGTAAATGTAGGATATTTTGATCGATAAATATGACGAGCAATATTCTGCATAAATGAATCGTACCCGCTGCAGATTCTGAAGAATAGTGCAATCGTTGCAACAGTGGCGATGAGTAACGCAGTGGACATTCCAACTTGAGTAACGGATATCAACTGCCAGTCGTTATTCCTAAAAATATTTTATTATAGTATGTGAATAAGTTTGGGGTGCAGTTGTTAAAAATCTCTCATTGTTTAATATTAGGATGTAGTTTTTCTTATAGTATAGATTCTTGTAGCATCTATATTGATTGTAGGCGAGAGGACTGATTTTTAAATAAAATTACCAGCATGTTGTGAGGCAGGCATGACAATAGCAACATTTGAAGCCTGGTGAGTTGCAGCAAATCGTACACCGCTTATCTGCAAGTATTGATAAACATGAATTTCTGTACCGTAAACTGATTTATAGGCTTGAAAAAAATATAATACAGATTTTTCATCGATTGGGAATCATTAGATACGTAAGTAGCTTACCAGTGCACTCGAAACAGGTACATGACGATCCATAAGCGATATTGTACAAAGAACAGTTCGAAAACTCATATTCAGATAGATTATACGTAGTTTTTGATTTTCCTAGGTCTGTAAGTGTCCCGTAACTCGAATCTAGGAAAGGATGGATTATCTCTTTAATTATAACGTCGCAGTAACTTGTTCTGGCTATGCTAATTGGATGTTAAAGGCCAGTGGATTGTTTCATTAGCAGTCTCATGGTTTGAGCATAGTTTCTCTGGATTGACAAGCTTATGGGTAAGGTTGATTATTACGATATCAAACTTGATTACAAGTAAGTTGTGAAATAATTGCATTCGCGAATAACGCTTTTGTCTCGATGTTGCAATGATAAAAATCTAGGGATGATACATAAGATATAATTATAGTATTTACATACCTGCGATGGATAGTTCTTTTAAAAACATGCACAGCATAAGTAATCTTTCGATATTTAAAAACATGATTGGTAAAAATTAAAACGTCAGACTATTGAAGTAAGTAATTTAGTCCACTACCATTTCTCTTCTATAGAAGTTTAGCGCGTAGCTTAACAGACATACACTTACCTAACACTGATATAAACCTCCATTTTGCCAATGTTCACTTGACGTTAACAGTTCCTGATAAGTAAATGGCAATACCTATCCACCTATCAATCATAAACCAATCTCCGGTCTTATGATACATGTAACGCTATCACTGATAATGCTCACACCTATAATATGTTTATTACGAATAGTAAATTTTTTTCTTTATATTTCGTATCTGTAATCATTTGTCCTTAATCAATTGGAGGACATAGATCAGTGCCTAACATTCTTTTTCTACTTTATATTAAACGTTAATAAATAGTTTCTGAGACTAGTCATAATCATCTGCTTCTTTGATGAAAATTAGAATATTCAACAATATCTGCAATGGTTGTTGTTCCAATGTTTTCTCGAGTTTTTTCTTGTGTCAGAGCTAACGTTGTTCGTTTGCTTGTTGTTTGTGACTCATTGATAAAAAAATTTCAGCATTGATCGAGCAGTACACATTTTATGAAATTACAACAAGAGATTGCGATATCCTAATAGAACAATCACGTGCATGAATTATCTTTAGAAAGATAAAATTTTGATAACAGGTAGTTGGCATCTGACTCGATCAAGGCTATGGGCCGAATGTGGACGCGAATGTAAATTGTAACGGAATATTTTAAATCTTGTGACCAACAGAAAAGGCGTAAATAGAATGGATGTTTCTTTTCTGTTACCATTAATCATAAAATAATTAAACGTATTAAATCGATTATCAGTGTTAATAGCTGTGAACAAAGTTTATAATGTATTAAAGAATAATATATGTATAAAGCATTAACGAATTTTTCACTTTCAGCTTTTATTCGAATTACGGATGTCTTTTGTTTTTGTTCTATAAATCACGTCTTGACTGAGGTTTGAATTTCGGTTTCTTGTATATAAGAAGATATGAAAATATTTCAAAAATGTTTGTTATCAAAACAGTGGAACATTTGTAAATATTTACTGATATTATTGACTAATTCGATTTCCCCCTGATTTTCATAGAATTTTGTATGCGGAAGCAGATCTTTCATACGGATAATATTAAAGAGGCAACAAAAAAAATAAAATAAGATTTCTCTCAAGATCGTGTGTTTATTTTTATAATATTAATAAATATTCGTATTCAAACTCGAGTTACAATTATCTCTCTTCCTCTCTCATCGTCATTCTCTGTGTAAATATTTCCGATGAATTTACAAATGTTATTGGATTAGTGAGAAGCCGGTATTCTTCAAATTGTGAAAAACCTTCAGTTGGTTAAAGTGACAAGAGCTTCGACAACGTCTCCTCTGTGTTCTCTCAACGTTCGTTCCGCCAGGCTTCGACTTATCTCCATTTCTTTCATCTGCAATAAATCATCTGAATGTATCATTTATTTTCCCTCGTGAAATCATCTGTAATACTCACAATAAGATCGACGTCTTCTTTGTGAATCGATACCTTCAGCAATTCTTTTTCCTTGGCTATTTTTTCCGCTGCTTCTTTGTTACGTCGATCTCCGATTATAGTTAGCGCCTAAATAATTAACAGGAGGGTAACGAGTGCTTATAGGTTATGTCGCATGACAATAAGTTTCGCACGGTATCTTCGTATCTAATTTCCAACAGTAGGATACAGAGGCTTGAGAGAGTTGATTTTTGGTTGAAGACGTTTTTATTTTTTTGAATTTATTTCGTATCGCGGCAATGAATAAATATTTACAGAATAATGCGAGGGAATAAATGATAAAATCTGTATTGTGAAATATATTTGAAGTGAGATTGAACGAGGTTGCACGTGGATTTCGATTCGACTTACACAGGAGAAATCGTCCGACGAAGATATTTCCTTTTCTTCTGCGTAGTCTGTGACTCTTTCCAAATCCGCGGCACCGCTGTCATACTTTGCTGCTTTTTTCTGTGACTTTTCTTGCTGAACCTCGTCCGAGTCTCCATTCACATCTTCGTCCGCCATTGTGGATTTGTATTTTGTGAAACGAGAGAATAGACTATAGCTATAGCGGTCATGGTACTAATTAGCGGCGAAAGATTACTACAGTTATTGTAGTTGTCGAACAGTCCGCAAGATTCCGCCACAAATTGATTCAGGTGGTAGCGCTACCTCATCAGCGCCTATCTTGCAAACTATTTAAGGCGCAAGCGCGGGGCTATTTGAATTCTTTGTATCCTTACTTATTTTTGTATCATGATTATAGTACAGCGATGTTATATAATCTCCGGAAGATCTGTGAACTTGAAAATATGAATATCAGAATAGAAGAGACCGTGAGCTTTTTTTTTTTTTTAAATAGGTTTATTTCTATTTCGCTACATCTTTTATTCTGTCTTAAATGTTCAAGTAAGGAGGACACAAAAGAAAACGAAGAAAGACATCTGGAACGATGCACTTTGCACAAAATGGAAATAAAAATATATTCAGCTAATCTTTTGTACGTAGTATTTTTGATCTTCATTGCTCCGTAGCTTGAGGATTTGATACCTAAATTCATAATGTTTAAACAGAATTAGTACTGTAATATGCCTCATTGAATGCAACTAGTTGAATTTTCTTGGAGTTCATAATGAATGTGATTGGTGGTATGTTTGTAGGTAACTATACTAGCGATTAATGCGCATTCACGAATCCTGTGCCCGAAGATAGTACAGGGTACATAGGTATACATTTTTCAGATAAAAGACCTAGAATAAACAATATCACGTGGGAAAAGTGTAATTCTTTTCCGAGTTACCTAGCGACGCGTTTTACTGTCTATCGTATAATTTGGAAAAGGGAAGTGCCCCATGAAGGCGGTAAAAAAATTTCAAGTAACCCAACAAAAATTAAAAAATGTTTTCGCGCGCTGCAAAATCAGTTGTGAAAAATTTCGGACGGAGGAATTATCACGCTGGGAAAAGTAGTCTTAAGGTCAGTCACAGATTTCAATACACCTGAAGGAACGCTACACGTCTCAAGATTTATGAAAATAAAGTAAACGTCAACTGAATGAAGATTTATAATTGTTTGCTCATCCAAATAAATTGTAGAGCGATTTTGGGCAACATGTGACTACTAAAGTGCGGGTGTATTTTTTTTTTTTTGGGTCCAATTATGCGATTATTACGTTTTTGAATGATCATGATAGCAAAGGGAATTTTTCGCTTTCTCTTTTTGCTCTTGACTCCGTCAGGGCGTAGATCTGTGCGACTATTAAAGGAAGATTTAGTAGTTGTAATCGACTTTTATATTAACGCATCCAAGACCTTTTCAGTCGCCTTTAGGAGCTTATTATACCTGAATGTTTTCGCAGAACACACAGGCCCTTGTTTTGGCTGCGGAGAGGTCACGTGTTCCGGGAATTCGGACTCCACTGGTTGAACAAACTGCAGAGAAACCAGTCTTGAACTCAGCTACAACCTCGGAGCAAAACGGCCTTGTCGCTTTCCCAACGGAGAAGAATTCACTCAATGAAAAGGTGACGACAAAGTATTAATTTCTTCAGATATCTTTACGAAGGCTGGTAATAAACCGAATGAAACTAGACAAGTCCTGTATCAACACTGGATCCACTTTTGATATAGGACTCACCGGAGCCTCGACTTGATTTTCAATAATAATAATGTTCGTTACTGCGCAATAGACTCAGCATAGTGTCACAAACGAGGACATGACTCTGATCTCGGGATCTGTTAGCGGAAAAGCTCAAGAAACCCC
This sequence comes from Tenthredo distinguenda, assembly GCA_947538915.1. Classification (NCBI taxonomy): domain Eukaryota; kingdom Metazoa; phylum Arthropoda; class Insecta; order Hymenoptera; family Tenthredinidae; genus Tenthredo; species Tenthredo distinguenda. Next base: position 5,438,799 of record OX384538.1, read on the forward strand.
AAACACATGCGAATCAAGCCTCGCACAAGGTTCAGAATTACCTGAAGTACGTTGATCATGCGATGTTTTCTTTTCTAAATTATCGGTAAATGTCAAGACAGTCGCGTTCAGCCATGAAATTATTCCTTGTGCCAAATAGGAACAAAGTTATCATCCTAATGGTAGCTACATATCTAGTAAAGCAACTCAAATTAACAAGTTAAAAACATGTTTTTTTCGTGTTTCAATCACCCCAGTTCGAAGCTGGAGAGTTGCAGGGCATTATTCACAAGCTCACAGTGAGGGAGGAACCCAACACTGACGCAAATCGACAGCTGCGGTCGTATCCGGTCTCCAATTTTTCGCAGCACTTAGGAATTTCCAAACAGGTAAAACACGGTTAATGTTTCACGTCATCTTATAGCTCGTATGAGTGTGATACATATTTGAGCGAAAAGTAACGTGCCGCTGCAACGTGATTGTTATTTCATCAAGCGAGGTCCTATATGTTGAAGTGAAAATGTCTTCGCGAACTGCAGTTCTCGCTCTCCCATCTCCTGCTCGTTCTTAATCGTTTCGAAATGAGAACGCATTAGCTTTTTCAAGCACACTTCCACTAGCTTGAGCTTTTTCTTCGACCAGGCATGTGGTGAGGGTAAATATCATCTATATCAAGGTGTTGCCGTTTTGCCTTTCTTGAGTGTGGATCTGCCCTCACCTTGCAAGACATATGTACGTACGTTGAGAAGCAATCAAAGCGCTTGAGACAAGGACGAGCCTGATGATTTTGCGAAATGTTAACTTGAATATCTTTCGAATGATCCGCTGTCCTCCTCGCCGTGAAGATCTTCCAAAACATTGGTGTATTTCTATGCACAAAAGAAATCCGTTCACAAAATCGAAGACCACCGAGCCTTGGGGCGAAGAGTTTGCGGAGATCGAGTACCGACCTTTGGAATAGAACCTACACAGACAGTATGAAGTGATTCCATACACTCACTAACTGATGCTGTTTAAGAAATACAGAAAATAGTTAATGAATCAACGACTGACTAATATATGAAGAAAGCTCGACCAGAGCTCGAAGTAGCTCTGCAGGAACCATCACTAGGGAGTATATTAGCTGGCGAGAACCAAGTTCAAAGAGAGTATTTCGTGCATAGATGACTAGACTGGAGAATGGATTTATTTCTGCTTAACACGGTCTTGGTCATTGGTGCTATAACGACGTTCGTCGTATGTTCTTCATCTGTCCTTGACCCGTAGCTCATCTGTTCCCAGAAAACGGAGACCTGGGGGAGTGTAACGGACTCGGTACAAATCCTCGGCGAGATGGGTCCATCTTCGCATTCGAGATCCTGCTACTCGAGGGCAGACTTTGAGGTGTGGTTACCTGACCTGTTGAAATGCTGCGGGATTTCGGACATCGATGATACCGGTTTTCATGGATGTAGCCATTATTCTCCGCCCAGTGTTCGACGAAAAAGTAGAAAGATCAAGATTAAAAGTCGGAGAAAAAAGACTCCGGACGGTCGTGGACGCGAATCAACATCAGCAAAGGGCAGAGCCGTTGTTGATCGCGGTGTGCAGTTGTGTTCAACGATGGTCTGTCGCCATCGTGGACCAGGGTTCAATCAGGCTGTCCGAAAGCGCGAAATACGGCACAGCAAGCATGCGTCAAAGAGGTGCAGCACGGCCTGCCACTATTCAATAGATAAGACAGAATTCAGGTTATCGAAAATCCGTGTGAAGAAAATATCGACAGTCGGTCGACGCACTCGTAGTAAAAAGAGTCAGAAGCGGTTTTTCCAAAAATGTAATACAGCGCGTGAGAACGGGATCATTCCTGCCATTTTGACCGATCGAAAACCCAATTTGTTGCACAGTTTCGATAGTGGGAAGAAAAAGTTGAACCCTAAGCTGCCAGCTAGAGTATCGAACGCTTTATCTCCTGCAATGGGAACTTCAAAGACTATGAAGAATGGCATAGCTAAGAACCGGCTTCAGGGTCAGACGGCTTCAGTTAAAGCAACGAAAAACACTCATGTGAACAAAAATGTTCACAAAAAAGAAAAATTCAAAATGATTCCTCGCTATTCGATTACGCCGAAAGGTAAAAGGTCTGTGGCGAGAAGATCCTGGAGCTTTCCTCCGGTTTCGGTGTCTAAATCGGTGGATAATATCGATAATGATGAGGTTTTTGGTCTCGACGTAGAGTCACTGTCTACATCGTGCACTCACGAGTCCCAATCGTTAGAAACACCTTCTTCAGCATTCGAGGAATTATCCGTCAATGATTATTCATCAGCGTTGCCGACCGCAGTGAGTGGAACCATAAAAAATTCCGGAGAAATGTGTCGCCCTGAATCGAATGGACCGTCAACGGAAGCGTCTTTTTGTGCATCGCATATCTCTACAGAACCACTAATGTTCTCAGTTAAGGGTACTGAAGGTGACTCTGAAGATGGAAGTACTGATGTCGTTCAGGAGCTGCGGACCAGTATATCTAGTCGGAAGATAGAGCAACTTTCCACCGGAAAGTTGGCGTCAATTACGTTCACGTCTTTATCAGAGATTCCTTCGTGTTCTTTGAACAGTCTTTACGAAAGTTTGGATTCCAGTGAATTTGCTTCTGGTGAACCAAAGGATTTGGAGGAGAAATCCGACTGTAGGAAGTTAAAGAAGTTTCGTTCCGGGTTTGGTAGATCGTTTGCGGGTCTGTCACGCTGTGGTATCTCCGGAAAGAAGAAGAAATATTCAGGAGTGAAGATTGTGGGGTCTTATAAAAAATAGGGCAGTTATTGCCCCGAATTTTGGAACAGAGCTCTTCATCGGCAGTGCAATGGCTGTGAGGATGAGTGATGGACCATTCATCAAAGACATTAATCTACCGGGAGAATTCACCGAGCTTGCGATTTCGTTGTGTTTTTCTATCATAAAATGGATAACCGAATTGCTTCATTGACCGTTTGTAATGAATTTTGTGATTGTTCCGCAATATATTTGGTTACAATAAATGTTTCCGACGACTTCAATTTTTCTGGATTCAGTCTTTCCTCACCCCAAAGTTAGAGCTGTAGTCTCACTATCAGCATTATCGTCGACACTTGACTTTCCTGATTTTTTGTTTGCAGCTGAAGACCCCAGGAGCTGAGATGTGTTCTCAGTACCAGGATATAACGTACACACCGAAAGTAAGTTCACGAAGTACAATTTCCGAGCCTTTAGTTTGCCAAGAGCACCTGGAAAGCAATTCTAAAGTTTAACCATCTTCTGGACTGAAAATCAATTCTTTAAATTCATCAGGGAAGATGGGCTACTTGTTTGTCTCTAAGTGCTCTTGATGAATAATGGGAACATGCGGCTTCACCGCCTCTTTAGCTGGACGTTCTCGCTCGCTTTAGCTGTTATTATGAAAAAAATTAATAAATGGTTCGAAAAAATAACGTCGAACCAACGTCCGAGGAATTGCACAGTACCAACCATTCTTGAATCAATCTGGCATTGAATGGAAAATGGGAAAGGACAGAGAAAGAGTCTAAGACCGAGCTTAGCGTATCCTGAATGTCATCGATATTACAAAAATTCCATGTAGGAAGAAAGACGTTGTATCCTGAGCAGGGCGCACCGAGAGACTCCTGCAAATCACATTTCCCAACGCCAGGAGTTACCCTCAAGAGTGCTCCATCAATTGGTCACGATCAAACCAACATCTGACTCTGGAGGTAGCAGAGATTCTACCGATGATTGTTTTCCTCTTGGTGAAGAGTGCGGGGATGAGCTAGGACCGGGCTGGTCAGACCAAGCGGAACGTATTCCTGCATGGAAGTCGTCGAAGGAGAATGCGTCGCATTTGTCTCTAATCGACGAAGAACGTGATTACTTCCACGCAATAAAAGTCGTATTCAGGAATTATTTGGGAGAACATGACATAAAAATAGCCGTAGATTACCAAGTAAGAAACATGATTGACGGCGAAGCTCACGAAAAGCTACGAGCACTTCAGAAAAAGGTGGAAGAATTTAAGCAAAAGCTATTTCGTCTGAGGGGTGATAATCCCGAGACCAAAAAGTTGGACTCTAGTCCAGCGACCCAAGAGCCAGATAAGGATGAATCAAAAGGCAGCGGTACTACAGGGGGTCAAAATTTCGTACCTGCAATTGTCCGATTCGATGATTCGATAATGTTTCACTCAGCAAGCAGCGAGAACGTAACAGCATAAATTGGGCGAATGTGCAAGGCGTTGCGGGCCGTGGAGCGAAGTGCACATGGTGGTCGGTATTCGATGGTTAGCGACAAAACACATGGGGAAAAGTGCTGTCGGATGAAAGACTAGCGGGTGATGTCAAAGTGGATAAAAAAGATTGACTATACATATCCAATTATTTAACCAGATGCAAAATGGACAAGTGAAGATGTCGTGCATCACGGGGGAATCGAACTACGATGATTGTCCGCTTGTGAGGAACAAGAAGGTCCCATGCCATCCGCCCGGCGATCAACCCACGTCTCCAGTCCAACCCGCCAATCCACTGAGAAGAAAAAAGGAAAAGAAACGATTATGCGTTAAGTGTCCAACAAAAAAGCCCAGCGAATTCTTTACCTCGATGGCTTATGGAGAGGGTGCGGAGACGGTACGTGGACAATGGACGACCAGCCATTTGTATTGAAATTATAATTGTCTGACACAGGCGGAACCTGGGAGTGACTTCTTCTCTTCAACCACGCAACCGAGTGAGTCCACAATCCTTGGCGGAGGTTCCGAACGTCGAAGGGAGTCTGGTCGAAGTACGGAAGCTAACTTGAATCGCTCTTTGCTATCTGTACTGGTCCCGGGTCGTAATATTCCACGAAGATGTTATGGAAAGTGCGGAAACGGTCCGAAGAGCCCCAAGAGTCCATCGCAGCCGAGCTGCCCGGAGCCGAAGAAGACGCCAGTTTGTCCACCGCCATGTACACCACCGGCACAATCTTGCCCCCCTAGTAAAGTAAAATTCCGTGAATGTCCACCTCCCCCAAAGTTACCAAAACTGCCGAAGTGCCCACCGCCATGTCCGCCGCCACCGCCTCCTCCCGTCCCCAAATGCCCGGATATACCAAAATGCCCTCCACCTTGTGCACCTCCGAAAAATCCGCCCAAGTGCCCAACTAGCCCGCCATGCTTACCGCCAAAGAAGAAGTGTAGTGGCCGTCAAATGTCAACTTATGGCTTCATTCAACGTGATTGCAAGTCCGCGTCTCGGAATGGGATCGTCCTCCGTCAACGTTGCCCAGTCTTCTTAGTAGCCCGTCGACGATTCTCATCGTCCTCTGCAAACTTCGCGTCTAAGTCTAAGTCCGATAAAAATTGTGATAGTAACGATTCGAAGAGCTCCAAAAAGGGTAAAGAGACCGGAAAAGACTGTACGCCGAAGAAGTCTGCGACCGATCGTTGCGCAAAGTCGAAGTCAAAGAAGCGCGACACCAAAGGTGCTAGGGATTGCAGGAAGTCAAAAGCAGTTGAAAAATGCCCCGCCAATTGCGCGTCGAAGCCCAGGTGTCCTGAACCGCTTCCACCGCCTCCATCAAAGCCTCAGGTCGAATGGCTTCCACCAATTTGTTCAACCCCGAAGCTCGTTAGGCCGTCGCCGTGCCCGGAATTGTCTAAACAACCCGAACCTGGGAATCCAGCACCGTCAAAACCCAAGTGCCCCCCACCTCCACCTCTTCCAAAACCACCCTGCCGTCCTGTTTGCCTCTGCCCTTGCCCTCCACCCCCGAAATTACCGCCCGGGTCTTGTCCGGATGTACCGAGTGTTGAGCAACGTACTGAACCATCGTGTCCACCACCTTGCCCGCCTAAGGCGCTACCTCCGTGTCCCGAGGACACTTGGTGCCCTTCGAAACCGATTTGTCCGTCGAAAAAGTAGCCGGGATCGTGCTAACGTAAAAAGGGTCCTGAACGAATCAGCAAAAGTTTCGAAAACGGTGATACGTATTCAAAATCGTGTTTGTAACTTTTGGACAAAGCTTAGGCGTCATGATGTAGACTTGAATGTTATTGAGATTGGTGTAGGTTCGACGAAAGTCATTCGAATATGGCGTAAACGGGTGTGAAGTGAAAAATACACCCGCTTATTGACGGGAAGGAGTTTTCTCTGAACAACTAGATCTGTAAAATGTTGAGCCCACAGAAATGTCCGTTCGAATTAAACGTGATTCTTTCCAAATTTAGAATGTCCTCTTTGAGATTGAGATACAATTTTGATACTTCTGAAAAGGTGCAACGTCCAAGCTTTGCTGACGCTTTGTTGTGAAGATTACCGAACATCATATGTATGTTACAATGACCATAAATCTGACGTATAAATAAAGGCACAATGTTCCATGCCTTCGATTAGTCAATCATTACAATCGGCAGTTCTTTTCAATGAAATTTTCGAACTTGCAAGAGAAAGTGATGACTGTACAGCAACTCCACTGATAACGAATGACCGAAATCTAGGAAGAAGTTCCGGTTCCGAATTGGGGATTGAAAACTGATTTGATCTTTGGGGTGCAGTGCAGTGGTTACCCGAATAACGATACGCTGTCTGATGAAGAAGTAAAAAAGGAGCTATAGGATAAGATATAGGAATAAAGCTTATAACGTCTTTGATCGCTGTGTACGAACTCGGGGCTGTTCACCCCGCTAATAAAATGATAACAACTACCAAGCGCACCCGCCCACCCAGTGCGCCGCCGCCTCTTCAGACTCAGTTGTATATAAATGTCGGTATTATTGTAATGAACCGCTTTTGATGCCAATTTCATAGCTACTCCCCTCCGATCCTTCGAAGTACTGGGAAACACGATCTTCCGTTGGTGTGATGATTATTGGCAGGACTGTTTAATCGATCGGCAATGATTCTGAATAAAAATAATTCGAGTAATATTCATACCATGAAGTTTCAAGTATATGTGTCTAAACTTGCCTATATTTACAGAAAGTTTCAAGGTGCTATGGAGTCGGTCAAAAAATTAACCCCCTCTTCGAGGGTGGATTAATCACCATCTCCACTGCCAATCTTGTATTTGCGATGGTTGAGCTTGTGCTATCTCTTCAGATTCTGAAAGCTTCCAAGTGCATCATCCAACAAAGTCTGTTCTAATTTTGAATACGGTTGTCGGACTGATTCAATTGATTTTTTGTGTGACTAATCTGATTTCACGTTAAGTACAATATTCGGCTTTGTAAATCGTTTTATTGAATGAGAAAATGGAATATCAGAACTGTCGCAAACAAAAAAAGAAGACAATAAAACTGAAAGCCAGCAACGCTTAAAAGCATATAAACCCCGAGCATCGAAAGTGGGGAAATACGAGTTAGAAATTTTTACGACCGCTCGAAATTGCAAAATTTTTATTCGCTATACCGATTCGTATGTGCTATATATTATAATATGGACTTTTGTCAAGAAGTATGCAATTTCATAAACTTTTTTAAAAGCCAGGTCCGCAGGACTGATAGGCCTCGCACCGGCGTCAACACGGCATGTTATTCAAATGTGTTTATGATTTGACCAATGCCCTTTGCTTAGTCACTCATACTCTGGCCATAAAATAAATCTGTGAAATTCAAATGTTTCAATTGAACAACAAAAGTCCAACAAGCATTGGTCACTGAAAACTGTAGAAGTCGGCTCTGAGCAGAATCCTACCGTTGAACTCGGAGTCCCAGTCCAGATTCATGAAAAGTTTGTCTTCAAAAGAAATCTGTGATTACTCCCCGCATATTTTCTGGGCAAAAATTTTGTGGGTTTAAACTGAAACATTCTCTAGATCGAGTTGGCCGTGAGGGTCGGTGTGAGTTATGCATAATTCAAGAATTGTCACCGTCCAGGATATTGGCAATTTGACGTCGATGAAAACATGATCAGGTGTGTTCAACGCTAGAACAGTTACCGATAACTCTGCGGAATTATATCTGAATACCTTCCCCGCTCGTGACGTCGTCGTCCTGATTACGTGATTAGCATTACAATCGGTTTTCGATCTCTCTAGATATCAGCAACACAACTCGTTTCCGCAGACGTCATATCAATGGGGGCAAGACATCAATTATCAGTTTCTTCGGTAATCAATAACCGTCACATATTCCCACAGGCGAATTATCATAGACAAATGATAAAGCCACTTGGGCTTCAATTGTTAGTAGGATTTGTTCCAGTCTCTTTACCACTACACTGTGTAGAGGTGGCTTTCACTGCAGTCCGGAGGCACGGTTTGATTCTGATTGATGAAAGATTATCAGATTTTTATAGCCTCGTCGCGTAAATTCCGAGGGATAATCCCGGATCGACGATTCACCGCGGAGCGGCCCATGAAATATTTATAATCCAGGCGAATAGCGAGGCCACAAAGGCGACCGACGTTCGTTGAAAAGAATAAATTGGTATCGATTCAATTTGTCAACACACACGTAATTATATTATTATACGAAGGTTCAGGGTTGCGGGGGTCAGAGAGAGAAAGAACGAGAGGGGTTTACGTACGACCATCAATAACCTACCATACGAAAAAAAAAAAAAAAAAAGTAAAAGAATCAAGTCAACAAAAGTTCCTAAGGGTCCGAAAAACTGTCGATAAAAAAGCCCTACGAGGTTTCTAATACCGCTGAGAGATGTCGACACGTAAGTGGATTTTCGGGGGGATATTTTCCAAAGACCGCAAGAATTTTTCAATCATACGGTTTTCTTTGTTAGCTTATTAGTCTTTGCAACCTTAATCGGGTTAAATTCGGATCAGCCGCTACTTTGATTTTAGATATTCGGGACTCTAGTTGTTCAGAAATTTTCGATGCCTTGATTCTCGTTCTAGGAAATTTCAAAACGGTAAAAAAAAAGTGTTCGAAACTTTCGATAATTTGTCAATAACCAATTGACTACGAAGCCTAATTTTCTGAGGAATAAGAGACCCGAAAATTCTTGCGTTGGGTGGATTTAAGAGCAATTTGGACACATGCCAGTCCTCCGAAGATACTCCCATTTAAGGTTTATGCACCCCCTTAATGGCTCAAAGGTGCCGTAATGTATCGCTCGACAAACGTGTAATTACCTCACATGTGTATTGAAACGTTTAACGACGAGATTAGACTGTGGCCAGATAACGATTTGTCGAACGCGTTAACCGATCCGAATGTCCTGTTAAGTCGGCGTTAAGTGCATCCGGCGCAGTCGTCGAGTACCCGCGTGATAATGAAATACAACGGTATAAACCGTAACGTTCGATCTATCGAATACGTCCATAATCCATATGGACACGATCGTTACGGGGTAACACAATGCCCAAAGAAAAGTCGCGTTCAAGATTTTCCTAAGGCGACATTTAGAGCCGTGAATCGACTCCTGGCACAGTTTTAACTGCGAAACGATCGCCCCTTGATTCCCACTGGGTTGCAAGTGTACGTTCGAACACCGAGTCCTCGAAAAGTCGCCAGGGTTACAATAATTCGGTTGGGGGACCGCGGCCCCATATTACACATGTTTCAAGTGTCTACTGCCAAATGCCATGCTGAGTCTAGAGCACGGGTTCCAGGCAGCTATAAGGTACCACAGTGCAGAGAATGGGGACACTCGAGGCCGAGAGGTGCTAGTAGAAAACCGAATTGCGTTTAATACATTCGCAGCCACTTCAAACAATTGTTTCAAGATCGGTTCAGTTTCGTTGAGGGACTCGGAGCTACTATTTCATACCGATCGGTCCATGGCACGCCAACAGTTGTCGTCGTAGTGACAGGATCGATACGAATGTAACCGTCAAATCGAACGGGAGTTAGGGAACCGACCGACCGCGACGCCTTACAGAGAGGAAGAAGTTCGGCCGTCGTCCAGGATGCTTCTAAAAGCTCTAAAAGCGAGACAAGTACGAGATATTCCCTCGGGAAGTCCCCTACTTGGGTCAGAGGTTATCTAGAAAATTGCCAAACTTGACCAATATTGGTGACGGGGCGTGACTCTTGATTTTGCGTTAGAGAGGCTAAAGATTCTTCATTTTTTCTTGTTTCTTCGCAATTCATACTCTCGGCTGTTGTACGGTCTCTGAGGCTCTGCAGTCAAGGAATGAAAGCTGATCTCTGAGAATTCGTCGAGCGCTATTGTACCTTTTTCGAATCTTTTTAAATGTCTGAAACGCTCCTCCGTAAACTCCAGCCGTTATCGAAAATCTCGAAGCCGATTTCCGGTTCATAAATTAATATTTCCGGTCCCAAGAATGTAACAAGCTGCGCGTGAGATCTGCTGATTAAGCAAATCCGACTGCTATTGGCCCCACGGGAATTGGGAGAGTGTAATAATGCGAAATAAAAATATCGGGGATTCGACTGCTGCACCCTCGATAATTCGGAATGGGACATTTGTCCGTGCTTATCTCGGAGCCCTCTCCCCTGCTATGAGGGCTCTGTAGCGTCCCGGAAGGGAAATCTAATTCACCTCCGACAATTTCCGGTTCTTCGACCCAACATGGACGGCCGGAGCGGAATCCTAAATAAACGATTCAGGGTCTCCGCGTAGGGACGTGGATTTGGACGTGCAGATTTAGTGGAAACAAAAATTCATGCGTCGTCGCCGTGCTCAGGTACTTCATCCATGAGTAGATAGAGCAAGGCGAATATTTGGCGATAAATTCTTACGGTCAGAAAATTGGTATCGGAATTGTTCGATGCGTCGTACAAGCCCGAATCTATGCGAGAGTGAGAAGAGACGAGTATCACTGCCGAAACTATTATACAGAAAGAAGCAAATGCCCCGAAGAAAGCAGAAACTGGAATTCAGAGAAAAGTTCCCGCCAGACCGGAAACGGGGAAGTTTTACCGTATTTGCTCTTCCTGTACCATAAATCTTGGCTCACCACCGCATCGCGCTCTGTCCTATGAAACCCGAGAAGAACCACCAGCCCTGATTCAATTTGCAAATATACGTAGCTTTTTTAAATGCCCGCAAAAGCTCCTCGCTTCCGGCAGTCGCGTCTATCTTATTCAGTTATTCTTTTAAATCAAACCGCATCTAGGAATAGTTCCGTGGATTATCCATAACGTCATGATACTCTATGCAAACCGAACAAAACGACTCCGCTGTTGATTCCAAAAAGAGTAAATTTCGCCGAAAGACAGCAAAGAAGCACGAACCAGCCCAACGAACTTTTCGTCACCGAGGCATGAGTGCAGGGTGCTGACTACATCGCGAATGGTAAAGGCACTAAAACGATTTCAACAAGTTTCAAATCGCTCGCAACCAGTTGCTCTTTGTGACTTATCGGAGGGTAACGCTCGTCATGGAATAGAAAATCATTGAATTTATCCGTTGAATCGAGTCCCCGCAAAGATATATTCGAATCGAGTCAAGTGTTCGGTAAGAGGTTTCGTGCACACCGGCCACATACGTGTGATGTACATTAATACATTCACCCATACGCGTTCGGTCGGGTTGCAATGTAGTATAACACATGTAGCTTTATACTGTGCACAGGTACCTACCTACACGCACGTTTATTTTTCAAGTAGGAGGGGTCGGTTTAGCGTGCCACTTGACCGGCCGCATGGCATGGCGTCACGAGGTAATCAAAGCCCCATTATCCATGGGAAATTGTATCCCCCTCCTCCTGCCACGGCATATCCACTGTTTGTGGTAGTGATCGTTGCGGGTCTCTTTCGCCCTCGCACAGGGCGTGGTGGAGTCATTAGAACTCGCGTTATTGGGGCGTACGTACGGTGTCAAATCGAAGTCAACCGCTGAAAAATGGCCCCTGGCTGTTCGACGTTTTTAGAAACGAATTTAGGGCCGAAATTCGTCTCCTGTTTGCCAATTTCGCCCTTTCAATGGTTTTGACGAAGAGTGAAACGAAAAAAAAAAATATAAATAAAAATCTTTTCGGATCATTTTAGACTAACAGATTCTAAAAATTTTTCGCAATCTCTACACTCTATACGGTCGTCGACGCATGAAGTGGGCACCGCGTGGTATAGTATACGTGTGTAGAAATCCACCCTCCTGAAACCTGCACAACACAGATGTCTACACAGACGAGCCCAGAGCTCAGGGAGTTCGGGGTTCGAGTCCCAGCCCATGCATACCAATCGTTGCCAACCTAACAACGGCTAACCGGCGGCAGTCGACCCACCGCTAATCAGAAAATCAGTGTCCGCAGACGGAAACCCCATCGGAGTTTGTGCTCGAGGGTTTATTCGACGACGCGTTATGGGCTTTGGGGAGGTTGGGCGAAAATATCTCCTACGCGTTATTACCTACTCGCTACACCAGCCCTGACGTATCGGTAATTATCGGGTTAAATATCAAGGGGTTAACGACGCAATATGAGGGCAACGATGTGGCGTGTGATCATCATCCCTGTGGACCACGATCGAACACCTATATTTCTACCCAACACACCCCTGACACCCAGCATGAACACGTCCACACCTACGCGAGGTGTTTTTTTGAATTGTAGGAATCGCAGATTTTCGTTGAAATGTTATTCACACTCCTTCCCGTCGTCTCAAGTCGGGCTGTTGTTGGAACAAGTGTGAAAAGCATTATAACGAAGATGGATCGCATATCGATGGGCTTCGTTTCATCCCCCGACGTTTATGATGCGGAGGTTTACCCATGCTTCGGTGTGCTTGATTTCTTCGACCGTGTATCACTCGAGGCTAGTCTTCCTAAGTCGTAGAATCCCCTATGTAACCTTTCCCAGGCATAACACATACGCACGCGTTAAAACGCATGCGTGTTTTTGTAGCTACGGTCAGGGCAGGGTTCTGGCACACGCATGCACGCACGATCACGTGCCGGCGCGTGTCCTCAGTGTCCGGAGTGCGGTTAAACCGAGGTTTAGACAGTCACGGGGCAAAGACCAAATGAACAACGCTTTGAATAATGTTACTCCATCTTTTCACTAGTCTACACTACTCAGGCGATCGAAAACTCCGGCTATATTTATCGCCTAATCTGCATCCATTCACCGCGAACAAATAGCCTCAATTTTCTTCGGCACTCGGAGCCGGAATAGAAATTCTAGTTTCATCGTACAAGTTCTCCGCACTGATGATTTCGAAGTGCGAACTAGAATTTCAGGGGTACCATTGCGCATGCAATGAAATTCTGATTTACGCCCAAAAGTGACAGTTATGTCCGTTTTGGATCGTAGAATTCAGAGAGGAATATTCAATAAAACGTTTTGTGAACTGAACGACGAGTAAATTCTAAGTCCAGAATAAAATTGACCACTGAGTTGATTTCTCGCAGACTTTTTGGGTCGTAAGCAAAATTCGAAAATTGAACAGGGCGTAGAGACGCTGATCTGGATTTCAAGTGCAAGCGCTGATTCTGATATACACCTCCTAGAATAGAATTATGTTTCCGTCGATAAAACTAAAGAGCACAGGAAATGAGGTCTTGGAGGATGAAACTAGAATTTCTATTCCGACTCGGGAATACTCGGCTTGTAAGACGTTTGTTGTTTTCATAGTAGGCGAACTACTATATGTAAATGGCAGACATATATTTTAGAAGTTCAAAGTTAATTACCCGCTTTTTTATTCATTAAACTTTTCAGGCCATTATACCTAATATGCTCGACCGCTTCACGGTAAAGCACGATGATTAATAATAGTTTGAACTGTACAGAGTGCCTCGGCTACAAGGGTATCCTTTTGCGTGGTTGAAGAACTCCTATTAAATGGATAATAATTGGCGTCTGAAAATTGGTCTGGCAATTTTGCCACCTGCTCATTATACACTTTACTGACCGAGGGCTAACGGCAGACTGGTTTATTGGCTTCGAAGCCTTCAACTCTAATGTCTCCTCAAATATAGACTCTCGTGTCATCAACTGGCACCGGAGATTCCGACCATAGGTATACAAAACCGGCCGGCAATTTCATTTCAAATATTTACCCGATAGAGAAGAAAATATTTGCAGCCAAGCCGTGGGATTGCAAACATCATTACTTTATTTGCATCGGTCGCTATGATCGTGTAAACGATGCCACTGTACACCATGAGCGCCGTTAATATTTATATGGAAGTAAATTATCAACGGTATACATGATTCCGGAATTTACTGGAGAATATATGGCATATCATTATTTTTCGGTTATTATTGGGTGTAAAACTGCAGTGCGATTCTTGGTATACGCGATAGATACGAGACGACACTGCAGTGGACACGGTGTAAAATGACGTGGAGATATTTGAATTCGGTACGAGGGAGACAATGGAGATCATAGAATTCTCGAACGACGCGGTGATCGCAGTGAGACAATTTATCTGCGAAGGGGTGAAACACTGGTGTAATTTCTAGTTTATACGTACGGTATGTGTCCGTGGTACAAGCCGAGCACCGGGGCATTCTATCCTATTGGCATTATTCGCCGGAGTGGCGCCAGCCAGTCTCAATCCATACGGTTGCGTCTCCCCCGCAGCGAAACTCATGGCTGAGTTTCTTGAATCGGGAACAGAAAATGAGAAGAAGCGAATTTCCGCGGTACGTGACTGTCCACCGGACCCATCTTATTTCGGCCAAGTAGTATTTGCCCAACTTTTCCTCATCCCTTCGCTCCTTCGCCGCACGAGTTCCCTTCCACGCGAAATATATACAAGACCTTTACTACCGATCGCCGTGCGATCAGCATTCGAACGATTCGATTATCAATTCTATTATATCGATAACCGAGATAGATTTTTCATGGAGCTCCGATCGTACGATGAAAGCTCGGCGAATTTCCATCGAACAAAATGAATTCAATTTATTCCACTCGAATCAAGGAGCAGAGGAGTAGAGGCGATGGTAATCTTGACTAATCTTCACCTGACCACTTCCCTGGAACATATATTAGTCCGAGATCCACCGACCTGATACATTATCGGTGGAGTCATGGACCAGCTCTCGCGACAATTTTAACCCTGGATATAGCTGGAGAGGTCCGACCAGAGGGAATTTCACGGTGTAGGAGACACAGGAACGGCAAGTGGCGTGATACGATTTGACTGCTGGGTGTTAACTGCTAGACTTTATAGTCCACGGCGTGGTTCTTTGCGGCTATAGTACCTACGCGGCACACACTAGTCAAGTATGCATGTGAACTGCCTAGAGGTATCCATGTGCATGTATGTAAGTATATGTGGCGGGGAGTGGGATCGTTACGGGCATAACGGTGACGTTTTTCATTTTTAAAACGCTCTTAAATTCTGTGGTAGACAGAAAACGAAAAATGACAACTCAAAGCTGTAAAAATATTTCCATTAAAAGGGCTTCCAGTTTCCAGCTTCCACCGAACACGCTGCGTTACTCTGTACAGAATTTAAATTGACATTTCAAATTCAAACGGGTCTGTCGTCTGCCTTGAAGAGCTCAATGTGTTTGTTTTGTTTTTTTTTTACTTTATTTGTTTTTCAACTTGAATTTGTAATCAATTGAAAATATGAGGAACACAGAATCTCGATTCAGACCATTTGAAACCGAACTCTTATCAAATTGATCGAACCACAAAAGCTCAGGGCAAAAAATTGCAGATTGCAGTGTAATGCAAAAAACTGAAAGCGCACTTTTGTCAAATCACTTTTACAGCCCTTCATTAATTGCGTGCATTATCTTCACTCCGCTCGGGGCGACAGGGAAGGCAATTTAACATTCAAAATGAAATCAATCACTCAGAAGGAAACGGTGTTACCTGGTCGGCCATCAGGCTTGTGGGTATCACGCGGGCGATGCCAGGTGTCTTCTAAATTATTTAGCGCCATGAGCAACAATGCCCCGAGTGAATTTATTCAATTATAAGGCTCAGTTGAGGTACTAAAGAGGGAGAGAAAGACGGAGGGCTAGAATGGGATGGGATGGGATGGGATGGCCGAGTATCTGTCCGGTACGTGGAGCGTTGAAGGGTGCCCATTCACCGCCATCAAAGTCGTCAATTGATTGAGAAAGACACCCGCTTTGCGCTTTGCGTTTCCGCCTTTCGGAAGGAGTCAGTTTGTCGTTATTTCCAACCGGACAAGACCCGATTCAGCGATTTCTTTGTCACAAAACACCGGCGAACTGAGTGAATGTCACAAAATCTACGACATCGGACTGTCACTCTCAGGGATTCACTGGATCCAAGTACTCGGACGTGTTTCGATACCGATTCCTGTACTCTGACAATTTTCCCAAGTGGGTTCAGCGTCGAAAGAAGTCAAAACTACAGTTATAGAATTTCGGTATCGGTTGAACAAGACCAGAATTTCGTTCTCCTCTTTCAGGATACCCCAATACTTTGCAATATTTATGAGCTCGAAATAAAGCGACAGTAGTACGGGTCTGCCGGTTGGTCAGGCACGATAGCTATTCATGGATTGAGATTTTCTCAAGGGGTCTTGCATCCGATTGGTACATGGCCTTGCGTTGCCCTCTAGACGTGTTTGATCTCGAATTTGAATATCCGCAAAAATTTACACGTATATATCCGATATTTTCCTCAGAGAAAAAAGCGCCCAAACCCGAACCCAAACCCACAAAGTAAAAGACTTTGGAGAGAGGTCCGTAGAATAATCTATCAGTTTCCACGTAGAACCGGATCATCAGCTTTACGAAATTGGAATCAAAGTAAAATCGGTAATTTACGTGTTCACGAAAACGACGATATCACGAGGCCAGATTTTTCCCCTATGAACAAACAAAGGCGATCGCGTGCTGCCGATCTTCTGCCTTATGTTAGAGCAGTTGGAACTACACTATATTGAAAATCGGTCTGCGGTCGATCGTCATATGTTACGAATGGTCTCGTTGAAAAGGTATACAAAAAATTGGTTGATCCTCATAACATATGCCTAATCGTCCGAGGTCCCAGCCCGCTCGCGTCTAACCACTGAACGATCGTAAATCTGTTAAAAATCCGTCCGTTTTTAGGAGTGGAACCATGGCCACCGACTAACCACCAAATATTAAACACCTGTTTCAATTTGAACGTAATTAACTTACCGGTTATATCAAATCTTAAGGAACCTGCATGGCCATATGGGTCCAGGCCACGAATTGAACCTCCGTCAGTTTACTCGGTTCCCTATTTGGAGAAATGTCACGTGCAAATCTTCCGGTCCGAAGATGAGATCATAAAATTTAGAAATGTAAGAGGAGACGCGAAAATCTGGTACAAGCATTCTCCTTAAGACTGCAGGGGATATCGGTGAGGCAAAAATGGTGACGAAATATGAG
This sequence comes from Tenthredo distinguenda, assembly GCA_947538915.1. Classification (NCBI taxonomy): domain Eukaryota; kingdom Metazoa; phylum Arthropoda; class Insecta; order Hymenoptera; family Tenthredinidae; genus Tenthredo; species Tenthredo distinguenda. Next base: position 5,455,983 of record OX384538.1, read on the forward strand.
AAACAGAAGAGATTTACTTCGGGCAATCTCTTGAGCGTCGGTAGATTGAAGAAAGTGTCAGCAATCTCAATATTAAAATGGCTACATCAAACGACTTTGGGCCGTTTCAGCATACATATCAAATAGCTGGATCTCCGTGTCTCTCATCTGGGCGATGGGAAATATCCCTTATTCTTATTTCTTATTTTTCTATATGTCCCGATACATCATACATACATACCGATACATTTTTCACAAGCGAAAGCTGTAAATAAGATCCCTCAGCTCCTTTCGAACAAATCACAACCCGAAGGCTCAGACTAGATGTACGTTTAACTTTTCTACAACTAGCGATCTTCACCCTCCCAGCATCTTCTGCTTCAAGTCAAGACAGAAACTACTCCCCGATTCAGTCCACACACACTTTATCACTCGGGTGAGAAATTTATTACTCCAAGTACAAAACTTTTCAGAGAACGGAATTCACCGCGACAGCATAGGGTCTCTTTCGAGAAATTTGAATCACGGTTTTGCCAAGAAAATTCTTCGATCACGAGATGAATACATCCACTTGCGAATTATTTGAGGATTTGATACTCTGGAGAAAACAATGATCAATTTTTGCAAAAATGGCTCCTCGCTTGTTCGAATTCGGGTGAAATTTCAGGCCATCGCTATCCGCGAAAAAAGCATGAGAGTCGCTGAAAGACGTAAGATTTTCAACGATCTAGCTTATTCGGGGGAAGTGTTGGAAAGTGTGCGGAGAGCGTGTGAGAGTGAAGTGGCAGTGAAGTGGTAGTGAGTGGGTGATGGAAGGGTGAGTTTATTTGCAATTCATACGGCGAAGCGTCTCTCGCGCACGTTCAAAGCACGCCGATATCATAGTTTCTCAAAGGCGTCGAAGCAAATAACAAATCCATATTTGCATATTGCGTTACCTACAGCCAGCAACACGAACAAAGTCGAGTTAGGGCGAAACCTAAAGACAAGCCAACCGTAGAATTGAACCTAGAACAAAATTTATACATCTGTACAGAAATTATTGACGGCCTTGCAATCTTTTCGTTATATTTTTCAGAGGCCAAAGATAATCTTTTTTAAATTGAGAAAATATTTGGATGCACATAGACGATCTGAATTCGCACAAGCGTATGTATCGCCTTTGATCGATTTCCTGGCCCTTGTTCTCCTTTCTTTCTCGTTTTCGTTGAGGCCGGAGCGTGGAGAGCCATTGATTATAAACCGATGTAAATAAATTAGAGTTTGATTCTAATTCTTGCGAAAATCTGACGTGTTCTGTAAGCTACGCCAGTGCCTCACGTAGACGTTACAGTAGGGGCTACGAGAGTTGTTCATTTGAGTATGCAAATTTTCCATTCCCACTCCAGCTACTGTCGCCGACCCCCCAACATCATCTCCACCCCTTTTCACTCGAACCTTATTTCGTAAAACAACATGGCTCCGCTGCAAGGTATTCCCTAGAATTTTTAAGGAGTATTTCGAATTGTCGAATAGCGGGATGACTTTGCGACATATTCGACGATTTTTTACAATCGTCGGTTGTAAAGTACCAAACGAACGGTGGATTTTCATTTTCGAGAAATACAACTCGAGCCATAGACGCAGATCGTCGTCACCGCGCCTTAACGCGTGGTAGACTAACAGGAATCAAGCAAGGATGTAATTAGGGACATTAGCGTAGTGGTCGTGCGGTTGCCAGCCCCGACTAGGAAGGGAGGCACTTGAATATATGGACTGGTCACGCGAAATCAAACCACCGTAACTTTATAACAAAAGAATAACGTGCCACCACCTGCCTGAATTCAAATAATCATGATTTTTCTTTTTGTTACCTTGTCCCTTTCTTTTTTTTTCTTCTTCAATAATTGCAACGACTACAGCGGTATTATTTTAGCCACCTCCCGGTTGTTATTAATTCGAAATTGAAAAGGCGAATTGAAAGCATGACTCCGTGTCTGTTTTGAGGTGAGACCCTATTGAGAATTGGAAAATAAAAAAAAAAAAACACTTTTTCGTGTTTTTTTAAGCACTAAAAACGTCCAATCAAAAAATTGGACAAATCAAAATTTCAATTTCATTAACGCGGGTACGCCGATAAGTTTCTGTTCTTTCAGTGGGGTCTTCCCTTGAACCAACTGTAAATTGGTTAGAGCGATTTCTTATGGCCTCCATGTACGAAGCTATTTAAATAACCGTAAGATGTTTGACTTTCCTGCTCTTATAGAGCAACGTAATGGCTGTATGTATAGATGATGTTGTACAGAGTACAGAACTGGTTCAATTATTGGCTGCAAGTATTGATAACCGCAAGAAGCTGCAATCTGGCGTGTCTCTTCGTGCCGATGGGATGCAAAGAGGTAGCATAGGTATGTAGATACACGGTTTTAAATTGGCAGATAAGTTGTTACTCGAACGAGTACAAATCAGGTTAAGTAGGCTCCGGCGTTAAGATTCGCTCCTTGATATTTCTAGACTCGCAAATAGGTATTACTTCGATGAAAGCTAGGCTTTACACCTTTCTGAGGAAGCGCATCTATGTACAGGGTGTTCCACCGCGATCTCTCCGTGTACACGAAAATTCGGTAATGGCAAAAAAAGAAAACGAAGGTTTCCAACTTTGTCGAATTTTTTCCAAGAGGCAGCCTTCAGTCTCCTCGTTAAAACGGTTTATGGGGCGGGATTTTGGGAATGAAATAAAATTTTTTATTCTTCGAATCCTAAAGAATCTATATAGGTAACTTTTTTAAGGACCACTTGTAAGAGAACATAAAAACTGTTGGTAACTTTCAAATACCTGATCGTGAGTTGGAATAGCTATGCCATACAAACCTGCGGTAGAGGAATTACACTTCGTTGATCATCAATATTAATGGGATTCCGGAATTTCCTTCCCCTCGAATTACACCTTCTCTAAACTATCCGTGTAACATTTGATTTCTCAAATCACGACTTGGTTTTCATCGTTGCAAAAGTTACTCGGTTTCCGATTCGCAAATATTTCGCTTATTTACTATAAAAATTCAAGAATACACGAATCCGTTTCTCTTTTCCAAACAAAACTTGATCAGACTGCTCGAGTACATTTTTTCGGATACCTAATCGTTGAAATAACGGATATATACGTACGGTATATATCACTGTGTAATAAAGACCAAAACGTTTCGGTCGAAGCTAACAAATTTCAAGCGATTAAAAAGCGATTCAACGAAAATGGCCACTTGACACGGATATCCTCTTAAAAGAGGTGACTTTTAGTTCCCAAATAGAGCCATGAATCGGTCCAACCTGCAGTACAAGGTATCTCGTTCTTGGCCCGCAGGCCCTCAGGCCAAGAGACGAGGCATCTCGGGGCAGAGATGAAGCTTGGAAGACCACTCCGTTAAGATAGCCAGAGTGCCTATACTAATATTGTGTCCAAGTGGAGATAGGAGGTTCTCTCCAAGTCTCGGAAGGCTCTCCCGAGATGTCCTCGGAGCAGCGTGTACGCGCCATTACACGATTTCATTCGAAACTAAGAGGAAAAATAACGAGTGAGTTGAGGTCCGAGAAAGGGAGAAGAGAAAAAAAAAGAGAAAAAAAAAAAAAACGAAGAAAAAAATTTACGGAGGAGACTGTGGAGCTTGTCGAAAAAAACTCAGTGGAGAGAAATATAGGTGTGAGAGATGAAGCCGAACTACGTGTGGGACGGGAAGTTTGTTGGCGGTGTGATTTATTCTGAATTAATTAGGCTATAATCATTTAGATTGAAACCCAGGGCGCAGGACACGTTGGTTCACAGTTCTTTATTTTTCATTTTTTTTTCTCTTCTCGTTTACCTTTTACACTTCGCTTTCTCACACCGTAACAAGCTACCTCTCCAACTATCAGGCCTTCAATTTGTAATTGTTATTCGCTCAATTGCACTCGAGAATCGCACAGGCCGTTAAAAAACAAGAATAAACCTTTTACCTCCGCCGAACGAGTCTTCGCGATAAATCGATTCGCACTGAATCATGTTTCTTACACACCTATACTGCTACGGGGTTAGCCGGTTAGCTTCACTCGCGGGAAACATGCGACGTCTGGCGGTGGCGCCGGAACTATCCATACCGAATTGAAGAAAAATCCATTTAAAAAGGAAAAATATGAGTTTACAAGATCGTTATCCCCCTTTCGACGACGTGTGTTGATACTTAGAGCTATTCGGCTATAATTCACACGGTTCTTTTACTTTCTGAACCGCGAGTGCCAGTTGTCGTTGGAAAACTCGTTCATAGATGGTCGACTGAACGAATAACGACAAGCTCGAATAATTACCACTCTTGACACAAAATGGTACCATATACAACGATGTGGACGGTAGCCAATCCAAAGATCAGTAGGATTTTGAGGCTGATTTTTGGGCCATGAATCCCGCCGTTTTTCTCTTTTTTTATTAATAGCAGCGATTTAGTTGGCGGTGAATGTAGCCCGATGCCTCGATGTTCGGATATACACCGTCGAGTCGAATTTAAATGTGTAAATGCATCCATATATATACGTATATATATATATAAAGGTGCACGTAGGGCCAGTCCTCCAGGAGATATCTTAATTCTCTGAACATTCCGTGGATAAAGTCCCAAAGCGATTTGAAATAACTCAGGGTCTCGTTTTATCTCGGTCGCTGGTCTTGTAGCTAATTTATACGCATTAACGCGATAGGGGCAGCTGTTCACAAATTAAATGTCTCTATCTGTCCGTCCATCCGTCGGGTTCATCCGGTAAAGTGAAACTTACCTCTCTTAGTGTAATAAACTTTGTTTCTAAACTTCTAGCCCGTCACTTTTTCCCTTTTATTCAGCTGCCCGGACTCCACCCCATCACGACTTCACTTCACTTACACAACGTTGTCAGTCTTTATCGTTCTAACAGGTTTTACTAATTTTAAACCGCGCCCGGCTGTCTAAGATCTCCTTGCTTTATTACTAGGAGATTTTTCTCGAAACCCGTATCTCAGACCGTCATCTTGATTTTAAAACTTGTCGAACGATTTTGTATCTACTCTATACGATACCCCCCTGGCCCCCTCCCTATATCTCACTAAAGAGTGAATTCATGCCGATAAAAAGACCGAAATTAGTGCCTCTCTTCTATTCGATCATTTGATACAATGGCCTGATATTATGGCTTTGGTACAGGCAAACCTACTCTCTATGGTAGTATAACTCGAGATAGTATAAAACCGGCTACAAATGGTGATAAATAAATCGATAGTAACTGTCCCTATAGTAACGGAATTAACCTCGGAAGATAAAGAACCCAGTTACGATCTCAGCTCCGTTTAGAACATCGGATACGTATAACTGAGGAGTCGGATGCGACAAGGGCAGATTATTTTTCTCAATCGGTGATGTTCGCCTTTATAGTCAACACGAGGTCTGGTTGGTACCGTGGCGGAACGTGGCTTGAAAAAAAAACCGCTTCGAAATATCCATAACCGAATGTATGGTGCGTTTTTCTCAATTATATCAGAAGGTGATATTTCGCTATGCATGTGGCCCTATCGCAGCTAACTCCTCAATTATTATGAAAAAAATAATGACAACAATCTCATGTGTCACGGTAACGAGATCCAGCCGGTCTTCAAGCTCGACTATAAGACACACGGACCCGAGTATCTTTCTCCCGACTAGTCCTTGTTCCTGATAACTGGTCAGCATCAATCATGAGCTCATGAGAGCGCAGGATGTCCTCGTGGAAAGTTCACCGTACCTCTCACTGGTTCCAGAGTCAACTGGGTTTGAAGAACTCTCGATGAACGTGGATTAGTCACGAAGAGATTAGCCCGAAGATGGACAAATTTTACTGATGCAAATTTGAAGAGGGTACCATGTCCAGTAGCTGGAGCAGTTAGGAGTGAAATTCTCGTCATTATAGCGTAGAATCGCTCGCTTGTCCCTTATATTTATTACTGCTTCTGTCGGGTGGGTAAAGTATCGTGAAAATTAGTCTATAGCTTCAAGTTGAAGAGCGTGAAATAAATTGTGTAGCTACCACGGTAACGATTCGAGAAATAAAGAATCGAGAATTGCACAGTGATCATCGGCTGAATAACTACCAATGCCGGGGAATAACACCGTTCAAACTCTTATGGTATGGTTGCGGGATAACTGTGTTAACCATACCGAGCTGCTTATCAAAGTGTGAATCTCTTCGACCCGGCTCGAGACTGCTGCAGATTCTTCTATATCTTCTTTCTTTTATTTGCGCGTCCCTGGTGCGGAGACCGTGCAGATGACTCAGACTCAATGGTCGCGGTTACGTACAAAGTCCAAAAAAACCCGCGGTGGGTGGAATAAGAATAAGCCATTCACTCAGATTTTCGCTGCTTTTTGAAAAACAGTTAATATTCTGTCCTATTCTTTTTCTTACTTTGAACTTGATTAGTTGCGACAAAGCGACGTAACGCGATTGGTATTTAATGAGTTGCCTGATTTTGATCGTTAGGAAAACGAAATTCCTTAGTTGGCAGATTTGGGAACGATTACTACCACACGCACACACATACACACACAGGATTTCTGGCTTCAGTTGTATGCTATTCGACCATTTCGTGATTCCGCGTCTAGAATACATACCGCGTGCACTATCGCTGGCTCGATCACCTCAACTCCTCCGTTTCGAGGCTAATGCCGGCTCATTGAGTAGGAAATGTTTCTCTTGTTTTATTAGAAACGTTATTTGTCCAAGGCTACACACCGACACATGGAGAAACACACGAAACCGTGAGAGAAAAAAAATAAAAAAAATATAACAGTTGTGTAGTTTGTTCTGAAAAATTAGGCACAGCTTGATACACGACGTATTACTGCGTTAATCATCATATGATACCAATTTTCAAGGAAGTTCATCCGATGTACGTACCTGCGTCCTGCCGTGGTATGCATAGGTGCACACTATTCTGGAGCCTATTTTCGCGGCCGAGTGACCACGAACAAAACTGAGAAAGAAAGAGATGGGAGTTGAAAAAAAAAAATGAAAAAATAACACTATAACGCCAAGATCCGGGATGAATTGGCAGTTTTCTACTATATGACTGCCCCATACCGTACCATATGCTACTGTGTGTTCGAATTTATCCCCTCCGCAAATTCTAACCCAAAGCCGACGTCACTTCAGCTATACGCTCCACCTGAGCTTAATTGTCATTTAATTATCCATTCGACCATTCACCGACCATATTGCGGTTTACACGACTTACCGCGACTCAATTATCTCCAAACGTAGATACATACGTGTCTCTCTATCAATTCAATCATATTCTATTACTTCATTCATTTTTTATTGATGAATTATTGGTAGGCAGGTACTTTGAATCGTTGAATTTTCAGGCAGACAAAAGACTTCGTGAAGAAATGGCTGTGATACCGTTATTCAGAAAATTTCTGAAATGGGTGGGATCCCCAAGTCAGAGAAGTACCTAATAGTATATTACACATAAGCGGTAAATGCAAAAGTGTTGAGAAGACGAAGATTTATGAGCCAAAACCACAGGCTTGCAAATGTCCGTGACGTCACCCCTAACAGTGTAAGTTAAATGGCACTTGACTCAAAAGTGAAAAGAACCGCTCGTCTTATGGTTATAGGTGAGGTAGGGCGAAGTGAGGCGAAGAGAGGCGAGGTGAGGCCTGACCGCAAATGACTTTTCAAAATTTGCCCTTAAATTTTCTCCGCTGCCCGGACGGCAATTTGGTGAATTGTCGTTTAATTTTCTCAAGCCAAAACACCGGATGTTCTAAGATTTTTGAAAAACGCTCAATGGCGGTCCCACTTAAAAAGAGATTTCAAAATAGAGCCTGAGGGCCCCGGGAGAATGGTTTCGCTGTACGAATCTTATGAATGGAGAAAAGTAATTGGGTTAGATTTCTTCGAAATATATTTCTATAATTTTGTCTAAATTTTTCGAGAGACACGTACTATCTGTTTTCCCTTTTCCTTTTCTCGTATTCTCCTTCTCTTTTTCCCCCGCTCGTTTTCCCTTCGTTATAATCCGATACAATATGCGCTCAGAGACCCGCTGAGACCAATTTTCGAATTCTGACTTCTGCGGCAATATTGTATTGATATATAAAGAAACCGCGCTGGCTGCTTCACAGTAGCTCCTATTACCTACTTTACCAGTGATGAACACCAATTTAGTCGTAATTATATTTTCACCCCAAAAATCGGCACCCCCCATTCCCATTCCCTTTTTCTACCCTGTAGCGTAGAAAATATATTAACACGCATAAAGGATATGGCGTGGAAATGGTAGCAGATGGCCAGGTGTCTCAACCATAACAATAATGCCCACAATTTCATACCGTGTTCAAAAATTAGGACAATTTTTGTTTATTTCGTTGCTCGCTGAAAATAAAAAAAAATGTATCATTTTTACCTTAGAAATTGCAAAAATAATGATCGTGAATTTAAGACCTGAGTAAAACGGAATAAAAATTGAAGTCAAAGCTGCAACAATTACAACTAACAAATCCCTGCTGTTGGGCGTTAATGAGTGTCGGCGGAAGTTGCCCCCTCCCCCCCTCCCACTCATACCTACCGTCGCAGCTTCCGGTCTGCTTGGGGGCTCTAGAGTTCTGAACTGAACACCAGCGCGGGGACACGGCGTGGTGCGGCGCGCATAAGGCAATACACCGTGTTGTGCTGATGATAGTGCGCCGTTGGCGTTGGTTGTGTCCCGGTGGGTGATGCGATAAAATCAACTAATTGTTTCACTAACCGTGTGTGAATGGCTGTCCCCCATGAATATAGATATATATATATATATATATAAATATATAGCTGTGGTAACAACACGGTTAAATTATAGCGAACTGCCACTTCCGTTCCAGAAAAGAAAAAAGAAAAAAGAGGTTAGGAAAAAAACAAAGAAAAAAGAAATACGCGGTAAACCCGCTTCTGACATTTATGCAGTATAGAATATCCACACCAAACTATAATTCTGGTTATCCGGATATTTGGAAATTAGTTCTTTTACACCTGATTAATACTATTCCGGGACACAATTCAAAATTATTTCAGATTTTATGGACTTCGCTTTACGCGGATTGATTGCAACGAAGTAAAAGTGGTCGTCGTGAGGTACAGGTCGCAACGCCGATCGAAACTTTTTTCAATTTCGAGGGAATGTTCTACATTGCTGCAACTTCGGGGCAAACCAATGATATTATTTGATGAATTTGATTCTTATGGATACGAAATTTTTGACGTTGAGATAAAAAGTGTGTTACGTACTCGCGACGATAGGAGACTTATCTTATCACTGTATATATTATTAGTTTTTCTCGAAAAGACATGATTTTAGAATATTCCGTCCAAATTTCAAAGTTTCGATGAACGATGCGACAACCGTTTTTTCTTCGGTAGATCCTGGTGAAACTGACGCTATGAATTTTTTCGAATTATTAGGGAAATTTGAATTTTTCGTACTTTCTCGTAAGAAATCGTAGTTTTTTTCCGGTTGGGAAACTGCGAAAATGTAGAATTTTTTGAATTGCAAAACCGTGAAATGTTCCATTTTCTCTAAAAATTCGCAGAAATTCGTAGCAGTAGAAATTTTCACCAGAGAATTCAATCTATGTATGTGTACAGTATCTAATGATTTTCTTATCTTCGTTCAACATCCGGGGGCCCCTCTTGCTCTTAATTGGGTGCAAACAGGCGTTTATACCGCGAAATATTATTAATTTAGGTATATGAGTGTAAGAGGAAGATATACGTGTGTGTAGCCTACGTACATCCGAATAATATAATATTCTTCAGGTGCCAGCATTGTGTAGGAGTTTAATTTATGGTATAATGGTAGATGCGCAACACGATTGAAGGCAGCGGAGCTGGTAGTGGTTTACTCACACTGTCGAAATCCCGAGGTGAGAATCTCGGGTTGGCCGTTGTTTACAGGCCCGCAAAGTACCTACGGGGACGGCATGGGGATCCAGGAAAGACGTATAGACACTATAGAGACGAAACTCACGGGCCTAAAGATCCATAGACACCTTAGCCGTTATCTAAACACGGAAATAATGACCCGGTCCGCACCCCACCACCATGGCTATCAGTTCCCGAGTAGGGAACAACTTCTAATTATGTTTCAACTTCGAACATCCTGAACCGTGGGCCTCAGTTCGACTTATATACCCAGAGCTAGAACTCGAAAATAACTCATTTGATTTATTTCATCCGAATAAGACGCGCGCTCGAACTATCAAGATGGACGTGCGGTGTGTTTCTCTTATCTGAAATAGTGATGGTTGAAGTTTTTGATCGGGATAAACCTTGATTTTATTGATACACGATACCATGAGATTGAGGTTCGTACAAGGAAAAATACTCTTCGATTTAAGAGAAGAGGAGTTTCGTTTCACTAACCTCACGCGTATCAAAACTATACCTATATGGGATAAGTATTAATGGCTGTAAGATTCGAACCCCTCATTGAGTACCCGTACACATATTCCCCAAAGCAGAAGAAGAAAAAAAAAGAAACAGAAAAAAAAAGAACGGACTGATAATCAACTCATAAATATAATTTAAGGTCGTTTTCAAAGCGATCTTTGAAGTCCTGCGAGACCTTGGCAATCGGTCGGAGCCGGCTGTACCCTTTCCCAGGGTCTCGAGGTGGTCATTATAAAAATTAAACGACGATCATACGATTGATTATTGAAATTACATATCGGGATTTCAACGAATCTATTTATTACGAGGTAGAGTATACAGTTTGTAATAAGACGTTTTTCATATAATTCAGTCGGTGTGTCATTTCTTCTATGTAATAATCCTCCCGTAAATATGCGGTATACATGTGTGTTGTATGTGTGTAAAGTATAACTATAAAACCGCAGGACATTATATAGAACCGAGCCCATCGCGACCACAGAACGTTTTAAATTACATTCATTCAGAGATTTGGGACTGCGTTTTCTTTTCTCCTCTTCTTCCTTTCATCTCCTTTTCTTTCCCTTTCCTTTTTCATTCAGAATTTTTTTTCCTCGACGTCACTAAACCCCCGAGGGCCCTAAGTATGTACAAGTTTTTGGGTTCATTCACTAAAAGTTAAGGGTCTCCCTCTCAGGGCTTCTTATATAGCCGCAAGGTGATCTCGAATGGGACAAGAGCGAGCTAATGCCTTGGAATTAGTTTCGTATACCTGTCCACCTTGTCCAATGGCGCTCATATATCCCTGGAGTGTCGAAAATACTCTAAGGACATCTACTCAAGCCCCCAGGACAGTTTCTTGCCCTCCTGTAAGCGGCGGCGACGACTATGCCGGCGCCAAGCGGTGTTGCTGACTCGCATTAGGATCAACTGTACAAATTGGTCCTCCGCACCCTCTTCCCCACGACTTCGGTATCCCCTGGAACTACGCGACGAAAATCTACGGTCACTCCGTAACCAAGAAGAAGAAGAGAAAGACCAAGGAATAAAAAAAAAAAAAAATTATAGGAACAAAGTTCTGTCTTAGGTTCCAATTAACCGCGACTGCTGCTGCAGCAACGAAAGAAATCAAATTAGTCTTTGCTCGAACAGACTAGACTGCTGCGGCGTATAAGTAGTGGAGATCTTCATGGAAGAATCATTATCTCGATTCTCATATCCGAGAAAGACGACCACTTCTTTTTTTCGATATTTTTAGTGGAAATTCAAAAATCTTATCCTAACTCGGATCAATTTATAGGACAATCACTTTCTTCAACTTCGAGATACTTTCGGGCTTATTTCAGTGATCAGGAATGTGCGATACGAGGGGAAATTATACCGCTTCCTCAAATATTGTGCAACGGATTTCAGAACCTCGTGGGATTGCCGAGTCTCGCAGAAAGCTAATTCACAATGATTTCATACGGAATTTCACAATATTTTGTGGGATTTTTATGATTTCTCTGAATTTCTTTACGTGCAATCTCATCAATTTCGTTCGGGTTTCTCGCGTCGGCGTGACGTCCTCTTCCCCAAATCCTGAAAGAAGAGGAGGTTTGATGTTCGATCGATTATATGCACAAGGATACGTATAAAGCCCCAAGATAAGATAAGCTCGCGGTGCGATTTGTTGCAGGACTTGCGATACAGTGGTCCGTACATGGAAGGTCCATGAGCGGCTAGGGTTGACCTCGAGGTCCAGGATCTGGCGTATAGTAACTCTAAGAACAATAAGAGACTGCGAAATGGTCAGGGAACAAAACGGCGATAGTGTACCAATAAAGCAGCATCATAGTAGAGAGAGGGACTCGTCCGGGCCTCGTCCCATCCGGTAATAATGACATAGTAGCCTGTATGAGAGAAAAGCATCGTTCGAACTCCACGAAGGGATAATAGGAAAAGGAGGGATGAACCCGTGCTGAGGAAGGGCCGAGGGGTGAAGAGCGACTCAAATTAAATGCTAAGGAATGAAAAAACAGCGTAATGATAGCCGCGGCTCGGTGGCGGTAACTCTTACCTCAAAGAGGGGGACCGTATGATTATCCGCGGACCAATCACGCTCTACAGCGGCCATCATGGTCCAGCCCGAGACGTGCAATCACTAAGGATGCTGTGGATGGGAGATTTGAGACGAGTTGAACGAGGAGTATGTACATCTACTATGTACGCTTGGCGTGTTCGATTCTGACCGGTATGAAGTTGGCCCTACGTTCATCTGTCGCCTTCCTTCCTTCATGGTCGTACAGAGAAGGAAAAAGACGGAAGACTGTGGGGCCAACTTCGTACCGGTCAGAATGAAACACGTTTGGTGTACCTAGACTGATTTTCAGGATTTACGGGACACGGTGGATTGCTGGGGTCGTTATTTGCCACAGGAAATCTTCCGCGTTCATGTCACAGAGAGACGTCGTCAATTTCTTTTTCCTAAGAAATGATTCTGTTCAGATAAACTCGATGAGAATTTTCTGATATCTAATTTTTGTAACAAACACGCAATTCGACGCATTGTTTCTACGAATGTTCTTCTTGCTATTACCACATGATCAGAAGTGTTATGTACGTCATGAGACTTCCTATTACACATTTTTCTCGCGATTGTGTACCGGTATCACAGTCTCGTCTATCTCTGAGCAGAGTATTGGCACGCTCGCCGCTAGGTGAAAGCGTGGCGCTGGACTCTCTCGCTGTATAAAATATGCAGTCTAATAGCTTCACCTCTCGCGCGACTCGGAACTATTGTACATAGTGTTTGATAATATGGATTTGAACCGATACTAGCTCTCTAAAATCGGCAATGCTTACGAGATTGAAAAAACAAAACAAGAAGGAGATACCCACTGGCTCTTCGTCCATTTTTTCTCGCGCAGTCGTAGCGGCGTTAGGTGTAACCGCCCGTATTGCGTAAAGAGACTGTATAATGGTCGCTTTCACGTGGTGTACCTCTTCTTCTTCTTCTTCTTCTTCTTCTTCTTCTTTTACCTCTTCAACTTCTGTACAGTAATATCTAGGCTCTTTGAACGTGTGGAGGAATGTAACAATAAGCATATATGTGTTATCCGAGTTACTAATCTCCAGTAAGCAGCTGTAGACTTCATAACTCTAATTACGCGAACCAGGGGTTCTCAACCGACTAATTTTGTTTTTGGGGTTAAATCCAGCACGATACATGTATAGAGACAATACCTCCTCGTTGATCCTATTTTTAGTATAAATAAATCACGCAATTGCCTCAGGCCTCATGATGTATTAAGAGTTAAGTATAATAGATGTGTGTATATATATATATATATGTAGATGTACATATTTTTTGTCGCCGTATAGAGAAGATTAATACAACACCACTCGGTCATCTCTTAGTTATATACCAGCTAGAGTTGATGCATCTACCTTTCTCTGGAGACAATTATTAAGCTCGTAAATTAAACCTGATACCGTATACCTACTATAGGTACATTTATTCGTATTCCCCTAATCGATGGTCAATTTGTTGGTATGTAACGTAATTAATCTAGTGAGAAAATTTTTGGTTGTATATCTCGCAATAAATTGAGTATCGAAATTCGATTGGGAGCCAAACATGGATAAATAGTCTTGTTACATTAGGATAAATGAGAACCAAGAGTTATGAAGTATGTTATAGTGTGTATACCTAGGTATATAAGTTTTTGTTTTAACAATAACACTTACGGCTGGTAATTGCATCCTGTTTTTAGTCACGCAAACGGCGGCAAAGGTAAGTTGTAGTTTTTTTTTTTTTTTTTCACCTCCTCTTTTTTCTTCCCCTTCTTATCTCTGTGTATCGTTAAAAGATTTCTCCTTTATACACGTTTTAACAACTATATATATGTATATATATGCTGCACTCTTTGGCACCTAGACATCTTATAGGTATATATATATTGTTAAGTAATATAGCGAGCTATTCGCTCGTGTGAAACGTAAATTATAACGCGATAATGATAATAATAATAACAATAATAATAAGCGAATAGTTAGCTGATGCTTAATAACTCGTTAATTATCATTTTAGGAACCGTGAACGGGCTGAAAAAGCCGTACCTCCTAGATACGTAGACAAAGATATATCTAGGTATATATCTCACACAGTCATATGTGTCGACACGTGAAATCTACCAGGGACCAATTAATTTACGTAACTCACCTTAATTTCTCCATCTTGTTCATTCCTTATTTACTTCCTCGCCTGCCTGCTTGCCTGCCTGCTTGTTGGTAATTGGTTTAATTACGTTTTGAAAAAGTTTATAACCACCCGCGCGCGGGAAACGCTTTAAGAATTAAGTGCGCTCCTTGACAATGCTTCGTTTTATGACTTTTATATATAGTTACCTACACCGTTTCCTGCGTCTTACTTTATTCTGTATAACTCAGGGAAAAGTTTGGTTAATTTAAGCCAAGCATTTTGTTTGATCTCGCTTTTTTTGATTCGATACGAAAACGTGATTAAGTTTATCAAAAATTTGGTCGATTTCACAAGATACTAACAATGAATACATTCGTTTCCTCCAAAACAAGTATTCGGTTCACATTTTGTTCATTCAGCCAATTCGATGTGTTGAATTAACCCAATATTGTTCTTCGCCATGCTATATCTCTGAATGAACCAAATAATTCGTTTACTTTTAACAAAACTGTTGTTTTAACGAATCGAGCCGATTTCTCCACTGAACTATTGATTAATTCAAACGGACATTCATCTGATTCGAATGAAAAAAGTAACCAAAGAATCACTTCGAATGGAACAAAGATTTGCTCGTCTGTGTGGCAATGCAAGAATTTGTTCTATTCGAACAAACTTTCATCTCAGTGTATAAAATGCAATGTATTCCATGAATCATCATTATTGCATATTAAGTTATTTATACCGTCTCATTTCACCAGTAGGATTCAAATTTTTGAGCGTAAGAATAGAGGAAGTATAAGGGATGCAGCATAACTTGTATTTGAGAATGTGGTGGCTGTGGCCTAAGTTGCAAAAGACGACGACGACGACGACGACGACTCATTAGCATAGAAACGGCGGTAAACTTGGCGAGTCTAGCTTACCAAGTCAACAGGGTGTAAAATAACCGCTAAGCTGTCAGACAATGCTACCAACATTGCGACACTGAAAGGTCTAAACAGCGACTATATATATAACGAAGTCTTCGCCACACGGTATTTTCCCTCTGAGTTTCTAACGCCTCCGCCCGTAGCCATTGTCTTACAGGTACTTGAGACATTATCATGGCGTGTCTGGGGTTTATTACGCTCAAAAATCTTGAAAGTAATACTAACTTAGAAAAAGAATTTTAACATAACCGCACCTTCCATTAACAAAAAAAAATTCTAATTGAATCGGAATTCTATATACGAGGTATTTCACGCCGACCCGACTAACGGAATTGATCAATCTATTTTATCATATCATTGTTCAAACTCTAAGAGACATCTACATTTTTCAGATTACTTCCACATTCCGTTATTCATTTATGGATTTTGTAGACCAAAACAAAAACGCTCGTTATGACTAAAAGGAAAAAAAAAAAATTCCAAAACTCTGTGGCACATGACGAACGCATTTTCAACCATATCCGAAAGTGGAACTAATTTCTCTTCTATTTATTTGATCGATTTTGAAGTTTTATTTATAATCTGTTGCACTGATTTTAACCGATACTGTGAGTGACACTATACTATTGACTAGACGAAAGAATTATAATTTTTTAGTCAGTTTTTTTCCATATCCTCCATGTGTTGATATTCCTGGAATTCGATTACACAAATATACGAAAATATAGTTTCACGTTTGTGTATGGCTGAAAATTATTGTCGTGAAATACAGAATCTTTTAGATTTTACTAGGAAAAATCAAAACGGGCGTTTTTGTTTCCGTCAAAAGCATTCAGAAATAAATAACGGTTTGTGGGAAAAATCTGAACACGAAATCTGAGTGTTTCTCATTACCAGAGTTGGAACAATGATATGGACCCATACGTAATCGAATAAAACAAGGCAGAAATCTTGAGGATTGAGATCGATGATAAAAAATCAACTAAAACGGTATAGATATACAGGAATTGTGTTTTTTCTTCTTGAAATACAAAATTATAATCTAATATATTTATTCGACACCGTATTGCACGTGGGTGGAAAATCGTGCGGAAGATTTCATATGGAGTAATTTTCTTCTCTCCCGGAGAAAATAAATTGCGTATTAAACGACGGTTAAGTTTTTATGTCGACAATTTTAACGGTAATTTTTCTATACATGCATGAAGGTAGTTATATACCTACTATGTACAGAGAAATGCGATAAACTTGAAAAGATAGAAAAAAGAATGATCATAGTATAGGTTTATTGATTATTAAGACTTACACATCGATTTGTTGTACTGTTCTTCGAGGTTTTTCGATATTCGTATTAAAAAATGGATTACGATTCAAGTGTGAGTGGTAAAAATCGAAGAAAAAGTACGTTCGCTAATGATATCGTGCCTTTTTTCATTGTCAAGATTACAATGCGTGTTGAATTTCTCCAAGCGAATGATTCGCAGATAATAATTAATGGCTTCAAGTTGAGTGTATACAGTATAATAGGCAAAATTAATCAAGATTTCTGCTAATGTTATAGATATATACCTATATCGAGATATGCACGCGAGGTGTACAGCTATAGGTCTACAGTTTGACTTTCGAAATATTTCTGATTATATTATATAGCTGTATGTACAAGACGTTACAATAAATTGGAAACGTAGCTTTTATACCCCAGGTATGTACGAAATAGAAATTTAATTGAGAAACAAGCCCCGAGTCTCTTAATTAATCAGTTTATCATAATAAATTGCCTCTCATATTACACCTATACACCTGCGTATATGCGATTATTATATTGTTCGCAGATATCTTTTTTTCCTGACACAATATCACTCGCACATTAACAAATACACAAATACACACATCTGTTTTTCATATTGTCGGCACACACGTCTGTACTCTATGCATAAGTTGAACCGCATATCCTCGACTAAATTCCATCTTACTTTTCACGGTTCTTGAACACCGGTGGATTATTAAAATAAACATTCCGTAGTTTCGAGTATTAAACAAGAAAAATGTTCTCAAAGAATACCTATGTATTTTATGCTATGAATATTGCTGCATAGTTTATACACTGATATGTCGGATTAGGTTTGATGAAATGAAGAAAAAAAAAAAACAAAAGGGCGGAAAATGGGGAAAAGAACCTAACAGCGCAGATATCGAAGGAAACTGGGTATAATTTCGTTAGATCCTTTCAGCACGCGATCGCCTTGTTTCAAAAAAGACGACAAAATATGATTACCTACGTCTTAAAAGTTCGAAGGTTTCCATAGTAGGTCGGTACTATATATAGAGGTATATACATATTATGCGATATATGTAAAGGTATAATATTTATCTTATATGCGTGGATTGCGTTGAAATTTACACCTATACATTTATTTAACAGTAATGATGATAATAATGATAATAATAATGGTGGAAATAATTTAAGTAATAACAAAGGAAAGGCGTAACGTTATGCACATATGTGTAGTATATAGTAAGTATATACAGATATATATTTATTTAACAGCTGTGTAGGTATACAGTTTGTTCGGTGCGATTTCTAAGTTGGGAATGCGCGCTGTGTAGAGCTGCGACCCGACGAACCGTCCATAATAGAGTTATATAAATTCTTTAAATCTAGGAGCACAAGAGCGTGACTAGAGTGATTATTTTAATGGTTCTTCTGTAAGAACTCAAGTACCTAATGAGTAATAACGAGCTAATGCTAAATCACGAACGTTCTCGTTAGAGATGAAGAATGAAAAAAAGAAAATAAACGTAATAATTTCTAGGTATACGTAGTACGCATCCGCGTCATTTCTCTTGAAACTGGCCTCCGCACGATTTTTAAAGGAGTTGGAAATCATTTTTTTTATACCTTACGCGATTTTTTAGACGCAATTAGAAATTATTTGAGATATTTGTGGAGCTTCGTGTCGTTCGTCGAAAATTTTTGAAATTTCGGACGAAATATTCTAAAATGTTGTAACTTTGGGGCGAACCAATAATACACGGAGGTAAAAGACACTTTCTTCTCAACGTTTGGAAAAAATTGTTTTTAGATGAAAAAAAAAAAAATCGTATTTCAAAATTAAATTCATCGAATATCATTGCTTTATCCCAAGATTCGAAGAGGTTTCGATCAACGATGCGACCTGTACCTACGACAACTACAATTCTTCGTCGGATGCAATCAATTTGACTAGAATATAAAATTCGTTTTGCGATTTCCGACGAATCATTAGCTTTGTAGAAAAGAACCGACCGTTGAATGACGAAATACAGGGAAGTGTGATGTATGTACATATTTAGAAAAGAGTTTTCGATCGAGATAACTATCACTGGTTAGGTGTATATAACGTATATAAAGAACCGCGTGAGAGGGACGATGAGAATTGGTTAGATAAGCTATACTAGGCCACGAAACAATTAAGCCCATTACTTACGATATACCTACCTGTATATAATTATCAGTATGATACATGTATACGTGTATAAATAAAATATGAACACCTCCGCTCCCCCCCCTCCTGCTGCCGCTAAATCGGTGATCCCTCGCAGTATTTTCCTCGTACGAATCGAATTATGTGTCATATGTCTGCATATGTAGGGTGTGTGGATAGGTAGGTATATACGTGTACATATATGGAAGAAAAAAAAGAATGAGAGATATATAATGACATAAATATGAAATTGTAGGTGTGCGTGTGTGTGTATAGGCCTATATGTGTATATAGGGGACTGTTGAACCTATAACCATAATTTATCTGTCGACAAATATAGGTATAGACACAAGGTGTACTGTATGGGTGGCGTCAAAAGCAACACCTGCAGGAAATCACTTCCCACAAATGCAAATACTATCTTGATTGCCTGGTCATTATCGACAAACTATCTTTCCCCGAAGGCGATATATGATATATCTGTCTGTTTAAGCAGTAGATTTATCGGACTGTTTATATTATCCGTACCAGCTAGATATACTAGTTAATTTCTTTCACACGATTTTCTGTATCGTCAAACTTATCAAAAAGTGCCGAATATCACACTATTAACGAATATTACCAGCTGTTATTTGCAGATAAGTCGCCTAACTGTTACGTATTAAATTTTGAACGTCCATGAAGCACTTTGAGGAAAGTTTATTTGATTCGAACAGATTTCGTTCAGATCGAACAAATTCTTGCATCGTCACACGATCGAACAAATATTATGTCTCATTTTAAGTAATTCTTTGGTCATTTTTTCTCACTTCAATCAAATGAATATTCGTTGAACAAATCAATGGTTTATCGGATGAATCGGATCGATTGGTCGAAACAAAAATATTGTACAAATTAAGCAAATTATTTGGGTAATTCAAAGATACAGTGTTCAAGCACAATATTAGATTAGTTCGACACATCGACTTGGTTGATTGAACAAAAGATTTTGCTCGAGTACCCAAACGCGATCAACCGAATACTTATTTTGTATAAAACGAATGAACTCCTTGTATTTTGTGGAGTGAAACCAAATTTTGGATCAACTTGATCACATTTTTGTATCGCATTAAAAAAAAACCAAGTTAAACAAAATGCCTGGCTTAAATTAACCAAACTTTTATCTGAGTTTTCCTTTCCAATAGAACGAGTCTTGTGTTTGCGTTTACCGAATTTCAACACCGTTTTGCAGTTTTACAGTATCTAATCAGTCTGCGCGAAGTGAGCGATGGTTAATTCTGAGTAGAATAACGCGAAGGTGCTGAAGTTTGGACAGATATACCAACTGCCGCGATCAGGTTACGTCTAAGAGCCTCCATTACCGTCGATTTGCAATGATACCCACCAAACTGGGTTTCGGTTCGCTTTAAAACTGGTCTACGGTATAAGAGAAGCTGTATAAGTTCCCACCAGTGATCCCGAGTCAGAATAAAAATTCTAGTTTTATTCTACAAGTTCTCTGCACCGAAGACTTGGAGGTGCAGACTAGAATTTCAGGGCAGGATCGTGTGTGTAATGAAATCCCGTTTTGTACCTAAAAGTGAGAGTTATGTTCGTTTTGGGCAAGTTTGGTCGCGAACTGAACTTTTGAAATTATAGTTCGGAACTCCTAGATCCTAGAATGCAGAGGGCTCCGCGATTCCCAACTCGACCTACAGCTCCTCGATCCTTAATAAAACGTTTCGCGAAGTGATTGACGAGTGGATTCGGAGTTGAAAATGAAATTGATCGTGGAGTTGATGATTATTCACGTCGAACATGATTCTACTAAAACAGAATTACATTTCAGTCGACAAGGCAAAAAAATCAAACTAGGATCTGAAATTGGAATTCGGAAAGCTGAAAAATGTCGAAATGAGACTATTTACGGCGTCGAAGAACGTTACATGATATTCGCGTATCGAATTCCTAGTGTTTTCTGTCAATGTTCGTTTCTTGTGATACACATCGACATATTCGATGTTTCCGCGGAATTTTTCAGCGATTTGTCCTATCGGCAAAGCGCACGTACGGGTACGTGGTAGTTATATACAGGCGCGCGGTGAAAACGCATTACAATCTTAATGAGCACTTAGCATAACAAACGAAGATCAAGATCAGGTTTCTGAGTGGCTACACACAACACCGAACGCGCTTGGTCATGCGCATGCCCAAGCCCACAACTGCGAGGTTTAGCCGTTAACTTAACCGGCGTTTACCTTAATCTAAGATCAGTACGGCCCGCGGCGCGCTATACAGTAATGTATGACGGTATAACTATGAATATGCATACGTTGTAGCTATGAGCGATATATTTGTATGCACCCTACCCAGAGCTGTTCCCATATGTGACGGTGTTCATGCGAGTAGGTAATACCTGCATGTATTACCTGCAGAACTGTTCTCATTATTTTCGTTTCTCAAGTTTTTCGAATTTTCGATTATTTCTCGAGTGAAAATAAGGAGAAATAAATTTATCGCGTGGTTGGCAATTTTTCGAAAATCTGTACACCCATTTCCCATATGGCGGACGAGAGCTGGATTATAAGGTTCTGACAATGAAAGGATGCAGTCTGCGCCGAAGCTCGACCAATTTGTGTAAATTAACCGACGCGTTCTCCCCAATTCTTGTAATTCTTCTATTCTCGCGCATCTAGACGTGTCTAATTTCATTACGCGTTGTACACATAGATTTGTAGAATCGCGTGTCCGAAGTTTGCAAAAATCGATTTCTGAATATTCGAGGCGTAAGATTCGGGTGTGAAAACGATCCCTGAAACATGGAAATCAAAAATTGAGAAAGTTTTTGTACATATCCACTTCTATATCTTGCAGCTACATGTATATACAACGAACAGATGGTGTCTTAGACATGGTTCGTCGCTTTTCAATGCCGAACGTTACAGGGGGTAATTACTGAAAATTGGACTGCAGGGTGTCTATTTTCCTGAAGGAAATCCAGCATCGTTTGAGAAGACTGAGAGTCCCTTTCTTTTCAATTTCTTTCGTAACAAATTTTGCAGGACATGTTAATCAGAGGCTGATTCCAATTATCGATTACCATAAACGACGAGGTTTCAATGCCTGCATAGACAAGGGTTATCGAGTGTGTTAGGTACAATCTTCTCGAATCATTGTTTCCAATTTCGTCCCAGATCCACTTATATGATCTTTAAAGTTTCTGCACATCAAACTCTCGGGCGTCAGTAAATTAGCGTCAAAGTATACCATCAGCGTTGTATTTTCTGCTTTAATGGCAAGCCGCGGAGCAAGCGAGTCTCTTGAGTGTTCGGATTTACCGTGACGAGGCATTATTATACTTACAAGCGTGCAGCTACAGTGCGCGTGTATCTACATTATAACACCAGGAGATATTTTCGTCGATTCCACTTTTAGATTTCGCTAAACGGTAGTTTGACGACTTTTAAATCTAAATAAACCTTCACAATCCTCGAAGCTTTTCCATCTATGTATATACGATTATTGACAATAAAAAACATGATTCTGTCGATATCTCGCGGAATAGTAACCCTGGAAAAATTCAGCACAGAGGATAACGCGAGCCTTCGAAAGGGCTCGCGTTTCCGTCGAAGATTTTTTCCTCTACCTCTCACAGTTCTCGAGATATCAACTTTCGAAGTTTTCGCGAGCTATTTCAGGTATTGCGCGATACGCGACGCCACGATCGATGGCGAAAAAAGCTCGCTGACGAATGGAATTCGATACCGTGTTAAAAAGGCACGAATAATCGATACGTGGAGAAGAAAGCGCGCTGTAGGTATGTCGAGCGGTTACTTGAGGTTAGTTTAGAACAAAATCAAGAATAGGTCGAACCTGCGCATGTATAATGAACAGAAAGCTCGGAGGATATTAGTTAACGAAACTGACGCGGATAAGTGTAAAGAAACGATACAAGTTTATTAAATCTTTATCTTATAGAAGTATACAAGTGTATTTAAAGCCTCGGTAAGTTTCCCCGTCTTTCTCTGACGGCACGATGTCTATAGGTATGTATCTATGTGCCTTGTACATACCTTTTCCTCCCTCTTACCCTCGCGCTCTCCACCCTTGTATCCAACTATATAATGAAAGATATTAACTACAATTTTATATCGAATTACTCCTGAAACACGTTTCGAATTACTTGGGCGGCGCATTGAGACAGTCGAACGGTGTAACCCGGGCCAATGATTGGCGGTGTCATTAGT
Organism: Tenthredo distinguenda; assembly: GCA_947538915.1. NCBI lineage: Eukaryota > Metazoa > Arthropoda > Insecta > Hymenoptera > Tenthredinidae > Tenthredo > Tenthredo distinguenda. The sequence goes on from OX384538.1 coordinate 5,479,180, forward strand.
GCCGAGGTTTCCGATTGGGGGAGAGCTTTTTTCGGTGGGGATTAAAGGGGGCGTTACTGCGCCGCGGTATGGCCGACCCAGGAGGTACGGAACCCGATGCCCCTGCTTCAGTGTAGCTCAGGCGAGGGAGCTTATAGCATATGTATACGTCCTCAGTCCCCAGGTTCGACTGTACCCCGAGTAATCCCAATAACGAAACAGGGAAATTGTCATGAAGTGGAAAATAAGTGCTCGTTTAACATCGAAATAAGGAGACCTCGACAAGGGTGGTGGTGCTGATAACATATTGTGACGGTTGAGGTGATGAACTTCTCTCGAAACGTTGAAGTTCCTTTTTTTTACCTTCCAATTATCGCCGCGAGCACAGGGCACACATGACAGATATTATTAATCTCCTTTCTTACCCCGATCAGTGGACAGTCGATGGTTTGAAAGAGCTCGAGTGCCGGGGCGATCAGCCAGCGAGGAACCTCATCAAAATTCCGTGTGTGTGTGTTCTATGGTGAATATAATTATGCCGGATATTAGCACCTCGATATGTCCGAGGAAAGTTGTATAAATTCGATTTCGATCTAACTGAACCGTGAATCTGCAGGAGAAATTTTTCCCCGAGACATTAGGAGCAATTATAAAGTGATTACACATTATGGTTAACGCGCAGGTGAACGCGGAGGCGGGTTTTAGTATATAACTGAAGATGTGGAAGGAAGGTACGCAGATATCACATATATATATGTGTATACATATATAGAGAGAGAGAGAGAGGAAGAGAGCCCAAGTCAGTGCCTGATACATTAATATATACGTCTGTGTACGCGCGCATGCATAATAATAACAATAATAATGATAATAATAATAATAATGATAAAAGTGAGAAATTAACTGGAAGCGCTTATATAAAATTAATTATAAATAATAATAAAATAGGAATAAGAAGAGCAGAGAGAAAAAAAGAAAGAAAAACAAATGAAAGCGGAAATGGTGGTGGCGAGCCCTGCGGTACGGTGATTATGTTAAGTGGCCAATTAGCAATTAGCGCAGGAGCGAAGACCGGCCACCTTAATTGCACCTCGAGCTTACCTGCGGCAAGGAAGTACCACCGAGTCAACGTACAAGTTCAGTTTATCTAGCCCTTGATTAAGGACTGCGTGAGACTTGAGTGGGAATTCATTCGTTGAAACTAAGGAAGAGCTTAGAATTAAGGACCTCCCGATTGCACGATTGGCACCATCATCACAATCAGCAAAATTCTGTCACCCAGGTACCGGGCGAGTCCTGGGGTGGCGAAAGACGCACCTTCGGGCGTGCCGAGATCTGGTGAATCTAATACCGTGATGACGGTCCATCACCATCACAATCACCACGTGCCGACCCTGGGTGGCATCAGCGTCGGTGGTAACGGTCTAAATTTGAGCGGTATCTCCGGGTTGGATTCAAGGCGGTTGCAAGACAATTTGCAGGAGAGATCTAACGGGCTCGTCGAACGTCTAGTGGCAGGAAACTCTCTCGAGAGAAGTGGCCAGCTTATCCAAGAGAGAAACCACCTGGACAGAATGGGCGATGCCTCAACCACGATGCCCCAAAGGTCGAGGTTCATGATAACCGATATTTTAGCCGGGGCTTCGAGCCCCTCCAGTCCGTCAAGCCTGCTGCAAGGTCAGGGACCTCCCGGAAGCCCACCGTCTACACCTAGAGATCTTAGCGTCAGGCATCAGTCCAGATCTTCGTTAAACAATAGCACTCTCGACGAGGACAGCGACGAAAGTCATCACGACGCTGCGTCGGTCTCGTCGAACGGTAAGACGACATTTCCTTTTGTTTCCTGCGGTAACCTACTGAAGAATCGCGGTTCTAGAAATGCTCAAATTTTTCGACTCAGTTAGTCTTACGTTAGTCATGAATGAGCAGGTAGCAATCTCACGGTGAAAACTGACGAGGAGGTTGTTTGCCACGAATCGACGATATCGTTGAACACTTTTTCGTAGTTGACATAGGAACAATTTATGTACAAGCTCGTGAGGATTCGATATGTTGATAGAAGAAGGGACATCCCGTTGCCATCCGCTTTTTCCTATCATCCGAATGGTTTAGAATTCGCAGAATCGATGCTCGATGTCCAAGACTTCTGAATAAGGCCCAAAGAATCTTGCACATCTTGCAAACCTGAATTTAGAAGCAATCGCAAGAGTCCCGAGTTCGGTGGAACTCGAAAATGTTTGTCAATCATGTCAGGATCCATAACCCATCGGTATAAATCCTCTGGATCATCGGCAACGGGCGATGTTGACGGAACAAACTAGAACGGCAAATTACGAATCGTTGTAAAATCCAAAAAGAATTAGATCTGGGACGTATTATTGTATTTTGTACAGTTTGGTTTCGGTGTCTCTTCATAACGGCACGGTGATTATAACTATATGATGATAATTGCTTTGATCCGAACGATTTTGTCTCTTGTAACTATAATAGCGTTGGTCTTCAACACAGTTACCTATCTATATCGCTGTTTATAATATGTAGATAGGTACGTGTTCCGGCGGTGGTAGCACCGTGATAGTAATTCATATATCTTGGGGACTATAATTTCATAGGCATTTGTAACTATAAGTATTGGTCTCTGCTTAAGCCGGTGTAATTTTGTGGCCGAGTTATATACATGGTGGTGTATTATATCTTATAGAGTGGGTTTTTGTTACTGTAGAGTGTTCTCGGCTGCAGCGATCAGTGATCGTTATTAAGATAATTATTGGATTTCATATTATACGACTCCAGTTTGACGAATGAAATATTTCACTCGGTTATCAGTTTAAAAGCTTTTATGAACACTGGGAAGTTTATTGATCCGCCAAAAAACGGTATATTTGAAAACGAACATTTAGGAGTCGGATGCAATGAGGGTATACAGCGAAATATCACATTTCCAGATAATTGATCAAAGCGCATCATTCGTTCAGTTATGGATATTTAGAAGCGATATTCTCTTCAGGCATTATCCGTCACTGCACCAGCCAGACCTTATGTTCACTGCAGAAGCAAATATCGCCGATTGAACGAAATAGATTCTTCGAACATGAGCGATATGCCCTTATCGCGAAAAATTCCATAGAAATACAACATTCGGACCCCAATACGTTAGAAAATGATAGAGCTGCTACTATTCGCGAAGAACAGTACATCGCGGATCTCAACACCGGTATATTTTTGAATTTCACGAGATAGATTTCGGGAGATCGTATAGCGATAGCTCGGAAATTAGGTGCAGAATAAATATTAATGTTATCGTTCACTTGGCATTAGATATGTCTTCAATCCAATCCGTCAGATTAACGCAATAATATTGTATCCAATTCGTCAATTATTCGATGATTTTTTAATGTCAAAACTTAACGACGTGATTAATCCGTTTGTACAGCTTGGCCCAAATTAAATCCATTAGACGGCTCTAAACGCTGTCCTACAAGCCCTTATGCCGAGTTTATCTTCAAGCATCAAACTCCCAGAGGACCGGGCGTTGTACCAAGTTCGGCAGCCGACGGCTAAGAGCACAAAGTGGCAGTTACAAACTTTGATTTTATGGGCGTGAAACATCCTAAAACTCCTAATTTTCACAAGTCTTGATAGTAATTTATAAAGAAGAAACCGTTTGTTTTCTTCTGTTATTTAGAAAAAAAATACCGACTCCGGGGTCTTTGAAACGCAACTTCTAAAGTTTGACTTGCGTAACAGCCTGTCCATAGGTAAAGGTACACGTAGTTAAAAAGGCAATAAATAAAGAGTAAAAAATGAAACAACACAACGTAACAGAACATTGTAACGTTATTATAATTAGAGATGTGATAGCGCTACCGTTTTTATCACGCGTTATTTATTTCAATAGTGTGGTCGTTTAGGTAATTCTTATCTACGAGCGTATGCATGTTTATATGTACGTGAATACAGACGTGTTATACATCGACGTACGCATATGCGTGTCATGCGAGTATTGCAGTATGGATGATTCACTTAATTTACATAACGGTAGTAACTGTTTAAAAAATGAGTGTGCGAAGGCGTATTTAAGGCTCGAACTGGACTGCATAGTAATTAAGAATCGACGAATATCTACTTTTTTCTTATCTATATAGGAATAATATGTAGGTAGTTCACTTTCCTACATTCGCACGGCTAATTCTTAACTGCAATAATGAACTCGTACCTACCGGAAGCGGGTGAGTCTACAAACGGATAGAAATATTTTTTCCTTTCCAAATCATTGGTACGATGTCGAGAAGTATTCTGTTGAATCAGTTTTTCACTTTTCCCTGTAAGGCGGGGTCCATGAAATTTCAAGTGATTTTTAATCGTGTCTAAAAATACAAGTAATCAGTTGCGAAAAAGCTGCAGAGTCGATACAATATTTCTTTGATATTTCAATATCGATACAGGACTATTGATCCTGGTTTGAACTTTATTTATTTGCTATCGATGTTTGGCGATGAAACACTGTATGTAGGAATCGTCAATATTTCATCCGTTCACTTAAGAAATGGTCATTGCATAATACCGTTTTGCGATTATGAGATCGGGAATATTGCTTTCGTGACTGATGAATTTTTTGAGGATATAACCCTTGCCCTACGCTCCTGGGTTCGGTGCTCGATCCTACCTGTACCTACATTACGATCGATAAAAATTGCTACAAAGTCGAGTAGGCAATTGGTAATTAGGTACGCGTCCGGTTGATAGAATTTTGAAAAAAAAACATCGCCCGAAGGAGGGAATTGGTGTATCGCTCGAGTAGACCTCGCTTATGGAGACTGTCGTGGGTTTTTAGTTATGTCGTTTTAACATGCATCGAGGTTATAAGAAACGATAGTATTCTGATAGCTTTGAACAACTTCTATTACATACTTAAGAATTATCGGTCAAATACTGGGAAATAACCAAGCCTTGTTTGTCTTTTCGATCTTTTTTTTCGTTTTGCGACTGCAATCCGTTTAATGAAAAGATTTGCTTGCGATACATGGGTGCAGATTGTTGTTATTCTATTTTCATATCATATTGAATATTTTTGCAAAATTTTTTAACCGAACAAACATAATTGACACCACGTTAGACTAACACCCAATCATTCCAGCGTCTTCATCAATTATACGGCCTTATTGCATCCAACTTCTAAATTCAACTAAGAAATAGAAGATGAATTTCGTAGCGAAAATCTGATCGAATATTCCGTAGGAATTTAGTTTCGGTAAAACGATTTCGTCAAATAGTGACAGCCGGTTTTCCGCCCCTGTTATAACCAGAGGGCAAAGCTGCAGTCGTCGAAGGACAATATAATTGTATACATATTCTAATCCGAATGAGATCTAAACGGTTGCCGATCATTTCCGGTCTTAGGATTAACCGTGAAGTCAGTTGGCTAAAGTTTCGAGGCGTGAAGCACCTTGACAATCGACGATACAGAAATCTCATTGCTGATCGCACGGTTGCCAACAATGGATCCATATAAGAGGATTATATTCAACTTTCAGTTGGCAAACGTGAGCCGAAAATTTCAACGCTGCATTTGTGCTATACCTCTATGGTTGCAGGTATACAAATACCCGATTCCTGCACTTCTATATTCGCATAATAATAATAATGTGACAACAAAATGTCGATTTTTCTTCAGTTCCAAAAATCTACGATAAACATATAGCCGCGTAGTAGTAGGTGATTTTATAGAAAAGCGAATCGGAATTAGTCTCAAAAGCGAGGCCACTAGAGTTTACTCGGGGTTAAATAACGTAAGAGGATTTGCGGATGGAAAATCTTGTTACAGAGGCGTCAAAAGCCAGCTATACTTAAGAATCCCGATAACGGTTGTATATTTCGAACAATCAAATCGACTCTGCAAATCGTACACTTTCACAGATTTACCTGCCAGTGTAAACGATTCGAGATTTCATCAGGACTCGGGGAAAATCATTTTTCGCATATTTACACTCCCGGTCTGAAGATCTGTTGACCGAAAAATAAATTAGTCAATTTTGTTTTGTACAGCGCAAGGGTTTGAATAAAAACGTAGGTTTATTCCGTTCTTCGTAAAACTGTCATAGAATTTAAGCTCTCGAGGTCGTTGTTCACTTTGCGATTGGCTAACACGAGTTTTGCGTGACCGAAAAGCTTTGCGTTATATACATATACCAACAAGGTTCGAAATGCTTCGAGTCAAGCTAGAACCCGCGTACTTCCGTTCTTTCTAAGAGGCTCCGCCCTTAGCTGGGCTGTTAGTTGTTTCGATTATTTAACCTGGTACAGTATTTCTTGATACGATTTTGATCGTCGAAATATACGTCTGATATATACAGTTCTGACTAATCGTAAGAATAATTTTCAATCTTTGTCAGGAATTTGAATTCCTAATCAAAAACAAAGAGAAAGAAAATTAATCAATTGGTTGGAGGAGAAAATGATTAGTTTATTATAAATCGCAGTGAATATTGTTAACAATTGTCTTGGTAATTGATTAAGCAGTTTCACCGCAGCGTAACGAGTTTATAAAGTGTTTTCTTTTTCCTTTTTTAAAAGTGGCCGATTCCTTTATCGATGATAAAGGAGCTTTTTGAGACTAATATAATCCCGCATATTATGCATTGCGTTGGTATGAAAAGGGGGAACGAGATTTTCTTTTTATCGGGTTAAACTAGGCGTACGGAATGTTATTTTCCGCGGACTGCTACAGAGATCTCTCATCGGATCTCCCCTTTTTATCTTACTGCTCTCAGTCAGCAAGTGGTTCACGCAGGCAGCGTATTACAGTAGCTCTGTGGCACAGGAGTGAAGAAACGAAGAAACGGAGTAGAAATTCGTCGGCTAATTCAATGGTAACAAAAAAATTCGTCAAGCTGTCCCTCTGACAAGGGGTGGCCATGACTGACAAGGGGCAATAATACTGGGCGAGGTATAGAACCAGGGAAGGTTCGTAAACCTATATAGGTATATAATAAAAAGTAAAGAAGAAAAGAAAAAAAAAAGACGAAGGAAAGAAGAGGGCAGAAAACAAACGAGCGTCGACTAAGTGGGGCCCGACTTTGGGCACTTAGGGAAAAACTTAATTCGGTAAAGAATCAGATTTGCAATACCTCGTTGTAGTCGTGATCGCGTTACGTTTCGGGTATGTTATAGAATAATTTTATTTCGAATTCTTAGACATAATTATAAATTATTTGACATTTTATGGACTTCGCTCCTTGTTGTTGTTGGATACAAGCCATCGAGACTTCTTCAAATTTCAGGGGGATATTCTACATCGATTCAGTTTCGGGGCGAACCAATGAAATCCGATGAATTTCATTCTTAGATAAAGATTTTTTTGACCTAAAGCCATTCTTTTTGTCAACGTTGAGAACGAAAGTGCTCACGTTTCCGAAATGACATCGTTTTAGAATATTCTCACAAAGTTTCAAAAAGTTTCGATGAACGATTCGACTTGTACTCTACGACAATCACTTTCTCTCCGGTATTTAAGGCGAAGTCCGTGAAATCTCAAACTATTTATAATTACGTTGGAAAAAACAAGCAATCAGCAAAAGCTGATTCAATAAAATATTGTGTTCGAATAGTAATACCAATGTTTTGAAAAAAGATTATTTTATTGTGGTTTTTAATAACGATGATATTATAATGTAACCTGTATATATACATACATATACATATTATTATGGAATGTGTAATGAAATTTGAGAAAGATAGCTGTGGATAACTGAAACCTTACTCGTGCATAATTTGATACGACAGTGATTGCAATGATTCCACTTTTTGCTATAATATTTCAGCTCGTTGTATATTGTCGTTTACGGATCGTTACATGATATTCAATACTCGAGACAAACACCGATACGCCTTCGGTTTGAAAGCGACAACATAACTGTTTACCGCCCCTGTGTATAAAGTCGTTAATATATAAGTTGTTAGGAACGGACGTGCCTTTGGTCTTTATAACACTTGCGACCTTTATCATTAAAGATCCTAGTTTAAAAACTTCTTTTCGACTTTTCTGAAAGAAAGTGAATTCGAACAATTCTGCCACTCGTATGAATACAATGATCAAGTGATATCCCGTACAATTCATAATATGGATGGGGTTTTAGGGAGTTAAGTTCTTGACACGGCGACACAATGTGACTTGGGGTGTTTCCAGGGTTGAGATTCAACCCCAGAGGCGACCCGTGTGTCCCGCTCGACCCTAGGGATCAACCCCGGGTGCAATACAAATGTGGAGCTGTAAGTGGTTACGTACAGATTCTGGGTGAAGTTAATGCTGCAAACTTCTTGCCAAATAGTTTTTCCTTTTTTTGCCTGGCGAAAGAATTAGGTACGAAATTTATAGCGCGGAAGAGGTCGATGATTAAACAATAGACAATGCGGCTAATGAAAATAGAACTACACGTAATTAATTCAACGGGATAAAAGGACGTATATTTTAGATAAGCAGAACTTGATGGTCGAACACGCAGACCAGAGCTCCGAGGGTCTGCAGCGTCCGCCATAAAGTCAAAGCTCGTAGATATACCTAGATGTACCTAACTACTTTGCGAAAGTTTTATATTTTCAATTTTACGATCCGTTGTGCGGAGGTTTCCCTCGTCCTATACATGATACATCCATGAGTATCCGCTGCAACGAAACATGCGACCCGCTGCCGCAGGAGGCAGCGGCCGCCATGATGCCACTAATTGCACCGCATAATTGCTTAATAAACATCCTGTTAATCACGATTTTATACACTGACGGTAATATCGTAGGAAAGGTATCCGTGGTAGCAGTGAGCAATAAAAACGTTATGCAATTCTCGCCTTTTCTCCACTATTTTTTCCCCGATATCATCATCATCATCATATACGGACTATATCGGCACCCGGGTATATTACTTGCAAAAGAAATGAATCGAAGATTCATTGAAGTATGAATAGTTTCGATTCGTCCAGATTCCTAAAATCTTTGGGTCTTGGGATCGTCAATTTTGATTTTATATATGAGTCGCAAAGTTCACTGGAGTTGGAGGGTGAGTTCTAGTTTCATCCTCTGAAACCTCAAATCCTTCATTCTCTAGTAGAATCATTTCCTACGTGAGGATTCATAGATGTAAATCAGAATCAGCGCTTGCACTTGAAATCCTGAGCAGCGTCTTTGTATTCTATTAAATTTTCAAATTCTACTTCCAACCGTAAAAGTCTGCGAAAAATCAACTCGATGTCCAATTTCATTCTCGATTTGAAATTCACTCGTCAATCGGCTCACAAAACGTTTTTTTTTTTTAAGATTAAGGGATCATTCTAGTGTAACGGGTCGAAAAATAGCTGATTTTCGCGATTTTTTTTTCGATGGTTAAAATACGCTAATCAGTCTGATTTTTTTATTTCAAATCAAAGCATTCATGAAGAACAGAAAATAAATTTTTAAACGTTTATTTTTATTTTTTTTACAATTTTTTTTAACGGTTGAAAATTTCTTCGAAAAAAAAACGGCGTCTTCACGGTGTACACGGTTGTGGCCGTAAATATTATCCGAAACAAAATTTTTAAGAAGATTATTAATTAATATGAAAGCCGCTATCTCGCTATGGAAGTTTTTTTTTTTTTCATCGAAATTGACGAAATGGCGGCGGTATAAAAAAAAAATATCGAATTTAGTCTATTTCTTCGACAGTTTTTCGTAAAAAAATATTAAGATTAAAAAAAAAGCTTCCATAGCAAGATAGCGGCTTTCATACGGATTAATAATCTTTTTACAAATTTTACACCATCTTTTTTTTTGAAGACATTTTTAACCGTTAAAAAAATGTAAAAAAAAATGAAAATAAACGTTTAAAAATTTGTTTCATGTGCTTCATGAGTGCTTTGATTTGACGTAAAAAAATCAGACTGATTAGCGTATTTGAACCATCGAGAAAAAAAAATCCCGAAAATCAGCTATTTTTCGACCCGCTACACTAGAACGATCCCTTAAAGAGTTATAGGTCGAAATCAAAATGACCTCTCAAAACGGACATAACTTTTATCTCATAATCTCGAGGTGTTGTTTTGCTGTTCAGGAATCGTCCGAATGCACAGACGTGCCTAAATCAATCTACTGCAGTAATGAAAATACAAAGAGCCAGGTCCTTCCCGTTCCCGAAGGACGTCTTTTAAATAAGGGATGTAAAGCGCCGTTATCGCAAGCTCCGATCGATTGGTCGTTTCTAAGAGAACGCTACCCTGTACACGCAGTGCGTATAAGAACGGGGATAAAATAAGGGGGATGATTCCCGATGAGAGGGGATTCAGGGTATTCGGGGTGGCCGAGGAAGTAATATAAGGGTGGTTCTCGCTCAAAGCTCCGGAGGATGGCCGGGCGGACGGACCGATTGAGTTAGACCTGGCGAAAGAGGCGAAAGCGTGGGCTCTTAGCCGCGTTTGATCGGCCAGATTCGCTTGAACGGTTCACCGCCGTCGCCATTTTACAAAATGGCCGACTATCCCAGAGGAACTTGAGGATAAAAGAGATAGAAGTACCTCATACCGACGGCGGTGGCGACGCCGGAGACCTCGAGACCTGGAGAACCGGAGGGTCGAGTGGGGTGGAAACTAAATTTAGTATGTGATACACTTATTGTTAGAGGAGCCCTCAAGAAACCGGGATGAGAAGGGGGGGGGGGGGGGGGGGGGGGGGGGGGGGGCACCGAGTATCTTTTTGAGACACTTTCAAGACGTTAGAGAAACTTTTACCAACTTTTCTTCTTTTAAGTAACACGAGAACTCCGCCGTAAGGGAGACTCGCGCACTTGACGCCGCAGGAAGAAAGAAATAAAGGAGCTAAAAAATGCTTTTTCAACCATCCTTTCCTTTTGCTTCCGGATTATTTTCTAGAACCAGACTTTCGGAACTTCGAATCTGCACTTCTAAATTCGAATTTAGTTCCATCAAGGGGATAGAAAAATCCCACGAAATATGGAAGCCGTTTTTACGGTTTTTGTGCGGAAAAAACATCCTAAGTAGTCTGGCATCTCCGCAATCTGCATTCCTGAGATATTCCGGGGGAAAATAATCCCGCCCTCCGTAAACCCCGAGCAATTTGTTTCTGCGGTTTGTGCGGCTGCGTGGTCGAATAATCGTTTGGACCAATGGCGTTAGCTCACTTTCTGCGCAAGGGGTTTCTGCAACGGTGGGCATAGGATGTGATGAAAACAAAAGAATTGAGAGTGAATCCCCGCGGGCGATCACGAGCGAACCAAAACATAAAAAAATAAAAGAAATATAACGAAACCAAAAAAAAAAAAAAGAAAAAACCTCGGGCATCGATTTGCCGTTGAAACAAAAGAAGACACTGCGCGTGCAACACCGTAAACTACCGTCAAAAGAACGGATCCGAGCCTCTATATCTACCTACCTTCATCCGTGTTTTATCTACGGCCATTTATCTCGCGAATTTTAGGATTTTATCGTACTTCCATGTAGAGATAGAATTATCGGATTTATTCGTCGTAAAAGTATCGTAAATTCTGTCCTCTATGACAAGCTATGATAGAGTCTTCGCGTAGTATATGAAACCAGCGGCTACTAGATTCATTTTCTCAACAGAGTTGAGTTTTTGTTTTTGCCAAAATTTCTATAAAGATTGTTTTACTTTTACTGTTGCATTTAAAGAGACCGTTTTTTTTTTCTCTCTTTTATTTCAGGCGGTAAAGAGGACGACCCCAAGGGATCTTCGTCCAGTTCGTCGAGTTCAGCGCTGAGCAAAAAGCAGAGAAAAGCTCGAACTGCCTTTACGGACCACCAGCTTCAAACCCTTGAAAAAAGCTTCGAAAGACAAAAATATCTCAGTGTTCAGGACAGGATGGAACTGGCTGCCAAACTCTCGCTGACAGACACGCAGGTCAAAACGTGGTATCAAAATAGAAGGTTAGTTTTCACCTATTATAAAAAATAATCCAACAAACTAGGTATAGGACTTCTTCGGAATATCAACAATTTGAAAAGGACGTGTGTTTCTTTGCGGTATAAAACATCAGTTGCCAAAAGGGAATATCTACACGTTACAATAGTAGATACCATTTCGGGAAGAAGGGTCTATTGGTCAAATCAACGTTTAATAAAAAGTGCGTTTGAAAGTTTGTTTTGGTTATAAAAACGAGCCAAACTATCAAGGTTTTTGTCGTGTGAAGGATATCCACTTTCAAATAAATTGTCTAAAAGTCAGTTAAGCTGAGCACATGCTTCAAAAGTAATATAAATTCATTCATAACAAAGAAGCATCGTGAGGTGTGGTAAATATAATTTTATCACAAGAATCTGAAAGGTATCAGTCTTCCTCCGTGGGTTCTTCCGAACAGCTGTCACTTGAATGACCTTCTGCTATATACCTACTCGAGATAAAATTTATTGTCAAGCAATAAATGACTTCAAACATCAATAAATCATTTCTCTGTATCATTTTTCAACCGCCCTGATCTCGATTTACGACGTTTTCGCATACGAATTTCGGGTCAGTCTAAACGAAAAACGATGCAATAACCGATAGAACGTTTCGCCGGAAAAGGACCCATCACGAACCTATGCGACCGTTTTTTAGAGACAGCCTCGATTAGGCTACGTTATAACGATCAGCTTTGTAATTACCGAGTTTGTTCTGAATTAGGAACGCCTGTATAAAAGCGTTAGAAAGGTGGTCAGGATGTGAAGATTGATAAGGCAGCAGGGGTCAGGACAATGCGGAACGTAGAGGAGCAGTACGAGTATATCTATGGTAGTAGGAGGCCGGATGACATGATTGTTGGTTCACGTTTGTTGTTAGTCGTCCACTTTACTCTAGCAATCACAGCGAGACAATCGGAATGCTTAGGTTAGCTGTTTGTCACGCGATCGCTCGGGATAGCTGCTTGTTACATTTTTGATTCACCGCTAAAGCGTAGGTCTGCGGTAGATAATGGTTTCCAAACACATTACGTATTATAGTTACAAACTATACGTGACATAGAATAGAAGAAGAAATTCATCGGTCACATTGCCTAATAAAATGAAGCAATGATATTTACAGGGAAGTAGAAGAAACAAAAAAAAAAAACACTGCATAGAGAAGATTAACTATAGTCTCAAGAATGGTTACCTATCGATGCCTGGTTTTATTTTCATTCTTCCGAAGCCTTACCTCTTGCCATTATTTTGAGCTGTTGTGGGCTAAAAAATTCGCCAAAATGGGACTTCAGGAGTTTAATATGTGGAACGAGGTGTATGTAGACTAATGTAAGTGGCCCAAAATCGAAAAAAGGATGAATCGACAGCCGATTAGGAGTGAAAACGGTACATTTAATCGCGCAAGAATCAAATCTGATTATCGAGTGTACGTGCAAGTGAGTGCAACACTGTCTTGGAAGCAAATGAACCTCTAATTTCAGCCGTTCTTTTCCAAATGAATTCTTGCACCTTGTCCATACGATTTCTCCGGAACCACTTGACCTAGGGTTTTGAAATTTGCAGGGTTTTTTCTCATCACGATGGACCAGCGAGCCATCCACGGACAAGTTAATCTGACCTATCGATCGGTAGATAAAAAATAATTACGTCCGAAATTTCAATAAATTTCGAAAAACTCAATTTCCTTGTGGGATAATTAGCTCGCTTAAATTTTTCGATGGATAGCTCGAACGGCATATGCAAGCGTTTTGCATTCATGGTTCTGATGAACCGTGTGCTGTGGAAGTCCCGTGCCGTAACAATGCAGAGTTTCACTTGCGGCCTTGTAACTCTAACTAGGACTGATAAAAATTGAAGTTGGAATCGTTTTTCAATAATGCTTAAAGTACCTTTTAAGAAAATACTGGTCATAAGATCTTCCGAGATGATTAACTAGTCGCTACCTCTCTTTGTACTCGATGCTCCCGTTGAGGAATGAGTAGAAAAAAACGTTATTCACAATTAGACGTTAAATATTTCTCACGTTTATACCTTTCAACCGCTATGATACCTGTACGGTTGGGAGTAACTTAATGCTGTGAGAATGGAGTCAGAAACGAGTATTTCTACGGTAGGTATAGGTATATATAGCCGATACTTAACAGATGATTGGAGGCGCGTTCTTGTTTCGGTATAGGCATGACGGATTGGTAAATGGAAGTACGCGGCTTTCAACAAAGCGTTGTTTACTGCAGCATTACGTGAGTAAACGGCTGCATTGTTGTGAAACCTAGACTCTTCTATGTGAATACCTGATATTCTACATACCTAAACGTTGTCACGTTTCTTATACTATATATACGTATATTTATATACGTAGGTATACATACACTGACCAGTGCAGTCTCGACCGCCGGCTAGATATACCCCTAAAAAATTCAAGACCGCGATCGAGAACGATTTACCTAGAGGTTTTTTCGTTTTCTTCTTCTTCGGGGGATAGAAAAACAGATATATACGATTCCCCGAAATTTTCTAAATGTTTTTATCGTACCTACATTTGATATCCGATTCTGACGACTTCGACGCAGGGAATCGCGCTGACGTAGATTTTGCCGAACGATGGGGCTGGAAACGATGGGGCAGATATCGGGCTGATCCATAAGCTTGGTCTTTTTGCTTCTGACGAGTATAGTTGACGTTAATCGGGCGTGGCCAACACACTGCAGCATCTTAAAACAAGGAGTCCTCTTCAAGGCGTGTGATTCGGATTTGTTCGCCTTAGAAATTGGGCCTGGTTTCCTTTTGAAGTTTCGTCTAACCGAGTAACCGAAGACCAAAGGGAATCTTCGGGCTTATAAAGCTATGGGTATAGCTGACCGCTGCAAGGAAGGCTAAAGGGTCCCGAATTACAGGCGCCGGTAGATGACGAAGTGAAATCCTCTGTGCGCCGTGATGCCGCTATATACTGTTATACATCGTTCATATATAGGCAGTATCTGGGTATATATACCTTTGCAGCTATAAAAGGCTCAAGCGTCTGGTTGACGTCGGGCCACTGCATCACCCATTACCCTGACTTAGCTTCTTTGTAATTAGCTCTGAATCCACCGGATGGCCTACCGGATGTTCCTTCGGTTCTTTTTAATTTTGTCTAAAAGCCGAAAACGTTCTTTCACAGTCTATAACCTACCGCTGCACCGATAATTGCGGTGTTTATCATGTTTGTCCCTTTTCACAATATCCATCTACCTTGAAGCCAGAGACTTCTCGTTGGGAATCACTGCTGTCAAGTAGCTTGATGGACCTTGAGGGAAAAGAAACGAATAGATCTCGATCGATCACCTGCGAGCTGATCATGTAAGTAGGAAATACAGAATAACTTCGTAAAGTGAATGTCGTTGGACTCGCCGCGAGCACACGTGCTTCGAAGGCATTTCAAATAAAACAATTCAGATGTGGAAGAGATATATGTCTACTCAATGGCATAGAGTATAGAATCTAGAGTCAACCGATTAACGAGATCCGCGCGCAGCTTCGTAGAGGCAATTTTTCAGTCACTTGTCGGCTGCCCAATTTTTACCATTTTTTTTTCAACTCTAATTGTTCAGAAGAAAAATCGGTTTCTTTCGATCCAATTTCGAGATTCACAAACATATGCCTCCGAATCGGGCAAAGCTGTGTTTTCTGGACGATTGGAGACTATGAAAATGTGAAATAGAAGCGAGGTCGTTGATCTGCACACTCAGAGAAAAGTTTGTTTGATTTGAAGTAATACTTTGGTTATTTTCTAATTTCAACCAAATGAACATTTGTTTGAACAAATCAATGGTTCATCGGATAAACCGGTTAGATTGGTCAAAACAAAGATATTGTTCAAAGTAAAGCGATTATCTGGTTCATTCGAAGATCCAGTGTTGAAGAACAATATTAGATCGATTCAACACATCAACTTGGTTGAATCAACGAAATGCCATCAACCAGATACTCATTCTGAAGGAAACAAATGAATCCATTGTATTTTGCGAAGTCAACCAAATTTTTATTGCCTTGACCACATTTTTGTATCGAATCGAAAAACCCAAATCAAACAAAATGCGTCGCTTGAATTAACAAAACTTTTTCTCAATTATGTGCATCTTCGCGACAACAGCTTCGACAAAATTCAAATCAAAGCTGCGTCATTGATGAGTTTTTTAGCCAAATACTTTGCTTTCTCTAAAAGTGCCCGGTTAATATCTGAATTTTTTGGGCCCGGATCAGTGATTACCGGTTTTTGGGAACACAGCATCTCAATTTAGCGTGAATGTTCTACAAAGAAGGGTACCTCGGATATACAATGTAGAATGAAGCGGACAAGGACATTTCCTGTACCCTAAATGATCCCTCGGCAGAAAACCTAGTAGATAAATCTGAGTTTGGGTCTGAGCCGTGGCGCCCTGTAACGGCCCAAGGTGTGGCCGGCGCCAAAATCGGTTGAAAAACCAGCAAGTCACTAGCATTTAACAAGAACGAATTAGACTCGTAGTTATCCCGCGCCCTTAAGTCGCTCGTTAAAGCGTAACCAATTTTTCTGCTTTTGCGGTAGGTAACTACTTTCTGGCTTGACCAATATTCCTTTTGTTTCCTCTTCAAGGCCTTTGTTTTTGGCCCATGACTCCCAGATGCAGTGCATCGACATCACAAAACGCATTACAACCATCCTAATTATAGTTATAATTATCATCCTCGAATTTCGTCCGTCTCCTCAGTATTGAGTCGCTGATTTCCACAGACTTTGTATACCATACTTTTACTGTTTTTCTCTTTAACTTCAAGTATCTACTCGGCCTGGTGGTCGCAACCACATAGTTTCAACCGTTACGCAGCTTTTGTGGCTTAGTTAAAATTTCGAAAGCCATACGGTTGCCGCAACCGGCCTTTATTTAACAAGCTAATAACCGTAACCCGCGAGGCATATTAAAATGTTTATACTTTTTTGTTCAAAAAAAGACGCTTTAAGTTTATATTTTTTCGAAATTTTTTCAATTCTTTTTTCTAGATTCTTATCTTTAATTTAGTATTCCGTTTACTCATTAATTATTAACGAGCCAGGTCGGCCAACTTGTAGATATTACACATATATGTATATGTACGTGTGTATGTATGCATGTATGTATGTAGTACCTATGATTGGAGAGATTTTGCCATTTAGTTCGGTCAAGCGGCGATCTTTTCAAAGAGAGTGAATTATAATATGGTCTAGAGAGGGGGCTCCTGGGTCCGGTCGGTCCGCCCGTCTGCAGCCACCACTCTGTGATTATATTGTCAATTACGGAGTAGGAACTGATATAATAACATACATCTACTTTACAAACCCGGGAACGAGAGAGCTACCTGAACTTTTAGTCGAGTGGTGGTGTGTGCAGTCTCGTAGTAACCTCTGTATACTTCAATATACATATTACCGATTGTACCTCACTGGTGAAAATAATTCTACTAATGTCTAGGAACTATCAGAGAAATTGGAATTTTTCGTAGTTTTTCATAAGGAATTATAGTTTTATAAAAAACAAAAGACTCCACTGTAAAAATACGAAAATCGACAGTTTTTTCATTGAAATATTCTAATTCATAGAAATTTCTACCAAGGCTTACCTACCATGAAAAAAAAAAACATATTTTTCCAATGAAATAATAATCGAATCCCAGATTGATAGAAAAATGAAAGAATCTGGAAGTTCGGGATTTGGATATAGAGTTGAACTCACTTTTAGGTTAGTTGAGTTAGACGAGTGGAGTGACGACATTGTGTGACGTGTACGCTAATCGAAAGTAAAATCGCATATAATTTTCTGTTCAAGCTGTTAGTCAGTGGGATAATTTATTCGATATATCCACATTCTTTGATTCTACTTGGTATAATATATCAACAAGATTATTATGGCCGTTATCAACTCGAAAAATTGGAGTTTTCAAAAAACATTACGAGTTGGAATTGAAATTCTAGTTTCATGCAAGAAGTTTTTACCGAGGACTCGAATGTGCAAACTAGAATTTGAGGGTACGATTGCACATGTGATGAAATTCCGTTTCGCACCTGAGAGTGGGAGTTATGTTTGTTTTGGGCAAGTTTAAGCGCGAACTAGAATTATGAAATTCTAGTTCGGATCTCTAGTCGTAGAATTCAGAGGGGATTCGTGATTCTGATTTCGACCTATAGGACCTCAATCTTTATTGACGAGTGAATTCTAAGTCGAAGACAAAATTGATCATTGAGTTGATTTTTCGCAAACTTTTGAGGTTGGGAGGAGAATTTGAAGAGAATAAATGAATTGAGATTTCAGAGGGTCCAGCTAGAGTTTCTATTCCTATACTCGGGATGTGATTGATGTATTCGTCATGAATAAGAAAATGATAAAAAGTAATAACTCCAAGTCTGAAATGAAAAGGGAAAAGATGGTCACATAATTATAGTAGGAAGTCTAAACCGGATGGACAACTTGCAGATATATTATAGTTAACACGTTAGCCTTGAGTATGAGTTTGCTGCATCGATGAAACCTTACGTCACCGCCTCGTTAACAGTTTCTCGTAGTTTTCAAATCGCGTAATATCTATACATTTAAAATATAATTCGTGTTGTTAAATAGTCGCCTGTGGTAGTGCAAAATGTATATAAACCGTTACATAAGGACGTATGAGTACCGGTCGACGACACGATATTCCGATATGGACTAACTTAAGACGACATAACAGTTTCCTTACGTACATATTAGACCGCGATGTAGTGTATCTGCTGGTTGAAACCTTGGAGGCAAGTTTTTATCACTTTTCAGCGTAGGACTAGACCGCGACTAGCAGTGGCACTTCTTGACGAAAGGTAAATTGGCAAGTTCTTGCTACCACATAATACTCTAGAATTAGGATCGAGATCCTGAGGGCAAAATTCCCCACACCACGCTACCCCATGACTTGGTTTTGAAGAAGAAGAAGAAGAAGAATATGGCCCGACGCCGCTGATGCGTTATCCAAATGACGCGGCTAACTGAAATTACCTTTCTTTATACCCGGCTCAAATTAGTTGTCACGAAGCGGCGAATAGGCCTACCTTATACATCCCGTCTAATAATTCTTCGAAATTCACTTTTTGCCCATATACTTTATACACGCGTTCGAAAAATACGTGTATGTGTCCAAGGCACCCGGTGGTTAGACCCTAAATACTTTTCTCGCGTTTAAATCTAGATTTGCCAACATCGCGCAACCACCACTACCACCACCACCACCACCACCACCACCACCACCGCCAACTCCAACCCTCGCGTATTCCGCCATACTGGCCACCGGTAAACTCATAATTCGCGCTTTTCACACGCTTTCGCGCTTCTGGCGTTAGTCTACCGGCTTTAGAGGGTGTGTCCAACTGCCACGACTGCAGGGTGAGATCCGATCAGGAACACTTGGCTATTACTTCGGAGTTTATTTCAGAATAGTTACATGCCTCGAACGATTCGTTATTTCGATATTTATCGCTGAACAGAAACTATGACTACACTTCAGATCAATTTGATAAGTTAACAAGGACGTAATGGTCTTACAGTATGAAATTTAGATACCTTAGGGATTGTGAATGAATTCTTGACTCCACTCAGAAAAAAGTTTGGTTAATTTGGGCCAAGCATTTTGTTTGATTCCGTGTATTTTTTTTTTTTTTTATTCAACACAAAAATGTGATCAAGTTAATCGAAAATTTGCTTGACTTCGAAAAATACAATGGATTCACTTGTTTCCTTCAGAATGAGTATCTTGTTGATGGCATTTTGTTGATGCAACCAAATCGATGTGTTGAATAATCTAATATTGTTCTTTAACACTGGATCTTTGAATAAAATGAAGCAAAGATTTGTTTGACTGTGCGGCAATGCAAGACATTGTTTGAATCAAAGAAACTTTTCTCTGAGTGACCTTCAAAAACGCCCATTTCATTATTTTGCAGAAGCAATTTGTTAAACAACGCACCTACCGTAATCCTCTCATTTATGCTCAATTCCGTATCCAATAGAACTCAGTCTGTATGGTATACCTAGTTGGCGGTGCTTTTCTGGCCCAGAAAGACGGGGGATAATGCATTTTTAATGTCGGTTGCTCGGTCCCGTATGCCTGTGGTCGGGCACGGCGGTTACAAATGCACAACATGGTCACCGCACAACACCAAATGCCACCCCATGCCTATGCCTTTGCCCAGGTCCCGTGTCACTTCACCACTACAGTGGGTAGGTATATAAATAATACTCACTGCAGGGGCGACAATTTGACATTATTATTTGCTTCGGTGAGTTTAGAACGCGTTATTATATTCCTCTGTGTTATTAGACCTTGTTTCTGTACGAGGCTGTCGCTCTGCACATTGACACAAGTTTTGGTTATTAGGGTGCAGGGACCAAAAATTGTTTGTCCTTTTTTGTTATTGAAAATATTTTGTATTTCTTGATCCCATCTCGACGTATCTTTTGTATCATGAGTGCTTCTCGGGGTTAGGCATAGCTGGTGGTATATCCTCGCCGATAACACCGTGAGAATCCATCTTCGTGAGTGTGCTTCTTCGTTGCGGAAGAGTTAAGAAGATCTTCCCACGCCCTAGCACCATGCAGTTGCATTATAACGGATCGGCTGCACAATATACTCACTATGTCACGAAATAGGAACGCCTGGGGTCGTTTGTTACGCAGTAATCAGAACGTGAGTGAAGCCATAAGTACCCGGAGAAATTAGGAGGAATTGTTCTATTTATTGTTCATAATTGTTAGTCGAGAGAAGCGACATGTCATGTCGCGCGGCTTTTTATCACATCACGCTTGTGTAGCCTCCGAATGGCCGGATCTTCTTATCGATTCAAAAACGCGAGGAGAAGAAAGGAACGAGTTTAATGGACGAAAGGCGATCCCTGAACAGACGAGGATAAAGAATTACGGTTATTGTTAACGACCCTATTACATAAAAGACGAATTCGAATCGAACGACGATTCAAGATGATTAAAACTTTTCCAAAATCGGTTACTTCGGCCGCGATTACATTTGCTGCCTGTTGCTTTTTTGGTCGATAAACGTCGTGAAGAGAATCGTGAAAGAAGCTGATCCTTCATTTAACGGTTCCATGTTCGGCATAGTTATGCGTGCAATATGTTTTAGAATCATGCGACTTGTGCATTCTGTGACGTTTAGTCGAAGGTCGGTCGAAGGAAGTCTTAATATCTCGGCAATCGTTCGTGCGATTTTTATGAAATTTGTTTGCACGGTATACTTCTCAAGGCGCTGAGCCTGCTGCTTGACTATAAGAAAATGTTCGGATCAAGTGTACGAGGGGTAGTAGTTTGAAATTATATTGAGGCATGGCTCGAAATTCACTGTATAGAATTGCGTTTCACCATAAGCAGCGTAAATGATCATCGTACGATTTTTGCCATGTGATAAACGCCAGAAACTACGCGGACTACTAAAATTTCGAGAACACCATACTACAACCGAGTTTCCGGCTTTTCTTCCGCAAACCGTTAATGAGTCCGAGACTCGCAACCTGTTGAATTTTTCTTGAGGGGATTAAGAAAGATGAAGGAAAAAATCGAACGCAGCTTTTGCAAAGCGGAGATTTCGGACGAGCTGTACCACTACTCTCTTCCGAACTTTAGCTGTGAGAAAACTGCCCTGGTTTTCTATACAGCGACGTGTAGAGTAACAGGTTCGTCGTACCTAGGCTTCGCCGAGGGAAACTTGGGAAGAAAGATTGATATCCTGGTACTCTCACCCTAAACGGTCGCTTCGAAGTGGCGGAATAAGAAAGGAACGATCATTAGCCCAGAAGTAAGAGTCAGTTCGCTACAATGGGGAATGGATGCTGCAGTGGCTGGTGCAGCCGGGGCAAAGACGTTGTCATCACCGTCCCCTGTCCCTTTCGTATTTTGTTGAATTATTTTCCAACCCCTGCGATCCTCTGCTCTCGATAAATCAGTCATACACGCAGCATAAAGTAGGTACAATGCAAACACGGCAATTAAGGGTGTTTTAAAGCTCGCCTCCGTTCTTCGGGGCATTAAAAAACATTACTCATCGTATAATCGCGGGCTAGACAGCCGCTCGCACGTCAACGAAATATGAGAAATGATCTATCTCTCTCGATCTCTCTGTATGGATACGATTCACTGTAGGAGAGATTCGCGGCTTCCGATTCAGGGAGAACTGTTTAAAATTCATGAACGATTTTATACACGATATACAAAGGGGTTCGAACAATTTTCGAGTGCCTGTATCCGATCCCAGCCACTGCACAAGGGTCGAAACTCTTGTATAGAAATATTAATTGTCGAATTTTCCAACCGAATTATCCGAACGTCCATTAGGGTTTTAACCCGGCACAATGGCCAGACGTTATTAATTGCTATTTCAGTTCAAATTTCAACTGTTTTTCGATTATTCTTCGCAACTCAAATATACCGCTCGGCATCAATGCGTATATATTATGATTTCGAAAATTTGACGAAATTTGGTATTTTTTCAAAATTTTATCAAGTTTCAGGTCATAGTTCATTAGCCGGTTCATCTTCGGTAAAAAAAGAACAAAAATAGACAAAAATGTATGAAAATCATAATCTTCAAGCCTCATTTGGACATTGAATTTTCCCAAAAAATTGTAAAATTTATCGATTTCTTAAGGTTCGAATCAGAAGTGGTGGAAATATATGCGGTTTTATTCTAAAACATTTTCAACGCATTGATGTTGTCCGGTAAAAATCTATTCGGGGCAAATTTCGCAAATTTTACCGCTAAATATGATAAAAAATCGTACAATTCATCAATTTCTCAAGATTCCAACAAAAAGCGGACATTTGTCGAGTTGGATGAAGCATTTTCACCGAATTGATATGTTTTCCGGTAGAAACTGATGCGGGGTAATCTTTCCGAAATTTCCTACCAAGAGTGATCAAAAATCGTGAAATTTATAAATTTCTCAAGATTCGAATTTGAAGTGGTGGAAATTTGGAAACATTTGGAAAAGATTTTCACTGAATCGATATGATTTTTGGTGAAAATCGGTTCGGGGTAATCCTCCAAAAGTCTTCCATCAAGAATGATTATAATTCGCAAATGTTATTGATTGCTGCAAAACCAAGAAGAACTGGTGTAAATTTGAGAAGTTTTATGAAACATTTTGACGAAATCGATGATGATTTCTGGTAAAAATCGATGCCGAGATGTAGATAATTCCGCAAAAAATTCTCAAGTCAAAAAGGAGGAAAAACGAAACGATCGAAGACCGGTAAAAGAGACGTTTGGTACGAGGGGAAAGATTAAAACGGTACACCCCGGAGATAGTTATGGTAGGTATACGGTATCGGAATGCCTGTTCGTCGAATAATCTCGAAGAGGTTATAAAATTCCGTTACGTTTGATAATTTCGGATAATATACCCCAGAATGGTAATTCCCAGGAATTCTTGAAAACCAACCTCCTCTCAACCCCATTCGAGGATTGGCGTAGTACCTACGGTATCTACGGTATATGTATACGTGTACAGGGTCTCGATACGATATGATTATCGGAGGGCAATAATACCTCGTCAAATGTTCTGGGGTGTGGGTACTGCCCCAGCGTTTCTTAGCATAACAATCGTATTCGTGCTGAACCGAGTGAGGGAATCACGATTTCCAGCTAGGTATGTAAATCTCGATCTAGGACAATTACGCTAAAGCGGGTGGCGTGCCCCGCAGTGGTTAGGCCCCGGCCCCGGCCCCGGCCCCAACCCAACCCAACGGAACCTAAACCCACCCTTTCTCTTCCCTCTTTGGTTCGTTCAGTTGCGCGGTTCGCCACACTGCGGTACTTATTATACTAACAAATAGCCCAGAGAGTTCGCGGCCTAATCATCGCCTATCATGCCAGTATGCCCTATACACTTTACTCCCACTAAAAGACCGACACGAGACGTTAGGGTGCAAAGGTCGGTGTGGAGGGTGTATATGAGTACCTATGAGTGTGCCTCTTCTACTTCCCCGTAAAATGTCCCGTGCGCCACGCGCCGCCCTTATAATATCGTACGAATGTATTATTTTACGTATTTGTCTTTGAAAGGAAGGGGTTGGTAGCTTTTTTCGGCCACTGTTGTTCTTGGGTAATAATACCGAGAGAATTACGCCGTTAGTAAATTCTCCTTTGAGTGTGGCTGGATTAGAAAAAGGAATATAGATACCTACCGCGCGATATCACTGCGAGTTCCGCGTGTGGAGGAATATAGCGTGGGGTGGCCACTAGGTTTGATATTTGCCTTATAGAGGCGCGAATTACGGGTCATTTTCTTTTACATATGATAAAACTAAACTAATTTTACTCAATTCCCGGAACGGTTCGGCATTAGCCCATTATTGTCAGTCTTCTAAACCTGCCTTTAGATATGTATTTCTGAACTACTTACTTCCTCGTTTATAATAATTCAGGAACAAATCCTGACGCGATATCGAATTACGGAGATGGTTTATACCCACGAAACGGATATGGGACACGATTTAGTATCCAGGACAGCTTTTTATCGGTCGAAATTCTACCCGATCTTGATTTATACCTCTTTCCAATTATCTGCGAATAGTTATTTAAATCTTACGGCGATACTTAGACATTTATTTTCGATTCATTTACTCTGAAGATATTTCTCGAAATGAGTTCCGAAGTTCCGAAAAAGCTGCCTCCCCGAATAACAAACGAACCTTTTCTGACCCACAGAACGAAATGGAAGCGTCAAACAGCGGTGGGTCTCGAGCTCCTTGCTGAAGCTGGTAACTACGCTGCATTTCAACGTCTTTACGCCGGGGGTGTTGGGGTACCAGGCCATCCGGCAGCGGGAGGACCTTACTGGCCCTATCCCGGTGGTCCGCCGCCTCCACCAAGCGATATTTACTACCGCCAAGCAGCGGCGGCGGTAACATTGCAGAAACCTTTACCCTACAGACTCTATCCCCCCGCCGCAGCCATGATGTTGGCTGGTCCAAGCGCGCCGTTGGGGACCTTGGCCGCGAGCTCGAGTCTTTCTAGTCTTAGCAGCTACTACAGAGCGAGTCCTGAGACTGTCGACAATAGGGACAGGGAAAATCTGGACAGATCAAGCCTCGGGAGAGCTTCGCGAAGTCCGGAAAGAAGTACGCCACCGCCGAGGGAAGATACGCCGCAAAGTATCAGGGCGGATAGCGACGACGAGAGTATACACGACGTGTAGAAGAGAAGGGATTGAGAAGATAAAGTAATCGATAATTTAATTAACAAACGAGACGTCGACCCGAGAGGAGAGACGAGTTTGAAACTGAAAAATTAGGAAGAATAAAATTTCTCTTCGTTGCCGGGAGTTTCGAGTACTCGAAGCTGTAAGGATAATTAGTGGTTATTGATCGTCGGACGTTATGGAGGTTTTTGGTTAACAAAAAGAGACCGTTGAACGCGAATGTATGATTAATATGACATTAGTACTGCACAGAGTGTGGAAAGAAAATACCGTTTTAAATAAGAGTAAATTATAGCGTCGTGATGATGTAGAGGGAGAGAGAGAGAGAGAGAGATTTGGTTGGTAAAAAGTGTTGGGAATAAAGGATGTGTGAATAAAGAATAAAAATTGAAACTCAATTCGCAGCTGGCTGCATGCAGCGAAAAGTGATAAAAAAAAAAATTAAAAAAAAAAAAAAGGAAAACAACGTAAAAGAACTATTCTGCAATATCAAAATAAAAATAGAATATTATATCGAATGATAATGCGATGATAAAAGTCTGTTCTGATATTATTATAATATGAATATGAAAGAGTTGAAATAACTATATGCTGCAGCTGGTGCAGGATATTTTTCAGGATGATTATTATATATATATATATATATATATATGTATATATATATAAATATATATATATGATATGTATAATATCGTTCGAGTTTATTTATTATTAATTGTATAAAGCGAACTGTGCAATTTTAGATTGCCTCCAGTAAAACGTCGATAATATTGTGTATTATTTAATTGAAGGGAAAATAGCATCGCTGTATAATGTATATATGACATAATATATAGTATATACAAGGTTTGAATTATATCTCTACAGTATAATAATTGTATTATAGAATTAATAAATAATCTACATACGTATAATGCGCTGGTATATATTTATATATATATATGTATATGTATATATTTATGTGTATATATATATATATATATAAATATATACATATAACTGTTGTAAATATTATATTATATATATATATACATATATACATATATATATATATATATATTCAAAATATAGGCTAGGCTAAGCTAATCAATATAATTAATTATATCGGCAATTGTAATCTTAGTATATATAACTTTATGTACTATATAATAAGTATTACAGCCAATGAAAAATATTGTTAAAAAAATATTTTTCAAAATTCCATAATAATAATATTAATAATAATGATAATAATGATAATATTAATAATAATATTAATAATAACTATAATATAATACGTATAGTAGGATTTGAAAAAAAAATCAGGACGATCGCGATAGAAGAAAAAATTGTTATTCTCGCCTCGCATCTTTTCGAATATACATATAATGACTATAACGTATGTATAATACAGATTTCAAAAACCAATGATGATACAAAATTGAACCAAATTTTTTGTTCCAATTCGATAATAGTAAGCGATATCAATTTGCAAGGCGCGAATGAACGTATGGCGTTCGGTAAAAGACGAAAAAAGGGAAGAAAAAAAATAAAAATTACCAGTATTATGAATGTATGAGAAAAAAGAAAAAAAATAATAAAAAAAAATATAAAAAAAACCTATAGGATATTACGGAAAGAGAAAAGCAAATGGCATCGATCAGTGGTTATTGATATTGATAGATATTCCTTTGGAATTAATGATAATAACTATCAGTGGGATAAAATAAAGTCAGCCCCCTGCCCGGCCATCGGGTCCATAATGCAGTAAATAACGTACTTTCAGCCAGAATAATAATAAAACTATATGCTTTGTATCATATTGTCTGTATAGCAAAAATCATTATATGAAAATATATTATATTAAATTTATTTCCAACGGTTTCCCAATCATTTTTATACGTCATCCCTTTCCTCGGACACGTGATTCTTATTGCGAACAGAAAACAAAAAAGTTCAATAAAAATAGCGAGATTTTTTTCTTCGAATTCTAAATGATGATGTAAAATTGTTAAATATGAAAATATATAACCGCCCCTGAATAAATTTCAACACATATATACATAGGTATATCCGGAAGCACCTCGCTGCAATTACGGCTAGAGAAGGGTTATTTTATTTCGATTAGGGTAATACGGGTAGCCCTCAATTACGTAAAATTAATTTGCTCCCCATTAGCGGTTAGCCCTGTAGCGTTATAGGTGGCCATAAAATAACCTAACATAACCACCGTAACGCTTTTACAGCTGGGTCTGTCGTTGTATATCAGCGAACCGTAACTATTAATATCGTTAGGATATACATGCATATATATGTATAAAAAAATTTGAAGAAAAACAACCTTTTCTTGTATGTCATAGGCGAGCGAGAGAGTCCAAAACTACATGGAAACTCTTTTAAACGGTCAAAATTTGAAGCCTAACGATTTTTCACAAAACACCATAGACTATACGAAAGAATGACCGGGAGCAATGGTTAAAAAGTTTTGATCAGTTGCTTGTGCACAGGTACTAGCTGAGGGGAGTAAAAGAAAGGATGTGGTTAACCTGTGTTTAAATCGAGTCTTTGCAGGGCTTCTGTTTCCTGAACTGGACAATAAAGTTGGCTCTTGCATGCCAGATTATGGGACAAAAAGAAACAACAGAAAAAAAAAAAAAAAAACAAGGTATAAGAGAGGGTCTGTCGCGTAGCGTCACATCGTGCGTATACCAACTATACTTCTGCCTTCACATCCTGTCTGCAGTCTGTCTGTCCATCTCCATGAAGTAGTCCTTGTTGACCGGTGTTATTATTTTAAACGTTCATATATGATGCAGTTAAAACTGTTAACCGTTTCGTTTGAGTATACATATAGGATAGAGAACGTAATACTGAAGAAAAATATTGTAAATAATTCTTTAATTTTTTTTTTCCCAAATCACTGCTACGCTGTGAAAATATATTTTATCCACGCTGTTTCTTCACGACTGATTCAAATTTCGAGGGAATGTTCTACGTACATGTAATTCCGGGGTAAACCAATGATATTCAACGAATTTAATTTTTAGATGCGAAATTTCTTTATTCTAAACCATTTTTTAGTAAACGTTGAGATAAAAAGTGTTTCGCGTACCCGCGACGATAGAATGTTTCTACATATTATTGGCCCCGAAATTACATCAATTTGAAGTATTCCCTCGAAGTTTCAAAAAGCTTCGATGACGATGGTAGATTCAATCTACGTGAGGTAAAGACCCATAAAATCTCGAACAATTTTTAATTATTTCTGAGTATCTAAGTAATCGGCTGTGCTTTGGAAAAAATAAGTTATATATTGAGGTAAATGTGAATAACTGTGCAGCTGTTATATGTATATATACCTATATATATAAGTGTGCGAGTAAACATATGACTTATATTATATTGTAGATTATTTACTACGTCAATTATTTACGTATTATGGAATGAAAATGTAAATATAATATAATAGTAAAGAGGTTTGAAAAACTGAAACTTTTTAGTCGACGGTTAATTGGGTAATAGAAGGTCATATACAAAGTTATGTAATCGTCGTATAGTTATCTATATACACTTGGATAAAGCTTAAAACGTGTGGCATCAGGTGAAACGAAACGTAGGTATATATCGTACATTTATTACATGTACATTTACAAACCTAGGTATAGGTATAGGAAGTTTTGTCGCTTTACCATGACCGCAGTTTAAAATAATTATGAAACGTCTTGAGCCGTAACTTGATGTGTAATTGCAATATAAAAAGAAACTGGAAGATGTTACGTGTTATGCTATGAGCATGTAGATGTTATCTATACATGCACACATATTTCCTGTGTCTTATATTTCTGAGGTGGAAATAGACTTTGACATACAAATGTGTTCTTTCACAGTTTCCAAAATTCGACTCGAACACACGGGTATATCTATCTGCAGCTAAAACTGAATCAAAGAGAACGAAAAAAATCGGCGAAAAAATTCTGTCGAGTTCCAAAAATTGAAACGAAAGTTACAGCATTTCTTGAATTTGACGAGTTTTCCGTCAAGCTGTTCTGAAATAACTATCGAGTCCATCTTAGTCCATCCTTTTACCCCGAAGCCGAAGCTGTGGTCCTTCTTAGGAGACCTGTTCTCCGGTGCATAAAGAGCATCCAAAAGTTAAACCATCCGATAATTTATTGAAAAAATGGCTTAATTGTGCAGTCGCATTTTATTTTGGAAACGGGAGTTCGGAATGAAGAAATTGCACACACCGGAGCTACGAAAGACAAGAGAAAACTGTTCAAACTTTGTTGGTCCATCCTCGCACATTTGAACTTTTGGTTTTAGACTCTTTTTAGCAGAAATGTTGGGAGAATGATTTCCACCGGTAAGCGAAGAATGATGGGGGTTACCTCTGAGTAGGTCCAACTGTATAATGTAGTACTTCGTGTTTTTACGTTTCTGGTATCGGCAGGGAGTACCTACTTCTTATTGCATAGCACGGGACTAGTTAAGGAACTAAACGATCTCTTTCGGAATTTAATTTGATTGTAGCCATTATACTGGTTAATTTGATGTGCATGCGGTCTGTAAGAAGAGGAGAAGTCAGTTCACGTGTACGTACCTACATACATACCAACTATTTGCTTGATCATCGCATATGCGTGCAAGTGCATAGCCGGAAGTGAGTGCAATTAACGATATATGTATATAAGTGGTTCGTCTGTCCGTCCGGTGGTCTTTTTCAATAAGATATGATCGCACTAACTCGAAGCCTAGCCGCTAGCGCACTTTTGTGCCACAAGTAGATGTGGAGGAGATAAGTAGGTACTCCGCGGCGGGACAGGTGCCTCTCGAAACGAATTATACGCTCTTATTTAGCTCAGTTCCTTATCTTATTTCTCTTTATCCCCCTTTATAACGCGGCTAAGAAACAGCATTATTTTCTTTGGGGCAACTGGTCACTGGGCAGTATCAACCGCACGTCGTTAAAAATAATAATTGTGTGAAATTACGATTGCAAAAGCGATATTCGGCTCTACTATTTGATCGGCGAAATGTGGTTTGAACTTAAAATCTTCCCTCGGGAAAAATAAGCTATAGAATCTTTTCGCAGCCTTTATTTTTGCACAATTAAACCTTCGATCTCAACAGACGTCTGTTTCTTGGAAGAATTGGTTAAGACGTGCGAAGGTTGATACATGGCAACGGGGAATCACGGCACGTGACGATGAAGGAAACAACGAATAGATTAATTCGTATAGCCGGTTGATATTACGCAAGGGAAAATTAAACGAGCAATTACAGGGCAATTAATTTCAGCGGAATTAGTGGGCATGATATCAGCAGGCACATTAGGCACCTCAACTATTATAACAGTGGCTCTAAAATTGAATACACTGAGAAATGGAAACAAAAGAATTGAGAATTGCTATCTTCCCATCACCTAGATAATTCTGTATACCATAGGAGCTTGAGGTGATCTAACTGTTGTTCTATATCACTGCAAGGTACACATGCGTACATGAGTTTGTACGTGTGTGTGGCAGAGATTTATAAACAACCCAGAGGATGGAAAATAGAAATAAAGAGACAGAATTTTTTGTAATCCGTTGAAAAGCTCTTTTTTCTCTTATCTTCGTCCATCTTATTGGATTTAAATTCGAATACATAAAAAAGTGACTAGATTATAATTGTTGAAAGTGATTAGCGATAAGGAATGAATGAATGGATGAATGAATACGCCTACATAATATAGATTTATAAGAATATAAGTACCAAGGCGTCGGAGGCATGGCGGCGGAAACGGCGCGGCGGTTTCACAGCTAATGAATTACCGGGATCACGATAAGGGCCAAATGTTTAGCCAACAGTTTTTTTCATTAACGGGCAAGAACGATAAGTGCAGATAGTGAATCGGCGTATAGAATGTATCCTATACCGACGTGTAACTGGTCCCCGAGGGTAAAATGGTGCCTGCGCACATATGTTGGTGTAAATTTAAATATTGTAATTAGGCGCAAGCGGAGATCTGATCTGTAACCAAGGCTTCCGACGCGGTTTTCGGTGCACTCGACAGAAACTAAACAATTTCCAAAACTCCCAGGTCTCTAAGGGTATTCCTGACAGCATATGGCGCCCAGACAATTACCACGTAGGAGCGAACACGAGGGATAATGATTTTATCTCAACTCAACATCTGAACCGTTTTAGAGGTATATAAGACCGACCAAAGCGTTCTCCTTGTGAAGCGGACCAACGTATAATCCACTTTTCCTTATCCCTTAGCTGTATGTGTTACACCATTATTTATTGTTTATGAAGACAAACCTTTCGTTCAAAAACTTGGTCTGCTGTTTATTTTCGAAAATAAAAACTGCTCATAGTGGTGTTCGGGAAGTGAAATGAATTTAGACGATATTTCGGCTATAATTCAATTCATTCGTAACCGCAAGTCGATATCTCGTTTATTGGTGAATAAAAACAACGGTTTTTCGACATTTTTTCGTACTGATGAACGATCGGTGCGCAGGATTAATCAATCCGGCGGAAAAATAACGTATAGGCGGGAACATAGGCGCGGTTGAGAACCTCTGTGAAGTTAGATTGTTACCTGCGCGCGTCCTTCCTGCGGACGCGGCAGTTAGTGAGCCTAAACGAGTCCCATATTCTATGACTAACTCGGCAACAGCTACGAAACCTGCTCCCTGACACCTTCTCGAGGTACGACATGGCTCTGAGTAATTCTCGAATGCAAATATACGCGGCGCTCCGGATCGTAACTGAAGAAGAAGTAATAAAAAAAGGCGGGATTCATGAAAATAACGAAGTTGCACTCGAGCAATAATAACGGGGAAAAAATCGAATGAAAATATTGACTGAGAATATATATCATCGTCGAATAACAAATAGTTGAATATTTTTTGGTTAAAAAAAACGAAGCGAAATTCTCTGGGCCCGTAGATCGGTCAAAGCCTACACGAAGTCTGGACAGAGAATCCGGTATAAGATGGATGGAGAATCATTTAAGCAGAAATAAGGTCCTGCGTAGGACTATTAATTACGACAAAGGAACCGCTCGAACATCATAAGCGGCGACTTGAAAAGAGCGAACAATTAGTTATTTTAACTAAATTATCTCCTGGACAATAGGCATCGCTTAACAGGTGAGAAAACTTTTCAAGCTGCAGACTATGCAGACGCGATCAGCTCTTAACGATTATACTCATATACTTGAGTATGAAAATTGGTGAATATAAAAAATAGATACGTTCCAGTTCGAAAACTTAAATTTTGTTCTTAATTCCGCTCAGAGGAATCAAGTTGTTCGGCATTAATTATATCGGATCAGGATAGTAGCTGGTAATTTTAATTGTCAAACTTACTCAAGCAGGATAGTTTTTAATTGCCACCGTAACTTGAATAAGTATTAATATGCTTTTTATCTTTATTAATGCACGAAATTATGATAAAGACATTAGTAACCGAAAGCTATAGCAGCTGTCGTTCAAGCTGGAGAATTAGGAACAAGCTTAGAGTAAACAAGTGGAAAAATGGATGAGGTGCCTATATCGTATGAACTTTCTGAAAGATGGGATAATACGAATATCTTGATTCTAGGATCACAGGATCGGGATAAAAGTATGAAAATATTGTTAGAAACGTCTCGTTTATGTTTGTCCATAATTTATTAAAATCAAGTCATAGCATTGTGAAAATAATTCACAAAGAACTTGTCGAAGAGCTCTGAAATTTTGTTCAAAAACTCGATTCGTTGATACCTACTTCGGAAAAGGCCACGAATCCGGACCTTCGAAAGTCGATGAGAAAAATTTCCGAAATATATCGGATAACATGATCAAGTAATAAGTCCAGAGGTGAAGTGGAGTCAGTCGACACGAGGTGTTCTAGTTTTTCGATACTATTGTACATTGTCGCCGTTAGAGAGAAGATGATCGCCTTATATACTCATTTGTTTCTTTGCTGCAGTCTGTGCGCAGGTATTGGTGGAGCTGAAGCTGAAGCGGTAATTCCGTACGTCAGCACCGAATATTAATTCGAATTCCAGTCTCGGTTAAATATGGCGGCAACGCGCGGGGGTTTTGTCTGGTAAATGAAATATCTTCGGTAGCCAGGTATCCCGTGGTTTCTTCTGGAGCCGCGTTCGATTCCGGGCTTTGTCCACGATGGATTCTTTGGGGACGCCCTGGAGCGGATAAGTGGAATCATTTCAACGAGGTCCCGGCTTGAGGAGTCGCCAGCTTGCCGCATCTCTAGTCCACCTTTTCTCGAACGTCTTAACACCGGGCCTCGAAAACGCTTTTAGATGAAAAATTAAGTTCAGTTTTTGGTTTAATGATCGCGAAGTCGGAAGTTTCAGTTCCCATATGTAGATAAGCGAAGAGAGGTTTTCTCTTTTAACAAAGTTTTAGATTAAAATAACACGATATAGTTTTGTCAGATTTTTTTTGTAATTAAAATAAAGAACCGGCACGGTGCCAAATTAGCCTCTAATATCTTTTCTCCCGGCAGGTTGGTATATTAGTTAAGATGGCAGTGCTACCATCATCAATATATGTCACAGCCTTATGTATTCACTTTATACAGAAGTAAGGGTATAGCTACTACCACATAGAATCTTAATTATCTTTCCCGCGCGTTCTTTTAGCGTGCCACTAGCAATCTTCGAGGATTTTTGACACCCCATTCCCCGAGTCTTTTACTTTCTTAAGCCACGCTGATCACCGGTTCCGTGCCGTTCCGCACTGCACGCGCGAAAATACGAGTTTTAATCTTTTCCTTTCGATCAAAAGACTATTATTTTAATCACCAATGTCTTTACTATAAATTACTTTACTTTACTTTACTTTACTTTAATTTACGTTACGATTCGCGAGAAATTTTTCTCTACTTTCAGTTTCTTATGTTATTTCCATGCAATATTATATGTATTTAATAAGTAAAAGTGTATATATATTTTACATATATATATATACATGCAAAGTTTGTGCCTAGAAATGTACATGCCGTCATTTAATACGCGATGTAGTTTTCAGGCGCGATTAAGCTCGAGATAACTTTAAGTGAAATTAATTGGACGTTTTATCTTTAGAATATTTTAGCATATTGTATAAGGAACCCTAAGTGTGTGATGGAACTGTAGGTATGGGGCAATATGATCGTGTTCTACACTCCAGTAGGTATGCCGTATATCACATTTGCAAGGTATAAAGCTACTAGAAGAACGTGCGTAATAAAAGACACGGCGTTGCAGTGCAGTGCCTTTATGATGCAAAGAAGCCTTACATTAGTGACTAACAATGCCTTCTCGATCCCCCCACCGGGTAGTTTCTTCGAGTAACTGGCTTGTTAAAGTAATAACTCTAATTATACACCGCTTCGAACACCTTCTCACCTTTTTGAAGAGGCTATACCTATACATCGTGTATCTTGTTCGCTGGTTTCGAAGTCTATTTTATTTATACCGAGTTCTATGGGAGCCTAAATTTTAATATGAAAAAGAACCTGAAAAATGTGAACGAAAAATAATCAGATTTAAATTTATCTCGTTACGCTAATTAGATATTGATATTACACAACGATACTTCCGAAGCAAAATGAATTAACCAACGTAATAACAACTGATACATTTTCTGAGTCGAAAGGAACCCGAAATATGACCGAATATCGAGTTCCATGAGATTCGAAACGGATTTTTGACTTGAGAGAACGCTTTGAAACTCGAAAAAGGCATTTCCTCGGTGTATCCTTCCATGTCACATCTCCGGAGAAGGTATATCACCCGAAAAACGCCGGCAATATGTTTTGCAAAGATATTCGTCCGCTCCATTAGGCGAGGTTTAGAGTTTAAGACTAGCTACCCCCCACCGTCAGAACTGTACAGTTCTTTTGACAAGCTTGACAAATTATTTCCATCATACTTTTGAACGTGTATTATTATAGTATATCTAGGCAAAGACTCTTCACCGCGTATATCTTCACCCCTGTCTTGACAATTCAACGTCGTAAATATCGTTCGCATTATAATACAAGCCACCCTGAAAACTACCATCAACTACCGTCGCCATCACCGGGTATTGTGCCTGTAATAAGCGGTAACCCACAAATGATTCCTTTACGGTTGCTACTCGATATAATTTATTATTTTATGGCCTTTTTCAACCCTTCCATGCGACCCGGAGGATCACTCTTAATAGCGAGTCGAGTCAGGTTAGGTTAGGTTAGGTTGATTTGACTCGGGACTTTGCCGCACGGAACGCGAGGAGACAAATGAACTGCAAAAGATGGAGCATCGGTTTTCTGGGCACTGGGCGTGTCGGGATGGTATTAGCGGCGCGCAATGCCATTGTCGAGGTTATGTTACAGTCGTAACTACCGGACTTTAGTTAATTGGATTTAAGTTGAATTGTTTGCCCTTAGTGGAGGAATATTTACGAAAAGTGGCCGGTCGAGGTTTAAAGAAAAGCTGAGAAATATTGCGTCTACGATACACGGAAGATTAACGACACGATAGTCACTCTTTCGTTATATCAGATTTTCTCTATCGATTAATGTTCACGTTTGAGTTATAGGTGTGTCACTCATAATGGAACGTCGAAGGTCTCTAGATAATCGAGCTCAATCTTACGGATTTATATAAAGAGTTCTAGGTAGGTACTACTTCAAAGAACTGGAGGAAATTACGGCGCGGATTATAATTATGCTATAATATGATTCCTGGACGAATCAATGGCGCTGTTTATGATGAAAATGATAAAACGACGTAAAGATCGATTGACAATTATCCGAAGTCCGTTTCTGTTCGTTTTTCGAACGTTGATGGAAGCGTAGACATGAGTGCCAACATGCCTGATAAAAAATTACAACCGATGTTGACGTCTGAAGTTGCGGTATGCGAAAATGAGGGATCGTGTGTATGTATACACGCCTCTGAGATCGTTGAAGAAAATTCCTCGTTCAGAATAACCACGATTATTATAGTTCGCTCATGATCGCGTCGAGGGTTATTGCAGACTGGCTGACCGAGAGTATTTTTCCAGTGTATTTAAAGTGACCAAAAAGGTTTGCTAGCGTCTACCAAACGCGGTGGATGGAGACTATAATCAGACACTGGCACAGTCCAGTGGTACAAACCGCAGCGTTGGTATATTACTGTCATTTGAACACGAAATGCAGACGACCCACTACCACCACCCTCCTTCAACCCAACGAAAATTATTACTCGAAATTAAATGGACGAAATCGTTGGGTTATTAGGGACTATTACAAACGATCGGATGGAGCTTCGGTAAGCTCTCGGTTCGCAGGCTCAACTTATATACAGACCTTTCCTCGTCCATCGTGTATTGCTAACATTAGGAAATTGCACATAATTGACTCTCTGGAATTGTCATATGACGCATATGGACAGTAAATGCGAATAAAACGGCTCGGGATTGCGTCTTGGATTCATCTACAGTCGCGCTCTCAACGAACTCCGTGGAGTTATCGCATTTTGCCGTTTACACTGTAATCGAAGAGTTCTGATGAGAAGATCTATTAGAAAATGGAAAATTCGATATTTCCTATTTAAATTTCGAGTAAAGTCCACCGCAGCAGTAGTATAAACCTTTGTGGCAGCTGCAAAGCAAAACCCCGCCAATTACACATCAGAAGATAGATCCACCTACCCTCCTGCATCAGTGTGCTGTATAGGAGAGGTTTAAGCTCTCCGGGTAATGAATTGTGTTTCATTTCAGTTGCTCTGAAACGTGTAATTTCGTTCTCAACCCGCCTAATTAGACGGAGACATCTGTAGACAGAGGTTCTCAAATATAATTACAAGTAATGATATACCAGAGCGACATAGTGAAGGAACTAAGACTGATTTGAGGATCGTATCACCTCTGAAGCGAATGTCTGTAGCCAAGGCACGTCCCCGTAGCTCTCTATAATTTTATACTAATCTTCGCTATACCGACAGATCATATTATCCGATGTCTATTGTATCATAATCTTTCTATCTATTCTCGACGACCGTCTACGCGCACAAACACACACACACACACACACACACACACACACACACACACACACACACACACACACATGTTTCCGATACATCAATCCATGTATACAAATGAAACAAGTATTGCTTTGCTCCGCGTCGAATTCAAAGGCTTCGTGCGACTAGCTCAGCACCAAAGTCGGTGAACTATAATGGTTAAACGCTGTAGCAAGAGCCGTCGATGGTCGAATTCAATTCAGGTATCTATAATTTGACACACCGTTAAGTCTGTCTCGTCGCGGGTAGAACGAGGACCCGAACAAAGAGCATAAACTGAGTCCTAAACACGAGGAATTATCTTGCACTTGGTTAAACCACTCGTTCATTTGGCTGGACGATTCGGCAATTCGTATTCGCGGGATTTTGAGTGATCTCAACTTCAATTGAATCACCCGAAAATCGACATTCAGGGTTGGCTAATAGTCACTCTTCTTCACAGTAACCAAGTTGAGATCAGAAGTCGCGTTACAAGTTACTATCACTGACGAAGTTAACTGAGTTCGAAGTCAAGTTGAATGAAAAGTAACTGGTTGAAGTTCGAAGTCACTTGAAAATTGAACAAAGAACTTAATTTTTGTGCAGAAAAGAATTTTCCAAGGGTTGAGTAAGTTTGAAGTAACTTTTGGCAAAGTTGCAAGGCCAAAGTTGATGATGCTGAAGTAACTAGTTTCTACCCAACCCTGCCGAAGTTCAGCCTGTCGATATAAGCCGTTAGAAGCTTCCGTGTGCGAAGTACAGTGTCCAAAGGCCCACGAAGGTGGAATCCTTTATTTGGTCAACAAGGTGGTAACCCCCGCAGAGTTTAAGATCGTATTTAGCGAGGAGTGCCACTCCCTCAGCTAGGACAATTTGTAGCGCCATTAGCGGCCGGCTTTTAGAGAGCTTTGAAATAGCGGCGGACTGCAGTGACCATGGCAGTGACTTTGCTCGGTGTTACAATACCCCGGAGATTTTCTCGGTAAAATTACAATTTCTTACCGATTCGCGACGCTCGTACAGCGCAGTATTTTGTCCAAGAAATTCGCATTAGCGTTCGCTTAACTCGGTTAACGCCATAACTGCGCGCTGCATTTTATTTAGTTTCTTTTTTTTTCTTTTCTTTTCTTTTTGTAAACAACAAGCAGAGAGACTGGAATTTGTTCGCGTAAAGATTTGTTCGTAGACATCGCTAGCTAGGCGCATTTTGAAGTGATCCTTTTTAACCGTAATCATTGGCGACAACTCGACACTTCTCCCGCGGGTTTTAGAAGTGGTTTAGAAGTGGTTTGGTTTGGGAGTGGGACAGCTCTAGGCTCGTTCGATACGGTGGAAAGGCGCGAGCCAGCCATCAACGAAGGGAGAAGAAGAAGAGCCTGATCACGATTTCTTTCGTGTAGAGATCAACGCAGAGGCTCGTGTTCTCGCGTTACTCTTCTGGATGTCTCCTCCGGTTTGTCCGGGCGGCTTACGCGCCTCGTCGCACCCGAATTCGGCCATATCAAGCACGGACACCTTCTCAACGAGATTCTCCCTCACACACTACTACTTTCGAGCGGATTCAATCTCGTTCAAATTACAAACGACGTTGCGTGTTCGATCGAACTTTGTCGTCGCCTTGTTGCTTTATTCGAATAGACTGTTTTGCGGTTATGGTTTGTACTTGTATTTTGTTTAATGTGATAATTTGGGCATGGGATCAATTCACTACGCGGTTCCAATTACCCAGGTGCTTTATATTGTTCCGTGATATCCCTGAGAAACTTAAACTATATCACCAGATGTTACTCGATGCCTATAAAATTGATCTAATTATACAAACAAGAATTGACACATTGGATCATCAAGTCCGATAGGACTCCTCGATTCGTTTGCAATTATTTTCGCGCCAACTCTCAAATTGACAAATTCATTTGGAATCGCTCTACTTCCGGACGAAGAACGTGAAGAACGTACAAGTGCCCCACTTTGTTGAGATACTGAAACTCTTGCGATACCTATAAACTCTTAAAATCCAATTTCGTGTCATAAATTTTCAAGAATCATCGGCTTACGTCACTCCTGACTGACAAGAGCCTAACCAATCGTTGCCTCGTACCAAAAAAGGCGAAGCATCAAACGAAATGGATACCAACAGCTGATGTGCCGATGTGTATATACGGAGTAAAAAACCTGTCGAATAATGTAGTATTCAGATACGGATCAGTGGAGGCACAGACAGTCTCATGCCCGAGGTGGAAAACTTTCTTCCAATTTTGTGATGGTGATATTTTCTGGTTAACAACAAGGATTATGCCATTGATCAAAGTTTCCACATGTGCGTTAGATCGATCGGCCTTAAGGCGAATGGTCATAAATGTAAGCTCGATCATGTTTTGTTGCCTATGAAAAATAAAATGTTTGATGGAAAAAAAAAGGAAATGAACATGGTGGTTGTCGAGAAACGAATCGAAGCCTCTTACTGAGTTCCTCAGGAGCATCCCAGCGGAAGAGAACTCGCGGACCGCCCACGATGGCAACCCGATATCCGAGATGCGAGACCCGACCCAAGTGATGATCTTAATGTCTAATTGACCGTGCGACGCGCAGTGCGTTGATCTTCGTCGATCCGTGCCGTATGAACCACCTTAGGGTAATCGTCCTGGACGTGGGACACTTCTATACGGTATACCCGAGGCCGGTGCATTTCTACAAGGCGTCCCTTCCACGTGATCCTTATTTAATAATGCGTGAAAACTAAACACGCCCTTACGCGTGCTACGGAATCGATTCGAAATTTGTTATCTTCAGTTTTTACTCTGCAAAATTCTGTGCCGTACTGATTGAAACCCCTTCCGGGAGAGGGGTCCATGGGCAAGCCAGTGGTTTTAAAATTTTGGTTTTCGTATAAAAGACAAAATTTTGTGAAATGATGAAACTTTTCGTATTCCGAAGAACAGCTGCTTTCCAATAAACTGTAGAGAGACTGTTGACAGAGAAGGAATTTCTAGGAATTGTGTCGAACCGTGAATGAATCGATCATGACAAAGAAAAATCGTAAGATAAAGTCAATATATTTTTATTAGACAAATCTGAGAGATATCAGTCTTCCTCCACAAGTTTTTACCAACAACTATCGCCTGCCCTGACCTCAACTCTCGATATTTTTCCATAAAAATGAAAGATGATGAATCGAGCAGCACACTTTGCTGAAAGAGAACTAGATCTGCGTGCCTCTTTGCCAAAAACAGCCTCAATTGTCCTTGTGATGAGCCACAACCTTTGGAATTCTCGAATGAAATCGAAAATTCATGTGAATCTCTTCCCTCATTTCATATTCGTGGGATCGAAGGACCGAGGAATTGTTTGAAGTGTTTATATGGCAAGACGTGATGAGTCATTGAACGTTAAAAAGTATCTTGTTACATTCGCTGCTAATATACGTGTAGTAGGTATGTTGGGAGTTGGGTCTCATTGGTGAGCAGGAGCTCGTATATAGCGGTAAAATTTTTGCGGTGACTGAAAGTTAAGGTGGGCGCCTCAGAGCAAACCTCGGTCAGCCACAATCTTCGGTCGGTGGGTTCTCGGGTCGTCTGATGGTGCAGAGGCAAGAGGCAATCTTACTGAGCAAACAAAAGAGTGCCGATGAGAGAAAAAGAGAGATGGAAAAGGCGGTGGATAGATAGAGATAAAGCGAGGGAGGTAAAAAAAGGAAGGAACTATATATACGGACGAAGAGGGCAACATTGATCGAACCTTTGTCGGCCGGGGCAGAGAGATATTTCAGTAGCAATCATATCAGTAATTCGTCCGCTGATTGTCCATGACCGCAGCAATGCCTGGGTTCCATGGATGGGTAACCCTCTGAACGAATATTATTCATACCTTATTTGGCCAATGATACCTTCTAATAGCTAGACCATATACCTTATACCTACGAGAAAGACGAAGAGGAACAGTGACCCGCAAAAACGACGGATAAAGATAAGCGATCCAATCAACCAAGTAATATGCTGAAATTGCGTGGAATTCGACCGTTGAAGTCTCTGCTACCGTGTGCCCGGGAGTAAGAGCGTGAGCGTTGAGGCCTTGTCTTTATTCTAGCTCAATATCACGGCTCCGTATCTCGCAATCAACGACACGTACTTTTATTCCCAGACGTTTGAAGGAGTGATAGAAATAGAAGGAAAAAAAAGGTAACTAATCATAAACACTAGCCTCGGAATCTTTATTCCTCGACTCGCGTGAACGTGGAACATGTGATACAAATTCTGGATTAAAAAAAAAAGCAAGGTGTCAGTTTTCTCCAAAATAAAAACTACCGAATGCTCGATTTGGGAGTCAATTTATCTTCAAGTTTTATCTGATATCAAATTGAGGAGGAATGAATGTCTTCCCAATAAACCTAAGCCATAATCAATGTGATTTTTTGGCTTCACAATTAGGGCATAGTTCCAGCTGCGTTCTCGATGGTAGGTCTCACGTGGGTACCCCTAAAAGCTCTTTTTCCTCGTTTCTATTTACCGCAGTAATGAAAAAAAGTTGAGAAAATATTTTTGACACATAATACCCAACCGCAGCGTCTCGAAGCGGTTAACTCTTCGCTCGCGCGATCGACTTTGATTACGTTCTACAAGAACGCCGGTGACGCCCGTTCTGTAATGAGCTTATGCACGGGTCTCTCCCTCTGCTTGTCACTCCTATAGAAATTCTTTCGAACTCAAACCACGTCATAGTCATACTCTGAGTCAAGTCGACCCATTAATACGCGATGTTAAAACATTGCTGATTTTCATTGTTCCAATTATTGTAACTAATCACTGTTTTCGTTATTCGGTAATGATATTAATCACCAAAATATTCTAATTGAAGAGAGTGATGCCATTGTCCAATTACATTGCGAAAAATAAATAAAGTTGTCCATTGGGCAAAATTTCCCTCCGAATATCGCGAGAATACGTATCCCATCGCATCTACTACTATAGCTGGTACATCACGACGATGTACTAATGTCCAGTTTCGTCAATATCATGATAAAATTTTGTCACAACTGATATAACTAAATATCATGCTAATTTACCGATATATGTTAATGGTGTTTGGTTATATCGACTGATATTCAGTTGTGCCAACGAAGAATTGGACATTTCGCCATATTCGAAGGGACATCGGTGGATGTGACTGGATATCGCAATGATGTACCGATATCATGATGTCGTTTGATCTCAACGACTGATATTTAGTTGCACAAATGCAGAATATGCAAACTGGCAGTTTTCAAAGCGGTCAAATGTTACCTGAGTCGTAACGAAATATTACGAAATTGTACCATCATGATGCCCCTGCTGCATTACGATGATGTATCGATCCAGTTTAGTATCTAGTTCTGATATAACGACGCTGTGTATACTTCTATAAAGCGATATTCAATTCTACCGACGTATACAATATATTGAGGGATGAAGAGCTGTGTAATAAGGTTTATACACAACCGTAGCCTGTAGGCTGTAGGTATTGTACACGGTATAAGAGCTGTTTGAAGATATCGAATCGCGTTATAAAACGGCATCGTAAATGCAAGGTAAACGAATATAATACCGACAACCGCAACGTCTTCTGTAGCAGTTAAGTCAACGCGCGGGTGAGTTTGTTTCCTGCGATTGCTCCGAGGTTATGATCGACCAAGTGAAGGAGCTGGCTACAGACGCCTGTCCCTGCACATACATCGGTACATCTACGTACACGCGTCTATGGATAGTCGATGTGCGTGCTATGTGCGTTGACAAGCACAAGGCACGGCAACACATGATACATATGGGAACGTAGAGAGTCTGCGGTTTGAAGCCCGTAGCGTGTGCTGGACGGTATCGAGTAACTTATGTGACCGGACCTCACGAATCTTTACAAAGCATAAGCGAACTTGCGTAAGCGGTCTATCAGAGCGAAATGGATCGTATACCGGTTACGGTTGATCTGTTACTTACCACTCTTCGATCGACTATCGCCATTCGCATTCGAGAGTCTCGGAGGTATTTCGCTGCAAAACGAGATATGCCGGAGCCCAGCAACTCATCTTAATTACAGTATACACGGGGTCTGAGCGAAAAATTATTTCGATCTAACTTGGCGCTGCACTTTTGTCAATTAGTATTTGTATATGAGGTATTCCACGCCAACTTGGCTAACGTCTGACCCTGGCCATCTCAGTTTTGATCAATGTTTTTTCGTATCAGCGATATTCCAGCTCCAAGAGACACCTACATTTTTTCAGATTTCTTCCGTAAGCCGTTAGTCATTTTTCAATCTCTTAGACCAAAATAAAAAGAATTTCGAAAACTCCGTGTTACATGACGATCGTTTTCGACCGTATCCGGAAATGGAACTCACTCATCTTTCAATTATTTGATCGATCTTAAGGCTTCAATGATAACACTGGTCTACAGTGGTTTTGTTGCCCTAGATATGAAAATGATTTTGGGTCTATTTATGCACACAATTCATGAAACTATCGATGATTTTCTAAGATTTGCTCTGATTTTTTTTTAAATCTTTATTTTCATTTTAAATTACAAAAATCGAAAAACAAAAAACAAAATAACAGATATATTTATAATGTCAGTTATGTTTTGAGAAATTAGGATACATCGAAGTAAATAAAGAGGAAAATGTCGGAAATATATTTTATATTTCCATAAAACGCCTTTTAAGAGCTTTTCTTTTATAATTTTTCAGTGGACAATCTCGTTTCAAAGACCAGCAGTAATCTGCCATCATGTGACAATCCCATCGACCCTGATACCTTTCCTCCATCACTCTTAGATCTTGGTGGAACCGCTCTCCTTGTTCCTCACTATAATTTCCTAAATTATCCGGAAATTTATCTAGATGATTGCGGAGATAGTGTAACTTAATACTCATATTTGTCTGAGAGTGGGGATCACGTGATGTTTGTATGCGCTAAAAAGTTGCGCAGAACCCTAATCATGACTGGAAAATTTAATTTTATTTCTAACAAGCCGATAATTGTTCAAAATATAAGATATGCAAAAATCATGAAAATACGAGCACATTAAGAACTTTCATGAATATATTCATAATCTGGGCACTTGAAAACATAAAAATTTGCGATGATATCCAGGGCAACAAAAAAAATACTTTTTTTTGTAGAGCTGTGTAATCGGTTACCCTGATTTTTAACTGATACTGAGTTACACTATTGCATCAGTATTTCACCAGCATCAGTGGATCTTTTCATTGCTATTTCTTCATGTAAGAAGTGTTAATAATATCCTGCAAGAAATGTACGAAAAATTACTTCTACGTGAGAGGATATGGCTGTAATTAACGTCGCGGAACAGAGATTTTTTGAGATTTTATTGAAATATAGAATCACAATGGTTGTTTTCGTTTTGATCCAAAAGAGTCCGAAATAAGCAAAAGTTTGTAGAAAAAATTTAAAGAAAAATCTAGATGTCTTTTAGAGTTGGAACGATGAGATAAAAAAAAAACACGGATCCAATCTGAGACGGTCAGAGTTAGGAGTTGGTCGAGTTGAGTGGAATGCCTTCCGATCGAAGATCAAATGATAAATTCAAAAGTGGAAA
Source organism: Tenthredo distinguenda (assembly GCA_947538915.1). Classification (NCBI taxonomy): domain Eukaryota; kingdom Metazoa; phylum Arthropoda; class Insecta; order Hymenoptera; family Tenthredinidae; genus Tenthredo; species Tenthredo distinguenda. The sequence continues at coordinate 5,523,898 of OX384538.1, forward strand.
AGTCAATCAACGATAACTCCAAGACCTCGGAGATTTTCCAAGTAATTTTCGATAATTACGAAATGATCAACAGCAGATTAATGGTCGAGGTGATCATTGGTAAGTGGTTAGGTTTACCGGTCAGTGTTTATATAGTCATAAAAAGGAACTGGTAAGTATATCTATGTATGGATGTGGTGTAATTTGATAAATCATTATTGAGATTATAGAAGTCAACAGCAATAGGCACGACGTAATGCAACGGGAAAATACACATTAATTGAAATAACAACAATGAACGGTAAAGCTATAGGGGGGTAGAGCGAAGAGGGAAGGGGAATGGGTGAAGTTTTGCGGAGAGGCCTGCAATTCAGATAATTTCCCACAATGGAAATCATCATGGATCTTGCGAGGCTGGGCAAATCATTATTGTCATTACATATACCTCTCTATGGATTATTACATTGAGTTGAAACGTTATATGAGAAAGTATATACGTATGTATACTTACGTACGTAAGTACACGATTCGAGTTCTATTATATCTTGGTCGCCTCGCGATCGCCTTGCCAACTACAACGTTCTATGAATGCCGCAATCACATGCCAATTATTATACTATATTCACTCAGCGGTAGGTATATACTTTTTGCAACAAAATAAATAGTTCTTCTTCTGTTATATGGTACAGGTATACGGTAACGATTCGTTATTAAACTCGAAATCAATAAATCTGATGTAGGAGCGAATAGAATAAAATGAAAGGATGAACAATCACTATCTATCTAGTCCTGACAGCTAATCAAAATCTAGCACTCCCAAATATTGGATTAGATTCGCACGATTTGTAGGTTTCGAAACCGCTAAAAAGTCTCTGTCATAGTTGACGAGGTGGATGACCCTGAAGTTGGAAAGAAAAATCCAAGGAAATGTTTCTCACTCATTTTCTGATCTTTATTACTCCAGATCGATAATATCGAATTTTTCTAGAACTCTATGAAGTAATTGGCGTCCGAGTATATTCTGACATGCGTAAAATCTGCAGTGTAAAAAAAACATTCTTGCACCGGGCTTCACGGTGGTTCAAATATTTCGGTAGCGCATCAAGCAGGTCTCGGGAGCGAACGGTTAATGAAGGTAATTAAGTTTTTTATGCTCCTTGGACGGGCTGCCATCACTTGATTCCCTCGAGGTCCCCGCGTCTGGCTACGATCCTGTACGGCATGCATGATGATCGATGCCTCACCACTCCCAGTGTACCGTGAATCTGTCAGACGTTTGTAAGACAATTCGATCAAATAGTTCGAAAGAATGCACTCTGTAAGAGTGGTGAAAAATTATGGTCTTCAAGTTTTTTGTTGTTTGGGAAATTTTTTTCAACCCTCTCCCTCTCCCTCGTCCTCGACCTGATTCCTTAGCCCTTGTCGTATTATGCTTCGGTTCTTTAATGGCTCCTCTTAAACGCTTGATATTCGTTATATTCAAAAGCAATCAAGTTCCAATATAGGGATAAACACAGCCTGGAATTTGTTCCGGATATTAGGTCCGAGGTTTCATCAATCAAATAATGAAAAAAACGGGTAAAAATCGTTGGTATAAAAATTATAGACGATTTGGCGAATCGGAAGTGACTGTCAAATGGGAAAAAAAAAATAGAAAAAGGGAAACCGGAGTCAAGTACGAAGTGCGATTCGTTTGGGATGGGGGGCCTGCCATTCCGCACGTAAGATATGTATATGAAGGGCATTCGCAATCTGCAAACCTCTGCGGATGCGCCCTGGGAGATACAATGCCCTCCTAATGACTGCACAACAGCACCGCCAAAGATGTTTATTTCATTTGATTTTATTTCCTCAGCATGTAGCAATGCGCATTAATTGTCAGCCGGGTCTTCAAGACACTTCGAGCGATCGTCTCTGGAGCTTGGCAACCTATGACTTATAATCCGACTTTGCTCAAGAGAGAGAGAAGGAGAGAGAGATAATTAAGCGATTCGTTATAACGAATATCTTAGAAGAAATGAAGGAAATCAAAAGAACAATTATTCCGTTATTATTTCATAAAAGATATCAATTAAAAGTAACCTTCGTCCACAGTGACGGTATAAAAATCGACACCGACTCATGTATCCACGTTATGAATGTAGGAAATCAAATTCGTCAGCAGAATAGTGTTTAAGACGTCGTTATTCATTTCTTTTTCTTTTTCTTCCTCCTCCTCTTCGTCTTCTTCTGAAACTTTTTTTTTTTTTCTTTTATACTGGAAACAAATGAGCTTTGAACAGACGGGGGTCAGGGCGGTTCTTTTGAACGTCTTTGACGTTCAGGAGCCGGAGGTCACCCGTAGCTATTCACAGTAGCTCCCCGAAACTACGACCTCCTCCCCCTCATTCGGTACACCTTCTTCGTTGATCTTCGTCCCGGCGAAGACGTAATGAATGAGAGCGGACAGAAGGTGTTGGGATCTTCGACCGGGTCGGTCTTCAAACGGCTCGCGGAAGAGTTAATAACCGTCTTAATTATATCTGATCGGTGATGATCACACATCGGTTGGAAAATAGTTACGTGGGCTGGTTACATTCGGACGCATACATTTTTCAACTTTTGTCGTCAATCACAGGTCGCAAAAGCCAAATAATCGAATTTCTTTTCTCTCTCGGCTTCTTTCCCCTCCATTTTATCAATAAATCGTGAACGGCTCATCCCTTACGAACAAAACACTCAACTTTTTGTTCTTGCTGTAGAACCCCCGATTCGACGAGTTAGAAATTCAAACTTGAGTGTCAATCGAATGTTGAAGATTGAACCTTCGAATTGAGAGCTAACAACGCAAACTTGAGAGTTAACTTTCCGAAACTTGAGAGTTAACTCTGTATTGTTGAGAGTTGAATTTCTAATTTGAAAGTTATCGATGCAATGTTAGGGCTCGAACCTCCCAACTAGGAGTTAACATCGAAAACTCGTTGAGGGTTGGACTTCCGAGTTCAGAATTGACAAATCGAACTTGAATGTCAACTCTCAAATGTTGAGGTCTGGATCTTCAATATCAGAATGAACAAATCTGACGTACAAGTTAACCCTCAAATGTTGAAGATGGAATCGTCACATTGAGAGCTAACAACGCGACTTGAGAGTTACTCTGAAACGTTGAAGATCGAACTTCCAAATCGAAAGTTATAAATGTAAAATTGAGAGGTACCTCTCGAATGTTGAGGGTTGAACTTTTAAATTCGGAGTCGAGAGTCAGAACTTGATAGATAACTTTCATGTGTGAGGATTAACCAGAAGTTGAGAGTTATGAACCCTTAAGTTAGATTTTTTTCGAACGGTTTTTCAAGCGTTTTCTTTTTTCGGATGAGGGGTTCTACATGGGAGACTCTGTTTATACCTGATTACAACGTATGGAGATACCTAGATACTGAATCGCGTTATTTTCACACGAGTTTCGCGGCTAACGAAATGATACATTGAAACGAAGTTGAGTTTTCATAGCGTCCCAGTTCTTCTCGAATCCTGTTGGAATAATGATGAAGCTGAGGAATAGAGCCAAAGATGTAATTAAACACCGCAATTAAAACCGGAATTACTGCCGAGACGACTAGCTGCTCTGCTCAATTTCGGCCTACTGTACGCCGTATAAAGGGAATAGTGGTAAACTGTAACAATAGGTCTGACAAAGGCTATTGTGGTTTCATATAATATTGATTAATTACAATCTGGAAGCCGCGTACGCGGTGGTGTAGATACCGAACGCCTCGAAACACCGGCCGGCGTAATTATCAAAGCGTTCATTAGCGATCGTCATTTTTAAAACTGTGAGAACAAAAACCCGCTCCCGTGTATCGATACTTTTATATCTGTACATGTGAGTATAGTCGCAGGCCACCTTTTACTCTGAGGAATCGGCCTTTATCTTTCATCCGATTTATAGACGCGCAGAAATTACGATTAGTAATACTACTTGACACGTACTACTGCATTTTTTGCCAATGAAACATCGAAAGAAATGAATTCGCATTGCAGATGGAGCGGTTAATAGACTCGTCTGTCATTCCTAGATACATCACAGCCCCGAGTTCATTATCGATATGACAAATCGAAGCTGCAACTGACAGTGAGTGAAAGGATTTGCCAAATCAGAAGACAAATCGATTTCGGCAAATAAAATTCAGGCGTTTGATTGAAAAACTAAGCACTGAGATTCAGGGAAGGATTGAGAGTCCGTAACTGCAGAACTGATTCGTCAATTATATTTGAACTCTTCTAGACCGGATTGTAATAGATAAGTATGGGTTTTCCGGTTGATCTCGATATTGCTAATGAACCGTTAACCGGAATTGATATTTGTGTTTGTAAATCCAGATGCGGAGGCGTGTAGCGAGGCACGTTAAAACAATGCTAATGTACGGTTAATATACCATCAAAGTTAACGTACTACTGAATAGCAATTCTAAACCCCTTTTAGGAGGATAATAGAAAAGTTATCGACTCGGGGATACCAGCTTACAATGACGACGGAGTTGTAATTAATAGTCTCCGTCAAGTGGCACTCTATTCGATCCAATGGCGTGAGCTGCAAATCGAAAGGGGAATGTGAAAGAATTTTTGACCAAAAAGTGCTTACCTTCGGTTACCATAGAATGAAAATATTGCGTGAATTGGGTTCCATCAAACATTTGTTCAACAGTTGTAATAAAGGGAAGAATAAAATTGGTCGAATTTCAAGGAATGGAAAAAATAGAGGGAATAATTGTAGTTCGAAAATGAAAATCGTTATCAATTTCGACCCAAAGTTGGAGGAACGAAAGCGAGAAACCTGCGCCACTGGGCAGGTCAAAAGCTGTTCGCAATTGATATAAGGCACAGTTCACTCCCGATCCAACCCCGAGGGAATGGTAATTAATTAAGTTTGACTTACCGCGGGAATTACCAAGGCTTAAGTTAATTAATTGTAACTTAGCCCTTTGCGGAGGCAAAATGGAGTTTGCGAAAATTTGTCACCTTTTAAAACTGATCGATTCATGCCTTTCGACGGCTGAAAGCCCCGGCTGCCCCATTATCAGTGAAAAATAATTAATTATCAACCCTTAGGAAATTTTGCTTATAGGTTACGAGTATCATCTACGTCCACGTACTCGGTGCCTTTTCACAAAATACTCGGCAGTCGGTTGCAGTCATTTGGGACCCAAAAATATACCTGATCTACGATTTAAAAAAGCCGAGCTGCGTTTAAAAAAAAAATAGACGACTTTTTGTTACTTAAACATAATTCGAGAGATAATTGATCGCGTATTCATTACAAACGAAACACCCGTTATCCATTTATACGGTTTCTTTATGTTCGGCGATAATGAATGCCCGTTTCGCTCTTCCCTGGAATTAGCGTGAGAACATCAAAGTAGCTAAGCTCAGGTATTAACGCCAGTTAACTCGGTTACTTCCGGCGTGTTCGCAAATGAGTCTGCGGCGATTCACTTAACAATTTGCAATAACCGTTGAGCGGCTAATTGTAAATTACACATGAATCAGCTCGCTTCGTAAAACGCCAATTATATCAGTACAAGATCCACCTCGTTGAATCAACTGTTAAACTTTCGAAAAATACGACTCCCGAATCCGCCACTGCAATCATGTCATACATCCGGGCGGTTTAGGCACTCGGTAGTCACCTCACCGAGCATTTGAACTTCCACAAACTTCCGCTTTATCTATGGTATCTTATTTATCTATTTTTGTTATTGTTAATTCTCATTTTTTGTTTAAAATAAATCACCGTTTAAATTAGCAATCGTTCACAATGTGACAGCTTAATCTTAAATAGGTGGGACTCGTAAAACGTTAAAAAGTGTTTGTTTTACAATTATTTTGGAACGGAGAGAACGGAGTATTCAACTTCCATTAGCTGTTTCACCATTTCGTAACTTCGCCATCTTTTAGTACCATACCGGTACTCAAAGAAATGTTTCTTTGATTCGAAGTAATTTTTTACAAAATTTTTTCATAGGAATCAACTGAATAATCGGTTCGATTGATTGAAACTTAATATTTTTAAATATTTTGCTAAATCGACCAAATACCATCAACCAAATTTTTGATTAACTTCATCACATTTTTGTATCGAATCAAAAAATAGAATAAAACTCCAACTAAATGCTTGCGACTTAAATTGAGCAAACTTGCGGGGGAGGACGTGGAGGGAGGGGATGAAGGATTTTTGAATTCGCAATCGTATTCCCGGGTAAGTGGTCAAAAGACTGGATCAACTTCAGCATAGAATCTTGGACGAAGCAGAACAACATAAAATTTTGAGATTATGAAGAACCCTTAACGTCGATGGTCCTGAAATTTATATATGAATTGAGGCTGGTCAATTGGCACCGCTGAAATTAAAAGTATATACAATGATTTTGATTTTGTTTCTACAGCATGATAAAAATTAAATATGAAAGAAAAAAAAAAAAACTCAAAATTATAAATGACAACACCTCAAGAAAGAAACCGTTTTAATTTTTAGGTATCTGCAGCAGTAATGAGTGGAAAGGGTACCGGGAAAGTCTTGCCCCATCGGACAAGCGCGGTGGATGAATATCGCGTGTATATGAATAAGCAATGGTCACATTGCGAGCGAATTGTAACAGCCATGGCTCCGCGTTGACCTCGCTTCAATTGTAGAATAAATGATAATAAAATAAATGAACGTGAAGAATATAATGGTTTAGGAAGCACTCGAAGCCATTGCATGTGTGTCGAGAGAGAGAAGAGACCCTTTGTTTAACGGCGTTGCCTAAGCTTTTGTTTCAGTTATATGGCGCGAGGCTACACAGCAAGCCAATAAAACGAAAAACCACCGCTTTACAATGCCTCAATTTGCATAATTTCGCGTAATCTCCGCCATTTTAGGTTTTGTTTCAACCTGAAATAATTTATGGAGATGGTTTCCTAAGCGCGTAAAGAAGAAAATTTCAAAATTTAAGGGGGTAAGGAACCACCTACACCCACACCCCCACAGGCGGATATTACACGTATACCTACCTCGCCTCCTTCTACTCTACACTTACCTACACGTTTCAGCTGAAAACGGAATTCATTTGCCTGCACACGCGCAGATCTCACAAAACTCCCACCTCCTAACAGGATGTAATTAACCCACTCAAAACCTGGGTTGAAGTAACCAACGGATGAAAAGAGTAGATGTTATACCCATAGAGAAGCGAAGATATATATAGATATTAATGAATGGATTCACTTCGTCAATTTCAGCCATAAGTTCAGAATAATAATTGATTCTTCGTCTTTTCGTTGAAGATTTCCGAAAAATCTCGCTTATCGGTGGGTTTTAGGTTGGAATCTTTTAAACCGAATGACTTTCTATGGTCCTACTTTCAAATCCGAAGATTTTTCAGAATTTGCTCGAAAAACCACAAAACGTTGTTCAAACGGGTAAACAAATGAATAATTTTCCTCGGTTGATAAAATATGCTGTATACGTGAAAGAACGTGAGTATTTAATAATGCAGATTCATGTGGTACCCGTTGAGAGAATATAAAATCGTAATGTGGAACTCGAACTACGGGCGATATATCAAACTCTGACAGTTTTGTGGCGCTGTTTTTCAAATCCAATTTTAAAAATCGAAAAATGTGATTTCAATACGATAAATACGGCGAATAAATTCAGGTAAGTGTTTGATATTATAGTTGTATATACGCTACACTATACTATACTATACTATACTAGACTAGACACACATGTTATCAATTGACGCGAATGATTTAGCGAAAATTAAAACCTACCTGAATCGACGATTGTATATTGTTATTTCCGACGGTTACACAGGCATAGGTATAGGTATAAAAGTTAAATAAATTAATAGAGTGGCAAGAACTACTTAATAATAATTGAACAAAGTAGCAAAATACGCTTACCAACTAGGTACACCGGGTCTGCGCGCGGGAACGTTAGACATTTGATTAATGACGTCAGCGCTCATTGGTCACGCTACTAATAAAGGAGCGTTCACACATATTAAACTCGCCCGTGATACACACACGCGCGCACACACATGTATATATCGATACGTAGGTATGGCGTGGTATGCATGTGTAGTAAATGTGGCTCTTATAACGAGGGAATGGCGTGCCTCGGTCATAATTGAGCCAGGCAGCCACAATCCAATCGTTTTTAATCATCGAATTCACATCTCGCTGGCAAAGTTCCCCACTCGACTTTGAGCCACCGTGTTCGGGTGCTTTTGAGTGTCGGCTATTGGTAGATTCATATCTTGTTACCTCTCTTACGCCATTTTACAAACCCCGTGAATATTTTATAAACGTTTTTTTTCTCTCTCCTACAGATTTTTAACGTTTTAGGCAATTTATCTACTTCAGTCAATCACGAAAATCAGGAACACGTCTCGATTATTTAAGGGGGTACGTATAGGTCGATTGTTCCAAAGAAAATGTGCTTGTCGTACAGGGTACCTACACGTCGAATCTTCTTCAAATATCAAGGGAATATTGACGAATTTCTTTTTTGGATGTGAAATTTTTTGATTCTAACACACGTTTTTGTCACCGTTGGTTTGCCCCGAAATCACATCGTTTCAAAATATTCCCACGAAATTTCAGAAAGTTCCGATGAACGATACGAAACTCCATAAACTCTCAAACAATTTCTAATTACGTCTGAAAATACGAGTAATCAGGTGTGAATATTTCTTCGAGGCGTACCAGTGATTTAGAAGAAAATATCCCCCTTAATCGACGAAGAATTAAACGTCTTAAAAATAATCGATAAAAATCCGATTTCAGGTGGTGTAATTTAAGTGAATTACCTGGTCTGATTGAATTCGAAAAGAGAAGAAAGAGAGAACACGATCTGTTCAAATTTCATCATTTAGAGCATGAAAGTCGATTTGTTTCGCATTCAATACTATGTCAATGACATTAATTCCATGCGGTTGATATAAAAAAGAGAGACATTAAAGAACTAATTGTAAGGATCGGTAGAAAAAGAGTTTATAATAGTGTAGAATTATACTTGAGACCTCTGGCGTTCGTACCTCGCTGTGTCAATCTGGCAAGAAGCTCAATAATATGTATGTGTGATAATTTGTATTCACAAAAAAAACAAAACAATAGCAGAACTCTATCGATAGAAAAAGGTGAAATAAAAGATGTATGTGTGTAATTCGCAACACTTGTTAGATATTGATCTAATTTCGTTTGAAGAAATGATTTCGTATTCAGATAAGTAATTTCAGTTGGGTGATATCGGAGATATAATTTCGTATACTAAAAGGTTTGAGATTTTCGCGAAAAAAAAAAAAAAAAATAAGAAAACCGGAAAGATTGGGTAATACAAAATTGATAAATGGTTAATAATAAAAGTGCGGATGATCGAGTATTCCCTCGTTGAATTGACCATCTGTCGACATGTGCTGCAGCAACGATCGCGTGCTCGATTCAAAGGAGTTGCGCTTCGCCGAGTCACGAACGCGAACTATAAAGAAAAGGCCCCGAGGCAGGCCCAGAACCCAGAACCCAGAACCCAGAACCCAGAACCCCGAACCCAGAATCCTCTGAGTGTTTTTCGTTATACGCTGGGACGATTATTATAGCCCGGGGATTACAAGCGAACAAACACACCGAGCCGGGGTGCGATCAAAGAATATAACTAGTACATGCGATTTCGCGCCGTTGCGGCTCGTACGTTTTTACAAATCCGTGAAATTAGTCGTGTAAGTCCAGCCTTTTCGAAAGTAGTCGGCAAAAAGTGTGAATGCAAATTTTTCGAACACGGATGAGTAAAGATAATAGAGAGAGATAGATAGATAGACAGAATCAATTTCAGAGCTCAACACTCTCTGCATTCAGAGCCGAGAGAGAGAGAGAGAGAGACGGAAAAGAAAATTTTAATTAAAAACTTACCTGCGCCCAATTTTCCTTCATGATGTTTGGAAATTTGAATGATATTTTATATTTTTAACGTAGTCTCATCGAGTTCTTTCGGCCCCTCAGAAAAAAAAGGACTCAAAGCCACGAGAAGGACAAATTACTGGCAAGTTTACCAATCTGATATTTCGCCCCCGCCTCCACATCTACTCGCCACATCGCATCGTCGCAGTCGCTGATAATCTTGGAAGGGGCTTTTTAAATTGGCTCCTTTGATGCTAGCGGTTGAAATGAGTTTTATTGGAATAATTTTCGAGCCCGTGGAGCCGAAGTACCGAGAAATTACCTGCTTTACACGTTACGGATACCTATACAAACGCACATGTGCGTAGGGGAGCGAAGTACACGTACACTAACGCTTTTCTCGAACTAAAACAACTTGTGGAATGATCACCCATATCATAGCGGCGATTGTGTCGTTTGCCAAAAACAAGACCGATTTCGTACCGGGCAAAAAGTCGAGGCTCTTATAGTTTTCAAATGGGAGCGATTCCGAGTCGACCAATCCCGCAGCTCCGATGCACCAACGGTCGCGACGTTCGGTGGCTCCTAATTGGTCAGAGCTTCGATTCGTTCTAATTCGAAAAGTATAAAACGGTTGAATTTTTTTTCAAATCAATTTCGTCGCACTTTTTCACGAAGAATACACTCGGTGTGACGCGGACATAAATATGTAATATGCATATATCTATATACATACACCTGTTCCTGAACGAATGGGGTTCGACTTAGGTAGGTATATATACCCGCAGGAAACGAATGTTTAGTATTATCCCATCGGACAATATTGACACGCCGGTTATTGCTGTACAAATATATTTACTACGTGTATGTGTAAACAGTGCGATAAACGTCCTTGAATGAGCCCCAGTAGACTCATTTACTGAACACTCCTTATCTGCTATAGTACTAGAATGGAGGTAATCGCCTAATAGCTGTGTTCGTTAATAATTTACATATTTTCTCTCCTTACGAAATATGAAATCGCGCGTGGTCTGTTTGATTGTTTTTCTATTTTCTTCCTTCTTTTATCATTGATTATCGAATTTTCTCTTTCTCCTAGGAGTTGAGCTGTTTTCTTTCTTCGATTTTGTTCTCAGTGGTGATTCGCCCGAATCGTTTGAGGCAGTTGATACAATATTTTGACGATATATAGCTGCAGCAGCGTTAGGATAGTAATTAAAAAAATACATTTAATTAATTCGAATAAAAGTTGGTAATTGCCGAGTTTCTCACAAAGTAAACACGCCTATGTATATGTACATATAATAACGATAATGCTAATTGTAAGAATTACGCTTTATGTATTTTCCTATCATATCTCTCGCCTCGCGATCACTCACGAAGCGATTTCATTTCCTACTACATAGTCATAATCGTGGTGAGATCTCACAAGCTCGAGTTAACACCGGCGCACACACTTTCTTTTCCCGAGGTACACTAACTAACACGCGAACATAATAATTACATTATGATCTTAGGAATTAATTTATACTTCTATTTCTCACACATACAGATGTAAAGAAAAAATCTCCATTGAATCTGCACTGAGGAATGAACAAGAAGTTGAGTTCAATCGTATATACCTGTAATATAGTCAGTCGCGGTGAATCTTTTTTTATTTATTATTATTTATTATTAATTGTTTAACACCCGCTTATTCCTCGCCGGCCATATTCTTGAAATAAGTGTAGCTACCGGCGGTATTACGATTAGACGCGCAAGGGAATCAAAGGATTAGCATTTTACAGCCGAGATATCCTGCTGCAGCCTGACTTCTCTTGCTCGACGTTTTATTGGCTTGTCGTGCAAAGAAGCCATACACCGACTATCCTGGCATGAACCATTCTCACCTTCATATATATACATATATATACATATATATATATATATATATATATATATACATAAAAATATATGAGGCATTCGCGTCACTCCAGCCATTGAAAAATAAAAAATCATCATCAAGTTACAACAAATCGAGCTTTATGATACGAACAAATTCAAGAAATTTCGAATTTTTTGACATTTTTTTGGACGGAATACTTTAGTTTCTTCATTTTTCACTTAAACAGTGAAATCTCAGGAACGGTTAATCGTAACAACCGTGTTAAAGAACGAAAATCTGCGATTCTTCAAGGCCTGCAAGGATAACATTTATTTAGATTTTACTAAGTATTTCTGATCCACGTTTTAGGGCAAAATCATCGACAATTTTTATTCTTCGAGGGAACGACGCCCGGTATCATCGCGGACATAATATCCTCGATTTCTGTATGGAAAGACAGAGTTTCGAGTATTTTTTTTTCATGGGATACGAATTTTTGTACGATAAGTATCCTGCACGTAACTTTCCGACAATTGCGATTCCCAAAAATAGGGCTTTCCCTAACATTCTGGTTTGTACCCAGAATATGACAAGACAATGGGCATCGCTGATAGCATGTGCCTTGCTGATCAAAATCCAATATTATTCATGAAAAAATACGAATCTCATGAAAACGAAAATACTCAAAACTCGGTCTTCACATACAGAATTCGAGGATATTATGTATGGCTCTGATATCAAGCGTCGTTCTCACGAGAAAAAAAAATTTCGACGACTTTGCCCTAAAATGTGGGTTAGAATTACTCAGTTAATTCTAAATAAATTTTATCCCTGTAGGCCTTGAAAAAACAGAGATTTTAGTTTTTTAACATTGTCGTTACGATTAACAGTTCCCGAGATATGAATGTTTGACTGAAAGGTGGAAAAGCTCGAGTATCCCGTTCGAAAAAAATTTCTAAAAATTTGAAATCTCGTGAATTCGTTCGTTTCATATAACCCGATTTGTTGTAATTTTTTTAGGATTTTTTATTTTTCAGTGGTCGGAGTGACGCGGAATGCCTCATATGTGTAAATTTTTAACGTTTGTATATCGGTATCGGTGATGAGAGTAGCCGGTTATACAGTCCCGTGGAGACAGACCGGCCGGTATGGTCGAAGGGAGAATGTGGCAAAAGTGTGTAATGCTAGTATTTACGTATATAAATGTATTTTCAGAACTTATTTTTCAGGAAATAGTAAGAAGGAGATCGATGAGCAATTGAACAATTCAAATTTCCCGTTTTTTTTGTTGAGGAATGAATGTAGTGTGAGGCACAAGAACTAGCATCAAGTACAAAGATTACGACTAGTTAATAATTTCGCAATGTCATGTAGCTCTTATTTTCTTCAAGGTCACTCGAAACATTGTTGAAAATGAATTGTAACTTTAATCTTCATCAGTCGAAGATAGAGTTGTAAGGCCGCAAGCGAACGGGACTTCCGCAGCAAACGGGGTGCATTTTTCTAAGGATGTGTCTTCGAACCATTCGTAGAAAAATTTAGGCGACCCGATTTACTGAAAAAGACTGTATTTTCGAAATTCATCGAAATATTGGATATAATCATATTTTATCCATATCGATTGGTAGGTTAGATTGACTCGTCCGTAGATGGCTCGATGGTCAAACATGATGAGAAGAAGCCGGAGGAATCGTGCGGGCAAGGTTGAAAAAAAGGAATTTCGAGAAAAGCGGCTTACGATGAGATGTCCATTCATTTCCGGAAGCGTGTTGCACTCACTTGCATCTATACACTTACCAATCAGATTCGATTCTTGCGGCATATAACGCAGCTTTTTCATTCCTCACTGCCTCCTCAGCCTGTTTTCAATTTATCGTTTTTTCGATTTTTCGCCTCGTCACTTGTCTGGTTATACATGATATACTATCAAAGTCCCATTTTGGCGAATTGTCTAACTCACGATGGCTTCGATAATTGCAAGAGACAAGGTGTCAAGAAGAAAGATAAACCCAAGAATCGATAAATAATCGTTTTCAAGACGAAAATGACCGTTGAATAATATCGTTCAGGAATATAAGGAAACTAATATCGACCGTCTAATGTAACTGAAAATATTGAGTTCGAGACAAGGTAATTGTCCCTGAAAGCAGCTCTTAAAGCAATTTAAACGAACCGGTGAATCGTGCGTTATATAAATTTCCAAAAAAAACGAAAAGGGAGAGAAAATGGTCTTCTGACGTCCAGACGAATTGTCATTACAACTCGCGTCAAAACGCGCGTTCCGTCTGCCAGTGTTACTATAAAAAACGAGTTGCGGTACCGGGGTTAGCGGGTAGGAAAAAATTACTTTTCCTTTGTCAAGGTCTGACGGTAATTTCGGTAACGGATCGACGCTAATTTCGAGCGTGAAATCAAAAAGCAATGCGCGAAGCGCATTAAGTTTACCAGGACCAATTCCAAGCTCACAACTCCCTCCAAGACGGATAAGGTTGGGGGCTTTCGACCCAAAACTAAAAGTGTAAACGATCGAAAAAGTTGTTAACTGCTCGGAAATCGGTAATCACCCGGAATAATCGTCCCTCTATATAACTGCCATAGTATTTTGTTGTTGTTTTTTTTGTTTAACGAAACACCGTCAATCTGCCGACGCTGCAGCCACGGTTCAGCTGCATATTCTTTTCAGTTTTTATTTATTCGTTCATTCATTTGTTTATTCCTTTTATCTTTCTATTCTAGTTCTTGGGTTCATTCTTTTCAACAAAATAGGAATCTACCGCTCGTATCTTAGATTCGAGAGGATCGATCATCTTTCAATAACAAATATAGCGATTTAATAATAACCGATTTTATTCTGCTTCATTTTGTACCGAGGCTTTTATCCGCGTATCTGAAAAATTTACTGCCAAGATTAAGTTAGGTTAAAACGAGAAAATCGGTATGAAATTATAATGGAATTCGGTGATTTCTACCACGAAGCATATACTATAACCGGAATCATCTTTAAAATCGCGAACAAAGAAAGGATAATTAAATTAAATTAAATTAAGGCTCGCCCTATACTATTTTGATCCTTTTTTGCCTCTAGCTAGCTGTGTACTATATACTATATACACCCAGCAATTTTATTTACGAGCAATTTGCACTCTGCGAGGTGGTGCAAAAAATCAGAAATAATGCACCCGTATTAATCATGTCTCTCGGTTCACACGACGGCTACTCCCTCTGTTCTCTATTATCTCACTTTTTTTCTTTGGCTGCAGGTACGAGCGGCTTCACCATCACCGACGCTGTTCCGTTTCAGTTTGTAAATCGACGAAAAAAAAAAAAAACAATGAAAGAAAAAATGAAAAAAAATAAATAAAATACCAGATTGGTAGGGAAAATTAAATTATTTCAAAACTTGTTACTCATCTGCCAACATGTGTTGGCATTATAATCTCCGTTGCAGGATAGTTGAACATTTATACTAGGAGTTTGATCTAGGCTGCTGCAGCAGGATTAGTTATACAAAGAAGATTCATTCCAAATTCTGCTTCTATACTTAGACGCGTTAAATGCACTTGGTTTTATTTATTCTTAGAAATTCTAAGAAACTTTGACTTTGCGCAAAGAAATCGTAATCGACGAATTGCAAGGAACTCGAAACTGTTATTGGAACTTTTATTACTTTACAACTGCCACTGTTGAAATTATTAAAAATTATTAAAACTAATTTGATACATGGAAAATGATTTTTTTTTTTTGTTTTCAGCGTGATTTATAGTGCTGATGTATTTCACCGATTCTCATACGAACAATTTTTATTAATTTTGTCGCAACTTTAGGTCATTACAATGGATAGTAGTTGTAATTCTAACAAATTATACCCACTGTTTGGGAACTTACCGTAGTCGCGCATTTAATCACTCCCCTATAAAACCGAGCGTTATAAGATTTTTTTTCAACTTTTTATGTCCGCCAATTTGATCATATAAAGTGTTGATTAAATATTCGCAGAGTCTTAATAATCAATCTAATCGGGTTTTCACTTTATTTCCAAATATTACGTGCACAAAAACACCAGTAGTATAACTTTATTACCATACTACTGAAATTAATTCAGAATAATTATTAGTACAGAGTATTACGGTCAAAGTAACATTTCTTCGAGCCAGACTCGTTAGATAAAAACCTATGCAAATATATACAAAATTATTTATCACCCATTCACTCGTTACATATTAATTACCAATTTTTATATCTTGGCTAACTGTTTCGATGAACGGTAATTCTTTGTTTAAGTCGTCTTGCGACGGTTACACAATCAAAAAAAATTGGGTACGCACTCACTTTTTCATCGAAAAAGAATGTCGATTTCTATCATCAAAAATTTACCTTAGAACTTCTTCTGTTTTTTTATCTTCTGCAAGCCACTGCCGTACTCTGAAGTGTTGAGCATTCGGACCTTTTTGAGTGCACCGGGTTTGGATCCAGTGCCACCATTCTGTTTCTTTGTGAAGATCTTTTTTGGTCTAGAGAAAGAGCGTGAATAAAGAATAAAAAACAAGGATAAAAATGAGAACTCCATATAAATTGTCGCGTCGGTTGGAAACCACCAATTTTCGGTAATTTGTAGTAAGCGCCATGTGGTATACCACGGTAATGTAAAATTGACAAAAAAACGTCTCGCTTTAAGTTACACAAAACGACGCTGCGACAGGATATATGATAAAGTATACACGGCGTCGTATCCAACTGCTGTTAAAATTGAAAATTCATGTATTACTACTTTTTTTTTTACGCTAAACAGCACGACCGTTCAGCGCTGTATTATTCCTAATCAGCAGTAATAATTATAACCACCTCGCCTAGGACTAGTCGCACAACTATCAGCTACATGTGACATACACCTAATGTAAGCAGATACGAAGTTAACCGCTGCAATTCGCATATACGCATTTAAGGACGTCCGACCATTTTAGAAAAAACAAAGAATCGTCTTGTTTTTACGTAATTATAATCGATAACACGCGTGTAGTGGAAAGATAAAAGCATGACACAAGAGAGAGAGAGAGTTTTTTCTGCACATTGATGATCATCAAAAGAAAATACTTTCATTTCGATTATTAATTAACACCGTAAACGAAGCCTTTCGCTCCGATAACGAGAACCCGATTTTTCCAACTTCTGGATACACAGTCAGGACGCATCGTCGGGGGATAAATGGTTCCAGGTTACCCCCCGACTCATCAGACGTACGGAAATCAAACCGAGATACGCTCGAGGTAGATCTACTCTGGCTATTTAGATCCAAGCTGTGCACAGCACCGTCAAAACTGTCGCTCCGTGTCAGTTTGTGTCATCTGTCATACATCAGATGTCAGACGTCAGTTGGCAGTGGATATAACTTGTCGCATAGTACGGTACAGTACAGTAATATAACTGCCACACACACACACACACACGCATATATATGTATATGGTATAATGTGTGGCGTGTATAGGTAATGGTAGAGTAAATTCATGCGTGTAACTAGAAACACGCAATAGTGATGATGCTCCGGTGGCAGTCACACAGGCAGAGAAAGCATACGATCCTGCAGGTTATCCAGGTTTCAGGTAGTATTCACTGTTCCGCGAGTAGTCGGAGGTCCCTGAATGCGCGTATATAGCCATTGTTCGGAATTATACAATACGGCTATTAAACAGACTGATGCGACCGCTGTTTCCGCCGGTCCGTATATATACTGTGCATAGAACTTATCAAAAACAGAGTCGAATTTTACACGTTTTTTTGGCCATTCCATACCGCGTACGTACATACATACACACGGTCGTTAATGCACCTTGGTTAGACATCAGGCACATCTGCGTCATTTTACTGTCATTCAAACCGTCGTTTCGTGAATTACACGATCGCGAGACAGGGTCTTCTTATAGAGCTGTTTTTAATAGGTGAAAGGACGCGCAGTACCGATTCATACTTCAATGAGTTCGTACAATGTACGATATTCGGCTATTTGCCAGGTTTCTCATCCATGGAATCAGGGTAGGAAATCGGTGGCCAGTCCGAAAATCTATCTTAATTCAGTACAGTTACTCACCTTTCATTCGACAGACGGTTATCGTGTACCTTCTTCCCATTGTCTTCAAGGGTTCTTCCTATGCCGCCTATTCTTTGGGGTGGATCACGGAGGCCAAAGCTTTTAGCAAAATGTCCCAAGTGGAGTTCTTTCCTGTCGAATATCTCCCTCATGTCTTTAGGGTAGCTGGCGTAGAAACGGATCCAGGATACGTAGGCTGGATAAAAAAAAAACCTTGATACTGTGCGAAATTTTGGACTGCATATCATACGGTTCGTTGCAACATCGAGAAACGCTCATATTTTGGCATTAAACTTTTTTGCAAGTCTCTCGAGAACAGTTTCTTCTCTGGCTATTGAATTTATTCCGGTTTTTTGAACCAAGATGATAAATAGTGTCACGTGGCTTCAAGGACGTGGTAGGAGTAACGACTCGATACATGCTCTGATTAATTGCGGTTCCATTAGGATCGTTGTAGGACCTTCTGCGCAGGGGCTGCTCCATGCCGTGCTATTACAGGGCATTAAGGGCTGGAAGTCAAGTGCTGTTGCTAATAGTTGCCCTATACACACTTTTCGGTTTGAGCGGGGGCGGTGGGAACTCATGGGGTCCCTCGATCCCCAGTGAACCTCACACGTGGACGTTATTCTTACTTTCCTTCGATCTCTCTCTCGCCATTTCTATCTTCATCAAATTTTCAACTCTGGGAGATCATCGATCGAAAAATTTCGAGACCAAAGCTTCTTCGTGCTTTATAACAAACCTATTCGGTTAAAAGCCGCAAAATTGCAGTAGGACGTTTTGGACTCCATATCGCGAAAATTGAATGGAAATAGCATTTATTCGCTATATTATTACATTGTCTTATCCAGCCCCTAAATTGTCGTGAATATAGGAGTCGAGAAGGAAAGGAATCGGGCTCGGTTAAAGGGTTCTTTACGGGATTCTAAACGAATAATAAAGGTAAAAAGGATACAGCGAGTAAGAATAAGCGAGTGAGTTCAGAAGCGTGGAATAAAGGCGAGCGAAAGAAATATTTTTCTCCATTTAGCACATAAATCTGAGAGGGGAAAGTGAGGGGCGGGTATTGTTCCTAAGTGATATAACTACGTCTTATTGTATTTGTATCCTGTATGGCTGTATCGCATTGTTAAGACTCTCCACGCCACAAAGCGTAAGTGGTTTTGGCTGGCGGAAGCCACATTCAGTGGTTGGATTGTGTCGGCCTACCACCCTCGAACCACCGGTGTGAACGATATCCTTTATTCGAAGTAACTCTCGCCCCTTAACTTCGCCTCTTAATCAGCCCTTCTTTAATTCAAAGAAAAAGAGACCAGTCTTTGTCGAAAATTTTATAAAAAAGGATTCTCTATTCGGACGATGGCGCGAACTGCAAGTTCCCTCGTCTGTTTCTGTTCTTTTGATTCGGACATTGATGTAGTCGAGGAAATGACAACCGCGAATAAATTTTCTGGCGAAATTTAAAGATACAATTTCGTACCAATGCAAGGGACAAATTTTCGGCTTTATCACGAAGAGACTATAGGCAGGGGTGCGAGCCATATACGCCGGATAAAGTGGATGAATCTCTCAGCTTAGTAGAGGAGGCTCTAGCCATCCCTTTCTCCTCTTTTACCCTCTTCCGACTCCAGAACCCCGCCCAAGACTCGGTTGTCGTCTGTAGCTGTAGTCACCATTGAGGGTTGTTGAGCTCTATCGGGGTGATAATGTTACGAATTAGCGAGATTTCCACTTCTTCTATTCTCGCCCGACTCGCCATTTCGCCATTTCACCACTCGCTATTTCTCCGGCTCGTATACATACCTATATACCCACACGGTCACGCTCGACAGAAATAAAATAAATTTCAATTCACAGAGACCCCAGTGTCGGCAAAAATAAAAGAGGTTTACTTCTATGGTATCCACTTCGCTGAAAGTTTACTACCCCCTAAGATACCGTTCTATTTCATACGAGCCTCGGATCGTGTCTTAGCGACTTGTTTTATTGAGGTAAATCTCTGAGCGTTGTATTTATCATCATTGCTGATCAAGGGGTTGGCATCTACTTTCGACAGAGTCTTGAGATTTTTCAAAGCTAGAATCGGAGGTGTCTACTTCTTGGGGGGCAGTACAGCAAGCTTTTTACACGAAAGGAGAAATGAAGGGGAAGCAAGACGATGGAGATATCCTGAGATCCGTATTCGAGAAACACTGGTGACAGTATTCAAAGATATAGTTTTTGAGCAATCGAATTTGAAGATTATCAGTTCGGCATCTTCTCACATCGTGAATTTTCGAGTTTCTCGACGGGATTTGCGGAACTTTGAAGCAACCGAAGTTGGGATTGAGCAAGATGACTTGGAAGCATGATTTCCTTGAAAAATTCCAGGTTCTTCTCCGGACTATCGGAAGATTGGAAGCTGAATGGGAATCTAACAAAAACGAGGAAGAGATAGTAGGTTAGTGGAGATTTTGAAAAGCGGTCCGAATGATCTTGAAATGTTAGCTCGAAACGTGGCTATTGAATTCTCTAAAGTCTACCAAAAGCCGAACTAACCTTACGGAACGAAACTAAACCAAAGCAAGTAATAAATCTTGCTAAAAGGCTTTCGCACGAGCGCTTGTCTGGCGTCAACTGAAGCTTTTCACGAAGGTTAGTCGCGGATTTGGAACGGTTAAGGGACGCGGATTGAAGCCGGAATTACGATTGCCGTTGAAGTCGATTTGACTGACGGTACACAACTAGCCACTTGACCGTTGGCGATTGATCGATCGATCTGAGAAACACCGTCACTAATGTTCGCGTTCCACCTCCTAGTTCAATTCTTCAACTCAGGTCAGAGTTGGCCGATCTAAATCTCGACTTTTCGATTACGTCGGATCAATTCATTACGGCAAATCTCTCTCAAAAATGAAATGATAAGAAAAAACCGAAAGGAACTAATCGTAAGTGTGCAGTAGTAAGTGAACTGCGAGTAAGTTGACGTCATTATTGCTCTAAGGAATGGGTATAAGTGAATTTGGAAAGAGGGGAATGCCCCCTTTTAAATAAAATCACCCTACATCGTAGCCAGCTTGGTGGGGAGAGTTGAGTGTTCGGGTAGGTAGTCGTATTTACATATTTACATAACTAGATATTTACATAGTCTACGAGGAGGGAGGAGGTAGGAGGTAGGAGGTAGGAGGTAGGAGGGATGATCTTGTTTGCTATGGTATGGTTATCCCATTATGGCTGGCATTGGCACGGGGAACTATTTATTTCCTGCAATAATAAATCCATTCGAATAATTCAAATTCACCACGGGGGGGGAAGGGGGGTGCACCGACCTCGTATATACGTATACCCACCACTGAAATACACCCAAACTATTCAAACAGCATGCGCAACTCCACTCAAAACAAGGGTCAATTGAACAATGGGCGAAAAATAAAAAAAAATGCGAATAGTCGAATTCGACTCACCTTTGCAGGCTTTCTTGTGGATTTCTTTATCTTGCAGGACGAGGTTTTCGAATTGATTCTGAAGCGCAGTAGCGGCAGCTTCTACACTGTTACGATTCGAGAGTGGTCCCAATAGTTTGTCCAAAATATTGTCCATGTCCTCCTGCTGTATACGGATTCTTCTAGACTCTAGCATCCGGACAAAACCAACTTCCGGTGGTGTCAGGAATATCACAGCTGAACCTGACGACCCAGCTCGAGCAGTTCTGCCCACCCGATGAACGTAATCTCTTGCAGAAAGGGGGCCAGAGTACTGGACCACGCTGTCCACCTTCGGAAGGTCAAGGCCACGGGCCGCGACATCCTGCCGAGGGATAAAACACCTGCATTTCATCTCCTGGATCACCCTTTTCTATCATTTCTTAGATGGAAACTGTTTCCCTAATTTATCGATCGGTTTATCTCGAATAGAAGGTGTGTCGTGTCGACTAGTTCAATTTTTTTTACCCCACCTGCATCGCTTCAGCAGCCGATGCAGTTGGATTTAGAAAAAAGAAACCCGGTTACAAAAAGAAACTCTCAGAAGCTCCTATGGAATGAACATGCTCACAAACTACCCTGCGCGGTCGTGAACAGATTTTTAAAGAAAAGAAAAACCAAAATCCTGAAGTGGTTGGATTTAGGAATGCGGAAACGAATCAGATTCGAATTTATCGAGGTACGGATACACGCCAGGGACTGAAGAACGTTCGAACTTATTAGTTCGATTAGTTGCGGATCGGTGATCGGTATTGAAACAAAACAGGATCCGACTGACGCCGTTAAAGTTCGGTAGGCAGGCTACCCCGCAGTCTTGGTAGTGCATGCGGTATTCAGAGCCGAAATTGATAGCGGCGATTAAAATAAACGATCGTTTAAGAGCAGCCAGCGATCGGAGAGATCGGAAACAGATAGCCGTTCAAAACATCTCACTCCGGCCATAGATCATCACGTTCGCGGCGGCGGGAGGCCATTCCTCGGGTTTCACCATAGGAATTAATAACGAGAAGCTCGGGAATTATACTTGCTCAAAGATTCTATTCTATGCCTTTCCGGCCTCCTTTCTAACACCAAAACTTGGGTAGTCTGTTTCTAACAATTTCTAGTGCCTCTAAAGCGTGAGATATTAGAGTTTCGAGTATTTTACCGCGACGTTGATATGCCTAGGGCCAAAAATTCGAAGAACTAAACCTACGTCTGAGATGGAAGATCATAGAGAGCTAATTGGAGAAGATAGTATGCTAAAAAATTATTTGAAAATTAAAACTTAGTAATTTCAGAATGATTAGAGTTCTAGGATTTTTCAAATATTTTTATTTAGAGTTTTCAGGGGCAATTTATCTAGGCTTTTTTCTATTTGTAAAATTACCAAAATATTTTGAACAAATTTTTCAAATTTTTTATTGAAAACTTGCTGCTCTGGAAATTTTAGTACTTATTACAGTGAGTTTGTGAATCTAACAATCATCAGTAAAGAGCGTAAATATATTTTAGACCTCGCTTTTGAATCTCCTGTATTCTGATCGAACGATTCGGTACATCTTCACCAGAAATTTGATTCCCCGAAAACTGGCTGAGAATATTAGTGGTTGAAGAGATTCATAAATGTTATATTTTCCCATGAACCTTTACTTCCTATTTTCCAAATTCCGAAAATTTGTACAACTAATATCCTGACTATTAGAATAATCCAAATTGGATCCACCTTTTCGAATTTCGAGACTTCAGATTCGGAATCAGCGACCCAAAAAAACCCCGAGCACCGAGACAGATTTCCGTACTACCTGTTCCGGTCAAGTTATACGAATACTGGTAATACGATGTAAAATTTTGTGTCCTAATCAAATGGAAAGATATATTGTCGATTGAAGTACGACGTAGACTTCAATGTCAGCGATACCTTTTGGAAGGTCGATTATTCGATGTTAATGGAGAGATTTTTGCGTTGGAAGTTCGATTTGTTTTGGCAAGCCCCAAACGCATATGTAATAATAATGAATAAAAATCATTTGTATATTAATTTTATGTACCACTTCGCATGAAATCGACACATTTAGAGATGATACAGATACAGTAAAGAGAAAAAATTTAAAACCAGCTTCCACCCCTCCTCCTTATTATTTCCCCCCATTTTTCCTCACCGGCACCCACTGGCGACCACCCGCCACCCGCAGGGTCTGACCCTGCTCGTATCAACTCGAAATCCAAGTGCGCGTCGCACTAAATCATTACCTATCCAAACATAGTCGAGAAAGCGAAGCACGGGCGCGTACCGACGCTCAAACGCTCACCGCTGGAGCTCGCAGCGGGCGTCGCAGCAGCGGTTGGCCAGACTGCGGCGCGGCCTACGGCGTCCCGCACTTTGGCAGCAGCATCGCATCGCATCGCACCGCATCGCATAGTATCGCCCATGGGCGTCGTCATACTCGAGATTTCCTCTATATACCAAACAACGTATATATAAATATATACATGTTGTAGATTCGTTGTAGCTACACGAAGTACCCGCTCAGTTTGTAAGACATTTGTATGATTAAGCGGCCACGCTCCTGCCGTTGCGACTGATCCTAGTATAAGGAGAACCTTGATACGGTATATATTATGTTTATGAAACTGTGATATTTTAGTATTTCAGGAATTGAGGAATAGCACTCGGAGAAAAGTTTCTTAGAATCGAACAAATTCTTCTATTGCCACACAGTCGATCAAACCTCTGTTTCATTCGAAGTAATACTTTGGTTATTTTTTTTTCATTTGAATCAAACGAATATTCATCTGAACTAATCAATGGTTCATGGGATGAGTCGGCTGGATCGGTTAAAATAAAAATATTGTTTAATGTAAACGAATTATTCGATTCGTTCGAAGATATGGTGTTAAATAACAATGTTCTATCAATTTAACACTTCGACCGGGTTGAATGAACAAAATATTTTGCTGAATTAACCAGGTACCATCGTCCAAATACTTCTTCAGAGTAAATCGAATGAATTCATTGCATTTAGTGAAATCAACCATTTTCGGACCAACTTGATCACATTTTTGTATTGAATCAAAAAAGCCAAATCAAACAAAATGCTTGGCTCGAATGAACCAAACTTTTCTCCGAGTGAGTACTTCAAACTCGTCATACGGCTGATTCTATTATTTCAGATTATTTTCGCGCTTTTTTTTCCTATTTTGAGGTTATGAGGTAGGTATTTGTTTTTGGCGCGAAAAGTGAGGACATTTGTATTTTCCGCTTATGAATAGAACGTTCGAAATTTTTTCTTCTGTAAATGAGAAAATTGTCAGTATAGAAACAAACGTGATATACTGTATATAAATCGGTAAGAGTAGAATCCTGATTTCGAAAAACGGATGAAGAATAAGCGTCGAAAAGTTAACCTCACTCAAAGAAGAGGACAGTCACGAAAATAACGCGACACGGTTCACCAGCTAGGATCTTGTATAGGGAACGCAAGCGTATACGAACGAAAGTAAACTTGTTGAAAAACTCTGAAGATTGTATGAGGTCTCATGTGAACTTGAATGTGAATGGAAGAGATTTTTCGTGGGACTGGAAAAAAAGAACAGGATTAAGAAAAAAAAAAAAGGGACAAAACGGGAAAGATGGAAACTAAAATTTGCCTCGAAAAGCGTGCCTGCGACGCTATGCTACACTCAGTCAGTGGTACCAATTATTTTCACGGAGCAAACGATTCCCTTGTGGCTCAACCTGGGCCATATAGAGCCGAGCAATTGGTCGGGCGCCCGTTCGTCCCAGCGGAAACGATCGAGATCAAAGGCCAGAGCCCATGGCGAATGGTGCGTAACATGAAATTCGAATCGGATTGATGAAATACACTCTTCCAATCGGGCAGACGTAGAAACCATGCACTCGGTTGGGCCTGTTATACGTTACAGTGAATGAAATCTTCACCACGGGCTCCTAGCTCCTAGCTTCTTCTTCTTATCCCCTCCTCCTCCACTTCTTCATCTTTTTCTCATAGCGATCGAGTTACTTCTTCTACCGCGGGACACGGACGTCATCGACGCATTCAGTCAGAGTGCAGTCTTCTCTTTACTAGCACGTTTCCTCTTCGTCCTTTTACCCAATGATTTACACTTTTTTCCCAACTACAATCTAGGAGCAGAACTATCCGTGTCAATTTAATCGAATCAAATGTCAATTCTTCAAGACTCACGGATATATCCTGACATATCTTGTCGTTCGACAAAAATTACCGAGTAGTTTGGTCCTCGAACCAGGAGCCGTGCCGTTGGACTTTCTCAGTCATTTGGTTTGACTTTCGAATGACCCTATGAACCAGGTTCTTCGATTTTAAAATGCCTTTACTTTTCCGTAATTCTTTTTAAAAGAAATCGCAACTTTTCCTATTCAATTCTTAATCTTTCAGATACTTTTAGGCGTTAGTTCGTTGGTGATTAAACTAGGGATGACAATAAATGCGTTAATGGACGAGAGTGTAAGAATGAAAAAGATAAAGAAAGGAAGAAGAAAACTGAGTATGAAATTTGAGCCGTGTCTCTCGCCCCATTGTAAGTGTGATTATATGGATCAAACAAAAAAGTAAAGAAAAGGTATAAGGTTTACGCAACGTTATTCCGTCGAGTCGAACTGATCGACGTTATGTTGCATTGTGCGGGTAAATTGTCGCCGACCCCCCGTAGTCGCGTGGAATTAATCCACGAAATAGTATTTGTGTATTAGATAGCTGCCTAGCGAGCGTGGCTAACTTGCGTAAGATTATAAAAAATTGAACACTGCCTAACAAGGACTGATGCCTTGTTGCCAGAAGTGGATATACATGGACCGTCTGGCTATAGGTATACGTGTAAGTTCCAGCTAGGAACATCGAAAACGACGAATAACCATATCTTCTCTTTCCAAAGTGGTCTTGAACAATTTTTCTCATTCAATATTCGTAAAGTTGCATAATTATAGAGTAAACTCTTCGGTATACCGAGTATAATGATAATTAACAAACACATTATACAATACCATACGTTTTAACGTGTATACGTAGTACCTACGTGTTGCTCACGAGGTCTAATTTTTCCCCAAGCTCAGCGTGAAGCAAAGATATTAAATTTCATCTTGAAAGAATAATTCACGGTTTAATTTACAGCTTCGCTCGTCTGGGGAGTGGCGGCCATATTTCACAATTTTATTTTATTTTTTTCATTTCCTTTCATTTCTTTTCTTTATTTTTACGCTCACGGAAGTGACGTCCGAGCAGCTCGCCTTTTATTTACGGTCATGTCGACGCCCGATTACTCCTTTCGAAAAGAGAATTTTTCTACTTAATTTATACCATCTGACCGCTTTATTAATTGGGAACTAGGGATGGCTTCGTGTTCACTGTCGTCATTCTATTTATTATTACAGTTATTATTATCGTCAAAAGATTTGCGCTAGATTCTTCTACATATCCCACGAGTCTGAACAAACTGAAATTAATTAATTTTAACGATTTTTTAACTCAGTTTCAACTTTAGTATTAAAATATGCGTTTTTTCTTCCTTCTTTGCCGCTTTTCCAGACAATAAAAAACTGCGAAAGATATCCATAACACCTCCATAAGTCCATGAGACATCTTTCATAGTTTTTGGTTGCCTGGATTCGAGTGGATGAAAAATGTTTTTCAAGATTTTCGGTTCTGGGTAGGTATAAGCCCTACGCCGATGAGCGCAGGTGGTACATAGGTATATTTTAATGAACTTCGTTTTTCTGAAGGGCACCCCTAGCGCGTGCCATTGTGTCTCCTTTAATTGCAATGATTATACTAGAAAATTGCATTCACCAGTCACATAATGGCCTGAGGCTTTGTGCCGCGAACTTCAGAACTTGGTAGCCCAATTTCTAAGATATACCTATCTAACAGCGTAGATATATCGACCGAGGCGGTTAGGCTCGACCGAGACTACCCACTGATCACGTAATGATCAAAGTCTTTATAGTTGCTTTAGAGACATCTTGTTAGTCACCGTAGCTGGTTACTTTTCCTCAAAAAAAAAAAAAAGAAAAGAAAAAAAGTCCGGCTACGATCCGAAGCACGAGTTACAGGGAAAAAAAAGGGACGGCAAATGGATGATAGATGAATGAAAAGACATTCAAAGCCACCAATTTGTACATTTTTTGAATATTTTAGCCAGTTTTTCAATCATCTTAAGGACTGAAACTTACCGTGCAAAGTAAAACGCCGCTCTTAGCTGCCCTGAACGTTTTGAAGACGACAGTTCGCTCTCTTTGCGTCATGTTACCATGAAGTTTGAAGAATTCTACGTCCACTAGAGGCTCGGAATCTTCGTCATCTTCGATGGACGGCTTGCACAAGATCGTGGATAGGATATCGGCGTGATAATCTACCATGTCTTGCGTAGCCATGAAAACTAGGGTCTTGTGTTGACCTGCAGCCTAAATAAGAGGGTAAATTTTCACTTGGAATACAGCCATAAGAGGTAAAATATGTTTTTCAACGCAAGTTCGCGTTTAACTATTCAAAAATCGAAAGTACAAACGGTTTTCGATCTTGCCGAGGTCGGGGAACCGGCCGAAGCTTGAATATTGAAAAAATTAAAGCCTCGCTGAGAGAAATCGAAGGCTAAAGTCGCGAGGTGGAGCGCGGAATGGATATGGCGGCCATTGGTCCTCCATTTTTTTCGTATGCTTCGAATTATTTTGTGAGAAATATTTAAACCGGTTTTTATCTTTAATCTTAATGCGAAATGAAAAGAAATACTGTTTGAAATTATTTTACCTGACATTTTCCAGCGATGTAGGCACTCAAGCTGACTAATCTCAATTTAGGAGGAGTGACGACGTAGGTTTGAACGACGCTTTGAGGTACGATCAAGTCTTCGTTTATTTCAGAAACACTGCCGCCAGATTTTTCAAGATTTTCTCGGGCCGCGTCGACGATGACCGGGTTGTCCATGGTGAGTCCCGCGAGTTTTTCAACTGCTTGAGTCAAAGTGGCCGATAGCAGGATCGTCTGTCTTCTATTTTTATTTTCCGATGATATTTGAGGCGGCTTAGAATTCTCCTGCGGATTTATTACGTCAGATTCTACGTCGTCGTTGTTGGAATCGTTAAATTCCGAGTCAACTGTTTTAATTTTATGCTGCGAAACGATCATTTTAGTTTTATCGCGTGCGGAAGCGAACGGTTTTATTCTTTTGTTTTTTTCCATTCTAATTGGAAAATCTCTCCCTGTCTCGTCAGAATCGCTCTCAGTTCCCGAATGGTATTCTCTTTTTATTGTCGATTCGTCCTCGTCCTCGTCCTCCTCCTCTTCCTCCTCGTTATCAACTTCCGAATGAACGACGTTCAACGGTTTCCCTTTCTTCACGTCAACATTCTCGACATTTTTTTTCTCTATTTTTTCAGTCGGTGGTTCTTTAGAAACGGAAGCCTCTTTTATTACACTTGTTTCGCCACTTTTACTTGTTTCTGTTTCTATAGAATCTACTTCTTCATCTGTAAATATTTTCTTCGCGTTTTGACGCAGCATTTGCAATGGATTGTAACCCGAATTGTCGCTCTCGATTTTTATCGTTCTTTTCACCCCAAATTTGGGCAAACCCTTTTGCTCTTCAAGAGCGATTACGATTCTGAAATTATTATTTTGGAAAATTCAATTTTGCGGAGTAAAATTCCACTCTGTTAGTCCGAAGTGGCGCGATTTTAACTCCGAAAATTTCGAGAATAATGAAGGAGATCGAGATTGAGATGAGAGAATTGATGCGGATTATCTATAGTTTCTATTTCATAGGGAATAAGGAAAGTAATTAAATTGTAAAGTGGGAATATCGATATGTAAAAAATAACAATCCATTCAAAATATGGAATACAAAAATTGGGAATTGAGAAACAAATAAGAAATTAAAAATCATGAGAAAATAATCAGGACGTGGGCTTTAAACCAATCTAAAGACCTAACTACCCTAACTCGTCTATATCTTATGAAATTAAATTCTCGAAAAAACTCGCCCCTCTGTAGCATAAAGTGGGTATTTCTGATCGCAGTTGTTGTCCCTATAGTGGAAGCTGAAAGTCTTTCACTTCTTTCACTTTTTGGCATTTTTGTATAGTCGTACATCTTCTGATTATTTTGAGCTTGGTTTCCAAAGAACTGCGTTTATCCAACATAAGTGGTAAACGTTATATCTCGAGAACCACTCCACCGATTTTTCAAATTGTTTTCTCAAGTTCGCAGAAATTCAATACCTAACAAGCGACAAAGTGCATTTTATATCAGAACGTCGGTCGAACAGATATCAAAAATTATATTGTAAAAAACAGAGAAAAGTGATTTTTTTTTTGTACTTCTGCGGCCAAAATTCGCACTTTTTTTCCCTTCGAAGATCCGCTCCATCACATTGTTGACAATGTTTCCTAGTTTCAGATTCCACGGGCTATTTTTGTTTCAAACTTACCGTTTTGTCGGAGTCATGTTCATTATCAACGAAAATAGGAATTTCGCAGCCTCCACAACTCCGTCAAGGTGAAAGATTTTTGAACTTGTTTTGTTCAATACTATTTATAAAACTACAAATAATATAATACACCGAACAGAAGTTTCTTATGACTTATGACTATTTTCTTCTAAACTCCGTTTGGAAAAAAAAAAAACATTTCACAACGCACAATCTCCCTCAAAGAACGACGGGACTTACCCAGAAATGTCTTTTTCATATCCCATATCCAGCATTCTGTCAGCCTCGTCCAAAACGAAACATTGCACGTCGTGCAACCTAAGAGACTCGGTGTGTTTTATGTGATCCAATAATCTCCCAGGTGTAGCGACTAGAATGGTACACCCTCTTCTTAATCTGGCTTTTTCTGCCTTCCGCTTCTCACCCCCCACTAAATAGCCGGGTACAATCCAAGTGAAAGACTGTAAATGAAGTGGGGATGAATATTCCTCTTTCGTTATATTAATAATAATATCAAGCAGAGCTTCACATCGCGTCGTTTACCTTAATCAGTTTCAAAAAGCACTCATACGTTTGTAGAGCGAGTTCCCTAGTCGGTACGACGATTAAAGCTCTCAATCCACTGTCTCTTGTAAGTTTGGGTCTTACTTTATGGAGAGATTCAACGATCGGCAAAGCATAAGCCAACGTTTTACCAGAACCGGTCTGAGACCTGACTAGTACATCTTTACCGGATAATATTTCAGGGATAGCTTTCTGCTGCACGGTTGTCAGCTTTGTTATCTGCATGTTCTGTTCCAAGTTAGAAACCTAGTAGTAATAACAGGATAATCACTCATTATTCTGAGAAAATTGCCGTCGACGGATCGTATTGCTTCCTCAACTAAACTACAAACCATAAATGGGTGAAGATCGAAGTCTGTGAACTTAGTTCCGCTAAATACTGCTTCGTCTACTGGCCTAACGAACCTCTGTCCCATGTTAGGTATTTCAGGATTATTACCGAATAGAGAAGAAATCTTCCCTGAGACACCGCCTCTAGGTAACGGTTTGTCGTTATCATTATCCGAATGATTTTTCCTGCTTATTTTAGTAAAATCCTTATAATTTGCTTCATTCTTCCTGGTATCATCGAACTTAACTTTCTTATAGCTTTGGGGATCGGCTCTTTCTTTAGAACCGTTCAATTTTCTTTTTAAATCGACCATCGATCCGCCTTCTTCCTTATGCGAGTCTAAACTCGCGGGCGATTCGCTATATCGCGTTGAAATAGCCTTCAAACCGACCGGCTTTGTATTTCCTGAGAAAATATCTGTCAGTGATTTTTTCTCCGGATTTAAATTCTTCTCTCTTTTCTTAGACAGAATTGCTTTTATCGTAGTCCCTTCGCCAGATTTAGCGAACGCAACGATCGGCTTGTCAGCAGCTTTGTCGCTCTTTACATTGAATTTGACAAATTTCGATTTTGACTCGTTGGGAGTAGAATCAGGTTCTTTTGTTCGGTTTAAGTTTCTGGCTACGATAGCAGCTAACGATTTTTGTCTAACTCTCTTCTGCTCGGGAGGGTTGCCCCCGCTCTCCTCGGATTCTGTTCTTTCTTTATCTCGAATCGACTTTTTGACTTGTCTCTTGAATTGCGGTTTAAAAAATTCTTTTTTGTAACTTGTGGCCTGAACGGTGAAAAGATTTTGTTAAATTTTGTAGCCGATGGGTAAAGCAGTCTTAACCTAGCATAATATAACCTAAAAATTACCTTTTTCGATTTATTAACGGCCGGGGCTGTAGATATGTTCAGAGATATGTCCATGGCTTGAATAGTCATCGGCGAGCACTTGATGGCTGTATTTTTTATACTAAAAACGGCGATTTATCACCCCGAACGAATCAAAAGTAAAACGAAACACTCAGCTGCCTGAAAACCACGTGCGACACAAATACTACACCTAAACACCGCACAACTCTCATGCGCAGCTCGAAGCATCTGAGTTCTCAGCTGTTTGCGAGGCAATTTTAAAACGCGTATAGACTAGTTTGAAAACACTTATTTAGTTTCAAAGAATTAAGTAATCAAGTTCAAGACTGCAAAATTATATTAGATGTATAATTTTATGTGGAAATATTCGGATTCGATAAAAATGATTTTTATTATGATTTGACTGTTGTTATGCTTCGTTATTTGAATTTAGGAATACGTAGTATGCTCATTAATTCAGAGCTGTATTTATGTTTACAATTTTTTTTCTTCTTCTTCGTATTATTCTTTCTCGGTTGAAGTATTCAGTGCTGATCAGTACGACAGTAGAGATAGATCGCTTTGGCTCAGATATTTGGGATATTCGGTGGATTTCATAACTTTCACAGAATAATATATAAGAAACTTAAATATCGAATTGATATTTCAGCGTAATAATGGGAAAATTGTGTTGCATCAGTGAGACTTTAGCAGCACGATTTATAGGAGCATTCGATTTGGTAAGAGGAAAAATAACTATAAATTCTCGAATGATAGCTGACATGTGGTGAACACCTTTTGTTTTCCTCAATCTGAGAAGTTCTAACTCACAGACTCCAGGAGACTTTTTCATACAAAGTAAAGATAGAAAGAAAAATAATTCGCAGCATTTCGAAGAAATGTGGATTTTCTCTGCCATTCTTGTATAATACATTAGAATTCCTTTCTGTATTCTTGAGAAAAGTTAACATAATATGTATATACATACATATCCATCATAATTTCAGTTTTCTGCAATAGTTTTCTGCTTATTTCCATGCCTATAGAGAATTTGTAGAATTGTTGCGAATTCGTCAGGAAATTTGAAGCCAAATTTCTGCCAGGATGCCGCATCGCGATATCAATCATCATATTGTTTGATTTTTATATACAGTCGGTCGCGATTCTTGCGATCAACTTTATAATGAGGGAGTTTTTCACGCTCGAACTAGGACTGAGTGCTTTTGACGAAGTCAACATTTTCTTGGATTTAGGCAGCTGGCTAAACACATCGACGTATTCGCGACCGAGACTTTTGCGTAAGAATTATAGAACTAGATACATTTTATGATGGTTATACAGGGTATTCACGCTAATTATGACACCTCGCCGGGTGGCGATACGTGGGACCCTAACTAACATTTTTGATACAGGAACCCATAGTCGGAACGTTGACGTTGAATTAATAAGAGGGGTTGAAAGTTTTCGGTGAACGCCTGCAACGCTTGCCCGCAGGCACGGCGAAGTCCTCGAGGATTCAGAAATAATCTAAAAAGCAACGCTGCCCGACTTAACAAAATAAAACTAAGTCACATCGTAACATTCCTTCGACTCGATGAAACGAAAATAAAAACAACAAAACGATACGACCTTAGTTTTCTTTCGTTGAAATGAACGACGCTAAGACAAATTTTCTGCAATATTTCAACTACTGTGTCGTTATTCACTCTTTTAAATTCGTTGTGTTGTAAATAAATAGTTGAATTACCCTGAAATTATTTCTAAATCCCCGACCATTCCGCCGTGCCTGCGGGCAAGCGTTGCAAGCGTGACTGGAAACTTTCAATCCCTCTTATCGAGGTAACGTCAACTTCCGACCATAAGTTCCCATATCAAAAATATTCGTCAGAGTCCCACCTATCACCACCCGGCCGGGTGACACAATTATCGTAAGCACCCTGTATGTACTCAAGAATAAAAATCATGTATTTTGTCATCCAAGATTCGAGTTTGTTTACTTCTACTTGAATTCCTTAGGTAAATGGATTCTTGGATGGCACATGGTTTATTCTATAATCCACCTGATCTGCAGTGCTTGTTTGATATTAGCGACAATTTTCGTAAGTTTATTATCTAAAACAATCACTGGAAATACAAATAACGTCCAAACCGAATCGATCGAGTGAATTTTTCTTCAAATTTTTGTATTAAAACGAATGAAAAATAGTGATCGATTCGTTTCAGTTTATTGGAATAATTATCACACTGTATAACAAACAATTACACCCAATTTTATCAGCGAAAAAAGGCTTACGCTATGCCATGGTTGATCTTTGAAGTAATCAGCTTGGCGAATCAGGCAAGTGGCGTCGCCATATATATTTTTGAACACGAATGTAGCTATGAAAGTATGGCATCAACCGGACCTGCCTATGTGCCGATGGCAAGTTTATATTTCTGTAAGTATCTGAGATTATAATTGAAAAAGTAAAAAAAAATTGAACTACAAAATATAAAAATCACATTTCTTCCACTAGTTCTAGGCGTGTACTTCTGGCTCGTTGTATACGCCGCCCGGGAATCATGGCCAGCCGGAACATCGCAGGTCTCTTTAGAGTTGAAGGAATCCGCCCTCGAAAAATCGTATGTGGTTGATTTAAGCTCAGCAAAAACACCGTCAAATATCATATCAGTGGATCATTCGATCTTTGAATCGCCAGAGCCGCCCATACCGGCAAAATACCATCCGCTTTGATCTGATTTATTGCTCGTCTTATTTGTAAAAATTTGTTGATTTAATTTTTAGTATTCGAAATAAAGGAAGATATCATTTCTATCAATAGACTGTTGAATTATTGGAAAAAATGCATTAAAAAGGATATGATGAACTAATATTTGCAGTATCGAAGTTTGACGACGTTTATTCGACGATGGATTATTACATATGCAAAGTTTGTGAATTGCAACTATCGTGGGAGAGGTCTGAATATACGAAGAGCCGGTAAGCTCTCGATAAATCATGGAAGATGGGACTAATAGTGTGTATCAAACGCAAGGGCAGCAGACCGCGTCTGCATAGAAAAGATGAGAAATGGTGGTGCGGTTACGTCAAAACACTTTTAAACTCCCCAGATTTAAATCCCAGCCTAGCATATTCGGCGGAGCCGCAGAAGTGGACCACGCATATCGACTCGTGTCTAGGAACGATTTATTTTCTATTCTCTGCTTTGTATAACTCGATTCGAGTTTCAGATTTTTACGATTATAGGAACATTTCAATACGGATAAAAAGCACTTGTACGAATTTATTGCGTCGACGCATTAGACCCGCACTATCACCGCAAGAATCTACCAAATATTGGATCGACACGTGAAGGAGTAGGTGGAAACCACTTCGGAATAAGAATAAAATTGCTTTTCATTCCCGAGAAAAAAAAAACAAAAAATTGAAAGTTTCAGAAAATCAGAACGCAAACTTTTCGTCGGCTTTTGGAACTATTACATTCAAAAAGTTCTTTTATCCGTAGTTTGACTAATTATTGAACAGGATTCGCCAGATTTCATACACACAGCTTCTGAAAATTGATTTTCACTGTGAAAATGACTGACTGAGCTTTAAAGGACGTTGGAAAGAAAAAAAATTAGCAGAATTCGACGTAGTGGCTACGATATAAAGTATCGGAGCAGTACCTACTGCAAAATAAAAAAAAAAGATTAAAAAAACAGAATAAAATTTAAAAAAAAAAAAAAAATCGGCTGAAGAGAAGTTGAAAGAACGCGAAGTAGCCGCATGCCGATATCCGTTAATTCGAAAGTTTTCTGTTTTCCCAAGTAAACATCTCTTTACCTTTCTTCGACGAAATTGAGGATTAAAGAAAAAGAAAAAAGAAGAAAAGAGGGAGAGGCGAATAAAAAAGAAAAGTCTGGAAATGAGATTTCGCTGCTTGGGGGGTAGGAAAAAGGCAAGTTCGTTATATTTTACAATCCATCGAGTCTCGCAGCGGCGGGCATTCCAAGCGCTCTTGAGGAAAGGAGAGAAAAAGAGAGAAAGAGAGAGAGAGAGCGAGAGGGATGGGGGGTGGAAACGGAGCTCAGCTTGTCAACTAGTGTTTTAAAAGTTTCCGACAGCCTACAAATTGGCTCGCTCAGTTCTTTTTAAAAGCACCAGCCAGCCAACCAACCGCGGAGCAGCTACGACAGCTACCCTGCCAAAGGAAATGGGGTAGGAATCGCGGTAAGGGGAAGGTAATGTACCCAGCTATGAATTTTTACGAAGTTTAGATATTTCCTAATGCCGCTGCCATCCAGGGCTGTCTTTGTCCATCCCTAAAATCAATTTCTGTTTCCTACCTATTCGTTCATTCAATTTTACGATTTTTCAGATTTTTACGCACTATACTTCATCGTTCAACTTGAAATTCAGTTTTCAGTCACTTTCCTATTTTCTCGCGTTTCTGTCAGCGTATTATTCCTCAGTTTTTTTCTCACCTTTCTTTACGATTACACGAAAACTATTGCGCTTACATGGCTCAGGTACGATGCAGTCATTCGGTACATATTCCCACACCGTTTAAACTATGGATATTGAAATTGGTGCAGAAACTTTAGTGATGCGAGCAAAAATGATATTGGAAAACGTGATAATGATGAAAAATGAAGCAAATCTTTGAGAAAACAAATACTTTCCATTGATTTAATGCGATTTTCGTAGTTCGCAACAAACTTGGTTGGTTTCGGATGATCAATGCCGGAGTAATCCTCCGCAAATCAATTAATCATAGGTTTCGCCTATGAAAGCTGTAATAGCCAACGGGTAGAATTATTTCGATACGTCGAAGCAGCATTTGATAGACGAATAACCACTGAAAAGCGTATTTTAGACCGAAATTGATATCAGGCCTCATCATTTCATAATCCATTGAAAAACATAGCTACTTCAATATTAACGAAATTGATGGAGAGAAGAATAGATTTTTGGTGCATGTCGGACTCGTGGCTGTACGAAAGTTGAAAGTGAGCAGTCGATTTGGCATTATTTTTCCAGACAGACAGATTTTATTGATCTGCCAGCCTTATAGCGAAGGACGGAACTGAGCGCCTCATAAAGCTAACCAATGCTAATACCTCGGCACCCGACAAAAGCGCGGACTCTATTCCTCGCCCCGTTTCATCCCTTGGCTAATACCGTCTACGCGAGGAACAGGCCAGACTATAAGGTCGGGGAAGCGACGCCAATGCGTCGGACCGGAATCTCCCATAAACGCGAAACCGAGTCTAATTCGTAATGTTGGCAGAGTCATCCCCCGGCATTGTTAGCCATGGGCGCCCTCGGCCTGCACCTATGTACCGTGCCTAATTCCGGAGTTATCGCAGGAAATAGTCTACTAAAGTGTTATCGAAGGATTTTCATCGCATATTATGGAGGGAGAAAAAAATTTCGCTGTGAAACAAAAACGATATCTTTAATCGTTCGTGTATTTTTTATTTATGTAGCAGTCGATGGGACTCGCTACAACTCTGGTTGAATTTTCGGATTAATCGATCCAGTAGTTTTTCTGTTGGACGAAAGAGTTTCAGAGATTTTTGGTAAAGTTTGAATTCGTCCGTCCGACGAATTGTGTCTATTAAATGATCAGCGAATCTGTATGTACGGTAATGATCACGGATTCTGTCGCAGCTAAAATCTGCAACCGATACAATTTCTTAAGTTGGCATCTGTGCATTTCATGATTATGCGAATTGAGTTTTTGACTGATGAAGCGATCCTCACTATCGCGGGAGCACTTCAGCCAGCTACTGCCTAGGGTATTGCCAACTTAAAAAGAGGTGTACCCTCGGTCGCAGATTTTAGGTGCGACTGAATCCGCTATCATTACTGACGTGAAACAAAGGTATATCGCGACCTCTGTGATGTATAATGTACAGTTTTTGACACGCGTGTAATCGAAGATGAATCGAATAAAAACATCCCGGTATACCCGGAAGGTGGAGGGAAAGAAGAATTTCATCGGAAAGGCAATTACGGTGTAATTATTATCAATCAATTTTCTCTGTGTGTCAATTGTTTTCGAAGGGTTTCCGCTTAAGTGGGATGTTGTGTTGGCCTTGGCGTTACAAGCGCCCTGTCATAAACGCGAGATTAATTGCGTTGCTAATTATTAACCTTCCAAGTGACGGCTACGTCGTACATACACATACATACGCGTACCACATACGTAGTATCTGTACCTATACACGTGTGTATGTACGCATGTGGACAGTTTACGGTCTCGTGCTCGAACCGCGTATCCATTATCGTACTTGAATGGAATTTCCGATACAGTGCGAGCCAAACAATTAATAACTGCAGCAGACGAAGAAATTGGTTATTCAGAGTCTTTGGGCCTCGGCCAATCGCTTGCGTAATCGAGGGAACCGGAAGTGAGCTTGTCCCGATGGAAAGGACCGTAAATTTTCGATTGAGTGAAAAGTTTGTTTGGCAAAATGCTGAGCCCATTATTGGAATCGTCTTAGCATATGAATACGCGGCCCCTACTCGTCGAAAACTCTATTTTTTCTTTCGAACACGCGGCTCGACTGGATCTCTATACCCATTATGCGTTTATATGAAAGGAAACTGAATTCAGATGGATGGCTACGTACAGGGTGTCCCGTTTTATCACATGTCTCGCTTCGGACGTGAAGAATCCAAGAAACTAAAGCCACACGTTTCATAACTATACCTTAATTTTTGCGAATCACGTTGCTTTCAGTAAAATTATATCCCAATGGAGAAGAACTGGGTAGCTGGCCTGCGAGGTAGAACAAAAGGTTTAAAAAATGGAGTTTTTGGAAGGAAGAAGGAATGAGAGTTCTTTTCGGTCATTGAATCTGTGTCACGTTTAGTTTTTTCTTTATTTGTGAAAATATGGAGAGATTCGAGTAGCGCCTACCCTGTAGATGTGTATAAACATTATATTCGAATTTGTTGGATTTAGGATAACGCTTCGGAGTTGTACGTCCACCTACTCCTGCCTCCGATAGGCACGTGCGCGCCTTATTCCCAATACCGAGGGAGATATTTCTACAATGGAGAAAGTAAATTTGTGAACCCCGTCGACGGTGCAGGACACAATGGTTACATTTAATAGTACATTAAGCACCGACAGTAGTGACCCATGACCCATAGTGGTGACAGAGACCGAATTCGGTCCGATATGCGATATGCACGTTCGTGGTAAAATGGGTGTAAGTGTTTTGCCCTGGTCACTCGTCGGCTTTACACCCCGAATTTAGCCATCTAGACGTGCATTACTTCGCTCGAGAAATATTACAGTCATTACGTAAGCTGTTACCCAACAACACGTGAGTAGATTGTGTGTTCAAACGAATGGTGTCACCTCGAAAAACCACGCGATAATGATTATCAGCTGTGTATGGTTTGACGAGTATATTAGATGTACCACATTGATGTCGTTTGAATCGAATGTTTCGATTTTTAAAGTACCTGTAGCTAGATGCTGGTTTCAGTATTGTTTAATTTGAATTCTTATCATCGGACTCATTTTAGACACATGTCGGTCCGAAAAATTATTGTCTATCGATTCTTGGTTTCATTCTTTCTATATTAAACGGCGCGTGTGCAGACTACAAGTGATCACGCGGCCCGAAATCGAAAAAAGGATGAATGGAGAACAGGCTGGTGATTCAGTAGGGCTAAAGAACGTGGATTTCATAATGCAAGAATCAAATCTGATACAATACGGTTTTGGAAGCAAATGAACTTCTAAGCCATTTTTCTCTGGATCAATTTTTGAACCTTGTTCATTCGATTTCTCCGGAACCGCGTGACCTTGGGTCTTGAAATTTACATGGCTTTTTCTCATCAAGTTTGACTATCGAGCCATACGCGGGCGAATAAATCTGACCTACCAATCGCGAGATAAAAAATAGTTATGTCCGAAATTTCCATACATTTTGAAGAAATCAATTTTTTTTGGGTACATCGGGTCGCTTGAATTTGTCAATCGAACACCGCATCCGTGGACAACATTCCGGCTATCCTTAGAGTTTGGTCTTTATGGTTCTGATATACCATTTGCTGTCGTAGTCCCGTATCGTCGAAATGCAGAGTTTCACTTGCGGCCTTATAACTATATACTATTGTTCTTTAACGATGTTTTAAGTTCCCTTTTAAAACGGTACTGGTTTTCAGATGTTCCGAAATTATTAACTATTTGTAACCTAGCTTTCTGCACTTGATGCTTGTTTAATTCACGCGCCTCACCCTACATGACCTCTTAACCCGTAATGTCGAAAGGTTTAGACTCTGACTCAGT
The DNA here is from genome assembly GCA_947538915.1 of Tenthredo distinguenda. Classification (NCBI taxonomy): domain Eukaryota; kingdom Metazoa; phylum Arthropoda; class Insecta; order Hymenoptera; family Tenthredinidae; genus Tenthredo; species Tenthredo distinguenda. The sequence continues at coordinate 5,563,671 of OX384538.1, forward strand.
GGCTTATGGTGCAAAATTAGTTGATTCGTTCTCGGAAAGCTCGATTTTTTGTGTGTTGGAGCAGGATAATCTCCGTCAAAATATTCGTCTATTCATAATCGATCATGAGGCAGGAGAACGCATCTTTTCGAAAACCAGATATAAAGCTATCCTCAGAGTTTGGACGGTTTGATATAACGTAGAAAGCAAAAACGCGGATTCAAAAGGTACTTGAAACCCGAGCTTGATTGCAAATAATAGTATAAGCCGTTGATTTTGATAATTAAATTTTACCGGAGGGATTCGTGCCGTGGTTCGAGCTGGTTTAATTGCAGTGTTCCAATTCTGGGAGCAATTTGTCTCTGTCATTCACCGTTGGGTGAGTCGTCGTCAATTTCTTCTATTGTTATAAGTTCGAGGTGCGATTGGCTGACCGAGCGTGATAAAAGAAGAATAAGCGAACCGTCGCGTCGCCTCGTCCCCGCCATTTTGTTTGTCACGCAAAGTCAAAAGCAAAGCTCAGAAGCAATCACGAGCTTTCGAATGCAAAGTAGTCGGGCGGGTGCTGGTTCTGCACACTTTTACATTTAAATTTAAACTCGTAGAGTGCACGCGCGGGCTACAGGATTTAATATTTTACACCTCAAATGTTGGGCGTGCGCGAGATATGCAAAACAGTTCGCTTTCAACTCAGATTGGATTTAAAACGTGCTAATTTGTTGAGCATCCCCCTGCCCCCTTATTCCTCTTTCACACAACCTCCTCCCGTTCGAGTCACCCTCAAGTGTACATCTAAATTTAAAATCTGCTTTGCATAACACGCCCGAACGCTGTATACCAGCTACGAAGAGGTCGTATATGGCTATACGTTTAATTGCAATATCTTAAGGGGTTCGACCACCCTTGCCGCCTGGAAAATCATCCTAATCAAAAAAATTCATACGCTCAGAAGTATCGAACAAAAATTTGTTGCTCTTGCCCACGCGATAGTTCATAGTTCGGTCTGTGCGCTCAGCCGGAAAATTGGCAAAAAAATTGAAAAAAATAGCGACGCTGGAGCTGATGCCCTAGAGGTCTTTCACTGAAACGCGCGTCGGTGGCGGGTAGTAGAACTCCGGATTGGTACCGCCGAAAAAGAAGACCAATGATTTTCTCTTTCACGATTATTGTGGTTATAACGTAGCGTACGGTTTTTCTCTTATTTTCTAAATTACGGAAACGGCGGCGACGAAAAAAAAGAAGTTCATTTTGATGACAATTTTACACGAGAAGATGTCTGATTAAAAAACTATTTTACGTGTCCTAAAAATCCGAATTAACTTTGAGGAAAGATAAAGAAATTTACGAAAATAGAATCGATGCTGTGGACAGTCAGCTTTCACAGCTTTTCCCTGATTTCAATTTCTGTGAGAATTGTTTAATTTTTTTTATTTTTTTTTCAGGGAAACAAACAAAAGAAGAACCGATTTATTTCTTTGCTTTTTTTTTAATACTTCATCATCCAAGTTTATAGGTATGATTGTCTACGGAATTGATGGTCATGCGGAATCGGGAGTGGAATTATATCCGAGTTTAATCAATTGTTGGAAATGGTATTTATGGATTATAGGAGAGAAAGGACTGGGTATAACCTTACCGTTATCTTTCTATAACGTGTAACTTCTCCTATAACTACCGCGGCGTTAAGGCTCCTGGGCAATTTCCTATGATAGATCGAGTCTGCAGACAAGTTCTATTACGAGCCTCTGAATTATTGAGCAGGCAATTCCGGGGGCGACACACGAAGCCCTGCGTCAAAGTGTCAACGGAATTATTAAGCTCCTAACCGCGAGGTGCAGGTGGATAAAAATTACGTCAACAACCAATTTAATAAAACGGCTTGACGAACCGCGCCCTATCACTATAATTCCTCGATGTTACGAAGACTAACAGGATATACCAACCATACTTCGTGTGGCACATACCTACCGATCGCGGTGCAATGAAATATGATAAAAGATTGATATTAATGGGAGAAAAAAGTGTAGCGTCTGTTATAGAAGGACAAATCCTTGGTCGGTTTATTTGTGGGTCGCGGTAAGTTGGTGTTGTCGGTTTTTCATCGGTATGAAATTTTCATAAAATCAGATCACCGAACTGTGTGATAAACTTTCGTTCCTTCGATAAATATCGGCGCGGATCGACGGATTCGAGGCATTATATTTTGCGAGAATAAGGCACGATGTTTGAAGCGGGACGCGAATCTCCCTCGAAATATGATACTCGATATGTTATACGGAGAAAGGAGTATTATGACGAAGGAAACATTTTGGTATATATTCCCATAGGGCCTGTTGGAGGAGAAAAATATTTAGTGACAGCCCAGGGGTGGTTTTGTTATTAGGGGGCTTATTAGCTCAGCATATGGACCAGAAGGGAGGCTGTGATAAGATCGCTCGTCCTCGTTGATCGTAGATACCACAGTTTGCTCTAACAGGTCCTATTTCAAGGGATTATGGATGGCTTTTATCTGAATCTAAGATCTTATTCACGGCTCGCGAACGGCTCCATCAGACGGATCAAATGCAAATGTCGTTTAATGCAGTTCATGCAGTTCGTGCACTAGATCACTAGACACTCAGGTGTAATAGCATTAATAAGTTATTTAAAACTATTTGAAATAAATCCGTCATTTCATCGCCAAGAATAATTCTACGTCGACCAAAAGTAAGATTACCGCATAAAAAAAAATAAAAAAATACAACAGCGAATACGAATCGGTCTTTACGCAACCCAAGCCATTATTCTAACGGTTTGATAGAACGGATCGAATCTAGATGTGTATATAGGGCTAGATCGGCTATAACGTCGGTGAGTGATAACTAGTGAGTAATATAGATAAGAAAAAGAATCTCAAATCTCAAATAGTGTGATACAGTGGGTACTTTTGATTAGTGGTTTGATTTTTTTAGGAATATCTATTACCTATTTTTTTTTGTTTTTTTTTTTTTGTTTTTTTTTTTATCCAATAGGTTTAAATGCTTGACAAAACCTCTCACCGGCTTCTGTTTAAAAACTCATGCTATAAAAAGGGACACATTAACGCGGCTCAAGTGTCAGGTAATGTTTTATTCATAGAGGAGCTGTTTGAATAAATCGTATCTAGATGCAGAGCTTTCCTCAGAACGCCGGAATAAATTATACCCAACTGTGTAAGGCACTAATTAGGCGCTCCAGATGAAAATTATTGTAAGTAGACCATATACCAATTAAACCATCGTCACGGCACTCGTCATGTTCATTAAATCCGAGCGTTGATACACATAAAAAAATCGAGAAAGTGTTTTCTCTTCTTTTCAATCTTCCAGTTCCATCTTGACATCGAATCAGCTCTTTGAACAGAATAATTATTTTCGAAAGCTCTACATTCCGAAGCTCTTTCTTGCGATTTTTAAACTTGCGACGATAACCACAGCATACGTTGCTTTCCTGACTGCAGTTGTTCCGCGATGTGGTATTGGAATTATCTGAGATTGTTGTCCGTGAATTTAGCCGGGATGACTACGAGGATCTCGGAAATCCTTTAAACGGCATCGTTAAAATCATAGTACAGGAGCCATCCTCTGGCTCCGAGCGTCGAGACGCCTCTTCCAATGAAATTCCAAGCTTTCCGAGGTCCCCTCGTCGAAGAGAGACCCGTCCAGGTCACGCAGCCGCGTAGTTGCGCCTCCTCCGGCTCCTCCGGCTCCTCCACCTCCTTTTATTCCTCCTCCCGTCCTCATCCGCACCCTCGTAGTCGCGGGTGGCGCACGATGTTGGTAATGCTTCGTCGAGCGCAGGGTGTGAAAATGAAGGTCCCGATGTGGGGGTAGAGAGGGAGAGAGAGAAGGAGAGAGAATAGGTGGGGGTGTGTGAGGGTGAAAAGGACGAGTGATAGAAGGCGAGAATCTGAAACGGCGGGGTCGAAGAACGGAGAGGAGAAAGGGGTTGGTAGATGGTCGGCGGGAGATGAGCCAGGAAGCTGAGTTGCCGGGAGCCGCCATTTTACAGAGGGGACGAATCTGTATAACGATCAGAGACTAGCGTGTTTATCAAAGCTTTTCTCACCGATTTACATAATTTTCAAGCCACGCCTGACAGACTCGAGCGCTCCAAAGTGCCCGACAAACCGCGCCGCGCACCTCCCGCGCCGATTTACCGAAGGAGTCTTATACATACAATTTTAATAGGGAACACGCGAAATTTTACTCGAATTACAACGAAATACGGGAGGCATCTCACGAACGCGATGTACAACTACCTACCTACGCGAAATTGCTTCCCAACATTTCGACTTCCTTATCTACCCTTCTGCATACGAATTCCGATTAACAACGGCGGCGACGAAAGCCCCGGGTTCTTGAACGAGCTTCTCCTTCACATGTCATCGTCATCGTCTCAAATCGGGGATAACTAATGATTTTGGTCGCGAATTGAATGTCGAGTTGAAGAGTCAACGTGATTTTTCGGTTCTCGAGTCAATCGGAGAACCGGAACTGGATCGAGGCAACTTTTGGCCATTTTTACAGGAACCTGGTCGATTTTAGTTCGGAAACCCAAGTGCGCGGGAGATATTAGAAAATCATCCAGACTCTGGAGGAAATCCTCAACGGACCAGCGGACAGACGATTGGCCAAGACGATGAGAGATCAGGGCGTGGTTGGCACCGGGAGTTTTTCCCCATACCCCGTTTCTCTTCGGCGGCACTAAACCTGTCGGACCCTCCAATTATTCTTTCATTAGCATTGCCGCTGCTAATCGCATCTTCCATCTTTCATTCGGTTGATTTTCGACTGTACATATAGGTATGTACACGTTCTCCATCATCCTCAATCGCAGCGTTTCATTGCTGGGGAAAAAGCGACTTCTTTGTATTGTCTTGACCGTAACTGAATGCGCCGTGTCATCGAACGGTGACATTACAGGAACGATGATCGGTCGGGACACGATGGCGATTGGATAATTTTATGGTCGACAGATGAAACTGAAAATCCTCACGTTGTTCGGATTTTAAAGAGTCACACCGCGAAGCCTGTGATCCGGTAATCACGACAATGATACCTTGTTGAGCGAGAGTTATTATGTAATAACAACGTGAAATGCCCACTCATACGAGCCAGCGATGCAATAACAGAAACAACGCTCATGCTTTGCGTGGACGCCTGTCCGCCTGCGTATTTATCCTTCATGCAATATATCCGCACGTTAAAATGCTCGTTCATGTCCATGTTCATTTTCATGTTCACGTTGATGCGCAGAGGTGTGCACATACTAACAGGTACTCATGTTACTACCTGGGCAAAGTTGTGTCGTGGTACGTACGCTGAATGCCAGAGGGGTACGTCATTTGTGCGTGGCCACGGTCGCAGGAAACAGCGCATCATGGTAATACCCGTCATCAAACGTTCTCCACTTAGATCCGAACCGGAATTCTATGGAAATTCGATGTTTCGGAAAATTAGGATTCACGTTGAGTACAGTAACGATCATGAATGCCTAGTTGCGAGCACCGTTTACGGTCCTTCGGCTATCCGACTCCAATGTCACTCGTTCGAATAATTATTCGACTCGATTTTCCCTCGTACTCAACCAACTTCTGTTACGATTCGTAATTCACGTATTAAAGTAGACCGTCTCACGATTCGGCGACAATTTTCGTGCGGCGTGACAGTCCACGACACTAATACGTCCGTTGTGCTGATGATAATGCGAGAACGGTTCAGAAATGGATGAGAAAAAAATTGCATTTAATTGAAATTCGAGTCAGGAAGCGGTACATTCTATTGTGAGCTTGTCCCGGCTGAGCTGACGGGCTAATCTTCTCGCGGACTCGATACATTATACCGTACAGCGAAAGACTTTCTGATCCTTCGCAATTATTCTCTACTTATGGTATAAAGTTGGGCGGTTTGTTTCATGGGAAAAGTTTTCATTAAAATAGTTTGCGAAAAGCAAATGCAGAGACGGAATAGAACTTTTTAGTCCAGGTTAGTTTCGCGGGACGGATGATAGGGAAGATGTTACAACTCTCCGGTGCTAGAGTAGAATAGCGATTTGAATATTCCTCGGTAATTTGTGACAGACAAAAGATGTTATTCTACCGGTTCCGCCGGGAAGTTCACAAACATCTCGGTTAATTAGGGTAATTGATATTCCGCCGATATCACCTCAGTCTAACTCGATTAAAGGCTGCCTCTGATTGCCTCTTGTAACTTAAAATTCAATTACATTATTATCTGCATGCTTTGTGCATCACGAGGCTTGCCTCCATTCCAACCATCCACAACTCGACTCTACTTCGCTTAAGAAAATACGGCGTGCCGGAATATTTTTTTTTTTCACACTTTTCACCGCAGTATAGTTGCTGCGAACAAACTGTTCATTTTTCGGAGCTTTACGGAGACGCGTGCTTCGACGTCAATTACCGCAATGACCGATCAACCGTCGTAATATAAGAGGACATTATTATACGGTGGAAATTTGCAACGGCATGGGCAGGGCACGGTGTCTGCAGTAAGCTTCTTTTTCCAAACCACAGAGCAAATCAGCCTGTAGGCTGTGCCGCGATGCATCGACACGCTGGCTTAATAGATCTATACACGCCCAGTGAATTAACTCAAATGAATAAATATGATTTCCGAACGGTATAAGTAATGTCCGTCCCTCGAACCCCGGGCGTAGAGCTTTTCTCGGAGTATGCAATCGACGGTGTGGCGCTGGTTAGAGAGAACTTCAATATTCTAGAATTAAATTCGTACCTCGGCTACCGGAACTTTTGATATTTATGGTGTTTTAGCGAGAAAACACAATCGCCTGAGGTAATCTACGGACAACACTTTATCCAAACAGTGCAGAGCGGAGGGGCTGGCACAACCCCTAATGCCAACACGGCGGGATCCCATCCCTCGAATAAGCCACCCCTATAGCTATCGAATTATTTTGATTCTGTGATAATTCACCCTTAATACAAGGCTCGCTTGGCAAAGCAGTCTTTTTGATGGAAATACGAAAACGTATAGAGGATTCGACACCGGAGATTTTTTTTCCATGACAATTCTAATTCAGTTTTATACCGCTTACAGCGGGGATTATAGCCGCTGAGAGTTTTACCGAAATCGTCAAGCGTGTTTCGTTAACGGTAAAACCTTGAAAGGCTAATGCGAAGGCCATTACGAATCGATAAGATTTTCGAAAGTGATCAGCCTGCAGTGCGCATACACGTATCTATCTATCGAAATATCATTCGATATTGCAATAACTTTTCGGAAGCTGAGGGAGCCTGGCCTATGCAGGGCCCGGGCAGAGGCATAGCTCGATCTTGCTCTTGCTCGATGAAATTTCATTTGTCAATTAGAATCCACGCCTTTACGCTCGGCTGAATATCACAGGGCACTACAATGGCTCACGGGCAGATGCATGAGCCAGACTTGTACGGGAGGCATCTAATTTCACGTCCTACCTAATATCGCCGCGAGCCTAATTGAAGCAAATCACGAAACGGAATCGAGCACGTTCGTTAGATTCGCCTTAGCTTCCGGCCAGTGTTACGGTGTAAGGCACCCATATGTTACACTAGTTCAGTAATTCTCTACGAAAATCAAGTTTTCGGAGACAGATGACGATAGAAAGACAGAAAATTGGACACTCGGCAAAAATCATTTGCTAAAATATTGCTGTTTGTATTATAAAACGCGATTCATCAGTGAATTTCAATGCGATCAGTTGAACAGGAGCTATATGTCACAACGAAGTTCCAAATTAATTCCCCTTGCGCATTTGGTTTTCCGAATGTTCTATGTTTGGCCAAAAGCCTCGGTGCCTCAAGAAGTACGGTCCAAACGAATTTCACCCGAATCGCTCGACCAGCCGCGGAGATACTGTCACTTTTTTGAAAACACATTTTTCCGAAGTGCCGTTCACTCCGACTATCAGTGTACCAATGATTTCGATTGAAATCGATTCCTTCAGTGATTCCAGAATGATTTCAAACGATTTCATTGACTTTATACTCCATTTCATACAAGATGATCGAATGATTTCTCGAGCGAATAGCCTTTTGCAGTTTTCCCCGTTCTTCTCGAATTAATTGGCCGATGTTTTTTCAAATTTGATACACAGGTTTTGCAAATAATTCAAAATTTCGTCAAAATCGGACGAAGAACGTCAAGAGCTCGTGAGTATCCGAGTTTCGGAGCACTGAAATAATCACAGTGAACATGAACCATATACCTACTAAGAAACAATTACAACGGAATCGCAACACATGAATACTTGTAAACCCAGCCTCAAATTATTTCCAGAATAGCTTTCTCCACTTTCGGTGTACAAAAAATGACGTATCATCCGATCAGCGATCAGCCAATATCTGAGAGCCAGATTATTAGCGAAATCCAGCGACTGAAACCATAATAAAAAATTAAATTTTGTCTACATATAATAAAAAGTCGAAACCTAAAACGCGTTTTAATGTAATTTTTTGGGTTATTTCATGCGCGATCCGTGACACGACCGGTATGGAATATAGATGAGTGTACATGTATTAAACACGGTGTGTAAAGGGGTTGTTTCTTTGACTATAGTATCGCGTGTATTGGACGAGGTAGAATAGCGACCAGACAAGGGGTTGCACTCGAAATAGATTAGCATTGTATCCATCGAGGGCTCGTGGGTATAGATTTGCAGATCTGGGCTCTACGATACTCACTGAGTTGTTGCGCATGGAGATGACCCCGGAGTGGTAGGTATAGGGTGATGATGATGGGGGGCTAGAAACTCGAGCCAAATGTGCAGCTAAGTAGCTACTTAGAGCCATTTGACGCGGGGACATCTAGCTGTACTCAAATTTGAATGGGAGATTTAGTTAGCGGATTTAAATTTATAACCAAGAGGAGTACAGGGATAATATCAGCTCCATTGTACTCCCACTGAACGACCACCTGACGGTTTTATACGCGGCTTATTGACGCCGTATGCTTTGTCCTTTCAGACTCAAAACCGAAGCCCTCAGGAACTGCGGGCAGCTCTCAGTCTATTTCAGAAAAAAAAGGTTCGGAAACTAATCAGTGAAGCTTGAAGTAAAAATTCATCGATAATTGACCTGTGATAATATTGTTGACGGAAATCTGCAGTGGTATAAGTATATCAAGAGAATACGAAGACTTGGAATAACACGGAAGGACAATTTTTGATTTTCGCCCAAGCCCACCACCTCGAGGCATATCGTCACACATTGAGAATTCTGATTGCATTAGAATTCAATGTTTTAACGCGTTTAATAGATAAAAATGTATGATTCTGGGTAGTAAGAAGATGATGAAATTATCTCCTCATTTATCCCGACTAGAGACAATTTCGTACCTAGTATCTCCCTCCGGGCATATTAAGGTTGAAGGTTGAAGGCTAGGGTTAGTTTTGGTAACAAGCAGGTAAGGCATGCCGTATACGTGACACGGTTAGTAAAGCCAATGCCGGCTTTGTTAAGCTTGAATTCAGAGAGCCTTTGATACGTGTACTTGTGCGCTAACTAAGCTAACCCGAAGCCCGTTCCTACGTACATGCGATACATTTCCAACTTGCAATTCAATTTCACTCCTAATTTTAATGCCATTGTGGCTCAGTCGCGGAGAGCCATGAAGAGCGCCGGAGACAGAGGGTGGCTAACGCGCCCCCTTACATGTTTCAATTTCGCCTTGTATACCGGGGCCGGATTCTCGATCGACACCTGGCACTCGTCAAGAGAAAAGGAGAGACGAGATCTTCGCGTGCTGCGAGTCCATGTAGGATTTTTTGGTTCCAAATATTTTTTCAAGGTTTTTTACTTCGCTGGAATCGGTCAAGCTGCAATTGGAATTCAAACTGTTATTTTCGGCTTTTCTAAAGTCAGTTTCTTCCCGCTCTCTTTCCTTATCTTCCGCTTCTTGTAATAATTTGGCGAGTGTATTCTTTTTTTCTTCGGAATCAAGGGATTAGAATTCTCTTCTCTTTTCGTTCCCTTTCCTTCTATTTTTCAACCCAAAAAGGATTTCAAATATTCTGCTTTCCATTTGATCGTAGCCCTCGAGGGTGAAGTGTATAAGGTATATAAAGCGGAAAAGCTTCGGTATACAAAGCCTGGTGTCATAACCACTTAGGATCTTGAGAGAGCAAAGATACTTGCTGGGAACGATAAGTAGCTTTGACTCATAGAGTGGCCGAGGTTATATCTTTATAAATGGATCCACTCAGCCTTGATATACACCGGGACCATATCGCTCAGCGGATTTGCAAAATTATGCCTTTGTTGGACTAGCTCTCTTCTACACCTCTACTCCATAAAGTAGTGACGGCTTTTCTCATGAAAGCTCGAGAAAATTTCAACAGCTTACAACGGCTAATGGTGATTTTGATTCCACTCCGTGCTCTTTTCTGTAGTAACTATAAGCACACTGTATTTGCTTCACCGATTTTGCTTCAATTGTTTTACCAAGCCTGATAAGCACAGTGCCGCGAACTTTTGGCATTCTTCAGTGGTAATACGTAATGTAATTTTTAAAAAACTATCAAACATCGTGTTTGAAAAATTAGACGATGTCCATTGGACGAGGAGAGAACATAACTCGCGGTACTCATGTTAGATCCGAGAAAAAACTATTTCAATCGGTCGCAAAAAAAAGAAACTGACTTACCGACGATGGGGTGATAACACACGTGAAAGTTCAAGGGACGATGAAGACTACTAACTCCATCTGTTCCGAATGATACAGAAGTAATCTACATCAGGAAATGAGCCGTATTGTCGATAAGGTAGTGAGTTCAATGCTCATGAGTCATTTGAAAGAATTCCTGCGTTACCGTCTCAAGATACAAGCAACTTATTTCTTATCGACATTTAAATGGTACATTTCACTTTACCGATACTTTCATCCAGCCAAACAATTTGTAAGCGCAAATGACTTACAAAACATATGATAACGTCGGTAGTTCGTTTGATTGCTTAAGTAGAGATCGATTTTAGCCACCTGCTATGTCGGATACCAATCTTACCCGCCGTTTAGCATTTGTTACCGAATGATGGTATCGGGATTGCGGGAGACTTTAACTTGTTACCTTTTGTAGCAAACAGCGTGGTAGTGGGGACTATGGTAATCGTAGAATTACCTAATGAATGGAGAACGTATTGAATTAAACAAAACGTAAAATACTGGGGTAAGAGAAAAAAAATGTCTATTTCATAGAAGCAGTAGTTTATTAAATATCATGTAGTAGACAGAGGGAAGGGAGTACAGAAGATATTGTTAATAGATAGAAAAAAAGAGGACTTCTTTTATAGTATTCATTCTTCGTTGGTTGTGAAGACCTCGTAATCAGGGTACGCCTTCTTCAACAGTTCAACGGAAACGTTGTGGTCAGCTTTACCGAAACCCTGAAACACATACAAACTCAATTTAATTATTAAAACCTACCCTGAATAACGACGAACCCCTTTCGCAGTCAATTATGTATCGAAATACCCCTGGTAAACTTAAATCTGAAAAGCTTACTTGATCATCTCAAAATCATATTAAACTAAATCGGTTACTCTCCTTTTGTCCCAAACGTTTGACAAGTTCAGTAGTTTGGTAGCTGCAGTAAGTATAATGATTTTCAAAGCTCTATCATTTTTATTCTCTGAACGAGACTGTCAGTCCTTTTTTTTTTTTTTTTTTTTCTTGCCGAAGTGACTCGAGTGCGGAAAATTGCTTTGAAAAGGATGAAAGGAAACAACTTCCTGACCGGACCGCAAAGTGCAAACACCACGTTCTGCAAATATCCGGGAGCGAGGAAGTAGGATAAGTGGGTGAAGTCGGAGAGATAAAATGAACTTTTCATTTTCAACAGATTCTTGCTGTGTTCTATTATGTGTGCCACTATTTTCCCAATTCTTTTGATTTTGGGCTCCACAAAAGCTAAAAATATACGTTAAATAAAATTGGGGTATCAAATCTTTTGAACTCTCATGCAATGACGATTTGATTGCTTGAGTTAATTGGAGCCGTTCCCAAATTGCAAAAGCCAATAAATCAATCCGTACCTCAACGTCTATAAATTCTCCAAGCTCGGAAAGATTAACAACTAGAGCATGCACACGTAGAACAAGTAATGTGAACCGTGGGCCCTTATGGTCAAACTGCATATCGTGGCTATCCACACCTGTTGAATTTGGCCAACTACATTATTGGATTACAGTCATTATTCTAGTTTGGAACTACTTTCGTACGAGTTACAGTTACGCGTCCCACCCAATTAAAACAGACTTAACGGTGTTTCAGAGGGCTTCGTGTCTGATCCTCTACTGGTGGCACATTTCTAAACCGAAACTGGTTAGGAAGATCAACTTACCACCTCATCTTAACCGTAAAATACACGCCAAAGTTCAAAATAGTTAAGTTTACCGAAGGCGACCGATAATGGGGAGCGAGAGCCGAGACGATTCCTTGATAATCAACAAATCAAGTTGATGAACCAGAAATTGTTCGGTGTTCATCGAAAACTATTTTTCTTTCTTATATCTGCATCGAGTTTTGAGTACAAAAGAAAATGGGTAAAAATGTAGCTAAAATTTGGAAAAAAGGCTGCTAGCGATAGCTTCCACTGAAAGAATATCTGTACGTGTATGCGGCTGAAGTAATCGGTTTTAATTCCGCAAAGTCATGTAGCGGCGGAATCAATGCGTAAGAAAGAAAAGAGAGGAAGGAAAAACAGATCGGCAAGGAAGAAGATGATAATTGGACACATGGAGGCCGACTCCGACTCCAGCCCGAAACGAGCTTTATCTCCGACATCGTTGATCGTATTTCTTCAGTCGTGAGACAAGATTGATCGTTTAACGATTCCAGGTTAATAAAATAAGTGATTAGATGGTGGAATGATTAAACCTTAATGCGAGAATGGGTGGGGTTGAAACGTCTTAAGAGTAAACTGAAGTATAAGGTAAATACCAATCGGCGCAATTAAATCTCAGCTGAGTTGTACCGATTTTTACCGATATTCAATCATATATCCTCATGCTTATGGCTGATCGATCGATAATTGAGCGCACTGCACGCTTCTAGGCGAAAGTTTCCTGTTAAAAAAATTGGCGATCCAGAATCGTCACACCTTTGTGTAATAATCATATTTCAGGATTCTACGAATTGTTAAGGTAGGTATAGTCTGGAATGTTCGGGAGAAGTTTTCACACTTTCCAAGAAAATCCAATGTTCGCAGTATGGAAGCCACATACATCGCTGTATACATGTATGAATGTCATTGTAATAGTTTTACACAAGTTCAAAGTTTCGAGAATTTGCGAGTATCTGGACTGCGGAATTGATCTATAAATCTATGAATGACGGGGTAACAGTCTTAGGAGAAAGAGGCAGAGAGAGAGAGAGAGAGAGAACGAAAATGCAAGCCTAATAGAACTAATTTTGAAACTAATAAACAAGAATCGCGGTGTGAATAGTAACAAAACTGTTATAGGGAACAATACAGAAGCCGTTTTAATCCTCTAACGCCAAACATACAACGCGACAACCGCTGCGAATACGAAATTATGGGGGAAATGCCACAGTAAACAATTTTGGAAATCCCTTATTGTTTGCTCGTATACCTACCCTTTGGCCGTTGTGCCGCACGTTTGCTAGTATATTTGTTCGTTAATATTATTCGGCAGAGTCTAATTCCCTAAAACGAAACGGAAACACATATCCTATTATCTTATTCATGAGAGGCGAATTAAACGAGGGCGAAGAAAAACAAGAAATAAAAACGAAATGAAAAAGACAATCAATCAACCGGCTAAATCTGGGAATCGATGTTTCCATCGAAAAAGTGAATCTGGACAAAGAATAACGAACTGCGATTGATAGTTCATAAAACTGTTTCGAAACGCATCAATCTTGGAGAAAGAAGACCACCCCCATAAGCTAGGGGGTGAACGCTTACCCAGTTTATGGTGATCGTAGAAAAACTTGGCAGAGACGTATTTGGTTATCTTCAGCAGATTTACGAGCCAATTTAATAAAAGTGCTGCGAATGAATTTTTCGAAATTTTTGTGTTTCGTGAACCGAACGATCGATTCAACGTTTACCATACACCAAACTGCTGAGATAAAAAACTGCACAAATCTCTAAGGTTCGATCGAATATTTGTACAAATTATTTAATACGTTTTTTATCGACGTCACTTTTTTTTGTTGGCTTCTCTTAATCAAAAAAGGACTCGTCCTCAGGTAGAATAAAGTGCGAAGACAATAACATGAAATTTAATTTATTTGCAAATGAGAAGCAGCTACTCTTCTGAAAAGTTAGATTCAAATATTATATACCTATTCCGGTAGTATTCTGACGGCTGGAAAATTCTGGATAGAGATAAAATTTTCTATACCTTTTGAACAGACACGCTCTGGGCCTTGAAATCTCTGGTGAAACTTCATACTCATCCCATAAAACCCCTGAATGGGTCTCTATTGTCCACGCGTACTCTCGAGCTTCGTCATTTCTCGCACACTACTCGGGATTTTAATGAAAATACAAACTCAAGTTCAAATAATGTATTTGGGTGTATGTAGTACGTTCTAGAGCTCGTTTTTGCGCAGAAAATGTATCAACTGGTAAACAAATATTGACGACACCGTAACATATGTAAGTACTACAGCTGCAGGGGCGTGGTTGTTCGAAAACTGGCGGAAGCTATTGAACTTCAGTTTTCCCCCGAAAACTTTTCTTTTAAAATATTTATATTATCGAAGCAATTTTTGTATAAAGTTACTTTTGCACCAATTCTGAAATAAAGGTATGCGAAAAAAAAAATAATGATATGACGTGAAAGACAGAGCTAGTAAAGAAAATTTGTTAAAAAACGTACTTGAAAAAAAAAAAAAAAAAATGCACATCTATAATCCGTGTTGGAAATTTAACGCGAGTCGAAATATACGGTCCTTGCGTCGTCTCAAATCTTTTCACTTGCTATTTCAGATTATGATAATCGGAACTTTGCTGGCAGAAAAATGAATATGTCTAAACGGCAGCTAATTGTATGAATTGATCATTTCTATCAATTTGATCAATCAATTATCGAAAGTTCGAGGGGGTATATACCTGCAATATAGAAATACTTTTGTTTTGAATTACTGTCACGTTTCAAAAAAATATTACATCAATTCATTTTCGTCAAGGCTGATTACTTGTGTTTTGATCCATAATCAGAAATTATTCGAGATTTCATGGAACTTCGTATAGTTCATCGAAACTTTCCAAAATTTGGATGGAATATCCTGAAATAATTTCATTTCGGAGCAAGCCGATAATATATAGAGATAAGGTAAGTTTTCTACTTCCGTAACCACGTTACACATTTTTTTTCCTCAACGTTAACAAGAAAAAAAAAAAAAAATCAATTGAAATCAAGAATTTTCGGATCTAGGAATTAAATTAATGGAATATCATTGCTAGTAATCAGCTATGGACAAACTTACCAAATCCAATATTTTTTTACACCATACCAACGATTCGAAAGAAATTATTTCCAATTAATTTGGTTTCGTGATAATAATAATAATAATAATAATAATAATGATAATAATAATAATAATAATAATAATATGAGGATTTTCATTTGAAGAGAAGAATCGAGCACGAACCGGTATTGTGTCGAGTGCAGAAGAGTCGAAAAAGTTAGATTGCTTTAGGAGAATTAAATATGGCCGTGGCATTGAAAAAGGCGAAGCAGATTTGCGCGTTTAATTTGCGGTATACCACCGAGTTTTACTTATCCTTGGGATGGACAGGTGGCCTGGAAACCGTGCTTGGAAATCGTAAGCTTCGAAATTTCGATCTCAACAAATTGGATTTCATGAAGCAGCTGTATAGTTATAGTATTTTCACAGCACGCACGACTAGGTAGGTCGACTCTGAGATCGAAATGGTACGTGTAATACTTTGAGTACAACGTACGAGACATGTATGATCTGTTCGAGTTATGTCTGCGAATGAGGTAGAGAAGATTGAGCTGGGGAACTCGAAATTCGTGACGCAAGGAGCTTTTTGTGACCTCGATATTTGGAAAATATGATCAAAATGTTTTTTGCATCGCAGATATCGAGTTCTTCAATTCAAACTTTTGGCTCGTTAGTTGATGTAATTTGAAGAGATTCACCTGACTTTTTTTTTAATCGGA
Source organism: Tenthredo distinguenda (assembly GCA_947538915.1). Taxonomy (NCBI): domain Eukaryota; kingdom Metazoa; phylum Arthropoda; class Insecta; order Hymenoptera; family Tenthredinidae; genus Tenthredo; species Tenthredo distinguenda. The sequence goes on from OX384538.1 coordinate 5,579,845, forward strand.
AGCTTTATTCCCATAGTATAAATTATCCAGCGATTTTGGTCAAATCATCTGTATAGACGCGGCCCTCAAGAAAAGCTTGAAAAATGGCAATTCTACCCTCCCAAATAGCTTTCCAGAAGGTTCACGTGGATACGAGAAGGAAGAAAATATGGATTTAGCAAAAGCAAACTAAAGAAGACATTGAAAGAAATCTAAGCTTCCGAAATCTTAAAGGCGACCCTCTTATACTTGTAGTCTGAGCTAGGATGCCTGTACCTACATCAACTTGTTGATATCCTGCAGTCTTTAAGGACTACAAGATACTACGGTAATTCTTCGCATGATTCTCAAACTTGCATCAAATTATTCAGCGAACAATGATGATGCTCCTGGCTTTTGTCCGAGTGAACGTTAGAAAATATCTCATGAAAGTCCATCACTCTCGGTTAGAAAAAACGAGCATTATCCACATACTCGTCCATTGTGCCAAGCGTTGGATAACAATATCAAAAAAAAAAAGAATAAATTTCCAGAAAGAAGACCCACTCGATATACACTATACTATCAATATAAATTCAATACTCTAGGGCCACCCCTTGAGTGCTTGCACTTCACACTTGTATACCTGTTGATCTCTGAAACTAGATAGCTACCGAAAGAATCATTTTGGCCTTGCTTACCATGGACCTTCCGTAAACTTTGATCTTCTTCTCTGCAGCATTGTGTTGTATGAATCCACCGCCTATGCATTCAGTTTCAAGTTGCGGTACTGTATCTTTCAGGATTTTTTCCTCAACTTCTTCGTAGATGTGAGCTGGAATATGAAAAATCGAGGGATAAGTAAGACTGAACATCAGCTTGAACTGTTCGAAGAGCAGAACTGATTTAACAGACTGACAAATACAGACAAAACACGTTTCTATCGGAACTGGCCATTAAACCAAAACAAAAAACGTAGAGAGAAATTTTTGTGAACCAATAATATTCGAACGTATGTAGTTGGGACCGAGTTTTAATAGGAATTTTATCACATGGAACCTGGATTTCCAAAAGAGACCCCAATGTCCACCTTTTTACGGCCATGGAGTGAACGAAAATAAAGATAATGAAGAGTGAAAAATAAATGTAGATCACAAGTCGGAGCGATCAAGGACGTAGAAAAGTTCAAGTGCAGCTAAAGGCATAATAACACGATGTGGATCAACCTCAAAATGTCAAAAGCTATGGATCAGCCTCAGATATTCTATATGCCAGCTTCTCGGGTTTGTCTTTCCACTGACAGCCGAGGGGGTAACCATTCGTAGAATAATTGGGATAGTCGACCATGAAATGGTATGAAATACTCAAGACATAATTGGGTCAGTCAGCTATGATATAGTACGAAATGGTTCTGAAATCGTATGAAATGTGAGATGGTTGGCTAGATACATAGAATTGCAGTTTTTTTTACAACTGATTACAGACATAATGAGGATGATTCGAAATTTTATGGGCTTTGCTTTAGATAGATTGGGTCTAAGCAAAGAAAAAGTGGTTGCCGCGGGGTACAGGTCGCATCGTTAATAACAACTTTTGAAATTTGGAGGGGATATTCGAAACTGACGTCATTTCGGGGCAAGGCAATACTATATAGAGATAAGATCGGTTTTCTATTGTCGTGTGCACGTAACGACCAGTTCTTCCTTAATGTTGACAAGAAAATGACTAAGAATTAAAAATTTTCGTATCTGAGAATCAAATTCATCGAATATCATTGGTTTGCCCCGAAATTACATCAATTTTGAATATTCCCTCGAAATTTGAAAAAGTTTCGTTGAACGATGCGACCTGTACCCTACGGGGATCACTTTTTCTTTGGTGCAAAGAATCTATGTTGGGCGAAGTCCACAAAATCTCAAATAATTTGAAATTTTTTCTCAGAATACTAGCAATTAGCTATGAAACAACCGGGTCAATAGAATATTCCTTCAGAGCGAACCAGTGATTTGATAATAACACTGGTCTGCAACGAAATCCTCCTTTGACCCTAGAACCCATGACCCATTTTCCTCACCTTCAAACGCATAACTGGGGTGTATATGCACCCCACGCTTTTCTTGATCGTAAAAGTGGTCTTACGGGGATAAACGGACTCAATCATACATGAATTTCTTTGTCTTTTCACAAGGAAGAGAATGGTGTGCGAGACATTCGATTTAATTGCTATTGAGTTAGTGAGAAATCCATTTAAATACTGAAAAACGGAAAAAATCAGCAGAAACCTAATTTTTTAAATAAAAATTTCTATCTTTTCAACCGTTGCACCGATTTTCAAATTTCAAACGGAGTTTTGAAGAAGACACATCAGACTATCCGAAAAAAATTACTATCACTATGCTCAGCTAGAAAATAATATTTATTTAGGCCATTGAAAATGACGAAAATTCAAAAATTGAAAAATGAGCAAAGTCGATGAAAAAGTCATGAAAAATTGTATTTGAAGTATATTTTTGTTGTTATTTCGTACAAAAAAGTCGAACCGATCGAACGGAATTAAGCGCCGAGAGAAATTCAGTCGACTGCCGGAGATATTTTCAATGCAGAATTTTTTTTTTTTTTTTCTTACGACCCTAGATAATATTTGTGACTATTTTATTCAAATTACATAATAACATATCAAATATATCGATTTGATTTGGGATATAAAATCAGCTTATCGCCACGAAAGCCGAACGCCAACTCACGACTGGGGTAGATACACGCCCCACGCACGGTTTGGACTTGCACTGTATCGCTGCCGAAGGTCAATTGAAGCCGCGACCAACGTGACGCTACTCTTAGACCTTCAAATTAAATTATGGTCAAGACCTGAGGTCAGCAATATCGCTAGCTAGGTCAGGAGCATAGTTTAATGTCCGCGTGGGGTGCGAATGTACCCCGGTCATGAGTTCTAGGGTTAAGTAGAAATATGATGAATATGAAGAGTTTAAAATGCTGAATCTAGATCTGCTTTCTATCTTTCGCTATCATACGTATATATTTTTTTTAAATGTTTTTTTTTTTTTGATGGCTCGAAATTCTGTATTTTTTGTCTTTCGTTCTTGCGTTAACGCTACTTTATTCAGTTTAGATCGTATTTGTACAGACAAAATCGGTTCGCACTGATAGAAAGAGAGATAACGACATTGGAGCAAAAAAAGCGTTTTATTTAAAAATTCGATTCAAAAAAATATATACGTGACACATAATTTTTGGTACTATATTTCTATCCAGAAGTATCGAATCTATAATAATTATGCATAATAATAGGAAGGAAAGAAAAAAAATTTTTTTTTGCAGACCAGTGTAACTACTCCCAAAGTGTATATAGTATTGTCAAAATCCAAGAATGATTTCTCAGCGGCAAAGAAGTGCTTCTCCATATGAGTGAGACTGATTTTATGTAACCCAAGAAAGTGGGCCACTTATGAGTTCCTCAGGTCGTTCGTCCATCTGTCGGATATTAGCTTTTGTACGAGTGCACCTATGTATTTGAACGAACTGGTACATAAATGACTTGAATAATTTCTATGAGAGGAAAAATAAAGTACTAGTTGTCAATGTCTGAGCCACACTGAAAACAGATGAGATTCCTCTTTTATCTATCCGTGTGCCTGGAAAGAAATTGAGTAGGTCAAATTGTGTATCAGCTGAAAGCTTAAAATGCATGAATTTTGAGTGAGACTTATTGAGAACGAACGATTCAGCTGACGATGGAAAAATGTTAGTGCGGAATGGTTCAAAAGATGTTCATGATAAACGAGTACATTTTGGTGATGAAATGATTGATAGAGGAATGTGAAACCGAGACAGTTCAGCGAATGAACTTCTATTCGATCTCGGATACCCCATTAAATCTGACCATCGAATGCTAAGTATCATCGTAGTTGCATTAGCGATAATCAGTAAAATCATATCATGCATCCTCAGATTTGAAAACTCATGCATCACCCTTGTTTAAAATCATTCTTGGAGTTTAAAGTGGTGCGTAGAGCTCTTTCATTTCCATTTAAATATCATTCCAACGTTACAGTATAATTCCGCTCTATCTGCCGAAAAAACTACCACTTTGAGGCTGTGGAAAGCCGGTCGACTCGCCCTGTTGAAATGGCGACGAATTGATTTGCCTTTTGAATTGGTGAAATCACAGTTCGCTTCTCTAAGCTTGAACAAGGGCCTTGGAGAGAAGTTCAAGCTCAAAAGACGGATACAAATAATCCATAAATCTCAAGCTCATACAGATAATACGAGTTCAGACGAGATCTCAATTTCTCAGTCTTTTGAAGGTTCAAAAATTTCAGAGCACTTAGAATTAATTAGACCTAGGTATGCCGGGTCGCAGGATTGAAATCTGTTTACTGATCAGGATTTCTGTTGGTGCTATGGCAACGGCTGACCACTTCATATCCTTGACCCAGGCCCAATCTAGGTATTTGGATGTAACGCGCTTTGCTTGACTATGGTATAGAAGCTAATTCAAACGTCCTTTGAATTGTTTAACTCGGTGAAATTGCGTGTGAGGGATTGGGCATTGAAAACTTCTTGCTGATTTACTTGTCACTCGAAAGCGCGAGGGCCTGATAACAAATCATTAGCTCATCTCCAAAGGGGTATGATCTATATCAGTGAGCATACAGTGCATCGATTTGGGAATAGAGATGAGATGCGGGGTTGTCTAAAGTTGGAGATACATCCTCTACATCACATGGGGCGAGAATTTCCAGAAATTTCAAAAGGATCGCAATCCAGGATGTACAAACGACGCCGATTCTATTTGCGGGGTTGTAACTTGTGGATGTAGAACAGGATGATGACGAAACAACGAGAAACAAGGACCAAGTCAACCATGGCTCAGAGAAGTTGGGGTAAATTAACAGAAATCAATATACGTCGACCCCCGTGTGCTAGGTGAACGTGAGTCACAGTAGGCACTAAGAGGATAGACTAGTTTTCACTGAGTGCGAAATACCGTAAGTAGAAAGTGCAGAAAATTGTTTGAGAGTCCTGGGAATGTTTTTTTTCTTCGCTTTTCTATTTTCTCTCTTGTTCTATACGTCGCTACTCTCTAGTGCTTTTTGAGGCTTTAGTTAACGAGATTATTCCCATGTTTTTCTTCGAGCTTTCAGAGTCCTGGCGTGTCCTGGCAATATCTATGTACAATATGTACCGCGCCGTGTAGAAAAACGAAATGAGAATCAGTCACGGACGCAATTTTTACTACGTGGAAAGGAACGAGTAGGTAAGACCAAGAAAAAAGAGAAAAACACAATAATAAATAAGTAAGACACAAGAAAATGGAAAGAAAATCACGTCACGTTGTAGGCGTATATCATAAAGTTTATTATTATTACATTTTCTTTCTTCGCACTTTATTTTGTATGCCTACACGTCCTTTTACTTATTCTATACCCACATTTCTGTATTCATTTTGACTGCCGCAATGAAAATAGGAATTATATAATTTTCCCGTTGAATTGAACATTTCGTGAGCCACTGAAGCTGCAGATTATCGACCGAAAGAAGCACGGGTATACTGTTCTAATAAATTGACAGATGCTTCTCACTTTGGCTTGTCGTGAACTTTACTGGTGTAAAGTTCAACTATTAAGGGTTTCCTAATGGGAAGAAAAATAACGATGTCTCCAGAGAAGAAGCCTCGATTAGAATATCTCACCTCACGAAGTTTGCAGGAACGAAAAGTCGAGATATCAGAAGTTCGATAAAACGATAAGTGTAATATATTTATTCTTGAAACTCTCTCACTACGACTCTACAAACTTTTACTCTATGCAGTGCCGAAACTCTCCTCTATAGACTTCAGCTCTTTCATCAAATTTTTCAAGTCCATATTTGAACACTTCTCAATTAAACTATTACGCGAAATTCCAGAGTGAAGAAGAACGGAGATGAAAAGGTATTTGCGTGTATGGTTTCGGTGTAATTACGTTCGGAAAAAGATGAATTGATGGTCTTCCAACCTTGTGAACATATGACTCTTTTACAGACTCTGGCAATAATTTTAATAAAGACCATAATATGGGCAAGAATTGATCGCGTCGTTATACGCAGGTCATGTGCATTTCCTAGTTTATCAATATACGTACAGTTTCCCTAAGTGAGATGAATATTCATACTTTCACAATCAAAAGCCGGAACAAACAGGCGGTAAATGAGCATTCAAAGAGCTGCAGATCTGCCCTAAATGATATTCCGAAAATTTTATTTACTCATTTCTTCTGTAAAAAAAAAGCCGAAATTGTTTCGACTAATTGTTAACGAGCGCGCAAAGTAATAACTTACTCTTATATTTTGAGAGACGATAATTCACCGCCTGATTATTCGAATTGAAAGTAATTCGACAGAATGCGGTATATCTATATCGGGTTCGAATTGATCGTCGATATAGTTTTCCCACTGACAATGATCGAGTGCCTATCAAATAATCTAGTGACATTGATGAATCGGAGCAATCGCAACTTATTCGAAATAAATCTGTCCCTAGTCGAATCCGTCTAGAAAAAACTACACGGAATTTTTAGGACATTTTGCAAGCGAGATCCATACAGTCAACTGACGAGATTATGATAATAAATTATAATTTAGATTAATTCTAATTTAGAGTAAATTCTAAAGACTTTCCGAAGATTTTTGAGAAATTTCCTTGTCTTTGAACCGACCGTGGATGACTTAAAACGCATTGTAATGCCTGTTTTGAGACTCAATGACAATTTCTCCGGATCGGAATAGAAAGTCTGGAAGAGATTGACTCAATGATCGATCTTATTTCGCACTTAGAATTCACTCGTCAATCGGTTCACAAAGAATTTCATCAAAAATTGAGGAGCGACAGGTCGAAACCAGAATCACGAACCCTCTCTGAATTCTAGGATCTAGAGGTCCAAGCTAGAATTTCAAAGATCTACTTCAAGCCTGAACTGGCTCGAAACGAACATAATTGCTCTCACTTCCTGTTGCAAATCAGAATTTCATCACATGCGAGATCCCACCCTCGAATTCTATTTTGGACCTCCAAGTATTCAGTGAAAACTTGTAGAATGAGACTCGAATTCCTATTCGTTCGCGGGAAGCGGAATTTCATATCACTATACAAGTGACTTTCACTGTTGTGTACAATATGCAGTAGCTTGATGGAAGATAAATTGCCTGAAAACATTTGAGCTGTCACCAGACTCGCCTAATCTTAAGCTTGAGGAGGAACTGTCCTCTACAATTACCAATTACTTACCTCTGACTTAGGTCCACACGGTCTGATTAGTTGATCCCGAGCGCAATAGGGATTTGCAAGCCCAAGTCGTTCCTATGACAACCGGCCAAGCTGCCAAGGTTTCTCTCCGTTACTTTGTAGTTCGAATAGTTTATTTATGTACACCAATTTACAGGGAGTACCTAGGTACACCGAAACTGGATCGGTTTACACATTGGTTAGAATCTTCACCCGTATGATAAATTTAACTCTCGGTTTTCGGACTCATTAGGGCCGTAGCTGGCCAGAGTTCGAAACGTATTCGAAGTCGACGAAAATCACAAGGGCGAGAATATGCGAGGATTTTTATAAGCGATAGAGAATTTTAGACGAAGCCAAAACGCGGCAGCTTTTGCAAAGCTTGGCAAGTCTCTGGTTTTATGAGACGTCGTGTACCTCCCTTTAAACGAAGTCTGAAATCACACGTGAATAAGCATCGGATCTGCTTTGAATTTCAACTTCTAACCCCCTGCGAACTGTTAATCGCAATTCGCAAAGGTACCGTTTACTCTACCTCTCTGTCGTTTTTACTCGAACCGTTATTCACTAGGTGATCTTTCTACCAATCAATTTCTTGATTAAAAGGAAACAATGCGTTTTACGTTCAGCTGGATATTTATTTAAGTGAAGAACAAGTTCACCTGAGATATAATCGAATCACAGGAAAATACATCTTCCAATTTATTGGCGAATTGAGAAGAGTGAAAAAAAGAAATCATCATTTTGCTGCACTAAAGTTAAACAGCATCGTTTTGCCGATAGTTAGAGGAATTTTGTTGGAATTATTCTACAGGTATACTCGGAGAAAAGTTTGTTTGATCGAAACAAAATTTGTTCGAATCGAACACAGTGAAACAATTTTGAATCAACTATTATGAAGTTGCGAAAAATACGATTTCACAATTTACCACTGCAGTCTTATCATATATCCGGCCGACCGAAGCACTCGGTAACCACGACACCAATCATTCAAACGTTCACAAACTTCCGCTTCATCTATGGTGTATTATTCATCTATTTTTGTTGTTGTTAATTCTCACTTTTTGTTTAACATTGCAAGAATCACGGTTCAGATTAGGAATCGCTTACAACATGACAGCTGAATCTTGAGTAGGTGGGATTCGTATGATGTTAGAAAGTGTTTGTTTCTTTTAATTAGTTCATAATTAGACACATGTCTAATATTGTAAGTATATTTTTTTGAAAATGGAATATTCAACTTCTATTAGCTGTTCTACCGTTTCGTAACTCTGCCATCTTTTAGTACCACACCAATACCAAGAGTAAATTTTATTCGATTCGAAAAAATTTCATTCGAACAAAACGAATTCTTGCATTGCCACACAGTCGAACAAATGCTTCTTTCATTCGACGTATTTCTTTGTTTACTTCTTTCATTCAAATCAAATGAATATTTGTTGAAAAGCTCGATAGATTATCGGATAAATCGGCTGAATTTGTTGAAACAAAAATATTATTCAGAATAAATAAATTATTTGGTAATAAAATAATAATATTAGATTAATTCAGCACATCAACTTCGTCGAATCAACAGAATATTTTGCTAAATTGACCAAATACTTATTTCGAAGAAGACGAACGAATTCATTGTATTTTATGAAACTAACGAAATCTTGTATCAACTAACGATCACATCTTTGTGTGGAACAAAAACAAAAAATCAAGCAAAATGCTTGATTCAAACTAACCAAACTCTTCCCTGAGTGTAGGTATTATGTCTATTTATAAGTTAGAGCGTAAAATCTCCCATATATACAGGCTTTACCGAATCCCATACAATGGGTACTGTATGCTTTGGGTTAGAGGGTTTACGCAGTTTCACCAGCGGGATATAAATTACGTAAAACTTTACACTCAGGGAAGCGAGTTATCCTCACATGTCGTTTCCGAGATGGTTGTAGATAGGTGCTGGCAAAAACTCTGAACCCACTAACGTTTTACTCGCTGGTTGCTAGGATATATGTATGTATGTAGACGTTACGTTAGGTTACGTTTCGTTTCGTTACGTTACGCTACGTTACGTTACGTTACGGTATAACGGAACAAGCTTGTTAAGTGTAAACGCTGTTATATATGTATAGGTATACATACGACGGGTATAACCTGCTCATGATCACTAGACAGGAAAACGAAACGCCATATTTCTTCGTTTCGGGTTTGTTTGCTCCCAAAGAAAAGAAACAAGAATCGAACTAGGGGATGAACCGTGAGGAAGATAACTGAGGAAGAATCTATCTTGATTTCGTCAGTTACTTCCAGATTTGATTTCTTTTTCTTGACTCTATCTTTTCCCAGCTCAACAACCCGTTGCGTGAGCATCTCGAAACAAAATTCTCTTCTATGTGTCGTAGTTGTTTCCAGAAATTAAGCCCTCTATCGATACAACCTTGGATTCGATCCATCATCTGTCGTTCAGGTTAGCCAATAGAATCTTTTGACTTCCGGAATTCTCAATTTTATTCAAATTCTTTATTTTCTTTGAGAAATTTCTACCGATGTTAAGTCCCGTTTGACTTCACTATTTACTCTGAAGCGTTATTTTTTGTTAGCAACATATTGTAATATGGATGACGAAAGGAAGAGAAATATCGAATGAACAAAATGGTCGAAGTTTGCTTTGAATAGATTCTAAGTACTATTGCGTCAAATAGTACTGGGTTAGGATATCATGGATTCAGGAAATGCGTAGTATTTGGAGTAAGCGATTGGCTGTAGAGTGGGGGTCTTCGCGGGAGCGCAACATAGGGAACAGGTCCAACAATCGAAATATCGATTTTTGTTACGCATATCGCGTGCGCATTAGCTACGTGGAAAATAAAATCTAATCGCTTGATGTTTGAGTTGCCTGTACGCAGGCGTTTTCACTTCCTTATGTTGCACTTCCACAAATCTTCCGGTATACAATCGGAGTCATTGACGGAATCAGTTTCATTCAGAAAAAATAGAGAAATAAAATATCGATTTCGACGGGAAACAAAAAGCATAATATAATTGAAGGTGTGTAAGCTATTCTTCCTTATACTACGAATAAGTCAATTTGTTCACGGTAGCGATTGACAGCTCCTTATTAATTAATCAACACCAATAAGTCACAAGACGTCGCGGTTACGGTTAAAAATTTTGATTATATTTATTAACACCAACCAGCTAAGTACACTATAATATCCTGAAAATTCAATCATATATATGGCCCAGTCCATATGGATTCATCGATGGTTTTTGGCCACCACTTTCGATTCATTTGTAACTTTGGCATATCAATTTTCACGCGATTTTATGAGAAACGTGTTTTTGCGTTTCGGGGAGAAACGATTTTTTACCTCTGTGGCGCCATTTTGAAATTTTCATGGAAATTGGGTTTTTCCAAGAATAAAAAATCCATGTTTTTTTCAAATTGCCGCCATTTCGTCACCAATCATCCAATCGCTACGATTTTTTTTTAAATATGCGCAATTTCATAAGCTTTAAGCTCGTTTTCGGCCAATTGTAATTCAGTGCAAGGTTTTCGAGATAGAGGAGGAAAACTGAAAAAAGTCAATTTTAGGAAAAATTAATTTTCTCAACAACACCATCTTCGATTTTCGCGAAAATTGTATATGTTTATCAGTACCCAAAAAGCCATCTTTTTGCCAAGTGGCAACAAGACATTTTTACACATATATTAGAATTTGTATCTTCCATGTATACATTATAATTTATGATTTCGGAAACTTCAAGATTAGAATGATCGTTGACAACTACATTCAAGTTTGAACGTTACCCATATAACGCTAGAACGTGAATAAATCGCATTTTTCATCGCGAGGCTGTAACTCACGTAATAAAACAATGGCATGTTGCCACTTGGCGAAAAGATGGCTTTTTGGGTACTGAAAAACATATAAAGTTTTCGCGAAAATCGAAGATGGCGTTTTTGAGAAAATAAATTTTTCCTAAAATTGACTTTTTTCAGTTTTTCTCGTCTATCTCAAAAACCTTGCACTGAATCACTATTGGCCAAAAACGAGCGTGAAGCTTGTGAAATTGTGCACATTTCAAGAAAAAAATCGTTGCGATTTGATGATTGGTAACGAAATGGCGGCAATTTGAAAAAAACATGGATTTTTTATTCTTGGAGAAGCCCAATTTTCATGAAAATTTCAAAATGGCGCCACAGGGGTACAAAATCGTTTTTCGCCAAAACATAAAAGCACGTGTCTCATGAAATCGCATGAAAATTGATATGTCAAAGTTACAAATGAATCGAAAGTGGTGGCCAAAAATCATCGGTGAATCCATATGGACTGGGCCATAGATATCCAATTATGATAGATTGCTACACAAACGAACGATGTTAAATCCGCAGTAGTGTAACGGATGGGAATTAAGGATAGAGGTCTGACCAAAGAAAGTCGCCAAAAAGTTGACTGTTTTATCATTGCATCGCCTGTCTGATATTCAGTACTCTTCACGCAGCTTCAATGGACAGAAGGCTATACGATAGTCAAATTATTTTTTAGTTTTGCCAAATATAACTTTCACAGTGGCTGTCAGGTAAAGTTTCATTCTGCATCATCCTTGGCTCTGAGGTACTCTGGATAATGATATATCAAATCAGATCAGATATTCTGTTTCTTTCCCCAATTATTGCAGAGCCTGACATCTCTCAACAAGTTTTATTCAAGGTGATACTCTATCATAAAATAAATTCCTTACCAAAAACAAAAAATATTCTGATTTTTCCTCATTTCAGCACATACAATGAATTATTATAGTAAAATCCCCGGAATCAATCTTATTTTTTTTTTTACTTTTCGGTTATGGTTTCTATTTCGGAACCATTCACAGCCAATTAATGACGTTTTGATAATCAGTCGTGAATAATGTAAGATTTTTATTGAAAATTGATAATTAAAAAACACCGCCTCTAAGTTCTTCCATGAATTACCTAATCGAATAAAAAGTACTTAGGTACTTATTTTCCTTTCATATATATTCAGGCTTTATACTCACTTAGGGTAAAGCAGAATTAACGAGACAATCTGATACTTTTTGTCTCTCTGAATAGAGGGCTTTCAGGGGTAACTTTGGTGAACATTTTACACTTTATACCTATACGTTTACAAAATAAAAATTGTTCTACATTATAAGTATTTTATCGTCTATCAGCGAGCGAGAGAAGATGTTTCCGAATTTCTTAAAGAATCGTGAACAAATATTGATAACAGAGCGTCAAAAGATACGTTTAGTGACTGTAATTCAAGAAATAGGGCTCTTTAGATGAAAATATCGGTTGAATATGACGTCTGTACATAACCAGAACTGATTACTGATTTCTGACTAATTAACTATTATCAATGACTAATTGTCCACATGATTAGCCACGACTGTTGTATCACTGTCGCTACCTTGACCCGCAATTGGTAATTGATTATTGATTGGCTTATGTTTTGTGTATTTCTCATTAAAACTATGTATCATTTAAGTATTGCAGACACAAATTTAGGGTGAAGTGATGAAAACGGACCAGTTCGGAAGGTTTTATCACGCGATGTTTTACAATATAGTATGTCTCTGAAAAATTCCGAAATTGAACAAATTATCCATATACTTGGTTCAGTTCAGTCCAGTACGGATATTTTATATGAAAGTTGCGGCAGGTCTTAAATTTGACAAGTTTTGATATTTCCATTGAAGTGGCGCAAAACATTATTCGTAAAGCAGTTCAGAAATTACAGCCGAGTCCATATTAGTCCATCCTTTGGCTTCAACTATGTGGTCCACCTTAGGGGATCTTCTCTTGTCGCATAAAAACTACCCAAAAGCTGGACCACCCAATAATTTTTTTTTTTTTAAACTTTAATTGCAAGGCAGTATTATTTTTCTGGAAGGGGACATCAAAACAAAGAAATTACACAGTCTCGTTTTACATTTTGGTGGTCCTATTATCGGTGATCGTACGTGACGAATAAAACTGATGTAAATTCGCAAATATCCTCATCTTTTCTTACTGTATGACGGTGGAATTTATAATTACGAAAATGTAAGTATAATATAAACCCGAGAAGTTCAGCACCGTGAAATGGACTGAGAAGAATGAACGTCAGCCTGTTCTGAAACGACATATTACTGGGTAATAAATTGCTCTGTCTCTGTCTTTTCTTCTTTCTCCGGTTTACCTAGTTTTTTCTTCCTCTTTAAATGTACAGCGACAGCTGGAAAATAAATACAAGTACAAGACGTCCTGGAGCGTGAAGTCAATTTTAGGTACTTATGAAAGCCAGGGAGCTGATGCGGCTGTTCGTTCTCTCGACAGTGTACTCGCTATTTGCTTGATGAATTCAAAAAAAAAAGAAACTATTGATAGCGAAAGATCCATACGGTATAAGATCGCTCTTTAAATTGTAATTAATGTACTTCGCGAAAGGTTTTTGCACCGGGGGTGCTTTTTACGGGGATCTCACTACTTTTTGTAAAATTTGATTTAGTAATTATTCTCGTTCGTAATGAATTGTATGAATTGTCCGCCTACTCTCGATGCGGAAGTACTACATACATATATAGAATTCCGTACCACTTCTGGCGTTCAATTGTCTACTAGATCCATCAAAGCAAAAGTCAATCGCCCTGTAACTGTGACGCATGGAAAATTTCAAAATTAGTTCTACATGAATCCAACACATGTAATATTATCACAGCTTATTGAGTCGAATCAAAATTAGAGCCAAGGGTTATCATCTGATAATCATTTGACCACATATTTTATAAAATTATATCTCAGCGTACTGAAAATTATCGTGTGCTGAATTATATAACATTACAAACAACAATTGACATGATAAATCTTAGCCTGAATTATCAGATATGATACCCTATACCGTCGTTATTGAAGATATGATATTCGATATCTTCAATTTTCTTATTTAATCGTTTAAAATCGGATCTAAAAATCGGGTGCTGGAATTCAGCACCTTATTTTCATTCTCATTTTTCTCGTGAAAAAGTAAATGCGAACGAATTATTCATCTATTCTTTATATTCGAGCGACGCACGATCGTTTCATCCTAATTTCAGTCGATTATCTCGAATCAGGATGCCAACTTACTGACAATGAACCTGGAGTATGGAGGGTAGAGAGAGGGAGTACGTTATGGAAGTACCCTCCATACGTAGGAGTTTCAAGTTTACTCAAAATCTCTCCGTATATCTTCGATCAACGCGATCTAGGCTGGGCTGACCGAAGCGACATCTAACTACCAACGCCCGTACTTGATAGGTCTCTTCTCTCCACGTAGTCTAGTGAAGGCCACTCTTCACTAACTTTTATTCGCATAGCTTTTGGTCTGAGCGATCTGACTGAAGAACGAGGAGATGAAAAACAAAAATTTGTGATAAGAACAGGTTTTCTAAAATGTTGAATAATCATATCTTCTCCGTTCACTGATTTCATCAAAATAGGGCTTAAATAAAAGCTTTTCTTGGCTACATCCTACGATAAATATTTCAATTGCGTGTATATAGCGAGGCGGAAGAAATTGATGATCATAATTGCCGTATAGGCCGTGGAGCTTTCATTCGAGTAACAGGTCGAGCTTTGCGCGGTGCATAAAAGGAACTTTTTAATGTACTTGGTGCGAGACTCTACCGAGTCTCTTGATGGCAACATGCCATTGCCGTGTTTGCTGTCTGAAAGCGTTCTATTTTACAGAGATTCTATGCTTTCACACGTTCCCCTATTGGTGAAAATTTAGTTTTATTTTTGATATTTTTAACACCAACTAAACAGCTTTCATGAAAGAACGGTATAACTCGAGTTATTTCGTTCTTTCAAATATCTAGATAAAATGAGGCTTTATTATCGGCTTTATAATACGGTAAAGCACTAGCGGTCAGATGTAGGTTTTTAAATTGAATTTTTTTATTTATTAGATTTGTAATAATTTTTATATTCTTCAATATTATTTTTTTTAATAATAATATACATAGGTATATTAGAAAATACAAATTTCAAGTCAAATATTTTCAATAAAAATAAAACTGCAAATGACAATAAATTTATCTTCTGTTTTTGATCCTCCATTAAGAATTTCTGATCATTCCGTCCTACGATCATCTTCGTTATACAGCAGATGGTAACATTGAAGTGATGTTTTCGGATAATCACTCAGAACGTGAAACATTTCGTGTATGGGAACGTATTTTTGATAGCGCAGAGATGATCGAAGAGATTTCGGACATGGCACCAGCAGGCTTAACCTCGGCAAAAATAGATGACGTACGGTCTTTGATGAAAGGCCATACGGAGATAAGAATGGGGAATTGTCTCGGCCGTGGAGACGGAAATGTTAATTATAAGATATTAAACTAATTGATAATAGTTATAATAAAAGCTTATGAACAATAGTGAAACCAATTTAACCTCCAATACGTCATACGTCAACTGTTTTTATTTTTTTATTTGACGAAAAGAGTGTTGTTGTTTTTATTATAAAGTATCATTTTCAATAGCTACAAATTATCTGAATATGTGTTACATTTGAAGAATTTGAGCTAAAACATCAAAATAAACTAATTATTTGAGCTAAAAAATGATTCCTATTTTTTTCTACTATGGCGTACCTTATAAAAAAATCTGAATAAATATATGTCATAGGGTAGCATATGAGGCTTAGAAAAAAAAATTGTTTCATAATATTCGCAAAATTGTATCATAGTTAAATAACAGAATTTGGAAAGGAACTATTTTTTTTTCAAGGATCTTATAAAGCTATAGCTCTTATTTTTTTTTTCAAGAGTTATGATCAGCCTCAAAAACATACTAAATTTTTAGATCAATTGGTGAAGTCAATCCTGAGAAGAAGTGTCGATTTTTATTTTTTTTTTTCGCAAACCAATTGAAATAGAGATCTGAAACTTTCAGGATCTTAGTATATTATCAGTACCTATACATATATCCTCAAAGTATGAATAAAATATCTTGCCGAGGTTGATTCACCATTCTTATCCCCCTATGGCCTTGGTGTCAAAAGAAACGCAGTTGTCGAACATATTCGAAGAAGCATCTGCTAAAATTCGGGAGTAAACTGTTAATACGGAAACTAGAATTTAAGAAAACGATGCGTAAACTTAATTGTTTGTTCATTGTGATGGGTTTGAACTTTTTGTGATTCTATTTATATAATCAGAAGCATTACTATGTACTACCATGTTATACAGTAGAACTCCTATATATTCTAACCACTTAAATTCGACTTTCCCTACTTTGCAGGGGAAGTTGCTTCTCCTACCCTTTACTCCTTTTCAATGTGCCTCCTTTACTGTGCAATACGTAGAGCATGCGCAGACAGCGACAGAGTAGAGTTTTAATAAGCCCTTTCCTTTCCATTGGATGGATATTCTGATGGAGAGGGTGACCCGTAAATTCTAATTCTGAGAATTCTCGGCCCCGTAACTTCGAATATATAGGAGTTCTACTGTATTATATTATATCAGGATACGCTCAGTTTATCTTACTTTCCTACGTTTTTTTTATTTTTCTCAAAACTATATTTTTCGGGTAATACCGTTATTTCGCCCATCCCCTCAATTAAAACTGGGAAATCCAAAATTTCTAGTGTTTTTGTGAAACTTATGGATTTGCAACTAGACTGTTCAGAGGGTTTGTGCAGATCTCATAAGTTTGACTAAAGCGATGGATGGAGCTGTGTGAAAATTGGAACTATTTCTTCTGGTAATTATAAGGAGTGCAACATTTTGAAAGATGGGGCCGTCAAA
The DNA here is from genome assembly GCA_947538915.1 of Tenthredo distinguenda. NCBI lineage: Eukaryota > Metazoa > Arthropoda > Insecta > Hymenoptera > Tenthredinidae > Tenthredo > Tenthredo distinguenda. Next base: position 5,596,880 of record OX384538.1, read on the forward strand.
CTCTCGAAACAAATTTACTACCACAAGCCGGACGATATACCAAGTTTCCATATATAGATCCCTCGAGAATTAGCTACGTCGAAGTTTTTATTGGGCTCAGTAAAAATTCTTTTAAATTCTTTCCTTTTTTGCATACGTACCACAATGCATTATGTTTTTCAACGACGTTAAGACGTTTTATATACAATATTATGCATATGTGCGGGACTAAGCGTTACAGACGTTTACGAAAATATTTCGAGAAAAGTTCTAACGCGGGTGCCGTTAAAAAACGTATCATGGCAAATCGTGAAGAACGAATTGCATGTTGTCCGGTGGTCTGGACTCGAGTCTAGTAGCCGCGTTACTGGTCGAGCTAGCCGAGGAACATAATTTTCCTTACAATTTTTGAAAATTCTTCCAAGAACAAACACAACTGCAGAAATATCATAAATTTAGATTAGGTCGAACCGTCCAAGTTCACGAGTTGCAAAGATTCTGACCAAAACGAAATACAGATGAGCTGAGCACCCTACCTGATACGCTTCTCCGTTATATCATGGGATTTATTTCTGCGTGAGCTATGTACTACAACGTGAAAAATAACGACCTTAATCTCAATTAGGTTCCTTTATTATAGATGGGATCGAAAAATATCTGCTCCAGGTGGTTTTTGACGGTACGAACTTATTGCCCAACAATATACTGTGGCGGCTTGATAAAATTTGCAGCGATGGTACAGCTTCAAAGAAGTTATTGGCTCGTATTTCTCAAGTCCATATATGGTTGACTGAAAAAGGCAGTAGCACGAAGTTACAACCAGATTTTACTTCGTAAACAAAAGAGCTCTTTCATATAGATGATGGTTTCATTCAATCCAACTAACAATAAGAAGTTGTACAGAAAATTCATTATACTCACTATATTTCAAAGAACGGAAACTTGATCAAAGGCCATCGAGAAATGAGATGAAACCTCTGTAACTTCGAATAAAGATTTTGATTATGCATTTACGAAATATTTCCATCACCTTAGAATCTATCACCTCTCAATATTTCTGTGATGAGTATCTTAAGCTCGATTCCACTTCGATTTTGGATTGTATTGCGCGGCAAAATCGGGTACCCTATTAATTCCTCAGGAAAACCTCAAGAGATTATGAGATTATTTCATGAAATCTCGTCAACTGTCAGTTCGACAAATTCGGTGCTGATATTCAGCGGGATTTCTATGTGTCTTTTTCTGTTAGTCCTAAAGACGCTAACATTTGACCAGTTAAGTCATAACTCATGGACCAGAGACTCGAGAATCCGTTTGGCAAACTGATAGATGACGAAATTTCACTGAATAATCTCACAATTTGGTGGAATATCTATTTGTAATTTTTTCCTAATTTTATCGAGTTTTTGATATCGTGTGACTAAAATCAAAAGGGCGTATGAGCCATTTTACGCCCTTTTGGTTTTTGAATAACAAAAGGGCGTATGTACATGCTACTCCATGTATAACAAAAAACAAATCGTAATACCAAAAGGGCGCATGAGATACCCCACTAAAATCAAAAAGGCGTATGCGCCATTTTTCTTTATTTTGGCATTCGACTAAAATCAAAAGGGCGTATGAGCCATTTTTCGTTATTTTTGCATTTGGCAAAAATCAAAAGGGCGTAAGCGCCATTTTGAATTATTTCGGCATTTGGCTAAAATCAAAAGGGCGTACGTATACATACTACTCCATGTATAACAAAAAACGAACCGTAATACCAAAAGGGCGCATGAGATACCCCACTAAAAGCAAAAAGGCGTATGCGCCATTTTCTCGTTATCTCGGCATTTCACTAAAATCAAAAGGGCGTATAAGCCTCCATTTTTTGTTGGCGCATAAGCCTTTATGATTTTAGTCACATGGTGTATACGCCCTTTTACTTTTAGGTAACTTCCTATGTGATCCTGTTGACATACGCCCTTTTGTTATAAAATTGACCTTTTTGGCGCATACGACCTTTTCATTTTAGTCACACGATATGTTGAAGGGCCGTTTCCTATAAGAATGGGTTGCTTGCGACCTATGGTTTCTCAGCGACTTTTGTTCCTCTCGACGAGTAGAATTTTTTAGGATCATAAAATTTTTTGACCCCATTTGACCTTCCAAATCGAAACCAAGATCAATTTTACGGGGACATATTTTTCAGGATCTTCATCGATCTCGTCCCGGAGAAAAGCGGTGACACATAATTTATTCAAACCCCGTACAATAGACGTGGCATTACTTTCTGACCCTTTGCGAGTTGTCCTGCAACTTTAATATATGAACGGCTACTTCAGAGACCAGGTTAGTTAACACACGCGAGATTTTTGACTGGTATCAATGTTTCTAACGCAAGTCGCAGAAGCCTTGGATGACTTGTCGGGCGTGATTATATGCGAGCTCTAACTCATTGTGGCGATTCATCTGCGTTTTGTGATGGATAGTAAAAATTGTAGATCGTTAAAGATGATCCGCGCACGGAAAAATGAAGTTCACATGTATTGTTTGACAGTCTATAAGTCAGCCTCACATTTCGGATTTACATTTTAATAAGGAGTGGAAAAAGTTAAAGGTTCTTTTAGCTTGTTTATAAAATATTTGTAGGCTGATCACTGAGATGAAGCAAACGTGAGTTATTGTTATTAAAATTTCATGCTTGGCGAGCTGAGCGACTAGCTCGCTCATTTGCATGTATTTTTGAATTTTAAATCTCTTTTAGAACAGAGTAACACTCGCTTTGATGTTCCTTTAAATCTTAGCTGAAATTCTTCTATATTATAGTAAACATGATGGTAATAAGTTAAGCAGAAGAAATTAAAGGTGGAAAGTTTGCTCGCTGCGCGAAGCCGGAATCTCTTATCGGGAGTTACGGTTCGGCTCGTCTAATCGAAAGACCATCTCCGAAATAACCAGGAGGTGTTAGAATTAAAGGAAAACGTTCTTTGCATTTTTCCCTTGGATACCTTTCACGCCATTTTGATTATCAATATAGATTTATCCGGGGTTAAGATGGAGAGAAAAAATGAGCATAAAATCTGTTCAAAGTTAATTGGAAGATTATTTACAACCTTAAAGAAGGCCTTAGCGAGTCCAGGAATACAACTCGTGTGCGTGATTACATCAGGGTAATAGTATCATTATCCGGTTGCATGACTGAATCTGTTACGCTCTGATAATACATCCTACGCTGTCGTAACGAGCCCGGAGCCTGATTGAAAATTAATACAGCCCAAAAATATCGGATTGCAATTCCGAGTTCGTTAAGCAATTTGACTTCAAGTTGTTGCTCGTTGTCATTGAATGATTCAATTTTTTCTTTATACTCGTGAAATTCTAACGCTTCGAATGAATCCGGAGGTATGTTTGAAGTTTATTATAGATATATTATATTAACAATCGAGACGTCTGAGTGATTTTTATTTCTGATAAATAAACACGTCAAAGATGAAAATGACTCGCTTATATTACATAGGGTTTAATAGTCCCCGCATGGCATATAAAGGAGTTCGTTTAGAATCCACGAATATTCCACTAAAAAATTCTACAGGTGACTTAGCACGGTTTCACAAGCCCAAGGGTAACATTGAATACCAAGTAATTAGGGAAAATAGGCTCTTTGAGCGAACAGCGAGAAAGTGGTTAGCATTAAGCCACACACTTTAACCCGGCTGGATCCCAAGATTAACAAATATATAGGGAGAAGCTAGATGGTATATAAAATATAAATACCGACATTTTTTGGTAAGAGAAGTACCCGTGTCTACGTGTTACCTGCCTTATTTGAGTTGCCGACCTTTACGCAAATACCATTTTTTACCCGATAAATTTTTTAGTTGGCAAATATAGTGCCAAAACTCCCAAGAACTGTCTCCAAGGAAATATGTACTGGGTATTCTACCCCAATTCGACGTACCTCTAGACTTTGACAATACTGATGTCGCTCATTTGTTTTAGTAGACGTAGTACCAGAAGAGTAATTAATCTAATCGCTTCGATGGGAAAATGTATTGAAATTTCGAAGTTTTCGCTGGCAAGAAGTCTTAAGACGCATATAACTTGAAATCCGTCAGTTATATCGGAAAAAGCAATACTACGAGATTTCTCGTTCTTTGTATGAACTTATTGAAAATAAATTTTTCAACATTTTTTAAGCCCTACATCAGGTGTTATTTTGCGGATAAACATTCGGAAGCTGTTTTGCGAAGAATAGGCCACCTTCGGTTGAATTGGAATTTTCACACGATATTCTACGAATAATTACCTGAAGTTCAACACTTTGTGGCAGATGGCAAGAATCTCACTTCAGAAGTTACAATCGTTTGAAGATTCGCGAATGCCAAAAACGAAACGAAAATGGAATAGCAAAAGGATTGTGAATTACAATAGTTACAGCTATTCAAAAAAGTTCTGAATTTCATTTTTGAATACAACAGTATGTAGTTCGGATTTGAGTCGACTATTTCCAAAAGCGGCCATGTTCAAAGTTTTTGTTCTCTCCTCAATAGCAAATAATAAATAACGGTGAAAAAATATGCATCTTGGAGCTGCCAGAATTCTTTTTTCATTTGAACATGGCGGATATTAAAAATAGAGGAATTGAATATAAACTATACTGTATTAAAAAATGGAATGCAGAGTGTATCAAAGCGTACCTGTGATTTGAAGAAAATTATTCTCATGGCGTCTTACATACCCCCTTAATTTAAGATTAAATATTTCTAAGACCGGTCCATTATATCTCGCTAATGTATGTACGTCGCTGGATTAATTAATCAATCAAATCTGTCCAGCGGTAGGAGCTAGCTCATTTCTGCAGCAAGGATACCTCAGGTATTAATTACTCGAGATAAATGATACGCGCAGAGGTTCGTGAGAGTTTTTTTTTTCTTCTTAAAAATTCATGAGGAAATATGGGGCAAGGCGAGAGATTTCGAAAGTTTTGTATCGTATTTTTCCCCCCGCATTCCTGTTTTTCTTTCAAAACAACTCCAGAGTCTCAAAGTTTTTCACACTTCTGTACGAGTATACCTACCAAAAGTTCAAAGATCTTGGGTGAATTCTTCGAGCCTCTTGAATCGACACAAATTACGAAAGCTACTCTTACGAATATAAATTCATTTCGCATAAGAATCCCTCAAAACTCTACCCGTAGACGTGAAAATAAATTCTTGACGATCCTTATGGCATATTTTCAGCTAACTAATTCGCAATCTTTAAAAATACGGTGGAAATGAAGTCCCATTCTTTCACAAGAAGGGATCGAACCCTCTAATGTGTGGGGAACCTGCAAGTGGCGAAGGAGTCAACACCTTCAAATGTATCCGGTTCGTCCTGGATAGTTCGCGGCTGGACTCGTCAGTAGGACCAAGTACGAACGTACCCTGCCCAGACGCAACTTGTTCGGTAGCGGACGTTAGGTATTATTCGGAATCGGTATATATATATGAACCGAGTGTCTGTCCTCGTACTAGCGAGAGAGATGCAGCCAGGCGTAGCCGCGTATTGGGCGAATTAGGAAGTATGTGAGTCCCCGCAATAAAAATAAAAATAATAGTCACGCTGATTCGCCAGAGTTAATTGAAATGCAAAATGAACTAAAACTCGAACGTTTGATGGAAAATAGAATCTTCGTAATAAATAGTGAGCCAAGTAGCTTGATAAATTCGATACTATCATGTGATTCAGTTAATGGAAAGATGAGAAGATATTAAGTATATAGATACTTGATGGTAAAGTGTAAAAAATAATAATGATCAAAAGTTGAATAACGAACTGATCGACTCGTGGGGTGGTAGAAACTCTGTGAAATTAATCACATCAAAGGTTCAGCTGCAAAATCAAAGGCAAGAAAATTAGGTTTCAATCGATATTATGTAGTCAATATCAGCCTTACGAGCCTCGAATGTCTAGCGTGACGTTAGCATTGACGTCAACGGTAAAGATCGTGAGAGAAATAATAAAAATATCCTAAAGTCATCAAACTGATTACCTAATATACGCAGGTATATTTGTAGGAAGGCCTGCAGCAGCCTCAACATCTCTGCCAAATTAAATGTTCAGTAGACGTTTTCTATAAATATAGGAAATAATTTTCTAACTACGTGTTTATCTTACTCTCACACGTGTTTCACAATATGCCACATCCACGATTACGAGTAATTGAAATTCGTTTTTTTCAACGGTAAAATTCCCACTCGTATACAAAGACGAGAATTAAATAGCTTGCAAGTGTTGGCGCAGCAGACGGAGATGCGAAAAACCACACACTCATATTCGAGTCGAGAGCCGCGGTCGTTTGTAATTTTAAAACGAAATCAGTGAGAGAATAACAAAATTTCCAATTATTTAGCAATAAAGTAAAAAAGAGAAAAATAAATACATACAGACATGTATCATCACAATACGCACTTTCACAATCATCCGCGTTCTGTTTGAGGTTAGAGAGGCTCTATCAGTCCATTGGTTCCTACTTAGAAAGGAAGAGGACGATACTGTGAAAATGTATTGTGTTCCGTACATCCGTTCCTGTTCTAAAATTTTCCGAATTATGGATTATCGTGTGCCTATGTTCTATGCGATTGACTAGATAAGGCACTCTGCTTATTACCTTGTTGAGCGGGGAACTTACCTTGCATAATTTTACTCTAATTTGGTTCATCCACCTTGCGTAATACGGCGTAATAACGTAAGACTCGAACGTCGAGAAAGTAATGAAGGAACTTGGTTGCCAACGACTTTCGATCTCGATAGAAAATTTCTGAAGATTTTCGCAACGAAAAAAACATGTCTACACACAAATCTCCCGATCAGAATTCTAAGTCTTCAGAGAAATAGAGCCCTAACGAGATATCTCCACATTCCACAGGGGTGAGCGTGACGGTGGGGTTAACCACCATATCGATTGAGCATACATACGTCTAGTTGAAGACTTCAACGCTTGAAGACACTTTGTGAAGTAAAAGGATACCGAAAGGCTTCAAATAACTTCAAATGACTCGTAACTGAACGACTTGAAATTATTTCAAGTGAGTTAACATCACTTCAACAGTGGTTAACCCCGCGAACGTGATGCTGTGTCATATTACCCTTAGTTTGACCCGAATTTGAAGTTTGAATTTCGATTATTTTTTCACCTTCAGAAAGTAAAACGTGGCGAGTGAGGTTTTCGCGGGTTTAATACGGTAACTTTCTCCGCCGGTCCATTCATGTGTCTTCTAGTTGATGTGGAGTGATAATTAATCATTGCCTTGCAGTAAGGCGGTTGAAACAAATGGGGAGGAAATTAATCTAGCGTAAAAGGTTATCGACTTGGTAATCATTTTCAATAATGTAGCAGGAATGATAAAATTAGGGTCTGGTCGGGGATACCATGTACGTCCCGAAGTTTCGGGCAAGCGACACTCGAGGGAACTACTCCGAAAAGCAATTGGCGAGGGTTGAACAGGCCCTTGGTGGTATCTTTTCGTTAGAAACACAACAACCCTTGCGTGTAGTCAACGTGAGTCAACGTAGTATGAAAGAAATACACAAAGGGGGATGATTCGCCGCGTGAACATGGGAGGGTCGCCTCAATCTTTTCCATGAAAGACGAACGACGCGATAAGCCCTTTTGTCGGTTGATACGTGATGATGTTTACGCCATGGGACCGAGAATAACGATAACGAGGACACCCGGTGGCGTATTTCCACCAAAACCAAAAGTATACCCAATAGGCATAATGATATTTGGTAGAAATTAATTAAGAAAAACTACCGTCTGCCATGATGAATTAAAAGCAAATCAGACCTCTGAGAGGGGTACAGTTCATTGAAAGAAACCATTTGCTAATCCACGAAGGTTTTCCTGAAAAGGCTTTTAACCATTTCCAGTCGATTTAATCCGAACAGCAACATGCGGTCTGTTCTTCATTTTTACGGGCCAATACCATTTCTTGAAGAAAATGTATGAAGAAGGTACTGCAGCATGGGGTATGTTTCACAGGGATATTTTTTTTCCTCCACACATTCGACCACCGGTATCTTCACCACGTGTAAACAGCTTGACTGTAGTATTTGCATTTGCCCAGAAGCTTGGACATAAGAACAAGACATTCTATTGAGGATGCCAATCTAACTTAGGGTGTATGTTGTATAGCCATCTACACAAGATCCATTTTATCAATGAATAACACATCTAGATGTCCGTGCCAAGAACAGTGATTACTTCGGTATTGTGACGGTCATTATAGTCGTAGACTACAATTGCCTATGGTACACTTGAGACTCTAAAAGTTTTGTCGGAATGAGCTGCGAGTAACTTTCAAATAGTACTTCGAAAGAGTGTCCAGTTGTTCTCAGGACCAACTCTTCAGAGGTTTACTCTCACCTGGACAGGCACCCTAAGAGTTTTTCAATAACTCAATTTTATCACAGCAGTTCACTAGTAGTTTGAAGCATACCTAACAAGGTAAAAGTTGAAATTCTCCAGCCAGCGATTCTCACGTTTATTATTCATGGAGTCGAAGTAAAAGCACTTGTCATAAAGACTTGGATGAGCCGCTACTACGATCTCGAATCTTTCAGTCTCTAATTGTTCAGAAAGCAAGACAAACAGCATTTTGATACACTCATTTTTGTTTAAGAAAATTGACTAGCAAGAAAAAAAGGGTGTTCAATTTCGAATTTGAGTAATTCTCGCAGTGGCAAAAAGTTGTCTGTTCCTCTGAAACAGCTCTGACTCTTTTCTGATCAATTGGAGACCGCTTTTCGAACGGGGTTATCAAAATTAGACACATTTCCGGGGAGGGTGGCAACTAAGGTAAATAATACACAGATATCTTGTTTTGGGCCTTTATTCTCCGTTATGTCATCCTACAAATCTCGATGTTAAAAGCCCTCGATCGTACATCATGTGGGGCCACAAGCATAGATTGAAGTGAGCTATGTGGAAACCATATAAACTGACTGTTGACTCGATAGCTAACTCACCACCAGTCTGATCAATCTATCATTTTTTGTACACGCAATCATAAAACTGATTACTTTAATTCGAGAAAATGAAAATTTGTGTATTTTTCAGTGTACGGACTTTGAACATTTGAAAACGTATGAAAAATTGAATATTTTTTGAAAATGTGCGCCAAAATGACAACAGTATTGAGTGGAGTCGCGGAGCCGGACCCAATTTGGACTGAAATTGATACGGAAATTAAGTCAACAAATAACCTATGTTATTTTTACAAAGCTCACTTCAAGCTATGCTGGTGATTACATGGTGTGTGATGCGAGAGTTTTTAATATCAAGATTTGTAGGTGACATTACGTAGAATAAAGGTCTGAAACAGAGTATCCGTGTATTATTTACCATAGTCGCTACGATCCCCGATGATATGTCTAATTTTTACACCCCGGACATACGCATATGTACCCCCTAGTCTGAGTAGGATTACTTAAAATATCGTCCACCTTGGACTACGTGATGAAAAGTTGAAAGTGGATTTGGATAGATTGAAAATAGACTTTTAATATTCTTCAGCGAACAGATGGAAGATATGGAAAAAAATAGTACTTAGATATCGCGCCCTCTCAACTACGGGGAATATTACAAGCTAGATAGTATGAATTAACGCGTTTGCACTTTGATAAATGGTTATCATTGTAATCAGTGTGTGGAATGAGGGGTTTAGAGGGACAGCGAAAAGGGCGAAAGAGCTAGGCGGAGGTGCAATGGTGTTCGAGTAGTGTGCGTGGTTACAATATATGGTAGTAAGGGTCGTCGCGACGGTTCGCGTCGGCGTCGCTCAGTTGACGTCGAACCTTGCGAGCGGTCGGACGACCACTTTACGTCCTGCTCGCCAAATCGTACAACTCTAACTTAAATACAATTCTTGAATATTACGTTCAAGATGATCAACTGGTAGCGTTTAAAAGAAGGAAAACAAAAAAGAATTAATCGTATCATATCCACAAAAATGTTGATAATCGACTTTGCTTAAACGGATTGAAATTTGTTCAAACGAATGTTAATGCTTTGTGTGTGTCAGTACGTCTGAACGTCGAGTAAGTTGGATGAATAAATGAAAAACGACGCCGAAATAAATCGGACAAAATAATCCTGTTATTAAAAATTTGAGGAAACTTGATAAAAACTACGGTACGTCTAAATGTTCCGGGTGTTATCGGGAGAAAAACAATTCTCATCTCCCTCCGTTCGGAAATTTTGATTATTTCATTCCTCGAAGGTTGAACATAATAGCGCAGTGATTTTAATATCGTATCTTTCTTTCTCTGTCTCCAGGAATACCTGAATAATTCTTTCAAGCCATGTAAATACAGTAGATATTATTGAGGGCTGTAATGACCATGAATATGCATGAACATCAAGTTGTGAGGGTAAAAAGTTGGGGTCATTTTAATTTAGCCGCAATCAAGCGCACCTCTTTTCTACAACTGAATATTCCTGTTCATATCTGATTAAAGGGCGATGACAAAATTATAACAGCTCCATATCGCTTGAAATAGGCTTTATAATTGGATAATCAATATTCAGCAATATCCACCCCACACATATCTGAATATTTGATAAATCCCTTGGGGATAACTTAATTTTTAGTACGAATTCAACTCGGTTGTTAAATTTGCGTCATCCGTCGATTCGTCCATATTACAACGAAGCGCAACAGTCTGTTAGCTCGAATGACTTATTGTTACAGTCTAGCGATTCGATTGCTAGAAATTTCTTCCACCGCCGATTTTCAAACTCATAATTGAAACGGATTTTCGAATACCTACGTAAATCATAGTAGACCAAGAAAATCGTTCGTGTGATGAATAGCGGCTGGCTTCTATAACCATATACCAACCGGTAACGAACTTAATCCACCTAGCCTAGACAATCGTTTTGTACCCTTTGTCTAATCCGACTTGAACGGCTAGATTAATGACGTAGCAAATCTACTCTATACGCACCGCCATAACCAGAACAAAGATTTTTCTTCACCCATGAAGCATAGAGCTATATGAATATTTGCATATTCAATTTTCCCCGCCGTATTGTCAACTTCTTCAAAATTTTAAAGTGCTTTTTCTTCTTTTTTTTTCGTTAATTTTTATAAATTGATATCAGATGGTTCTTTCAAGCCAGTCTAGTGAACTTGGAAGAGCGCTTCGTTTAACCGCGTGTAGAAAAGTCACCTCTGTCATCGCGACAAAAATTGATGAATGTTGTAAAAATCAATTTTTGGACGCAGCAATTTTTCGCATAGGTTCTAGAGAGATGCCAGTTGTCCAGTTTTCATAGACTCCTTCCTGATTGAATAATACATAGAAGTATATGGTATGTAACGTATAGGAAGTATGCCATCCATAGAAAATATCCACAATCATTTGATCGACGTTATTGATATTCTGGCAAAAACGTGCGAAGCAGGTTCTGAATGCCACTAAGCTATTTACAGTCTTGACATTAAAGCTGTATTCAGAATTGTGAAGACGAGTTTCATATAGAAAGCAAGGCATGGCTGAATAGGATTTCTTCCACAGCGTGATACAACAGTTTCCACATTATCGACTCGTCAGACTATTCCAGAAGCCTATATTTGCTTATGATTTCGGATATTCCATTGGAAGACATCACAACTCTAATTCCAATTGCGTATTTGCTTGAGACAACAATTTTAAAGAGAAGATATTGACTCGGAACTGGTTCACGGTGCCCCGATATTTGTGCATGGATATTTACCTCCATGAAATGGGATTTGACAATCAATGGGACGGTATTAATCGGCAGGGGTTCACTGGCAGCGTTAATAACGTGAATTATGCATGGAATATACTCGCCGCGTTGTGCCTGGTAAAGAGCTTGCGCAAATCAGTTCGCATCAAGTATCGGTGGGTGTTGATGAACGATCGAGGAACGGAGGAACAGAACACGCAGTTTGTTCGCGCTTGGGTGGTTTGACATAGACGATCGCACAAATTCTCAACCGCGGAAATGCGAGGTTTGTTTAGATGGGAATAGTCGAGTCCTTGAGCAGGTTAATCGGGGAAATTCAGATTCTCGTTTGGTTAATTCTCGCCCACATCAATGTGCTCAGTTTCCAGGAGGAGCCTTTGCGAAATAACAGAACAGGGTGGGATCAGGCACACAGAGTGTTCCGACGTATCGCAAAATGCATCGATTATCGGAAAAAAAAAACAATTTGGCGAGGCGACCAACTATCAATCTCCTTTACAATTCCAAATTCTATATAATCGCATTAGATTCCGAATGATGAATGGTGCGAAATTGTTGTGTTCGGCACTGCGGATGACGACAATTCCTGTTTTGTATACCTCACAGATAAATAAATATCGACGAAGGGATCCATTTTCGTACGCATCACAATGATAGACGAGATATTGCTATCAAACAAAGAAGACAAAAAAACAATTTCATTGTTCGATGCAATACCCTGATGCATAACCTCTCTGTTTAACGTCACTTTAGAAAGACATGGCAATTGTGCTCCACCAAAAATTGCCTCTGTATGAAATTTCATTTTCAACAAAAGCCAAATGCAAACAAACTAAGGTCAATCTGTGACCGTAGTCTGGATTTGTATTCCAAACATGGGTTCAGAATGATTGTGTTTGTATCTCCCAGTTGTATGATTATCCAATGACTCCGCACTCCGCAATTGTTCTCGGTAATATTCATCACCTTATTTTCGGTTCTCAGCAATTTCGCCGTTGTTTTCCAGGGCTTGAAATATCCACGGCGTTGAATTCGGTGCTGAGATTTCTTTGCTTGAGGTTTAATTACGAGAAAATCAACAACTCAACGCGACGATTGATCACTGGGTTGTGTAAATTGAGACTCGTTGAAAAGCTGGGTCGATACGTGTTGCCTACGTCGAGGCGATCCTCAAAGTTTTGTCCAACAAGAAAAAGATTTAGTACGAGTACAATCGGTGTTTCATATTTCTATACGAATTAACGACCGCTAATCTCTTTGAACATCACCGTTGAAATAACTAGACATAGAGCTCAAAGTCGGTCTCAATTTTTTCTGAAACCATTTAAAATCCATTGTTTCCGATCCGAAAAATCTTGATGCTGCATCTCATTCATCGAACAGTTCTCAACATCTTCTCTGCTCGATTATAAACTCTCTGAGTAGATTTCATTCCACAAAACTTGTTTGTATCTGTCATGGGAGTCCCTTTGAACTATATACTTGTTATTTACGAATCCCCTTGCTCACACCACCGCGAGTGCTTAAAGTTTGTGTAAGTTCTTCTCTGAACGGCAAGGAGGGAACTCCTTCTTCCAGAATTCATAGAATGATATTCGACCGAATAGAGAAACAGGGTTGATTAAGTGTCTCATACTTGTATCTTGTTCCGGTTACCGTACCGTGTATGAAAACTGAAAATTTAACATTCATGGCTTGTATTCACGTCTTGTTTTGATTTTAACGAGAAGGTGTAGAAGTTTTGTACACTCCATTGCTTGCCTCCATAACGACGTTAAAGTCTTGAGAAAAAAGGATGAAACTCAATACGAGGGAAGCAATGGTATTTCCTGATCATCCGGTCGCCTTCCTCGTTTCCAAGTTTCTCATGTATCTCGTTCCTTTTTATCCTTCAGCACTTTTTCGTCTTGTTATTATCGTAGAAACACGACCCTTTCGAATGACCGGTTTTCAATTCTCACTGCTTTTAACAGTATTAGGAAATGCGGGAATCAACAGAAAATTTTGTTGTATCTAGTCTATCTTACTTTACACATATGGCAATCCGGAGGGTAAAAAATGAACCATAAAAAAATGGGATTAGAAGCTGGCGTAACGAGGTACTGGAAAATGTACGAGCAGGAAAGCCCGTTTTCTGGGTTCAGAGCAGCTGTAAAATGGTCGTAAATGAACCAAGAAGGTGGGCGACAGGGTCCACTGGTGGAAAGATTCGGTCGTGAATCATTGTGGCCGGTGTGACGAGGCTTGTGTTAGATCTTTGAATGCGGGCAAACAATCTCTAACAAGATTATCTCGCGATAAATACAATTTATGAGGGGGTAAAGCTGGGCTTGGTCTTTGCCAATACCCACTGTGGGTCCTGCAACGAGTGTGCGAACGCGAAATAAACGTCGCGTGTTTTCGCCCGGTGTTTGTCTTTCTTTTTAGTTTTTATCGACCTCTCGCAAGGTCACGGAAAGCGAAAGGAAAAAAGAAGAAAGCGAAAAAAGAAGAAAAAAAGTAAAATAAATCATGGCGGAAAAAGTGGCGTGGTATTACACAAGCCCTGAATTGAGCTTTGTGAGGTCCAGGGTGCTTGATAGATTATCTCTCGCAAATGAAGAATTGAATAAAAAATGATTTCCAATCTCTGGTATAATTAATCAGGACATTACATCGAGCCAAGAAAACTTAAAAAGTTGCTTGTTAATTTTAACAAGCTTCTATAGTCGGACTAACGACCATCGTTTAGAGGCCGGAGTATATGTCTGAGCAATAAAAATGTGTAACGCTGTTTTTGAAGTCTGTAAATATCGACCCAGGACTGGATCTTCAGCTTGCGATAGAGTGGCCCTTTTATAAAAAATGTGGTTCAGGATTTTCGAGCGATCCTTTTTGATGAAGAATCCATTAGGAACGAATTACGATCACTAATGCAATAAACCGAACTTGTAGCCGTTCAACCTGGCCCAGGCTATAAGGGCGTTGAATCCAATTTATTTTCCCGTGTAGAATTCATTCTGCTTTTCACAGAGATTTATTTCATATATAGGTACGCTATTTCAATGCAGAAAAATAGATTGCCTTATAAACGAACAGCAGCGCTACGTAGATTGAAAGGTAATTCAAACGAACAGTAACGACAAACAAAATAATTAATAACGTTTGAGTGAAAAAAAAAAGCTTCCGTTTATATTCATGAATTAAATGAGATTATCCGTAAACCCTGATTCAGTGAAAGGCGGTACATTTCTTCGTGCAGACAATTGTCTCTAAAATTAAATAAAATCAAGATGAAATTTGTGCAATCATTGTAATGCTTCGTGGTGGCGGATTATATTTGGCAGTACTGTGTGCGTGATCGTGTATTGTATCTTCGGCTTCTGCGTGCGTCGTAAAGGTGACAATATGGCCGAAACGACGACGGAGACCAGCCACCACTCCCAAGAAGATATTAAAGGGGAAAAAATCGACCAAGATCTCGCCGGAGAATCAGCTGAAAATTCGGAGCGACAAACGCAGCTAGTCGCGCAGGATAAGTGAGTAAAATTTCAGTAATTTTGTACAAACACGTCTAGTGCTACTAAAATTTATTTGATCGTCATTAGCAATAAACCACCAAACGGCTCATTCTTTTTTCAGTTTCCTCTACTTTCAACGATATATAGCTATTACGAAAAAGAAACGAGTCACTTTTCTAGACGAATCGGCATTTTTTTCCGACATTCCACTACAAAAATCTCTCGAATTACATCAAATAGTCATCCCTCCGAAAGGGCAGCGCTGTCATCGAAGGTTAAGTGGTGCCTCGATCAAAAATAAGGTTTTATCTTTGATTGATTCGCAAGACTCTACATTACGGTGATAACTTTTTGATCTCAAATCCCAAATTTTCGGCCTCACCTCAAAATTCTGTAGTTTTTAGTATTTGAGCAAGCCGCCCAAAATTTCGGAGCGATTGAACAATTTAGAAAGGTCGCTCAAGAATTTCGAAGATGATTCCATTGATAAAAAATCGATGTTTTTTTATTTTTTCATCCCGACTGTCACCCCCAAAGTATCACGAAAGTAGTGTCTCGGTTATCGAGGATTTTTTGAGTCGCTGATTCCGAATCTGTGGCTTAGAATTCCAAATTCAAAATGGGGGTCTGATATAAATATTTGAAGTATTCGAATGTTCTGGATATGGGTGGTATAAATGTTTGGAATTTGTGAAGTTATACATTGGCATCACGACGTAGAGTCCTGCGAGATATCCAAACGGAAAACCTTATTTCTGATTGAGGCATCAGTTGGAGTTCGATGACAGCGCTGCTCTGTTGGAGGGTTGATTATTTGACCTAATTCGAGAGATTTTTGTGGTGGGAGGTTGAAAAAAAGAATGCGTAGGAGCATGAATATCATTGTGTTTGTTTTCTGCTTTCAAGCGACTTATGTCTCTTTTCTTGTCTAGTGATTTGACCCTCTGTGTGAGAAACGAAACACAAACAAAAACTTTTTGGCTTTGGCTAGAGGGGATATTTTGACTTTCGGTTAGTTTCGGAGTGCTGAGTAAAGTTCAACTTGACGTTTTTGTCCGACTACGCTTTAAGAGGCTTATAGCAGCTAACCTGGCTATATTTCATAAGAAAGATAGGTGTACACTAACCACCCGGGCTCCCCGCGACGACTCATTGCTGTCTAGGGAAATTCAGCCAACTCCACATCCCTAGGGAGGCTCAATCCTACCTTCTGTGAGTGAGCTGGTTATGCAACGTTATGCAAGGAGTTGCCCAGCACTCAATGGAATGAGAACTCTTCGGGGAAGCTACCTAGATATATTTCAAAACCTCACTGTGCTATACTGTACTACTTAATTATAATTTTAGTTACGTCTATGAAGATCTGACACGATGTCATTCTACCGAACATATCATTTTATGAAAACATGGTCCGTTGTAATGCAAAAATTCCTTGATTTATTGCGATTAGAAATCAGGAAGGTAAATTACTTATGAAATCATCCAGAGGAAAGAAGAATCGTAGTGTCCAACTGGAGCGCAAATACTTGAAAAAGGAAACACGAATAAAAATTTTTACAATTATTCATAAATCTTTACGATCCGTATATAGTCGAAACCGAGACCGAAAACATTCATTAAATGCCTGGTGGGATTAGACCCGAAACTGGAACCTTTATTTAAACTCGCATGGAACTGGAACCTTTAATTGAACCAGAACGGTTATTTTTAATTTTCTCCGTTTCCCACTCGGTGAGGCTTATTGTTAGTTTGACGAACAAAAGAGAAATGAAGGACGCAATTTTGCGGAATTTTGACGAAACCGAACACCTTACCAAAGGTTCCGGTGTAACTGAATCCAAAACCTTCACATAACATTTTCATTAGATTGTAACCGAAACTGTATTACTTTTCCGCTTTCATCTCTGGCTGAGGATGAAAATCGTCGAAATCTGTGTCCTCAGAACTCGCAACCCTGCACCTTCGTTATTTGTGGAAAATGCTGTCGCGTTCGCGTCTAGATATTTCACAATAAAATATATTCATTCAACACATGGGGTATTTCGGGTCAAATATAGGTAACGAGCCTCAGACCAAGAAAACCCTTTAGACCTTCCCGTAAATTTTTATCAAAGTTAAATTCAGGCTAAATGCCCCATATACGATCTAGATTTGAATATTCAAGTTTGTGATTGTGTATAATAATTACAATTACATTTTACATTTAAACATTGAATAATAACAGCCCTTAATTATTCTTACGTTACCCAACCAATATCATATAAAACGGTGTCATAATTCTAAAATAAATTTGAAAAAAAAAAACATTTTTTCATTTGTATCTGGGGGACAATAAATTTCCAATAATGCCGAGAGCTTTCACATAAATTAGGTAGAACCAAAAATATACTACGCCATATTTTCCTAATTCGAAATACGAAACGGAAATTTGTTGAAAAAGTAATGGATATTATTCCCCAAGAATTGATAATTGCAAATGTCTAATAATGATCGTAAGCTATTCCAATTTCGAGAATCTTTTCGGAACAGGTAGATTTATAAATAATCAGAGTTTGGGGAACTTTTTAGAAAATTTTTCCAAAAGTTTTTGAAGAAAATAATCAGATATATATTTCTGTCAATGGACTAATAGGTTGTATCAAGATCGATGTTTTACTAGATCATTTATCTCTGAATCATTGTTGTAACAATATAGCATGATTGATAAGACCGATAAGATCGAAGAATAAAAAGAAGGTGAAAATAACTAAAAACGAAGAAAAAGTCGAGGACCAATTGGAACGGATGTGTACAACAGAGATTGCGGGATCTCCACGATTCCTCAGGGCTGGATATAAAAAGCTTTACATTTCGTTGGATTATAAGAATCTTTGATCTTGAATCGCGCCAAAAATTTTCACCTTTGATCCACAGAAGGAGTCGACTTTATTTTCCATAGACTATTTGCAATCCTGCCACGCGCAGGGTGCGTCTAATATGGACGTCGCGTTGCCCCTTTACCATTCCAAAGCGAGGTGATGAAAGTACCTACTTGACTCTCACTTTCGAGGAGCGAAGCAGCTCGACGTTGATAACTCAATTAAAGTCGGCTAATACTCGCTTTGCTCCGTGAAATTTTCGTGAAAATTTTAAAGACTCCACGGGGTTAATTTGCCACCGAAAAACCGTCTGAATTAGATCACCGGGTTATCTTCTTCAGGATTCTTGCACTTCACAGTAAAACGTCACAAGCCTTATAAATGGGACCTCTAGTCATTCGGCTACAAAGTTTTCCAAAATTGTTCTGTCCAACATCTTCGCCCCCTATAGTTGCAGGGGACATGGCGGAATGATTGTCATGATAATAAGAGGGTTAAACGAAGAATGTTACGCGAAAGTGTTAAACATGACTGATAAGATTAATTCACAAACATCGGGTCTATAGTCCATTTCAGGAATTAAGTCGGGTCACTTTGAGATTTAATATCAGCGAAGACGAAAAAATCCCAGAGTTTTAATACGGAAAGATTTTCCGAAAATTTTCCTACATTTTTTACTCTTTTCTCCTAGCCTCCAGGAATTTCGTTAATATTATCGATTCATTTCATTTCCATGATAAATTGTTCGGTTGAATATAATCGGACTGCGGTATTACATCAGCGCGACCATCTTCCTTTGTCCGTTTTAATCGAATACGATAATGAATCAACGACCTCACGGTGTTCTATATAGGTATACACGTACGTACGAGTACTGGGGGCACTTTATCAAAATTGGTAAATCTGATATTCATCGAGATACAAACAAGTATAACATATATATTATAGCATTACGTAGCTCGCCTTTAAAAAAGTGTGGTATTGAAAAAATATTAAATTTTTATATTTTCAAAGGGTATTTGTCTCGTTTCGCTAAAATCGTTCAATTATTTTCCAGTCCATCGACGACACTGAACGAATTTTAGGAAAACTGTGCAGAAATATTTAAAACAATTCATACAACTATTGACAAACTTTGCAAGTTTTTACAGAATTGATTTTAGAGATGTGTGATGTATTTCTTTCCTCTTCTAGATCCATAACAACTACATAATTATCTGCAACGTACTAGTCAGTTGGACCTCAATGAACGAAAGCGTTAAAAATTAAAATATGAAGAACTGAGAAATGATGTAAGAGTACAAAAAAGTGCGAATTCTTGTAAATGATTCCAGAGACCGTAAACTTTATCTTATCGCCTGTCTTTAGCAACTAATTAGAAACTCTATTTTTCAACGCTAAGGTTAGATAAAGAAAGCTTCAAACGTAGGACCTAGCCTTGTATATGTACGTGTGGGCGAAAAAGTACGCGGTAGAGATGCAAAGCAGGCATATCTCGGTTAAGTTGAACATCGGTTTCCACGGGCCGTCGTGTCGTGACTGTTTAATTAACTTTCCTAATTAATTCATACCTACGTACGTCACGGGTAACGTCTACTGTTTCTGAAGTCGAACGGAAATTAGAATGGCGCATGGAAAAACATGGGCTAATTTTCAACCAGCAGCGATCAGCATCAGTCAGCGGTCAGCAAAGGCAATTACTGCGATTCAATTTTCGCCAATGCAAAACTACAAGGCGTCAGTTCAAAGGACAATTCTTAGAGACTCGTAGAACATCCCAAATGAGCAGCTCTATCAATTACGGTTCTCGGACTAATCGACTTTTCCAAGTTTTCGTTTGCCATTTTGTCAAAGCAGTTCAGCGGTTCTAGTCTTTTCAACTGTAATCAGGCAAAACCTAAGATTGGTGTAATTTTCCCTGCAGGCAGAGAAAAATGGAGGCTGAGCCAAGGGGAGTTTGCAAAATCGAGAAACATTGTTTACTTGAGTAATTGTTGTAGTATAAGAAGGAAGAAGGAAAGAAAATAAATACGAAAAGTCTGGTATATGAGGTAAAGCGAGGACAGAGAGTTTACAAAGGTATATACGTATAAGGCGAGATCGCGCACACTTAAGTTCTCACACTGGTGGGAAATGGAAATGTAAAAGGCACTTAGCACAGAGTAACAACTAAGCCTGTGAACGCCTTGTGTAGAATTCATCCCCCGTTTCAACCACTTTAAAGTGGTTTAGTCGAGATGTTTTTCGATCTGGTAATGCTGGCCAGAGCCTTAATTTTTTGCTCTTATACTTCTCCTTTTTAGGCAAGACCATTCGTGACCGGGAGAAACGTCAGATGGTATACAAAATCCTCGAATAAACTTTCAAACTTCCGTCACTTTGATCTTTTGGACAGATTAGTTTACTCGGCATGTTTGACATCGGCGTCATAGGTAATTTAGGGTCCCTGAATAAATCAGATCAAGTAGACATGTGATGTGATACGTTTGATTTCGAGGGACTGATCGCTGTACGCCATCCTCCCGTGCGTCGGTTAATGAGAGATAGTTATAAGATGTGCCGCCAAATTTCCATTTAAGTTAATGATAGGGGAAATGGCCGATATAAGATGTTTCCTGAAAACGGTTTATAACATTTCATTAAACTATGATAGACGATGGCTCGCAAAGTCGGACTGTTACCTGATTGTATACTTAAAAAAATTAGCGAACTGGTGTAGTAAGACTGAGTATCCCAATTCAAAAAAACCCTCTGGGACAGGCCGGTCCTCCATAAATAGCCCCTTATTGAATAGGAATTGGAGATGCAAAGTCCGAGTGTAGTTTGTCGTTCGTTACTCAGGATCAATTAAGTTACGAGAGTTGGGTAAGAGATTTGCCCGAAAACGGATGCTGCAGAAGGTCGTTACGCAGTTTGTCTAACTGTCGTCAATTACTGTCAGCCAAATTATTGTCGAAGATACTAAATTACCACGAAGACGAGACTCGGTACGACGTGATGTTTCTTGCCATTTCCAAATGGTGAACTATACCTACACCGAGCATCGACTCCTCCGAACGGAAATAGGAATCAAAACGGGAATGGGAATGGCAATGGGAATGGAAATGGAAAATGAATTTCACAGCCATCCCTGACATGAAACTCTTCAACACACGCCCGATCATCAAATGGCAGTGTGATACGCTTGCGCCTTCGCAATCAACTAGGAGAGTACAGTGGGGTGCAAAACCGAGTCTATACACTTTATTAGTGATATGTCCATACAGCATGTCACTTTTGTCGCTTATGTACAGGATATTGGATCTCTATTTCAATCCCGTAAATCCATACATCGTATCGAGTCAGAAATGATGAGGTTTTAGAGACTAGATTGCGTGCTGCTGCTATTTTATTAAATTTGTATTATTTGATTTAATTCAATGCCAGTCTTTGGATTCATTACATATTTCCATTGAGGAAGAAGACACTCTTGTATTCCTTTATTCTACTCTATATCATCTTTGCGAACGGCAAAAGAGCATAATAATTATGCTAGTAATACATCGTAATATCAAGAAATCATTTCAGGAGGTATGTAGACATTAGGGTTCATCATTTATCGTCCATTATTTTTAATTGATTTTTTATTAATACCCATGGATATGCCTACGGTGCGATTTTTTTTAGCGTGGCCCATCGCAAAAGTATTTTTCCCATTTGATTAACATGGGAAAATCGCTTTTCTGCAATTTGATCTTATTTTACAGCTTGAAAAATTGCTGCATCGTTGTAAGGTCTTGTTGAATGTATACAATAAATGTCAATGACTGAGTAGCAAACGGAAATTTTTTTTTCTATCGAATGCCAGTGAACGAGAATAGTGACGAGAATAGGACAAATCGTCACTATTCTCGTTCACTGGCATTCGATTAAAAGACATTTTCCCCTTTGCTACTCGTTTATTGACATTTATTGTATATATTCAACAAGACCTTACAACGATGCAGCAATTTTTCAAGCTGTAAAATAAGATCAGATTGCAGAAAAGCGATTTTCCCATGTTAATCAAATGGGAAAAATACTTTTGCGATGGGCCACGCTAAAAAAAATCGCACCGTGGGCGTATTCATAGGTATTAATATTTATCTACCTCATACACTAACCTTTTCACGAGTGCGACGGCAAATTAAAAATATGAACGATAAATGATAAGCCCTAATGTACATATTAGGCGGGTAAATTCTTCTCATCATTCTTATACGAACACAAACTGTACGAAAACGATATCTTTATCAATTTGCAGGTATAACTTTTGCGTAAATATATTGGAATATCTCTGTAGTCATTCTCCATTCGTTATTTCGTCGTGTTTTTCGCGATTTTTGCACTTTAAATGCTTTTTGCCATTTTCACATTATGCGACATTGGTCATAACTTCTAAA
This sequence comes from Tenthredo distinguenda, assembly GCA_947538915.1. NCBI lineage: Eukaryota > Metazoa > Arthropoda > Insecta > Hymenoptera > Tenthredinidae > Tenthredo > Tenthredo distinguenda. Next base: position 5,619,378 of record OX384538.1, read on the forward strand.
CCGTTTCTTATCTCACACTTGTTAAGGGGTAAACATTTTTCTTGTTCATTATGGAATGCCGTAAAAATCTTTTCCAGACAAATAAAATCCTGCCCCAAGACATGAGAGCCTCAAACTGGTTCTTAGAAAAGATATCTTCGTCACTTTTGGGTCTCGGAATTTTTTTTTTTTTTTTAATCGGAACAACGACATGGAGACATAAGTTGTTGTGAAATGGAACCGCTTGTGGTTATTTTTTTTCTTTTCAATTTGTTATTCGTCAACCGCAACTTGTAGCTGATTTTTGTCCAACTTTGATGAAAATAAAGAAGCTATTGATTTAATCCCACCAAATATTGTAATGAGAATTTTACGAGCACCGAATGTTTGGAGATTGGCTTGTGAGTACATAGACGTGAGTGAGTAGAAGTCAGCTGCGAGAAAGAACGTCTAAAGAAAGTGGTTTCATGGATAAAGGATGGGTTTGGTATTCGTAGAATTGTAGGTTTGAGATTAAGGCAATTACGCGGGCCGTAACCGAGCAATTCTCATCTCCTATGCCTCGTTACCGGAGGACATATATTAGTCTTGATTCTGGATAAGGATGGGGAGAAAGCCGCGAGTAAATAACACGAAAATCACATTATTTTGCTCGCAATAATTCTCATCAATTTTAGTACCGATCAGCGTAAATATGAACGGAGGATATACCCGTGGGGCGGGGGGTAGAGTAGAAAGAAATATTGTACAAATAACCTGATTGATCACAATTTATATTCGGCTCTATTTTTCACGTGGATGTATTATACGTTAATCAAGTGACGAAAAAAAAAAAAAATAATTTACCTGATACTGGCAAAACATGGTACGTAATAATTCGAAATTATTTGAGATTTTATAGACTGCAACTTTGCCATACATAGATTGATTGTACCCAAGGAAAAGTGGTTGCCGTAGGCAGGAGGTCGTTCATCGAAAACGATTATTTTCAAGGTTTACGTCTATATATAATCCTTTGATCAAATACACACATATGTATCTGTATTGATGCGGTGAATAGATTAGCAAGAAAAATCTGTTTCATTCGATGTGCAGATAGGACGAGGGTGGGAAAAATGTTTTTGGGATTTTTATTTTGTATAGAAAGATTTATGTGACAGAGAATTTTTATTGAAAGCTTAAATTTTTTCTTTCTTTTTTTCTTAGCTATACAGTCTGCCGAAATGTAGCACACTTGGTTACCAGGGCATTATCGAACGCTTATTCCAGTCACGTATTTCATCGTATTTTTTACAAGCAAATAATAAACCGTGTATATACGGTGTTTGAATGTAAGCGAAACGGATACACTAGTGACAGGGTATCCCATTGTAACCGCCCCACAGAAATATCGCTTTCTCTCTTCAAAATCCATAAATAATTCATCGACTAAAGTTACCCACTTTTGAAGGGGACGTGCGGGATCAGCGACACAGATTCTCCTTCTTTTTTTCTTCTTTCTTTATGAAAGAAACCCTAAGGTATTGAACTTTTAAAACTTGATAAACTAAAAAATTACCGAAGGATGCAAAACGATCTACATACGTACTTTTGCCATAAGACGAGATTACGACCAGCCACAAATTCTAATCATAGCAAAATCGCTAACGATTTTCAATTAAGATTCTTGCGCGTTGGTGTGACCGATCTTCACTGTTCCGCTAGTTAACTAGAAACCTTAGAGCAAATGAGGTGAAGTTTCCCACGCCGTTAAACAATGGAGATATACGTCACGTCGGTAACAACGAAGAAATCCCACCGGCCCGAAGAGAAAACAAGGTGTCCTCCAAAAAGCACCTCACGCGCAAAAACCTTTCGCCAAGTATATTGATGTGGTCATCACCTGAAACAAAACGACTTCCTTCAAAAAAGTATTGAAATCTGGCACTACCACCAAGTACGTACAGCGTCATTTTTTTTTTCTCCGAGCAGGAAATTAGGCCTCAATATTTGATGTACGCATATATGTCCCATCTATAGCCTGCTAGTGTGCTGATGTAAGCAAGCAGCATACGTACTCATGAGAAAATCGAAAATTGAACTTCTTAACGATTTGAAAATAAATTGAAAAACAAAAAAAAATTGGAGGTATGCTGCTGTTCAAATTGCTATGAGAAAACATTGACGTAGCTCAATTTATATTTCCTTGTATTTTTTTCTAAGCAGGCGCGCCAAGTACCACTACCTCCAATTTATTTTTTCAATTTATTTTTAAATTGTTAAGAAGTTTAATTTTCGATTTTCTCACGTATGTTGCTTGCTTACATCAGCACACTAGGCAGTTATAGATGGGACATGTGCGTACATCAAATACATATTAAGGCCTAATTTCGTGTTCGGAGAAAAACAAAAATGACGCTGTACGTACTTGGCGGTAGTGTCAGATTTCAATACTTTTTTGAAGGAAGTCGTTTTCTTTCAGGTGATGAGCACATCAATATACTTGGCGCAAGGTTTTTGCACGTGAGATGCTTTTTGGGGGATTTCACTATTTTTTGTACCGTGCCAGTTTAAAATTTACTTTTGCTTTTAACGTATCGTATCTAAACATGTACTCGGCGGTAGTGTCTGATTTAAATACTTTTTTGAATAGAGTTTTTTGAGATGATGACCACAACAATGTACTTGGCGCAAGGTTTTTGCGCGTGAGGTGCTTTTTAGGGGGATTAACCTATCGCGACTATTGGTCATATCACCACACACACAGTACTTGAATTAACGTAACGTGTTTTGAATATACCTACAAATGCTAGTGCAAGGCAAAACTGAATCCACTTCGAATCAAAGAAAGTAATTAATCCCGTGCCCAGTCCAACAGACGGGACACGGTAATGAGCCATGAAATAGGGTATTAATTCTAATAAATTTTCCGAGTTCGTATAACCGGAAGTACGGAACGGATGTATCTAGTCAGCATCAGATTGTCTATCTATTTCAGTTCTTTTGGCTAACTCTAGTGGCCGACTAGAAAAGCTCCCGGACTCGAATAATGGGGGGAAACTTCGTTCATGATGAACCTACGAGGAACCGACAGGAACTTCTCTGATTGGAGTTAAATTTTTTGCTCATAACCATAGCTTCACTTCGTAGCGATAAGCTAGCCGAGAAGATATTCGCACTCACAGCTGCTGAGTCACGAAATATATCGTTCCCTCACAATTGCCAGAGGTGAAAGGAAACAAAAAATAACATTTTTTCATCCTATCGCAGCGTATCCCTTTATCTTATATTCTATCTAATTCTATATAATTATCTCAAGGGTTAACAATGTTTAAATGACATCTTATATCTTAAATTGGTTTCAATACAAAGCTTCATGATGAAACATGTGTATAGTTCTTATATATTTGTAATAGGAATAAACCGTACCTTTAATATTGTTACTTGCAATAAAGCTCCAAATTGAAACCTGCTACCCTGAAGAGAGCTTTGGTAAATAGGCATACATGTTATCAATATATCATCAGAACGGTTATATCCCGAAAATTCAGAAAACGATTTCAGAATGGGTGTCGTTTCACCCAACTCGAAAGATCCACCTAGAACTATAATGTAGTGATAAACATTTTTAAACTAGCGTCACATAAATTGAAGAAATATAATATATTTTCAAATAAATTCATCCGAAAGTTCAATGTATAACATTTTGGATCATAGTTTGTGCATTCTTCCATTATATGTACTTTTTTATGTAATTTATGTGAATTAGTTGATGAGAGTTATTTATCCTAACCTCAAAGTCTTATGCAGAACAGATATTTATATTGCTTGCGTACGCACCACTGTGCGCACGTGGGACTGTATTCCGTAAGCCATAGACCAAAAGCATTACATTAATGTCGTATAGACCACGATACCCCACTTGAGTTTACTCTCATGTAACTTTCGTCTCATACAGCGACTCTCTATGTCATTTATATGCGCGTAGAACTGAGAGCGGAGCGAAAAATCAGGGCCGGCGATGACTTTTATTACTCGTGAAACTGACTATTTCAAATAATACAAACAAACATATCTCAACGCTCCGAGCACCGATCGCATTGATCTTTGACTCAAATGAAGGGGATTTTGACCCTTAATCTTGACCTAAATCGTCGATCCTAGGATACTACCAAATACGCTAGAATACGCTAGGATATATAAAATATTTTTCCCCCACTCCGTCAAAGTTGGGTCGGTGCGGTGTATATATACTCGGTCGAGCGCGCTACGGTTTTCATATTTTTGTCTTTTAATATACTTCTACCGAGTCTCTTGATCCGTAACCAGCTACGAAAGCTCCGGATGCATAATCGCCAAACTTTATAACGCATTCGGTACAAACTTCAGCATTCATATTACCGCAAGTATTTCTGCTATCACACTATCCTTCCTTGAATCCTGGGAGACGTGCTCTTTGGCTCTTCAGGTATAAAATCTCACTTCAAGTCTCAATTTACGATAAGTGAAAAGTTGAAAGTTCCCTTTCCTCCAGACGCACAGTCTGTATAATTGAATTTTGTTCAATGATGAAGTGAATATAATGATATTGGAATTTAGGAAATGTACGTAATACCAGGACAATGGCGGAAGCGGATTCCAAGGATATTTCACCTGAATGGCGAAAGGTTATATCATTCCACTCTATCGATATTTATTTTTCCACTCAAAATAAATTGTTCGCTCTGTTGCACCCGTATCGAACAACTTGCATTGGAGTAGGAACGTTGAACTCTGTTGATCCCAGAGTAAAACTCGATATCCTCAACTGGTGTCGGCAATCTTTGCTCGTTGTACTCTTCACGAATACATAACTATGAACTCTTGTTTGGCAACGATCCCACATTAGATTTTATGCTCGTCCTGGATTCGAACTACTATAACTCCTATGTGTACAAGAATCTTCCTTCGTATACCGTATCTTCTGTAAGAGTTTAATACTCAAACTCTTTCAGTTATTCTATTAGTCTTTAGATCTTTTTCGATATTCGCAATATCTCGGAACTAAATGATCCGAAATTCATCAAACGCCATGCAGTTGAAATCCTACGAAACTGAATGGGAAAATATTCCGATAAAATTAGGAAAGAAAAGGAACATCAATGATAATCTACTTTTCAAACCACGAAAATGATGTCTGTTACAACGTGAATGAATATTTTCAACCTCATTAAAACAAGGGATAAAAATGAGGATATAATATCGGTTTTCCCTCGTTTTATCGCTCGATTAACGCGTATGTATTCTTCCCTGGTAAAACGAAGGCAATAAATATGCTTGGAGTCGAGTGGCTCGATGGAAACTAAAAATAAAGCTTTTCGCAAGTTGAAAGAGGCCGGAAAACTTAAAACTCTGGGGAGTTCATAGGCAGCGTAAGCTCTCCTGGGTAATGGGTCGATAAGATCAAGCGACAACGGGGTGTGGTGCGGTGGTGTAGTTTCCTGTCGAGTGCAAATTCGTGTTGTGATCATTGCAGTGCAAGTCTTCTATTTGCTCTCAGAAATAATAAAAATCCATTCAAGGCACGTGGGAAGGATTTAGCCTGGGTCGAAATCTGAAGAAACCTGGGCCGAGAATTCGTTGTACTTAATCCCAATCCACTTTTGGTTTGGCCCCGAATTCTATCTTTTCAAAAATGTACATCAAGTATTTTCTAGATTCAAAAATTGGTAAGTAAAATGTCGCCAAGCTGAACGATCTTTCACTGTCGAACTCACTTTGATTCCAAATTTCCTTTAACGCGATTATCATCCCTTGGGCCCTTTGACCTCTTTGCTAATGAAATGCTAATGAAATGCTAATGAAGATAATTAGATTCGTATAATGGGTCCCAATTAGTGGGCAAGCCTAATAAAATTGAAGAATAATTTTCGAATACATTTTTTCAGATATAATCATCCAGGTATTTGCTAGGTAGTCAACAATTGTTCAGATCTTATTGTTAGACTTCCTCAGTATGCAAAAGCTTGGGGAGCAAATGGCTTCCTTATGTAGCCACAGAAGAGTTTTCTGAAGTCGGAGGGGCATAAGAGAGGGTTAATATTTGCGAGACTGGCTCAGATCGTCACGCTACAGTTATTTCTCAAGAGATAAATAGATAGATAGGTATCATTCTTCATTGTGCCCTGAGGCAGTATAGTCCCCGAAAGGAGTCTTTCAAAAATAAAATTTTAAACAGAAGAGTGAGTCATGAAAATGAATTTTATTTACGAATTCAGGATCCATATCGTGTAGCTAGAACAGTTCAGTGGTCATATCCGTTAACATCAGATATTGATAATCGATTTGCAGTAGTTATATTATGTAGTATTTGCATAGTTTTTTTTTTTTTTTTACATATCGACGCCGGTTTAACTAAATCTAATGTCCGAGAAGTCAGTGTAACTAGCCATAGCTAATGACTGGCATTACTCAAGATGAACCTGCTCTGCTTGTACTTATAATTGAGGAGTTTGATGCAAGCAGGGCACCTTGAGTCTATATGTGCCCTTATTGCATTAATCTGAAGGATGATTCACAAGAACGCAGCACACCTATTCAAGTTCGAAGAACAGTCTGAAATGAGCCCAAATGCGATCTTCCCAAGAATGGTATAGGTATAATTAATGCTTCCTGAGACTATTATCTACCCGGTAAAAATATTTAGTTAGTATGCAATTCGATAAATCGGTTTGAAATTATATTTCATGGTCAATTGAACAATAACACAATATTTATTCTGCCCCTAAGGCCATAGGGGGATAAGAATGGTGAATCGGGGCTGGAAATATATTTTAATCAGACTTTGAGGATATATAGAGAGGTTCACTGGAAACTTGCCTACCATAGGGCGTGGCAAGTTTCCAGTGAACCTCTCTGTATAGGTACTGATAAAATACTGAGATCCTGGAAGTTTCAGATCTCTATCTCAATCAGTTTACGAGAAAAAAAATGAAAATTGAAAGATAAAAAATGTAAAAACTTCTTCTCAGGATTGACTTCACCCATTGATATAAAAATTGAGAATGTTTTCGAGGCTGATAATAACTTTTGAGAAAAAAAAAGCTATAGTATAGTTTTATAAGATCCTTCAAAAAAATAGTTTTTTTTCCCTAAATTCTGTTGTCTAACTATGAAACAATTTTGGCATAATTATGAAACTGGTTTTTTTTTTCAAGCCTTATATGCTACTCTATAACATATATTTTTTCCAGATTTTTTATTAAGGTATGCCATAGTAGTAAAACATAAAAACCATTTTCTAGCTCGAATAATTAGTTTATTTCGATGTTTTTAGCTGCAATTCTTCAAATGTAACACATATCATAAAAATTTGTAACTATTGAAAATTATATACTTTGTAATAAAAACAATAACCACAATTTTTTCGTAAAATTAAAAAATAAATAAACAATTATATATTAACATGAATAAATATGTTTTAAAATGACTTTAAATTATGAAGCTTCAGTATTTATACGATTTTCCGTCCACGCGCAGCGTTCGCAGTTGCCAAATCCCGCACCGCTCGTATAGCGTGCGGGAAAGTCATCTTGGGGACGTCCAATCGTGTGGCTGATTTCTCGGGTCACGCGGTTGAGCCGGTGGCGGCACCACACCGTTAGCGGGCAAAGCGCTTCTGTTTGTCTACCTATATCTCGTAGTCGAATTTTGCGCACCTTATTTAGAAAAATAGTATGTGCAACAAGTGCGCATTGGTGATCCCCGCACTTGTGTGATTTTCATCAACTCGTGAAACTTCACACTCGTGCGGAGGTCACCAACTTTGCGCACTTGTTGCACAATGTACTATTTTCATCAATAAAGTTGAATTTGATTCTATTTATGTCATAATATCATAAAACTATATAACTACTAGAGCTTTATAATAAGAAGTTATTTTGAAAAATGAGTGACAAATTATCAGAATATGTGTTACATTTAAAGAACTGGAGCTATAAACATCAAAATAAACTAATTATATGATTTAAAAAATGGTTTTTATTTTTTTCTACTACGGTGTACCTTATTAAAAAATCTGGAGAAAATTAATGTTATGGAATAGCATATACGGCTTGAAAAAAAAAAATAGTTTCATAATTGTGCCAAGATTGTATCACAGTTGAATAACGGAATTTAGGAAAAAACTATTTTTTTTATGGATCTTATAAAGCTTTTTAGCTGTTTTTTTTTTTTTTTTAGAGTTATTATCAGCTTCAAAAACATATTACATTTTTAGATCAATCGGTGAAGTCAGTCCTGAGAAGAAAATTTTCTATTTTTTAATTTTTATTTTTTTTCTCGAATACCAATTGAGATAGAGATCTGAAACTTTCAGGATCTTAGTATTTTATCACTACCTACATATCCGCCAAGTATGATTAAAATATCTTTCCGGGGCCGATTCACCCTTCTTATCTCCCTATGGCCTTTCTGAGCTTTATTACTATACGGTTTCCCTGCCAGTGTTGGGATTAGTGATGCAATATTCTTCGTGAATAGTAGCGGCTCTAAGATTTTCTAACGTATCCAATGGTAAATGTTGTAATTCGATGCAATTTTTCGCAATAAGGGCTTATAGCTCGTATTTCAACAATTTATTGTACACCATTGGTGATATTTGCTTTTGCAGTCCATATATGAGGTTCGGTTGGCGTCGTGACGGAACATGCCTGGAAAAAATATGGCTTCCAACTATCCATAGTTTGATGAATGGCGCGTTGTTCTCAATTATCTCGAAAAGTGATAATTCACTGTACATGCCCTTATTGCATCTTCAATAGTAAGATTTATCGCTTCTGCACATGTAACAAGTACAACTATTGCTAATACATCGTACGAATTATTCCACGAACTACTAGAGTTACAGTTTATTATGCCATGGGATGGGTCCCTTGTGGCTAGAAATGCGAGTACATGAATAGATGCCACAGAATAACTACGACCACGACCACTTCCACAAAAGAGGAAGAGGGTGAAGGAAAATTCAGCAAATCCCTGCAATTCTTGTGAATACAATATACAAACCTGAAAGGATTTTATGACAATAGAGTTGAACAGTAGAGAGCGTTGGTCACGTCGAGAAAGCCAACTTCAGAAATTATTCAGGTGTTATCACATTTGACGGTAGATATAAATATCGAGGGCTATAAACTTAGGGGGGAAAATGGAAAAGACGAAAATGAAGAGAGTACAGAGCAAACAGACACCCGTCTAAAAATGAAGCCTGATAATTCCAACCCGCGAGTGTATTTAAATTCTATTATTGCTCTAATCAAGGTCCTAGAACTATTTTTAAACTGAATTTGTGAGAATGATGCCGCATGGCACCTAATCAGTGACTGTTTACTTGAATTTGTACTTGAGGATTATTGATGTTTAATTGAATCAGGCAGCGAGTATAAAGTGAAGTTAAGAGATCGGTAGAAGTAGTATTAGTGCAGACTGTAAAGTTCCGACGACGCGAAATAGGTTTAATAAAGTATTTATTAGAGTAAAATCAGAATCAGTGGAAAGACCTGAGCATCGGATATACCTGTAAAGTACGCGCATATCTGATTCTACTCTGATCGTTGCGGCCCAGACGAGATGAGAGTCGCCTGAAAGTTTAATGGCGTCTGCGACCCGAGAGACGAGAGTTGAAATTCTGTAACCAGTTCTGGACGTGCAACAACTAAGAGTCACTTGTGATTCTCTCGGGAGTCTGGAGTCCAGATCGATTCGCAATTAGGTTTAATCGAGATGGACTAACCGCAAGAAAAATTCAATTGGAGAATCGAACGTCGTTTTGTTCGGCGAATTCGGAAGTAAATATTGATTCATGTATTATGAAAAATGTTGAAATTGTTCAAACAATTGATTGAATTATATCTTCTTTGCGAGTTCGCTAGAACAGCACAGATTCCCAAGGATTCTGTTGTCCTCAATTAATATTTTTCCGTGCTCTGAAAGTTTAACGTGTTTAGTTCATTCTAGTTAAAAACAATCGGTTCAGTCAAGTAGAAAAATGACTAAAGATTCTTTTTGACTCTACGTATGTCTGTTTTGCTGCACAGATTGAGTACAAAGGCTGATAATGCTGCTTGTTAGGTGAGTGATCAGCAACGATCAGTAAAAGATGAACGCATCGTGGCGCGAGGCTCTTATTATACTTCTGGGCAAGTTACTTCTACTATGAGAGAGGAGGGCGAGGGTCTGTGGTATATCGGGGCGCTGGTTTCCACCTGCCTGCGGCGTCGAGAAGCATACTACGCCCGTAGGCAAGCTCTTGTTTGTTTTAAATCGAAGTTTGAAGACTGAAGATCACTGGTGGAAAAAAAGCGTGAAAAGAATAGAAATCCTTCAACTTCGTCGAATCATAAGAGTGGTAGAAACTTTCTTCCGAAACAAAGACACATATGAATAGAAAAAAGTCCGTGATGCCAGTAAATGTCGTTCTTCGCACCCCATAGCAGGTGATAAACTGGAAATTTTTCCTTACATCAAATACTGTTCCATGTAATTATAGTTTTTATTAAGAAATAATTTACGAAGGTTGCGGTGAACCACGGCTTGTACAAAATAGCAGCGTTCACCAGTTGCAGGGAGCATTACTCGGGCATTACTTGAAACAATAACTCATCGCTGGAGAGATTATCCCTCGTGTAAGGTTATAAATCTACAGCTTCTCCGGCGAGTTATAAGAGAAAGGCTTTGCAAGTTTTGTGTCCTGGTTTATCCAGCTCTTTTGCAATTTGCAAAGCTCTTCTTCTGGTTGAGAAAAGCGCAAAGGAAGAGCGGAATAAGAAATGACGATTGCCACAAGGAGTGAGACCCGTTATCTAGATACAATTAATTGTCAGTTGGAAAGCACCGAGGCTAAAAGTAATTACCTCAGTTTCTTCCCTCGATACCGACACGGACAGTTCCTTACTACACCCACAACAGCTTGTAACCGACTCCAAAGCTCAAGAAATAAACTTAATTTATCCGTACCCACCATTAAGCTAATAACGCGGTGCTGAAGAGGAATTTAAGCGAAATACTGTAAGGATTTGTTACGTCTGGAGCTTAAAAGCGCTGCAAAGATCAGCTACCCTAAATCGTAAACCATTATCTGAAATTAAATCATTTTTATTCCTGCTCGCGTAAAAAAGTAGTAGAATTTTTTCATATTGTAAAATAATTGGAAGATCAATCATTTTTTGTTTTTTGTTCCACAAAATCCCAGTCGAGCCACTCTGCGTAATGCTCAGATGATTGCAAATTCGATTCAACTCGCGTTATCTACGGAAGAAGAAGAGGAAAATTTGTTCTCGACGCTACAGAATTACTGTCCTAAGATAATATCGAAGACAAAGGCAAAAACAAAGGCAAAGGCTTAGAAATTGATTGAGCGAGTATACAAAAAAAATAAAATAAAAAATAAAAAAAGCTTTGATCAGAGCTGGAATGTAACTCGGCTTTTGTTGAAAGATTTTGGTGTCAAGTCACGTTTGATCTTCGATAAAAGAGGGCCAATAATTTAACGCTTGAACAGAGGAGGAAAAAATTCGAAGACCGGCTTGACGAACCAATAATTAACGTCTACCCCAAAACGGGTAGCAATCCCGACGAAATAATACGGATATAGTAATGACAGTCGAGGGAAAGCGATTCCTAATGAGTTTTTCAGCTGAATTGGATGTGAGAGATTATTGCTAATCCGCGGTTTTTATTCTCTCACTACATTCGAGAGCAGCGATGATATTATTTTAATTGAATAACAATGATAATCACGTCCGGGATTTAGAATACCGTCGCCACCAACTGGAACAGAAATTATATCAACCAGAAGTCGATTACCTTTACCGCACAATTTCCTCCAAGTGGTAAGGATGAGGTAAAAATTTCTGTGTAAGGCTCGATGTATTCGAAGTCAGAAATTTTATTACAAAGTTCATTCTATCGGAAACGTTATTCCCTACGAGTTGAATAATATACATATATATGTATGTAATTCCGAGGCAAACTAGTGATATTCAATGAATTCAATTTTGAGATGCGAAATTTTTTTAATTTTGAGCCACTTTTTTGTAAACGTTGAGAAAAAACCGTGCTCCGTGCTCACAATAATAAAAGATAGACCTGATCTCTATATATTATTGGTTTTTCCCCGAATTACATCATTTTATAATATTGCCTTCGAATTTCAAGAAATTTTGATCAACGATGCGACTGTCTCCACGGATATTAGTATATCTATGTATGAAGGTGTCAATTCTACGATGACACGTCAATGTCTTCAACTTAAAAAAATAGGCTCGAGTCGAGTGTAATTGTAAGTCAGGGATATCCAGCTAACAATTTAGAGTCTTGTGACGTGTAGTGGGCCACTTGAGGCAAATTGAGTATCATCCAATTTACGTTCAAGGACGTTAATTGACCATGAATATACTGTCAAAATATATCGTACAAGATCGTAAGCGTACGATAATTGAATAGCAAGTTTTCCGATGCATGAATTTTATTTGAAATACATTTTTTCACTAAAATAGAAACTTGCAATCAAAATAAGAGTGAGATATTTTACCCTTTATTCATTATTTTTTGAGACTTTTTCCGATTTACCATTATAATTACTCTTTTAATTCTCTTATCTCCAATTTTCCCTACTGTATTAGCGGTGATCATAATTTTATTTTAACTCACTCATTAATGAATGATCATTCATTAGATAAGAAAGATGCGGAGGGGATTTTTTCAGTTAATAAAAATTATTTCCTCTAGTAAAATTTGTTCCGATTTAAAATGGTTGAGATTGACATTCCTAATAAAAAGTTTGAGGGTTCGAAAGCGGGAAAAAAATGTTAAGAATGCCGATGGAAAAGCCCAGGATCAGATTTTTAGGGGATGGTGGAATAGTATTGGGTCAGTCCTACGGTCTCTTGGGAATGGATTGATCCACATATAGGTATTAGCCAGGGTGAAAGATGTGGAAGAAGAATTGCTTTATACCTCGGCGATGAAGATGTTGGAACTTTGGGACTAAGGTTGAGGTGAATTTCCCCTGGGAGTCTCTGTTTCTAATTTCGAATTATGGGTATAATCAAATTTCTTGAAAACATCGTACTATGTCTGCGTCTCAGATTTTCGTTCCTTATAAGTTGTAGCCCCCCGATTTCATTCGGGATCAAAATTTTACACAATTATCGCCCTTCTCCAGATCCAGAAATGGAATGAAATATATTCAACAAAAACTTGCCAATTTTTTTATGATTACAAGGTGTCCAGTATATTTTATCTTTAGAATTCCTGGGTATTTCCGGGGATTTTTCAGGACCAAGGATTGTTCTCCAGGATAATTTTCGCTGCCGAATATCAGTGGGGAGAGGGAGTTTTCGAACAATATCTCCAATAAGTTCACAATAATATCATGTATTTGATATCATATGTGTGACACCAGTCAAGATTCATCAGCACACATTGTAGTACAGTACGAGTACATTATCTGATATTGCATAAAAATCTTATATTAGCTATCTTTAATCACAGAGGAACTTTATCATTGTATTTTCACTTAAATTACAACCTATGTATACTTTGAACTAGAAAGTTTGAGGTACGACTTTTCGCAACTTATCACGTATAGTTCCAACTTTCTTAGAAATATTGAATTATAAATAATCTTATGAATCGGATATATTTCGGGTTACTAAGATTAACTTAATAGTTTTTGAATCATCAAAACAAAAACGAAACGAATATTGGTTAAAATATTCTGTGGGTACAGATTTGATAAAATTAAACTTTCATATAACTATAAAAACACTAGTTACAACATTATAAGAATATTGTAAACTCAATTAACACGTATATTTACTTTGGAATATCGTCTATCTATTATTTTATACTCGGGATATAAAATGAGCACTCGATACTAGTGACTGCGTAACAGGAGGATTACGAAGGTTTTAGATTTTCTAGTTCCTGCTCAATCATGGCAGTTTCTTTCCGCGCTGTTTTCATTACCTTAGCTCTCTCTGCTTTTAATTAACCGACAATTTTGGCCGAACGTTTTTTGTTGATACCCCAGCTTTCTCAGCTATTTCCTGGTCTTTTTTTGATTGGGCAAGTGCTTGTTTGTATCACGAATGTGCATTCCGGGCAGAATGAATCATGTCCTTAGTGATCTAAATGTTTTTCAATCCACCTCTACTCGTTACACCATCAATAATAATTCTTTGGGCTATTAGAAACTTCTCATGATGATTTTTCATCAAATACTCGCCGTTCACTGAAAATCATTTTTCGAAATCTGAATTCCCATGCAAAAGGATCAAGACCTTACGTACGAATATCATTAAATTTGAGTAATTCGCCGTTCCACGAGAATTGAGGATATTCATCGAAAAGGTGTCTAATCGTACCTGAGACCTGTCGAACAGTTCGAATTCTTCTTTTGTACTTTCAATCGAACAAATTTGTTTACACTCCAACTCGATTTTATCCGCTTTTAGACTGGTTAATTGCTCAGCTTGGACGAACTTTTTCAACGCGGATGACGATCTTGATGTAGCTAAGCTACTTTGTAAAGCTATAGCCGAGTCAAGGCAACTAATTCCTTTGACTAGAGGGAGTTTCAATAGTGATCTCTCAATGAGTTTTATCACGAATGTTCTAAAACGTTGACGGCATTGTTATCTGAATTGCGAAATGTCCAGAGACTTTGCATCTTCAATTTTACGTAAAGCATCTTGCGTTACATATCCAATTTTTATATTCTCTGCAAATAAAACATCAGTTATTTTGCACATGCGTTTTGACAACGCTCTGCTTGTTTAAGACATCAGGTTTTACGAACTTTTGCATTGCGTTAAACATCACAGACAAGAGACTTTCGTGAAGAAATGGCGCATATGGACGATTTGTTTGAAACTCTCGCAGGAAAGATTCTACTTCGGTTGTTAGAGATTAAAAAAAAAACAAGCTTGACATCTAATAGTAGATCTTTCAATGCGCCAGAAACAATTTTAAAACTGTTGCAGTTCGGAGTTTCCTTGTTTTTTACAGCTTTATCTACATTGATTTTAACACTTCGTGGTATAGCACGAGCCTTCCGATAATAGGCATATTTTCTAATCACTTGATGGCACCAGACTTTTTTAGAAACTCTGTAGAACATGATGCAGCTGTATAATTCGCTCTACGTGATGGAACATTTTCAAACAAATTATATAATGCTCTTAGAAAGGGGCTAAGTTTCCAATCGGTGACTGAGATGCCTGATTTGAATTCATTATGTAGGGTATGCAAACCGCATGAGCCCAAACCGAGGAAAATTCTATCAGTCAAGTTTTCGTTTAGATATTTTTGAAAATCCTTTATTCCTTGTATTAAAAAAGTCATTGGCATCAAACCTCGCATTTCCGTCACCGCTTTTACGAGACGTTGGTTGGCCAGCGGTGACGTGCTGCGGACCTAATTTCAGACGATTTGAACCATTTGAAGTTGTTTAACAGGAAGTCTGCTTTAGTTTGATTGATAGAAGTCGTTTTGAATCAATGACAGCTTTTGACAGCGGTTGTGAAAAATATAATTATTAATAAATTGTTTAAAATATGATTTATAATCCCGTTTCGTTCTATTGGTAAGTACTTGCCCGCAAATTTTATTATTTTTCGGTTTTTAATACAAATTAAATACAATATTAAACAGCTATATTAATTACATATAATATCGGATTACATTTTGAAACTTTTATGCAAATATGCATAACCTTGAATTTTCATAATTTATGTTTCATTTTACCAGTTTGATTTGTTGTTTACTTTTGCTAAGAACCCAGTTTGGATTTCCAAGTTTCATTTCGATATGCCCAGTTAAATTATTAGTAATTTTACTTTTAAATTTGATTTATTTTTAGAATCAAAATATTTTTTCTTTTGTTGTTCTACTTCCTGAATTCGATTTGCCATTTGATTGAACTTTTCAATTTTAATATTTTATATTATTGTTATTCTAATTTCTCATTGTATTTTTGGTGTATAAATTTCAATTCTGATTCAAATATTTATGTTTCTGTTTTCATATTCTGCATTCTGCCATTCGACTTTGCTGTTTGATTATTTTGAATGGTTGTAATGAGTGCGCTAATGTTAACGAGAGTACCCTTATGCATATAATGAGTACTCCGATGTGTATTATGAATACAAAAATTATTTATACCGATTATTATTGAACTGTTTACTAATGTTAATGAGAGTACCTTTATGCATATCATGAGTACCATATTGATTCTATAATAACGAGTAAAAGGATTGTTTTTACGAGTACATCGATTATTAAAATAGTTTCACAATTAAATATATTGTCTGATCGGCCTAACTAATCATTTACACGATAGATCGGAATATTCAATTGAGCAGAGGTGTTTTTCACCATTTATCAATGCCCTGTAGAAAGATTAATCAGAATGTTGAGGAAGAGGAGGAGTTTCAACAGTTACGTCGTGAGAGAAACAATGCGAATCAACGCAAACGTAGATCAGAAATGATTTTAAATCCAGCAAGTTGTAGTCGCTTAGGTCGCGTAGTATTGTTAAATAATGATGTAGAAATGCTGCAAGAGCATTAAATTGGAAGAATGGATGTATTATGTATTCATTGTAATGCAAAACACTTTGCTGCGAAGAAAGTGGCTAATAAAGGTAATTTTCACGACTGCTGTAGCCACGGTAGTGTAGTACTTCGTGCTATGCATATATTTCTGGTTGAACTTCGCGAACTTTTTGAGGCCATACATCCGAAATCAAATGATTTTTATAAACGAATGAAAAGCTACAATAGTTCATCTTCATTTGCTTTTGGTTCATTTTCCTGCGAGACGCCCTGGGCCGTACTGTTTTGAAATTCGAGGGCAGATTTATTGTCAAGTTAATACATCATTGCATTCTGCTCCAGATGAACCTCCGAGTTATGGTCAACTGTTCATAATGGATTTCAACGAAGCTACAGAGCATCGCTCGAACCAAAACTATGAGCTCGATGATGAAATTTCATTTATACTTGATCGAATAATGCGAGAGCACAATGTGTTTGCACAATCGTATCAAATGATGGGCGAAGAAATAGCAAATTAGCGACGATTAGAAATAGAAAACAATGAGCCAATGCCTGAGCTTCATATGCTTTTCACTTTGAAGCCAGGAGTCGATAAATCTCGGTATAACTTCCAAAAGACTAACGAAGTAGCTGCCATATTTGCTACTACTGCTCATGGCGAAATTCCAGAATCCTATGTTAGTATAGGAAAGAAAAATGATAAATTATTGAAACAAGTCAGCACCATGGATCTGGATGCCAATGTCGAGCTTTGGATCTATTCATTATTTCACCCGTGTGGCTCTCGGGGTTGGCATCGCGATCTAATGCGTTCAAATAATAACAAACGCGTATCCAGGTTAGCCTATATCAAATACCAGGTGGCCATCCGCGATGATTTTAATCCATTCATTTTGCGTTACAACCATGAAAGAAAGAAGAAGATGGATGAATGTGGTGCAATATCATACCAATACAGATTTTGCTGCATTAATGATAGTTCGTGTAACAAAATTAAATGATAAAAAAGGTATGAAAATTGATCGGAAAATGAAAAAAAGATAATAGCACTTTAGGATAGTAGAAGACGCGCGCGAAGCGCGCGAGATGAGCTAGTGAATTTAAAATGAACATTCAGCCCATCCATTGATACTTGCCTCACTTTTTTCAAAATATCCTGAGGTAAATTTTTTTGAAACGCATCCAGTAAATCAAGGGCACTTGCTTTGCCCAGAAATGCTGATGTAAAATATCGAGTACTAACTTCATTGTTATTTGTATGCCAAAATTTAACAGTAATATACATTTGTTTGATTGTGAGTTTGACAGCTCTCGCTCCGTTTCTTGCAAGTTGGCAACCGTGCCTCGTAGGTTAAAATATCACCGCGGGACGATCTCACCAACCAATAAAATTGAATTATCGAAGTAGTCGATCGAGGTTACGTTGTTTTTTATTTTAATTTAATTTCTACTGTATTAAATTAAAAAGATTGAATAAACTGTTCCTACCTAGCTGCTTCGCTTCTTCTGAGCACCCATCATTTACAATTAGACCTCTAGTTTTCAATTGTGATCGGAAAAAACACATCGTCTAAATAAACCGATACATCAAATCAAAGCATGTTCGGAATAAATTTCGATGGTTCTTTCAGAACATCAAGTTTCAATCTCAAGAATAAAAGCTTTCCAAGCCTTTCCGAATCACGACTGCAAATAATTGAGATTTTAACCTCAAAAGTTCGTATCAATTACATCGGCGCCAAAAACAAAGATTTACAACTAAAACTCGGGATGGCCAGCCTGCTTCAGCAGACGACAAAACTCGCGCATGCGCAGTCTGTATAGTTTCAAGATTTCGTCTCGGTATATTTGTCCCATTAAGCATTGACACTTTTCGATATCACTTCATCCAGCCAAAAAACATGTTTTGTACCCAATTGCATTCGATTCCGTTGGTTTCAGAAACTTCGTTCTCTATCGGTGCGATTTTTGCCCTTTTTCAACTATTTTTTTGAGGTTAGAAAAAAATTGCGACTTGGTGGTACAATACTAATCTTAAATTTAGGTTCACCGTGCTGAAAAATATCTCGTCTACCCAGTTCCATTTGACTCCGTTGGTTTGAGAAACTTCGTTCTCAATCGGTGCGATTCTTGCCTTTTTTCAGCTGTTTTTTTGAGGTTAGCAAAAAATTGTGACGTGGTGGGGCAAAACTGACCTCGGATTCGTATTCTGCAGACCAAAATACATAGGAAATTGTTGGTTTGATCCGTGGAATCGGACCTTTTTTCTGCGTGCCTGTGTTATTATTAAATGCTAAAGCGAATATATTCCTGTTTGCATCTAATCTTGGAATGCTTTCTACTGGTTCCTTTTTTTTTTTTGAGGCGATGTCGATCTGCGCTATCGGGAGAGCACCCGATGTATTTGAATTTTTATTCTGCGTAGAGCTCAAGTATGTATGTATCCCAGCAGAACGCTTTAGATGATCCGCCATGTCACGGTGTCTTTTTCTGTTTTCGTGACCAGGGAGGCCAAGTTTCACCATGTTGCTTATTGAAAATGTGACAGCGCATATCATAC
Source organism: Tenthredo distinguenda (assembly GCA_947538915.1). NCBI lineage: Eukaryota > Metazoa > Arthropoda > Insecta > Hymenoptera > Tenthredinidae > Tenthredo > Tenthredo distinguenda. The sequence goes on from OX384538.1 coordinate 5,638,494, forward strand.
AATAAGCAGAATAAACGTCGTTTTCTACGGATTTCACCCATAATGAATCCGACGTATTTTGCCATTCTTGGCTGAACATACACTTGCATTCGAATTTCCCCATAATTAAACTGGAAGACAAACATTACTAAAAGTTATTCAAACAACATACATCTATATGTATAGGAAAGATAGATCCTAACCTTATGATAGTTGCAGAACGATAAAATCAAGACTCCCCTAAAAAGCACCTCCGGTGCAAAAACCTTTCGCCAAGTACAATAATGTCGTCATTAACCACAAAAAATCTACCAAGGAAAATTCGTCCTCAACAAAAGTGGTACTATCAAAATGTCTCATTACAAAAGGATTGAAATCGTACATGCCTCCTGTATATTAAAAGTTCACAACAGAAAAACAGAAAGTTGAATAGCCCTGTGTCGCTTACTCGCTACGCTCGCTCACTAGACTGGCTTTTGATAATTGACAAGAAAAATTTGGGAAGTGGTACTTGGCGGGCCATTATAGCAATATACATATACGAATGATATACATATAGAACTAAGTGAATCTTTTACTTACCCATACATGGTCCGGTGGGATATCACTACTTTTTGTAGTCTAATTGTTTCTATGAGTATTTCAATGCATGTACGGTGAAGCATTTTATATCATCTAAACTCCTCTATAAGCAGTAATCTTAAATCCAAACAATATTTTATGGATAGAGGTGAAAACAATACAATATATGAAACATTTTCGATCTTAGGTTAACAGCGTCGACAAGAGCGCCATCTGACAACTGATGTAGAGTACTTATATCTGTACTGTCTAGTGGTGGCCACTCTTTCCTTATTTTCATTCGCATCGCTTTAGTGTATAAGATCTGACTGACTGAAGGAAGTGAAGGAGACGAAAAATGTTTCAGATGAAACGGGTACTCATAAACTTACAATAATCATATCTCAGTTTTTTGTGCACTGAATCAATCGAAGTTAGGCCAAAATAAAAGCTCTTTATGCCCACATTCTGAGATAAATATTTCAATCTTTCGGATATAGCGAGGCGAAAGGAATTAGGAAAATCCTGTCGCCCCAACCCACCGTTTAGCTACCGTTCGGGTAAAAAGCCTCGTCGAGTCTCGCGCGGCGTATATACTTTTTATATAATTTTTTTTTATTGTACTTGGCGCGGGACTCTACCGAGTCCCTCGATCATATTCATAGGTGCTACATCTTATTGTCTTTTAATTAATTGATTTGAGTCAAAATTATAGGTACTTACCTATTTTCAAAATAGAGGACACGTAAAAATGTGTATGAAGTAAGATTACGAAGTGTCAACGTTTGGCCGACATGCGGAAGCATGGCGAAAGCAACGTCCATGCTATTACCGAACACTACCGAACACCGACCGAAAGTTACCGAATGCACCAGCAAGCATGGCAGAGCTGTTGCATCACCGAAATCGCGAATATAAAAATCGTACCGATCAAGAATGAAAAGGCATTTTCAGGATACAATGGAAATTCAAGGATATTTCCAGGACTTTTCCCGGAAGTTATCAACTTCAGGATATTTCCAGGACTTCCAGGATTTCCAGGACCGCTAGATACCTCGTCATAGCTTATATACTTTTTCATTACAAGGAATATAATGTTCACTTCTCAATGTTCCTAAGTACTTGAATATTCTGAAAAAACGGATATTTTGTTAGACGCAATGGCTTTTATACCATTCATACTTTCGAACCAGAGATAAAATCTATTTCTGTATCTCTGCCGTCACAGTGAAATTCTGTACATAGACGTCTATTCTGCGGTTCGCTGCGTTTCAATAATGCGTAGTCTTGCTGTTCTATTTTATGTATTTCTGGACTTTGGGCAAGGAGGTGTATTGTACTGTCTGCGATTAAATTTCTAGATATATTGTGAAAGTGGGCCGAATAAACGAAGCCAGTTAAGCCATGAAACTGAAATTTAATGGAAATCTTGTACATCTGCCAATTTCTTGCTCAACAAGTAGATATCCACTAGATGCATAGGCGTTCCAGGGTGAGAGCAAGCAATTTCACGCGCTTCTCGTCGAGTCCATCTACGATTAATAAATCGACGACCAATTCTCTGACATCGACTTGTATAATTTATTTTACAATTCTCTGTCAAGATATCTCAACAGTATCCAGAGGGAAAACTTCAAGTCATACTTTACCATGAAGTTTGTGTTAGAATAAGAAATAAAAAAAAAAGATATACTTAGACCCTAGCGAATGAGAAACAGTCTCCGGTTATTTTTGACCGTGCAAGAGAAGGAAAAAAAATTATACTCAGGCAAGTAATTGATTAAAGAAAAGAGTGAAGAAAAGTCGAAGCAAGAGAGAGGAATGATGGAAAAATGAAATGAAACGAAAGAAAAAAAACAACGGACATGGACGGACGGAATACGAGATAAAAAAAAAAAACAGTCATGTAATCAACATAGACTAATGATACGATAATAGAACGAAGTTCGTTAGACCAAATATCACTGCGGAATGAAAAACAGATCGAAAAAAATACAAATGAATCTAGTAAATACGGAGATAAGAAAATAATAGTATGACAAACTAAATGATCATGTCAAAGATAGAGGGATAGGGTGGTTTGAGCGTCAAGCTTTTGAAACCGTGACGCGAAGTGAAAGTGCCTAGACGATTGCCCAGGATCCGGGAACCAGGGGTTGGTGATTTAATTTCCGCTTCCAGTTGCTGCAGACATCGTTGAAATTCTGTTTACTTCTTATCTCTGATCTTCTCTGATTTTTTTCTGATCGTTGCGTCAGTTTGCACAACGTTGTTTCCCTTCGTTATGGGGATAGATTGGACTCAAAATATTCGATGAGGAATATATACTTGAAATGTTAGGAATTGACGAGCAAAGTGTAAATCCATACTCTCAATACCATAGCGGCAACGCATTTTAATAGCAAAATGGTATAAAAAAGTAGTGACGGTAGAGACAGCGGTGGGATAGTTGGTAAATCTGAGTTTTAGTTGTGCAAAAACTTTTTTCAAAAATAGGTCGGGGGTTCAATCGTGAGAGTAAACCATCGACTGTCATGATCGAATCAGACGTAAAATTAGCAAATATTTAGATCGGTACTCAGCTCAGTAGTAAGTTAAAATTCAATCAAAAAGAGTGTAACAGCTGGTCTTTGCCACTGGCCTCGTACCCCGGAGCTCTGACACCGCTCGACATTAACCCCGTTATTTCTCCCAGCTTGCGTCATTGATTATGATAAAGTAAAAAAAAAACTTCTGCGTGGCGGCAAGCTTAACCCTCTCTTGTTTCAGAGGCACAATCATGCACCTGGGTATTTTTTCGCGGTATCAAATGGAAAATGAGACTGGAAATATATCAATTAAAAAAAAAAGAAAAACTCAATGAAAACTACGAAATTAGTACGAAAGTATCAAAAAGAGCTGCTAGCAGGATAATCATGGGTTCATCTATTTCGAAAGTTGGTGACTTGACTTGCGGTGAAAGAAAATATGAAGGAAAACAAAAAAAAAAAAATAGAAGAAGACGACGAAGTACCTGATCCAAGTTTTTCCCCCATACATCATTATTGCTTCATAACTGGGCAGAAAAAATTGAAGTGTAAAATACATATTTTCGTAGCGTCCATATTATGTGACATTCAAATAAAATGATTATTTATATAAAACCGACTCGTAATTTAGTTGTTCAAGTTGACCCAAGTTTTTATACCCAGTTTTTGAAAGGCTGAAAGACGTAGGTAGAATACTTTCATCGTCGTTTTCATAACCACAGAGGCTGCAAACGTAGAATACCAATTATTAAAAAAGGCAGGAGTCCCGACCACAGAAGGGAATAATTGAATTTACATAACGAACGGCAGTAACTGTGAAAAGATACTATTATCGTTCGTTCACAAATTTTAACGCAGCTGTTGAAACGGAAATGGAAATTCAACGGAAAGAAGTGAATCGTTTGACAAATTATCCTTCCAAAATTGAACAATATGTAGATATTTCTAAAGTGGTGAGAATTAAGCTCATTTTTCATCATTTACACAATATATGTTTCAGCAAAACGGAATCCAGCCCAGGAACACTTTCGGATGCAACGTTTAACAGCCAGAGGTAAATACTCCATGGATTTACTTTTTTGCGTTTCTGTTTGTTTGTTCTTGTTTTATAAAATACAGATTCATAAGAATCGAACCCTCGAGTATATAACTGAAGCTTTCTTACCTTATTTCGAAATATTGCAATCCGACAAATTTCTCACAGTAATTAAACACTTGTGCCTTTACTAATTTTTTGACATAATGTGCATAAAATTCGTTTTTACTCACCGATAAAACCTCGCAGCCAATATTTCACAATACATGAATTATCTATGAACTGGGTACATCAAAATTGATGGTAGACGTGACACATTAAACTTTAATCCGGTAATTCTACTTGCAATTATCGTCCAGAGAATTCTAAATTTCCAATTAAACGTCTGATTGTTTTAATGAATACAATCGAGGACATTAAAGTAATTGCGAGTATTTGAAAAAATAGCGACATATCATTTTTAGTTCATTTATCTTGACTGTGACGGCAGCTACTCTGCGGCGTCACAACTAATATGAGGTTTTGAATGATCCGCATAGTCAAAATGAATAAAAGATACACTAGATTACATATTAGATCATAATAGCTGAAATTTCCATGCATTTTGACATATACGAGCTTTAATTACATAGATTCAACCGAGGAGTGCAATATGTTATGTGAAGACAGTGCATACACAGTGTTGCGCATGATAATGCATTTCATCATATGATCATTTATCCGGGCACGAATTCGTTTATATGAGATTATACCTGAACTTATATGACATTTCATGTATCGAATTCTATAGTTTGTCTACATGTATCATGGAAACGATGAATAAGCGAACGTTCAAGGCATGCAAAGTCTCAGAACTGAAAAAGAGTTGTGCGAAGATACTTCATTATTTATTCTATCACTTATGTCAGTTGAACTCGCGAGTTTTTTTATCTTCTTAGGGGGAATTCGAATTATTGAATCGATTGAGGTGACCAAAATTATATGTAAACTAGGAACTCAGTCAACTTATCCTCATAAGAGGGTCTGCGACCGAAACTTTTACAAGAACCATTTAATTTTTCGCAAATTAATAAAACAGGTCCAGTGGAGAGATGCTTTCTACAATTTTTAGAATATGGAAGTATATGTATTGGAACATAAATCTCAATTATCTGCAATGCTATTGTATGCGCAGAGAACCTTTCGCAGAAAGTCTCCTATGTATTGCTGCGAAGGTTCCCTGCGCTGGAATTTCATCGCAGAAGGTTGAATTATTTTTTGCATACAAGTACACCATGAAGTGAGAATTGCAATAAGTGTTTCTTGATTGGACCGTTTATAGTCATTTGTAAAAATAAAAATTTACTTTTATCGAAGTTTCAGTGGCGTTTTCCCATACTTGATACAGAATGAAAATGCACAGCAGTTTCATCTGAAGAAGATATCTAACTTCCCTATGTTACATAAAATTAGGTGAAAAATTCACGTTCACATTATTCAGCACGGACAGTTTGTTTACGAGTATGATTCTAACCTACAAATTAAGTAGTTTAATTGGAAGCTAATTATGCCTACGATTCGAGTATACTACTATTGGTGCCTATCCCGAATTTTTGTCAGATTTTCTGTGCTTATCATCAACGATAATCTGCAAAATTGATTTTCATGACCTCTGAGCAGACTGCTAACATCCTTGGAACGAAGTCCAAATTCTGTGGCATATTCACGTAGCGCACTGTTTCAAGCCGCTATAGTGTGCGTTTTGTATAAGATGGAAATGTGTGTGATTGTGTGAGTGAAACAGACGGGGCCCTCGGAAATTTGTATTCGGCTATGAGTCCCGACAGTTTCAGTCAACGAGCCAATAGTAGCGCCATCTATTGGCGATAAATTTTCGCCTGCTAAATTCTCCGATTGTAGACAGTTTTACAGCTTGGGATGGTGATTGAACTATTTCTACTGTAATATTGTTGTGGGTGAAATAGTGCTCAGTGCTAGTCGAGTGCGAGAAATCATTATATCGCTCAAATTAGATGTTACTCGTCTCACTCGGCAGCCATGTTTACTGTGTCAGTGTGTGTATCCATATGCCAGCTGTCACGAGGATATTATATAAAGATTTTATTAGAACTTCGGGCTTATTTGTGGCTAACCTCCGCTATTTCACCCAAAACAATTTTGATCAAGGAACATTTCGTACACATCAGATTCTCGAGATAATTCTTTATTCTCGAGAATTTAGCAGGCAAAATTCACTCGTAGGTGTGTACATGCGTATGTGCCGTTACCCCCACCATGGGACCCCCTCGGACAGCCTTAACTTATGGTTATTTATTACATTTCCAATAGTAATTGCAAAGTGCGATATTATCAATTAACGAATATAATTGTTTATTATAAATGATTCAGTGTTTTCCAAAAATAATGGCATTTAACAAAGTAAAATTGTTTTTCACGAATAGTTTCAATGAAGGTATTTGAATTTATCTTATAAAATGATTTTTCATTTCCATTTGGCATTTATTTGTTCGGGAGGTGGGGGGGCTCCGCCCCCTGCGCCCCCGCTACTCGCGTCTTTCACAATCTCGGACTATTAGCATGTTTTAATTTTACTTGCTTTCTATGTTCAAAGGGGCCGATCCGAATTTTACCCACGTCATGTTAAAAAATATCGTATGCAACTCGTGCGTACATTTTACACACTCGTGTGATCGCGTATCACTGTGCCCGTGCACGAAGATGACTACGCGTGCGTAAAATCGCTTTTACGCACATGTTGCATAATATACTATTATGGAATTTTAGAAAAAAAAGGTGACGAATGGCGAAAAGGTTCAACGTTTTAGCAAACATCCTTGGTCAGAAGCCCCTCGGCTTCAAGAAGCTTGAAATAAACGACGATTCAGAGCAACAGACGATGCTGGCTAATAATTTTCGGTGAGAAAAATTTGAAACGATCGTATGTAGGCCAAGAGATGATAGTATTCGAAAAAACTGTACAATATATCTAATAATCATGAGATTGAGACTTAAAAATGATCCGGCTTATTCCATACACAGAAGATTTCGGGGGAGAATCTTTTCAAACCGCACATAACGACGTGTTATATTAAATTCGCGCTTTATTCATTCTTTGACGGGAAGTTTCAATTAGTTTTTCTTTAAAATTATTCTGAGATTAAAGTTTCCGTACAATGGCTTACATCCACATCTCAAGAGAAGCGATATTCAGATTTTCAAATTACGTGTTGAAAAAAAAAAATGAAGAATGAGGGTTCTTTTCAAATTAAAACTTATTCACGTCATTTTCGTGATGATTCTTATTTTACTTTTTCCGGTAACTGAAAATCCACAAAAAGTTTCACCTAGATATTGATATTCAGCAGAAACCTGTAAACACGTTTTGTCCCGTTGATTACATTTCCGAAGTACATAATTACTGTTCAAAAAGGTGGAAATTTCGCATTTCTCATACGCCAGATCGCGGTACTCGTTGATATATTCTGTAGATTCGATCATCGATTGCCGCGGTAGCAAAACGCGCGTTAACGAATAATATGCCTAATTAAATTAGTCTCGTTATTATTCCTTTGAAATGAATTGTTTTCCCCAATACCTATCTGTAACATTTTTCTGAAAGTAATATACATTCAGGATCGTTCAATCATTCGATTGACACGTCGATAAAATTACAAACGAATTTTTAATCACATTAAATAAGTCATGATCGTTGTAATTCATCAGCTGAATGAATAATCGGAGAGTTGTTATGTCAATTCGTCAATGTTTGTTTTTTGATAAATAGGCAATCCCGATGGAAAAACGAGATAATCTCTGAAAGCGTAAGGCATGCTGTAGGGTGAGGTGAAGCAAAGTTTTCCGGTTGAGAAAAGAGGTGGAGCTGGTGTAATTTTAGAAGAGTATAATTTAAAATTAATTAAATCACGTGCAAGCGGTAACAACGGGTCACGCTTCATTTGCGTCGATTTTACAATCAGTTAAATTCGTTTATTGGTACTTGGATCGAAATAGCAAACCTGCGCAACTCCCAAAACGTTCAGCTCGGTTAGCAACGTCCAAAAGCTCAGTTTTCCTTACCCCGTGAGATAGGAATAAATATTTGATGCTATTACACGTATATCTACCCCTGCTGGCAATATCTTATAACTGTCTGGACTGCCATATTTCTGTACACTAGCTCCGTGTATATTTATTCTAGAATGCTTATGGCGAGCTTTGCGTTGATTCTATATCTTGAAAATGCAGTGGAAGCTCTTAATCAAATTTGTCGACAATTTTTGAATTCAGAAATCCCAGACTTTCGTCGCAAGTTTTTCTTTTCAAACGACATTTTGCAGTATCTAGAAGATTTCGTAGGCCAGCTAACAGTAAAAAGTACTAAAATGTGCGAAAATGGATCCCCGAGTTTCAAAGGTCGACTTACACTTAAATTATTGAGTGGCCTAACTTCGGGTACTTTTTGTGCAGCAAAAAGAAGGTCCCTTAAGATGGTTCGCATGTCGAGGTAAATGGATGGACTAAAATGGACTCGGCAGTCATTTCTGAAGGGCCTGACGGAAAATGATTCCGCATCTTAAATTGAAATTTCGAACCTAGTCAAATTCGGAAAATGCTGTAACTTCAGTTTCAAATTTACATCATTTCAGAATTTGTCATGGACTATAATTTAAGGAATCGCGCGGTCCGATTTTCGGGACTGATAATATGTGGAAATAATACGCTCTAAATATCCTGAAAGAAGTGTGTTTCTCCTATGCACAAAGCATAAATTGTAGAATATCTTTATCTCTACGTGTGAAATGTGCAAAAAATAAACTGACACTTTATATTTCAAATAGGCTTTGGAAATACTGCCATCCAGCGACAGCTGCCGCGTACATTAACGTCCTGACATTAAATAATCATCTGCCAAGCACCGCACAATGTGATATACGCCGGTTCACCTATATCAGCGATAAATATACGTGAATAATAAAGTTATAGGCTACTTTTCCAAGGAATGTGAGCATTCGATGGAAGTCTGATAGCCTGTATCGCTTCAAGGGTTACAAACCATTATAGTTACGACTACAATTTTCGACTAAAATGGCTCCCGCAATACTTAATATCGCACAATACAATACACCGGTACCATATAATGGCATCATTTTGTTTGTGTCACAGGGTTTTCAAGAAATCGTCGTCAAACAACAAGCTCACTTTGTACCTTGCCAGCAGAGACCTCGTCGTAAGTTCGGGGAAGATCGACCGTCTCCAAGGTGTCCTTTTAGTTGACCCGGACTATTTACAAGACAAAAAGGTAGGTGCGGTTGAATGGCTTGATAATCGACGAACGAATCGTTTCTGTGAAGTCTGAATAATTTTTGCCACGTAATTCCATTTATTCGGGATGATGATAAAAAGGTCGTCTTCCTTTTCTTTGGAAAGTAAAATGACCCAGAAATTTCTATTCCGCGGGTTCCATGCCTTTGATCGTGAGTAACCGTTAAAAGTCGTCGTGAAGTGGTGCGAGAATGAGCGAAGATTCTATATCCGGTAAAATTGGAGGCCCGTATTTTCTCTCTCGTATTTTTTATCCTCGTCCTTTTTTTTTTTCTTTTACCACTAAGCAGATCACCCTTTATCCTCACGGGTTCTATATCGAGCACACCGTTTGCCTTTCGGCAAAAAGTATACCTTTGGGCCAAAACGAACGCACCTACGTCACATTGCTGATGCGATGCGATGGCTTACATTAGTTAAATATGACTGAAACATTACACCGATACGAAAGGCGTATCAAAAAGCATCAAGAGATAATAGACTGGGAAGATATAGGCTAGCGATGGGTACATAGCGCCGTAAACAAACCCGCGAAACACCATCTGGTCCTAAACCTAAACGTGCGCGGTGGGATAAACGGCTTGGTCGATTCAGAGGTAATTTAGTAACTGGAGCGAAATAAACGGAGGTATCTTTTAGGAGGTGAGGATGTATTTATGGAGCATTCTGCCTTTTATCCGCCACACGATACGAATTCAAGAAATGTCGTGTTTTTCAAAATTTGACAGCCTGGAATACTCGTAAGCTATGCACTAATTCCGATGGAAATTTTAGCTGAAGTTTAAGGAGTCTATCGAAATTTGTCGCAGTGAATAGATTTATAACAATTGTGTAAAGAGAGGTGAAAAAATAATCAGCGATAAGCGAATAGAAGAGAGTAGGTATTAGTTGGAATTGGTTCTTTGCTGCAGCATATTATGACTGAACATAAGTTAAGGGAACCGCGAGACGGACTACATTACAGACATGTAATGGCGTGTAGCTTTGCATAAGTAAATAATCACCGTATAAACGAATAGGAGCGGCCGTCCAATCAATGAGGGTCGGGCAGGAGAGGAAAGCGCGGTAGTGTGGGTTTCTGTTTGTCCCGGCGGGTGGTATGATTACTGGAGAAGATACTTTTTTCGTGAGGAGGTGCCGGAGAAGGTAGGATAGGAGTTAGGGGTAGATGAGAGGATGCCTTGGGCGCTACATGGCTTTTGGGTGGGAGAGGTAAGGATGGATCGGCAGACCGAGTGTAGCGGGAGTCGGGAGGGTCGGGGACGAGGAGGTGAATGAGGTGGCGGTAGGCGTTCGGGTCGCGGCGGCGTCCGTCCCCACGAGCGAATGTTGGCTCGGGTAGGCTTGCACTGGCAGTGATGCAGTTCTGATGCGGAAGCACCCTGGCGTAGGTGCATGACTCAGTCCTGGCGTCTTGATGGCCGGTTTTTGAGGAGTGCGAGGAGGAGGGTACGTGGGATACGAATAGATGAGAGGGGCAGGAGGATAAGGGGAGAGATGGCGGAGGTCTCGGCGAAGGTGCTGCCGAGGACGGTCCACTGGGGAGACCGGTCGAAGGCGTTGGCTGTAGGCTGTCTGCTCCTACTCCCGGAGTACCCTCAACTGTTGCTGTACCAGGGTGAGAAGTTCGTCGGATATCGGCCTGGCTCCTTCTGGCGTTGGCGAGTCGGTAGACTGTAGTGTAATTGAGGGAGAAGTAGGCGGGGAGGAACTCATACGCGTAAAAAGCAGTACGCAGTTAGATAGTGTTTTCTCAATATGCTTATTTAAGTGCAATGTACCGACGGAGTCGCGATCCTGGGAGAATCGGCTAGAACATGTCGGGTGCTCCGCGGTCTCGGAATCTTATTTGACGGTGGTAGTAATCTGTTTACGAGAGAAGCACGCTCGTAGCAGTGGGGTTGTGCACTACACACTTCGTGGAAGTGATGGCAACCGCGCGAGTGAGACGGTCATTGGCCTGCTACGCGCTCGTTGCGCGGCATAGCTACGCAGCCATATACCACAGTGTGCGGGGACGTGCCTGAGTGGCTGCGGTGCGCTATCTGGGGGTAAGGTTGGCAGCTAAATGCGCGGGAACATGCCCAGGGCGCGAGAGCCGCGCGGAGCGGATAGGCGCCTGTTGGGCAGGTTGCTGTCCTGTCGGCGTCCTGAGGATGCGACCTGTACCCTACAATAATCACTTTTCCTTCAGTGCAATTGATATATGTATAAGTCAAAGTCCATGAAATGTCAAATAAATTCTAATTATGTAATGTGAAAGATATTGTTTCCACGGTGTATATATCCCCTTTTTGAACTTGCGGAAAAAGCAGACTCGGTGACGTGTAGCCTCGTTAAATTTTCATGAGACAATTCTTTTTCATTTTCTGCACGGAGTTTCTGAATTCAAATACCGAGCGCTCGTCAACTGTTATAATAACGGCATGAGGCGTTTCTGACAGGCGGTGACTGTCGAATCGTAAACTAGGATTAATCTCGTTGTTTACGAACCAGGGCTGGAAATTCTGAATTCATCATTTGGTATAATTTAGGAAGTCGAGGGGGGAAACAAGGCCGTACGCGACACAGCTTTCTGTACATTAATTATTCAACTTCAAGATATGGGAAATTATTTTGAATTCTGATGTTTGACGATCATTGTTCCCAACAAGTTACATATCGTCGCCTTAGAGTGCAAACCTGCTATCTAACTACAAGGACATTTCACAGGGCAGACAAAAAACTTCTAAAAATTTATATTTGTTGCTTAGGAAGCAGATCCGAAATAAACACATTTTCCGGCACTTACAGTCTTAGATTGAAGTAGCTGTTTTACTTGGACGATGCCGCATCTCTTTTTCTTTCGAACGGTATTAATATGTCATATGAGATAAAAAATGGATTTAGCAGGTTTACACTCTAAGGCGACGATATACGTACCGTCAGAAGCGATATGAAACGATGTATCACCAAGGCGGGTAATAATTGTCAAGAGAACCGAAACTATTTGTTTTACTTCTAATATGCTGAATCAATTTTTGCAGATCTTTATCATCTAACTATAGCTACATGGGGATTATAGCTGATTTTAAGGCTTTTAATGAAAACCGAGTCAAATTCACCCGGTAATCGTACTATGAGATGAATAAAACATGACGAAGCTCCATGTCGTTATACTTTAGTGTACTAAAGAGTTTAAATTTAACCCAGTTTCACTAATCCGATGTTAAGACTCCCGCGGTAAGATCCGCCATCAGTGTCTACTGAGCATAAGATTGAAGTAATGCAAAATTCCCGGTTTTTAACCACAACTATGAAATTAAGAGTTTCTTGATAGAATTAATTCGATGAGAATTTTTGTGGTTTCGTTGAATCTTCGTTGAAATTAATCAGTCATTGTTGTGTATTTATTTTTTTTCCCTTTTCTTTGGCGCAGGTTTATGGCCAAGTTACTCTGACCTTTCGTTACGGGAGAGAAGACGAGGAGGTCATGGGCCTCAAGTTCTGCAACGAAGCCGTAATGTGTCTGGCTCAACTATATCCCCCGTATCCAGGCGCCGAGCATCAAGAACCCAACACACCGCTTCAGGTAACTTCATAGGATAATGGTTCATTATTTTCCAAGCTCTTATTTATCAATATAGGGATTGATAAAATGTACAATCTATGAAGATGTTGAACACCTGTTTTCAAAATTACAGCAATTTGTGCAGCACTGCAAGATTTCATGCGCGTTTTCATTCAAATTTCAACAATTCGCATGGCAATATTTAACGTAATCCCAATAATTTCTTCAAGATTACAAAGATTTATTTGGAATTACATTGATTTTATTGAGATTTCTCTGTGACTTCATCTCAATACTGCGCATTTTCCGAAAATTTCATGTAATATTTCGAAAATTGCTTTGAGATTTCATCGATTTGTTTGAAGCTCACGAGGATTTTTCTACATTCTCATTGGAACTTCAAGAATTTGTGGAAAATTTCACGGATTTTCGCGAAATCTTATGAGATTTCAGAGATATCTTTAAGATCCCGGGCAAATTCCTTCGAAATTCCACGAAGACAAAATTTCTTGAATATATGTCAGATTTCTCTGTGACTCATTTGGAATTGCACGGTTTTTGCGGGAACTTCGTAAGCTTTGAAAAATTTCATTGGAGATTCCGTGGATTTCTTTGAAAATTCACGGGGGTTTCTCTGAATCTCCAATGGGACGTCAAGAGTTCCACCATAATTCCATAAAATTTCAATCGTTTTCTCCAAATGTCACACATTTCTTCAAAATTTCGAAGATTTTTTCAACATTTCACACAGATTTTTCTGAAATTTCATATAACACTGGGATTCTTTCTATATCTGATATTTTGTACAGGATTTTAATTCTGCGTAGCTCGAAATTCTCTCACCGGAATGGAATAACGGAAAGAGCATGGAACTGAAGGAAATTAATTTAATAATAATGTGGAAAATATCTCTACTATATTTGAAAGAGTGATTTTGTAGCAGCAGCTGTAGTTTTTCACCTAATTAAACAGTAATCAGTCTCTAAATGGATATCAATTCAGAGTTCAAATCGATGGGACCAGATGATTACTGATTCCGTATTTCGACCGAAGGAACTTCATAAGCGCCGTGGGCAAACGAACGGCAGAATGTAAACATGAATAAGGGTGTTTTCCTTTCTCATTTAATCATTTCACGTGAGATGCGCTCGCTCTTTACCCCTGACTGTAACAAACTGCCAGTTCATTAGCGGAGAATTTTGAGTTCGAAGAACGAAAGCACCGGCTGTTCCGTCAATATGTTTTCTCACGCGTTGTGCACATAAATGTATACCTACGATACGCCCCAAAAATTCCTAAAATGTTGAGAAAAAATATAATTTTGCACAATTTATTACTATTTCATTACATGGTTTACTTGAAGCATCCGAATTTCTCGCCAACTTTTTTTATAGGCATAAATTCGAGCTTCCCACATGTCATGCGGGCTAGCGAGGGGATTTAGTCAACCGTTTATGCAATGCTTATCAAATCAACTTTTTTTTCATGAAAATCGGGGTAGGTATTGGAGCTTCGCTCTCGAGCGACAACGTCGATTAAATGTGTTAGTAGCTATATACCTGACTGAAATCCTTAAAGAAATCGTCGTGCGTATCGTGGATAGGAATTTTCAAGCTTGTGATTAAATGTCGAGATTCCCGATTCCTTCAGCTTCAACGACTCGCTGAAGCTCAGCTTCACAAACCTCGCAGAGGGATAATCTGGGTGATGTGTATGAGTAACAAAAATGATGATAAAACAATTTCCATCTCACTTTTCTGACGCCCATAATTTTTTGTGATCAGCTATATCGATAAGCCTCATTGCCACTGGGGTGACGCAGTTGGTAATATGACAAAATAGTTAACCGTTTTCGCAGTAGATCGATTCTCATCCGTGAATTATCACAGCTTCGAATTAATCATCAAAAAAATATTAAACGGGATTTAAAATACCGGTTATCGGAATATGTACAGGGCGCAACATGACGTACTTGGTCTGGAAGAGGCACTGCGTCAAGAGAGTTAATATCCGGTTGCAGAGCAATTCTTATTATGCGTTAAAGTGAACTCAAGTCTCTAGGGTATTTTGTCCTGTTTGAGAACCGAGCTTATCTAACAATAAGAGGATGAGGGTTGATATACCAAAAGCCACATATATTTTCATGTTACATATAAGAGTGGTTGTAAATGCCTGCATCCACGGCGTACTATATCGTTGAAAATTGATGGACGCTCGGTGGTTATAATAGAGTAGTTCGTGGCACTGAGGCTAGATAAACGGAAAGGGAGGAGAAGAGAAGGGGTCAGAGGTTCAAAGGGTCAGGAGAATCAGGGGGAATCACAGAGAACCTCGTTGATGCTGTTCGTTGACGGTAACGCGAAATTACCGACTAGAGGACAGTTAATAGAAGGAGATTGCTGCTGTCGTTTGTACCGTGTGTCTGTCTTATGGCCAATTGCCTCGAAAGAGGCTCCACTACTATATTTGGGGTAGAAATACAACCCGCTAGTTCTAAAAGAATATCTCAAGAGACGTGACAGGTGGATTAAGATTCTTATCGAATTAAAAATTCCGAATTTCTTAATTCATGAGGCATTTCCAGTCAAAAATTAGAAAAAGGCCATTTTTTAGTTAATTCGCAAATTCTGGGTACGTATTTCCCGTCTAAATCGAGAGTTGAATGTCAATTTCAATATTCCAACATAAGACGATATTTCGTCAGTTTGGACACGTCCCAGATAAGATCATCTAAAATTGGTTATGGAAAGTATTGCATACAGAAGCAGGCGTGTCCTCGAGAGAGACGATACACGTTATACGTGCGTTTGGACACTTTTTGTCTTGCGAGTATTGCCATTGCCACTCTATAGCTTTTAGCGAGAGCCCCGTTTCTGTTTCGCTATTTTCCATCAAAATGAACGCTCTCATCAGAGTGCAAAAGAGCTAGAATGATGAATAAATGAAGTCAAATTTTACCGGCATGAATCAACCCTGAGATATGGTTTTTCACCGACTATATTTACCATCAAATATTTCCACCCATGGTGGTCAGGCTTCTCACTTTTATTCAGAGACTTGTACGATCGGGGCACGTAGCATCTCGCACGATCACGTAAATTGTGGAAATATTTAAGGTGAATCGTATACTTATGTCCAGGTAGTTACATACAAGGAAAAGCTTCAACGATAGGTCGACGTTCCATAAACAGGAGACAAAACGTTCGGAACGGCATGAATTGCCTCGCCGCACCCATGACACCTGATATTATATGTTCGTATTTAAGTACGTGTGGGCCATTATGTTTAACGAATAAGTGTGACGTGGACGGTTGTCGTCGAATTTACGATTCGGTCAGAAGAGTATTCCGAAAATAGAATTGAGGAGTTGGGTACAGTAAGGGCATATATGTATAGTCAATTATTTCGAGATTATTGAGAAAAATGGACTTTTCATTCAGTTATTGTCGTTTCGAATCGATCTGTTTTCAATGCGTACTCCGTCGCGATACCAACTAGACCCCATGTTCACTGTTAAAGCAAATATCACCTACAGAGTAAAATAAATCGTTGAAATACGAGCTATAAGCCCTTACTACGGAAAATCACATGGAAATACAACACTTCGCTTCCAATATCTTGAAAAATCATAGAAATGCTACTGTTCACGAAGAATAGCGCTTCTCAAATCCCAACGCTGGCATATCTTTGGATTTTAGGAATAGAAGTTAATTTGTTGCACGGTGTTCGAGTTATCAGGCCCGCCGTGTCAGAAAATGTAGTTTCGAGATAAACGCGTTTTACTGATTCTTAGGTGCGCACTAGCGAAGGGCCGCGCAGTGTTCCACTCACGAGCTCATAACTTCCTCAATTTTTGGATTTCGACATCGGCTTTGATTCGAAATATTCTTAAAAGGCTTATCTATATACATATGGGTCATTCCATGTCAAATCGACCAATGGTTGGAATCGACCCCTTTCAATTTGGACGAAATTTGGTCAAAAGTTTCCTTTCATCATAGAACGAAGATCTGCTAAAGGAAAAAAATTTTAATTCTTTTTTCGAAAGTCATTAAAAATTGAAAATTTCACTATTTTTCCAATTTGTCAAGTTTATTTTTCAAATATCTCGGAAAACTATTATCGTTACAGAAATGAGCCCGTGTTTGTTTTAAAGAGGATACTTGGGGCTATAAAAAAAAAAAATATTTCGAAAAAAAATTTTGAATAATGAAAAATTTGTAGAATTTTGAATTTAAAAACTCGTCAAAATCGGCTATCGACATTAAATTTTTGGCTCAATTTTTTTTATATAATACCTTTAAATGATCTCAAAAGATCCTGAAATTTTCAGAGTTGCGTCTTTTTTTTTTTCAAAAATATAAATTTTTGAATTTTGGCAACAAAAAAAATTTTTTTTTTTTTTCAACCTCTAAGTCAAGTAAAGTTAAGAAAACATGTAGTTTTTTAATTTTGAGCAGGTGGATGTTCATTTTATGACATAAGAACGTAAAAACAGAAACATAATTAAAATAATGCTTAGGCTTGAAACGCTATACCAAATAAATAAGAATTCAATTTTGATTATGTTTCTGTTCTTATGTTCTTATGTCATAAAATGAACTTTTACCTGCTCAATATTACAAAACTACGTTTTCTTAACCTTACTTGACTTAGAGGTTAAGAAGAAATTTTTTTTTTTTTTTGCCCCAATTCAAAAATTGATATTTTTGGAAAAAAAACGCAACTCTGAAAATTTTACGATCTTTTAAGATCATTTAAAGGTATTATATGAAAAAATTGAGCCAAAAATTTAATGTCGATAGTCGATTTTGACGATTTTTTAAATTCAAAATTTTATAAATTATTCATTTCTGAAATTTTTTTTTCGAAATATTTTTCTTTTCATAACCCCAAGTATCCTCTTTCAAACAAACACAAGCTCATTTCTGTAACTATAATAGTTTTCGAGATATTTGAAAAAAAACCTTGAAACATTGGAAAAATTGTGAAATTTTTAATTTTTAATAACTTTCGAAGAAAAAATTTCTAATTTTTTTCCTTATGCAGATCTTCGTTCTATGATGATAGAAAACTTTCGACCAAATTTCGTCCAAATTGAAAGGGGTCGATTTGACATGGAATGACCCATATATATAAAAATAATCGATTTTTTCGAAAGTTCTAATCGGGTCTAACCCCTTAATTGGGTTTTACATATTTCCGAACGAATCCATCGAAATCCATACGAAATATATTTTCATGGGGTATTAGTCCATCATAGCGTTAATTACATGCCTTTCTTGCGAAAATTGCAGAAAGTGTGTGTGCTTCGATCTTGCGAATCATCTTTCAGATTGACACAATAAGGACATATAGGCTCAGTGTATCTTTATTGCATCGATCTTCTCAATTGTAAGAGAAAAAAAAAATTAGTAGAGTTTAAGTACAGCTGAAAATTATTGACCGTTTTTTTCAATTTTTTTTTCCTTCTTTCTTTCGAACGGCGGGTGGTGAGATTCAAGTCTTAACGAAGTAGCAGCGAGGCGCCGGCCCCGCGAATTGAATAAGGAAGAGATAAATTCTGTTCTCTAATTTTGTGAGGAAAATAATAAATAAATTTACCGCCAACATATTTTACTGCTGTAACCAGACCGGGCGGCTGACGTATTCTCATTAATCCAATAACTTCACTCAAATTACACATTCATTCAACCGCATCTTAATGGTACATAGATAATACGCTCCCCATATGTAGCTGTGTTAAAGGGACTAAAATTAGATTGATCAAAATGAAGATTCAACTTTATCATTTTCGGAATAGAAAACAAAACTGAAAATTCTTCGAGTACTTTGGACTTCGATAAAGAATATCTCTTGCTTGAATTGTTGAGATTTTTTCTATTTTTCTTTCCATTTGTTAAAAAGTCCTTGTACCGCGGAATCCAAGGATTCACCGTCTACAGCCGTCAAATCCGCGTTTAAAATTTTCTATAAAACATAAAACGAAGTAATGCCGTAACCCGTAGGCCATAACCAACGAAGGTAGTGCGCGTGCTATTGTAGGTTGCGTGCTGTGACGTCAGGCCTCGGCACTACCCGGGTTTGACCCTGGCCTCTCGACGCGGCTTGCGCACCCCCGTTACCCCGGCTCATCGAGCCGCAGCTGTAGGAGCTGGTTTGTAAATAGATATATATATACCTGGTGCGGGTTTGAATATCCTTGAACTCACGCCCTAGTCTCGCCCTCGTCAGTTGCATATCTGACCGAATAGCTTTCGGGATCTATCGCAGTATTGCAATTCCTTTAATGGTTGCGTGTCTTCTACCACCCTGCACCCTCACAGCTTAGGTGCAGTAGTTTAGGGCATAGGTGAGCTACGTGGATATAGGCATAGGTATCGGTTTTTGAATGCAAAAAGATTTTTCGATCGATTAGTATTTGATAGAAGGCCAAAAATATCGGTGTTGAAAACCTTACTTGCGGTGCGATTATCGGGTTTTTTAGTAAAAACTTTGATAAATTATTTGTGGATGTGATTTAAAGAAATTGTTTTTCGGATCAATTTTTTTTAGCACAATTTGTTTTCTTCATTTTATCAATCATTCCATATGCTTCAACCACTTTCTGAAAAAAAATGCCTCAGGGACTTAGGCTTCTTTCACACCAGAATATAAACATTCCGTGAATTTTTTGACACAGTATCTGTGAATTCGGAGACAGAAGAACTACAGCTGAGATTTTAAAGCGAAAAACTTTTTGAGAAAACAGAACTCTTGCTAAAACTGGCCGGGTATCCAAAAAAGTAAAAGAAATCTCTTCAAAAATCATCCAGGAGTTGCAGAACTGTTCGAAGAATATGATACAGAGCATTTTTTTGCGATTTTGTTCAGATCTTCATACAATAACAAATTTATCAATAATTCAATTTCTCTGGCCGAAAGTTTATTCTAAATTTCTTTTAAAACAGCTCGAGGTGTGCATTAATTTAAGTCATCGAACAGCATGTCTGTATTGAATGTGTTTTCATTCGCCTGGTACTTATGATTGCTTGAAAAAATCTAATGTTATATGGATACTTTCAAAAGTCGCGATGTACAGAGTCTTTCGGATCATGTATGAATTTTATTGTTAAAAATTGAAAACTGACGTTTTCTCACCTGATGGCCTGACAAAAACATTTTCAAAGCGAGGATTAGGGCGACAGCTGTCACGTGGAACGATAACGAGCGAAGTGACCGTTCGCAAAGTACGAAATTCAGGCAAGGCTATTCCGTCGTTGAACGATAAAATCGTCTACCTTATGCTTACATTAGTTACGCTTTAATGATTTATCATTTGACGTGGAGGTAATTTGGCTACTACTTTGGTATGGAAGCCTAAATGAATAAGTCGAGTCACTTGATTAAGAAATCTTCTTAATCTGATCGAAAAAAAGCCTTTAAAGCACACAATTTTTTCCCTTATAATTAGTGCGAGCTTGAAATAATGTTTGAGTTTCTTCCCTCACAAAAATTTCGATTTGCAATAAAATCTATTGAGAAAATTTAATTTTGAGCACAAATCTGTTGAACGTCTAACTCGACGTTCATCTGCTTTTCCGATTAATGGGAATCAGAAAGATGACAGTTTCACCAGAATGATGAAGACTATAGCTTTTGAGGATCGGAACTTTTAGAGTAGGCAAAACGCTTTGTACTAAATTTTGGCAAACATTTATATGACAAATGAGTCTCATGAATCATTTGATTGAGTATCAAGTATTTCGGCCATAATCAACGTGATCTAAATTTATGAGAATAAAGAACAATTAAGGTAGTTAGTAGTGTTGTAACGTCGTTATATAATCAGACAACGAGTAATTTACTTTTGGATTTTGAAATTCACGAGGAAACTTTATACCCTGAAGTAGAACTTGATCGTTGGTAATCCAATCTAGTGATCTAAGCTCTCAATTAATTTCACCCTCAGTTCGGCGGTGCGCTAGGGTAGTTAGGCGAATTGCGAACGTTTTTCGTATTTCATTTCCTGCAGAATTTTGAATCGGTAAAATAACTCACGAAATATGGTAATCTTTGAGAGAAGATAAATTTATCGCAATTTTTTTCTTCATCCAAAATTATCCTCCCTCGGAATATAGTGATCTATTCATGTCCAGAGGTGTAATCATAGCGTGGTTTGTTGCATACATAAAAAAGTCTCGTCGAATATCTAATTATATTCTATCTAACGAAGCGAAGAAGACCCATTTGCGGAACAAATCACCATGCCAAAGTGTTCGCAATAAAAAAAAACAGGGTAAGGCTCTTAGCGGATAATTTTTCACCGCGAATTACCTACATATATAAAAAAAAGAAGGAAAGAGAAGAAAAAGATCTGCTGATTTAAGTAATATTAGGTGATGAACTGAAAATAAATTATTCATTTACAATTAGCCAAAACGATACCGCTTCGCGCAGGGAAGCAAAAAGAAGAAAGAAAATTCCATTTTCAATTTTTTTTTTTTATCCCACCATTTTTGAATGAAAAATATTCGTGTTTAAGCGTTCTGAAGGTTTTGGCGTTGAGATTTATTATTTTTTATTACGCAATCCGACGTTCTCTGACGTATACAGATTTTACGCGGTTGATTTGTTACCTCAATTTTTTAAATTTATTTATTTATTCATTCATTCGTTCGTGAGCGCTAATTTTTCTTATTTACGGATATTAAATTCATTAATAATTCGCATCAATTTCACTTACCTTACTTCACCCGTATAGCGGGTGGCTTTCTGGTTACTAAATTTGTTTAGCACCGGGATAGCGGTATATCTACCCAACACGCAACGAACATCCTGCAGAGCCAAAATAGAGAGGAAGAGGATGATGGATGAAAGGAAAGGTAGCATATTCCGTATAGCTACCTATGCAAATGCAATTTTACCAAGGTGGTTGTTACCTTGGTTCGAGGCGCAAGTCGTACCTACGTTCGTCATGCTTAGAAAAATATATTCGCCTCAGGTTTGCGTGCATATTGTGAAGGTGGAGAGCAATAGGCACGTGTATGGTATATGTGTAAATAATACGTATAGTAAACGAATCCTAACCACGATTTGGGGGGGGATCAGATATCTTGTACCGAATAATGGGACAAGGTCGAAGCTCTATTATCATCAGGTATCCTTCACCTGCGGGAAAATTCACCCGGAATATATCCCTGACCCACTGGCAGATAGTTTTTGAAAAAAAAACAGATAGTCATTAGAACGAAAAAGAAGAAGAAATATCCCTGACCCATATTATATTCAACTAAAGTCAAGATTCACGGTAGCGAATCATATACGCAAACTCTTGTTCTTGTAAAAAAATCTGTCATATCTTTTGAATTGCTGATCATTTCTTAATAAAAATTACAGAGGCGTAAGGCCACCCCACCTGATCTTGCTCGCTGAAGTTCGACGAAATCGACTGAGCGGTTCCTGAGATACTGACCGTCGAAGTTGATCGAATAACAAAATCTTGTTTTTCTTCTTCTTCGTTGCAGAACGTTTTTCTTGGGACCATACATACGTCGAATAGTTGCACTTATGAACTAGCAATTGGTAAGGGGTATTCTCGACGTTGAAATCTAGTCCCCTATTCTTTTCAAGTGAAAATAAACGACGCATAGAGGAAGTTAATAATAAATTAATTATTGTGTACATATTTTTTGGTTCGAGAGAGATATTTTCGGGATTTTGGGACCAGGATTCCCGTCGAATCGTCGCACTTATCAACTATCGAGAGAGTATATTAATTATTAGATTACCAATCTTCTCGGTTGCAGAAATTCTGCTGGGGTCTAGGGCTTCCGATATATCCGACAAACCGTTGAACTTAAAACTTGCAATTTGAAGATGTTTTCGACGTAAAATTCTCGCCTTACATTACATTCATTTCTGGTAAAAATCGACAGTCTATGAAAAAGTCGATGTATATCTGCTTTCGTATCGTGATTTTTTCACGACGTCGAGACCACAATATCCGTTGAACCGTTGCATTCATCAATTTGCAAGTTGAAGGGGATATTCTTGACATCTAGCTCCCCATTTTTCTAACGGTTTGACTACAGTTGAACATGTAAATAGTTGAAAGCTCCAAATGAATTTCACGGATTCTTAGGAAAATAATGACCGATCGCACAGCATTCCAGATTTTACCGGTATTTTCAGCGTATTTTCTGTATCGCAAAACAGTTATTGAAGACAAATTTTGTGCATGAAAAGATTAGAAACTTGAGTGCCTGCGAACAATGATGGAATTGCACATTTGTGCACTGCAGCACTGTGCGTAGTAGATTGTTTTTTTTTTCAAGTTTTTTAAATTTTTTATGGATATTACCTACTTAAAAGTTAGTTTTTACAATCAGACAATCGAATGACAGATCACGGGTAGCGTCAACTCTGACGTCGGTACAAGCATTGTATGATTCTCAAAATGAGATTTCTTGGTCGCATAGAATATCTCGTATGTTTTGCGCAAGCCCCAAAATACATGTGTTGATTGCAGTACATGAAATTTCATTTCGTTGCAAATGACTAGAAGTTGATCTTCACATGTGTAAAATACATTAAAGTCAGTTCGGTGATGACCCGTTTGTACATACAAAAAGTAGTGACATCGACACACCCAACAAAAACATTGTAAATGTCGAAAATTACTGCCAAGTACAAAAATAGTTTCGCCAGCCAAAAACTCAAAAACATCATTCTCTTTATCAGCGTCAGATTACAATCATTTCTTAACACCGAACCGTACGAAGACCTCGTACGTGAAATCAGGCAACGAAGCCAGGCACTCCCTTAGTTAATTTTTATATTTCCAATTCTGTTTTTCTAATGCTAATCAATAGAAATTAATGGGAAATCATTCGTTACCTTTGACAAAACAGCATATTGGCGACGGGAAATATTGCTGAAGGAAGTTATATTGGATGACGATCGATGATGCAATTCGATGTGCATTTACTGCAGGTAAAACAGAAAGGAAGACGTTAAAAAAGCATTAGCCCAGAGTACCGATAATGGATACGGCCAGGATATGTACTACTTTATGGCTGTGACATATTTATGTCGTGGCGTAATAACCATATGCGAACGTTGGTTAACGATAGATGCACAATTCTCAACTGCAACGATGCAACTAATTGTAAGTAATGCTAATTTGGAATTGAACCCTTCTTTAAAATAAAAACTCGAATTTCGGAGACCATCGTTCATGGGATTATTAGTTCTCGCTATGAAAGACGTATTGTGTATCAATATATTGTGCAACTCAGTGCGCAAAGTTCGACTTTTGATGCCTATTTTGCGTGCGCAAAGTACCCGTTTCGCGCACTAGTGCGCAAAGTGATCACTGCGTGTAAACTACTATTACGACACAAGTGCGCGAAGTACGTGAACCTAAACACGTACGCGCACGCGTATCGTATACTATTTTTTTCACGCGCGTGACGATGCGTGAATCGGGCACTTCGCACACTACCAACAGGCACGAGAATTCGAACTTGGCACACTGAGTTGAAAAAAAGTATTAACATGATAGGTATGTTTAATTTAACATCAATATTCAACTGATTATTCAGTAGCTTCATTCATTCATGCCTCAGTTTCTGTCAATAATAAATATTATCAGTGTGATAAAAGTCAAACAGTCTTTGATCATGTACTGTAAAGTCTTGTGGGTGTGATCGTCGCAGAGGGGCTGGAAGAAGTAGATCAAAAGAAGAGCAATTGATCGTTTTCAGTACAATCTAAGCCTGCCAATTTTGTATCGACATCCGAGATACCTTCCTCTAGCAATATTCCCCGTCGCCAATATGCTGTTTTGTCAAAGGTAACGAATGATTTTCTATTGGTTTCCCATTAATTTCCATTGATTTCCATTGGAAAAACAGAATTGGAAGTATGAAATTAACTAGGAAAATGCTCGGCTTTGTGGCCTGATTTCACCTACGAGATTTTTGTACTGTTTTGTGTTAAAAAATGATTGTAATCTCTGCCGGGTATTGCTATCGACCCAGACACGGCCGGTGTCCGTCTACCGATTTACCTTTGAGACGTACCTAATTGCTCGAATATTATGAGCCGATATTTGCAGGAAAACTGTTCATCCGTTACCCGTCTGTTCCGTGTCAGTGCGCCTTTAGATTATAGGTTGTTACGTGCCGGGGTCACTTTTGTCAGGCAAAATATGATGCGGTATACTTGTAGTATAGCTATTTTGGCTCTTCCCTTAGGTATACTGTCGCAGCAGCGGAAACATCGCGTTTTCTCGTTGAAAATTTGTACTTAGAAACATCTTAGACGAGTTTTGTGTGAGAGTGGATCTTGATAACGGGGAAATGATTGATCAAAATGGTGTTCTTGGAATTCGTCCCTAAAATACAATTCAAACCACATTATTTATTTCGAACATCGATTCGACGTCGGAAACACACTCCTTCGCGCAGATAGGTTTCAGAGTTATGTGTAAAATTGAAACTTAAAGAAGATCGTGTACTCAAGAATTCTTAAATCCTTGGATACTCACGGATACTGCCAAGCTCGTTTCTCGGGATTATCTTCTGACTATGCTCTGAAATGAAAGTGCGCTATACATATATATATGCTGCTCATGGAAGCCAATTCGACAATGCAGAACTTCGCCTAAATCGGTCCAATAGTTGTCGGGCTCTGTCGCAATGAAGTTTCAGAATGCGACCCCTCTTACACTATAGGAGTCTGAATAGTGCTGGACTTGGCCAAACAGCCTTTCACTTTGAGAGAAAACCAACCAAATTATTTTCATCGAAATCGCACGAACGGTTGCCGATATATTGGCACTTCTGTAAGACCACATTTTTACATCCCTTTTCCAAACGCCTCGGTCAATTTTCCACAAGTTCAGTACCGGCTCTAAAAATTATCTAAGGCTTATTCACATTTTGGTTGAATCGATCGACTAGTTGGAGAATCCAAATAGCAACTTTTTTGAAATATTTTCTCACTCGAATGATACGTGAAAATTTGTGCAAACGCTTCGGGACTCTTTGTTTTACAAAAAAGCCAAGATAGTTGGAATTGAAAAGAGCCGATTAAATTATAATGTTCGGGCCTTGAACTCGAGTAGATTTTCAACGTTGTGATGTTTGAGAAGTGTGGGAAGAAATAAACTGTAGCACCTATACCTACGTAGTACGTTAACGTTGCAGATGGCTAAGTACAGGGTGTACAAAAATTATGTGTCGGCGCTTCACCAGATGATTCTCCAGGTCGAGATCGGTGAAAATCCTGAAAAATATGCCCCCGCGAAATTGATCTTGATTTCGATTTTGGAGGTCAAATGGGGACAAAAAATTGTATGATCCTAAAAAATTCTACTCGTCGAGAGGAACAAAAGTCTCTCAGAAACCATAGGTCGCAAGCAGCCTGTTCTCATAGGAAATGGCCCTTGAACATATAAAAAAATCGATAAAATTAGGAAAAAATTACAAATAGACATTCCACCGAATTGTGAGACTATTCAGTGAAATCTCGTCATCTGTCAGTTTGACAAACTCGGTGCTGATATTCATCGGGATTTCTATGTTTTTTTTCTGTTAGTCTTAAAGACGCTAACATTTGACCAGTTAAGTCATAACTCATGGACCAGAGACTCGAGAATCCGTTTGCCAAACTGACAGATAACGAGATTTCACTGAATAACCTCACAATTCGGTGGAATGTCTATTTGTAAATTTTTCCTAATTTTATTGATTTTTTTATACGTTCAAGGGCCGTCTCCTATGAGAATGGGTTGCTAGCGACCTATGGTTTCTCAGAGATTTTTGTTCCTCTCGACGAGTAGAATTTTTTAGGATCATAAAATTTGTTGACCCCATTCAACCTTCAAAATCGAAATCAAGATCAATTTCGCGGAGGCATATTTTTCAGGATCTTCGCCGATCTCGACCTGGAGAATCATCTGGTGAAGCGGCGACACATAATTTTCTTACACCCTGTACATACATATACTAAAAACTTTTCGAACTCACTCTACAGCTTCGGGGACTGAACTTCGCGACTTATTTTCTGGGTTCTAAAAACATTTCACCAGCGTATAATTTATCGTTCAACACATAAACCCAGTCTGGCTATGATGCTTCACGATGTAACATATATAAGACCAGTAAATGCTCTGGTAAAAGCTCTGGTTATTTTTAACAAGAAATGCCCACATAACTTCCGGGAATCCAGAAGCACCCCTGGTACATTTCTTTTCGAAAAAATAGTCGCGACTTAGGATGTTGAATCCACATAGAAGAAATGGTGAATTAATTTCAGAATCCAAATCTTCGACTTTTCTCTACATACTCTATAATATATGTAGTGTCGAGTGTATTATATGGACAAAAATTAGTTTACGTTAGGTTTAAATATTAGGATGGTATGAAGGGCGAAAGCCGATATGTTTAAGTCGTAAATCTAAGGTTTAGGATAGCTAGGGTCGGAGGCTAGGCGCCGGTATGACCGTTAGCAATAAGTGTATGTCTGAGTGGAGAAAATGGAAAGTGCGAGTGAGGCTGCATGTGTGACGATGAACAGATGGAGGAGTTGGGTGGAGGGTGTAAGCCTCTCTTCGAAAAAGGCAAAAGAACAGAATTGACCTGACCAGCGACTCAGTAAGACGTATGTACGGAGTTGAGTGAATTGCACGAGGGCGAAGTAAAATAAAGTCTACTTATTGTTTTTAACTTCTTAAATGGACCTTGCATTTATTGATCATCCTTAAACATCCTCGCTCACCCTTAAACCACACATTTCGGTAGTTTATACTACATATACTAGAACGTAGAGGAGCGATGAGCGATAGAAGCCAGGTCTACTACTCAGGGCGTATGTTTCGCATTGTTTTCGGAAGAATCCTAACGTCGATTTTAATTTAATATTCGCGTCCAGTTAGCACATTTAGTTAGAACGAGAGTGCGATACAATGACTGATCTAACTGTGTACGGGCAAGTACAATATAATATATACGGGGAATTCCAGCTCAACTCGACCACCCTCCAGACCTCACCCCTTCGAATTTGATCGAAACTTTTTTCATACTATACTCGTGGTCCAAATGGGAACCTGTAATTTTTTCGGATTTTCTCGATCCCCTGATTCGAAGATCTGAACAGTCGAAATTTGGCTATTTGTAAAATAAAATAAATTTCGATGGTGACTATCTTGAGTTTGGAAAGTCGTATCAACAAAAAAAAGGTGGTCAATCGATTCGTCTAGAGTACAAAGAATGTATTGACAAATTAGGTAAATAATAAAAAGAGTTGAGTTACCAAAAAATTATAAGAGACCTTTTTTGGAGAGCATTCAATTCTCTATAAAAATATATCATGGGCTTGTCTGTACAATACGCCATTACCGAGGTATAAAATTCCAAAAGAAAAACAAAAATTTCCTCTGTTATTTAAATGGGAAATAGAAATTCGCGATGAGGCACCTCTTAATATTAATATTAAGAGCTCATATTTTAACAGGATTTTTATTTCACCGTCCTGCAAGTGTACAACCTATTTACAAGTTGAAAAAAAAAAAATTCCCCAAAATGACACACCCTAGTATACATATATATTTATATATACACACCCATATGTAGGTTCACACACAAAGACAAAAGATCCCTCAGCCAAACGACCGACGAAAACCCAGTGTATCAAGCACAGACACAACAAAGCCTGTGATTAGTTCAGGCGCGTCATTTTCTGGGGGTGAAAATGTGTTCTTGCGTTCCCTAACTCGAGTCAGTCATACGTAAAAAGCATAGGGATAATAAAGGTTATTTTATAAAGCACGGCAGCTTAGACAACGGCGTAGTTGTCAATGGAATCAAATTTTCATTTTCAAAGTTACGTTCGTCGACAGAACTTTCTCCCATCTTCAGGGACCGCTGATAACTAAACTACACTTGAGCTTGCTCTACCATCTGTGGCCAGATGCAAGTTGTATTAAAGAAGTACATGTAGGATGTAGAAGTAAGATATTTTTTTGGAGATGGTGGCAACCGAGGTAAATAATACACAGACATCCGGTTTTAGGCCTCTGTTCTACGTAATGTCACCTAAAAAATCTTGATGTTAAAAACCGTCGCATCTCACATCATGTGGCGACCAGCATAGATTGAAGTGAGCTCTGCGAAAATGTCAGGGGTAAGCTGTTGACTCGATAACTAACTAACCACTAGTCTGATAAGTCCATCACTTCTTGTACACGTAGTCTTCACACGTATTTCTGGCGTAGACTAGAAATCTTGGGAAATATCCGTTCGCTTGGCTGCGAAAAATGCGAAAAAATGTAAATTTTGGTATTATTTAGTATACGGACTTTAAAAATCTGGAAAAATGAAAAATTCAATATTTTTTGTTAATCCTAGTCGACCACAAAATCATATGGGTATTGCGTAGGTTTACGAAGCCGCATCCAGCTTTGACTAAAATTGACCTCGAAATCGAGTCAACAGTTAACCTGTGTCATTCTAACGGAGTTCACTTCAATATAGGCTGGTGGCCACATGATATAAGATACGTAAGTTTTTAGAGCCAAGACTAGTGGGTGACGTTATGTAAAATAAAGGCCTGAAACAGGATATCTGTGTATTATTTACCTCAGTCGTCACAGTCCCCGAAAATGTGTCTTATTTCTACATCCTGAACACCCCCTCATGTAATTGGAAGTAGTAAGCGCCTAAACTTGACGACATGATGCTCAACTATGTTACTTTTGCTTTCTTTAAAAGATGGGAGGAAGAGTGGGAAATGGGGAAGTGATTTTTCGATCCAGTGCAGGAACAAAGAATCTAGAAACAAGGTGCAGAACACGTCGTTCTAGAATACGAAAGAAAATTTTAGGTTGCAATGATTGAACCAGCCATTCAAGAAGAACTTTACACAACTTTCCTCAGCTCTTTAAATGTAGTTTCGTGAAAAAAAAGAGTTGACACCGTATTTTTGAGTAAAATAATCGTTTTGACGTTGAACTCTTATCCCTCAATTGCTGGGGACGAGCTAAGAAAAAAATGCATCAGTCGTTTTATATCATCGCCGAGATCGAAAAAATCCATGAAGGTATTCAAAAAATGTTTCGAAGTAGATACAACGAATCTTCAGGGATTCTGTATGTAGTACAATGAAGCTAAAATGAATCTTGATCAGTTTCCTTGTCGATGGAAGTGAGGAAAAACGAAAACTGATATTATTAGAGCTATCGAGCAGTCATACCAGTCGCGATATCCTATCAAGGAGGAAAATATATCCAGCTCAAAAAATAAAAATAAAAATAAAAATAAAAATAAAAAATGAATAGGAAGTCCTTGGATATATATGGGATTGGATGATTTACCCGAGCGTCAAGTTATTGTTATGCAAACGATGACCAAGGCAGATTAAATTATACCGAGAGACCAAACGGATGGCTGACCTACGCTTGACTTGATCCACTTGAAACTGGTCCCGTACCGCGGAGTCGAAGTTGAAGCACTTTGTATATAGGGTATTCGAGAATTCTGTGAATATATCGGTGACCAAATACGGCGATCCTCCAAGAGCGGAAACAACTGAGTAAATGGAGTGGAATCGAGGAAATAGAAATGGAATTTTCTTTTGAAACTAAGGCGAAAATGACGTCGATTCGACTTTAGGCTTTCTCATCAGGTTCGCTTGAATGAAGAAAAAAATAAGCGTGGGTCTTCACATCGGTTTGTGCAGAAAGGTAATTAAGATTATTACCGAGCTCTGTGCTTGACAAATTCATTGCTACTCTGTATAAGTACCAAATTGTTTTGTGGTCCGGACTGCCCTGAGAGCTTGTTAATTTGTTGGGCATCAAAATACTCAACGAAACAGATTTTAGTCAACTTCCTTCCGATGGGCTGTCAGCTGCAGCCTAACTTCAGACCAAATTTTATCACTATGTTAAACAACGGCGGTTGTCATGCTGTATAGACCTTTTGTTCAAGTGGAGAAGTCGGTAGTTCGGTTTAGAGCCGTAGAGTGTTTTTGGCTTTTTCCCAGGTGGCTGGTTATGAGACCAGCCGAAAAAAAATGCATGCCCTCTGACGGTGATGCGTCAAACCGCGTTGTGCGAGTGCCGCCACCTCTCTTCATCCGTTAACGTCCTCACACTACGACGCCTTGGGACCCTGGTATCGACGTAGCGCTGGTAAGCGGGAAGAAGCGAAGTAGGCGGCTCGTTTATGAAAGGCAGTTGTTGCGTATAGCCTAGACCCCGGGGAAGGTTCTAGCGGGTTGAGTGGCCTTTCTCACGGTTGTACGGCACGGTGCCGGTTCGGAACGACTCGCTTCGGACCCTCCGTCTGAGTCCCCCCGCCGCTTTCGACGCTCAAAATGCGGGGGATCAGCCGCGGGATCTTCAAGATCTGTTTCCCTGCGGCCCTGGTAAGCCTCCGGTGGTACAACGGGCTACGTACCCCTGGATAAAGACGAGTCGCCGGACGTCGTCAGAGCTGAGCGGCAGGCGAGCCGCGGTGGTGGGGCCCGTGGTCATCCCCGTAGTGAAAGGATGAAGGAAGAGGAATGAAGAGGATTAGGGGAGGTAGTCTTAGGATAAAAAAAGGTAGACAGGATTCGTGTTTTGGTAAAACACTGCACACCGTCTTTTATCTGGATAGTTCTACCTTTGACAGATATTTGCCTAGCAGTCTAAAACAGCAAAGGTTTTGTATCTGTATCAAGCTAATTATAGCCAGCGAGAGCCCGAGTTTGATTAACGCTAAATGTTACTTTTACTGCAAGAGAGGTGTTGGGTGAGACGCTGCGGCGCCCGCTAGCTCACCCCCTCTGACTTCGGCCGCGCGCAAGAGACTGGCACACAAATTGCCGGGTTACCGACGTCTGCGGGTAACACTTTTCACATAAAAGATTAACAACCTCGCTAATAATCTTGAAAACGTTTCGGCAAATTCCGCACTGCCTTCATTTAATTGTACACTCAGCATAAGCAGTGGATAAAAGCTGTGTCTTTTCCACTTCCATAGTGGGTTAGAAAAACAGGGTTATCAGTTTTGTTTTCACTTCCGTTTTGATCTCTACATTCACGGCTATTTAGAAACATTGGTTTCTCCCACTGTCAAGAGAAAGATAAACCACGTGTCTTTGCCTCAGCGTTGTGCGCTGTGTTTTACGAACGCAAATAATATCGAATAGCTAAGAGCTAAGAGTGATAGCGATCGGTAAAGTTTTTGAGTCAAAAGTTTATCAAATAGTATTTTGGCAACTTATAGAGCCAGAAGTAGGTATTCGGATGATTATTTCCTCAGCAATATTAAATATCAGACTTTGAAGTCCACCGGCAAAATGCAAAGGCCGAATATTTGTTTCGGACTTAAGCTGGAGTCAGTCGCGATGCGAAGATATGATAAGAGATGGCCCTTCGCTAATGTCACAACATACATAAAAATAAAAACGTTCGACAAATGTCTCATGCTCCTTAATTCTTGTAATCCGCCCACGATCAATTCGCTCCAACGTGTTGAACACTTTTTCTCGATCCAGCTGGAGCTATCTTCTTCTCTGGCTTGCAGTTGTTTCATGAATTGTAGATATGTATACACCCGTCATAGTTATCCATCCATCAAATCGCATGAACAGTGAACATTTCCAGACAAATTTCGATGATTGAAGAATGTAATGGGGTGGCAACCCCAACGCCGTTTCCGAAATTGCTGTAAATGTCACTGGTTTATTTTGATGAGCTCATTTAGCGGTCCTAATTTAGAGGCGAACGCAACCGTCGTTACGGTCCGTAAAACAATGGTGTCAAATATCCCAAAGCATGTGTTCTTCGTGGAAATCAAATTGCCACAATGAAAGGCTCAATCCATTCAACGGGGTGAGTGGGATAGAATTTCGTGCCATTAGCACGATTTCGATTACCAATATGGGTCAATTTGCAATGTTAAATGAACCCAGCCAAGGACCGACAATTTGCATGATCCATTATCTCGTATTAACAGTTGAACCATAGCGAGTGTGTTCTTGGAATGTTCGCTTCACTTCACAGACTCTGTTCTCGAGGAGCGACCACCATTGTTACAAGATCCTGATAGGACCATGTATTTTGTCAGTCAGTAGACGGACGTTTCATTCACATCACGATGATGCACAAACTTTTCGTAGTCGTACAATGATTACTCAAAAAATCAAAGCTTTTGATCTACACGACTTTTAATCCATTAAATTGACACACGTATAATTTCGAGTGGAAGAAAAAACGGCACCTACCATCATATAACCGTGTGATTCGGTTACCAAACAGCATGTGTGCCGAAAGTCACGTGCGACAGAATACCTGCCGCCTCTGACGATGAATAATTTTTGCTGGTATGAAAATGTTTGTGTGCTGATCGATGGATTGCCCATTGTATAATTCTTGTTTACTGAAAGCTAAAAGTGATTAAAGTAATGTGTACAAACAAGCCTATGAACAAACCTCACGTCATTAAAATTGTGTGCCAATGGATGAATGCTTGCATGCAAACGGCGTAACGTAATCGGAGAGGCGTGCTGAAAGTAGATTAACTTGCTAACCGAGTCTCCTTTAGAAATTTATAATCATTCCTTTCGCACTTCAGATGTTATCAACTAT
This sequence comes from Tenthredo distinguenda, assembly GCA_947538915.1. Taxonomy (NCBI): domain Eukaryota; kingdom Metazoa; phylum Arthropoda; class Insecta; order Hymenoptera; family Tenthredinidae; genus Tenthredo; species Tenthredo distinguenda. Next base: position 5,672,093 of record OX384538.1, read on the forward strand.
ATTTCTTTCCACTGAAACCAGGAATAGACCTTAAAGTTTCGTACCAATTAATGTATTTTTACAATGACAGTCGGCCGCCTGCAGGGCACAAGTTTTAGTCCAGTTAATTGGTGAGTCAATTCACATGAGATAACGTAATTTGCGCGATAGTATGATTTGTTAAAGGGGTGCATTCTGAGCATAATGCCGGATTTCCGGGGTTCCCCGAGTGTCAGTGGCGCCACTATCGCGAGTAACGCGTTTAATTCGATATATCGAGAACGGTTCATTTTACACAAAAAAAACTATAGAGACCTTTTCTATCATAAATTAAATTTCCTAACTTTTTTCTTCGAAATTTTTTTTTCTAGCATCAATATCTTCCGAGTTACTTCGTCCGAAATGCACCAACTTCCCTATTTTCGTCTTTTTTGTTTGCCTTTATCTTCCTATTATCAAACTTATAGATCATTTAATTATCTACATCTTTTGTCTGGAACTTTTTTTTCTACTAACAATACTTTTGTAGTTATTGCTTAGTTTATCGATAGAACTCCGCGCCATCAACTTAATATGACATCAGTGCAGTGTATTCAGTCCTGAGCAAAAAATATTAAAGTATTTGATCATTGTTTATTAGTCAACTTACCTATATAAAAGGTGAATCGATTGAATAACTCGATCTGAGACAGCCATTTTTTCTTCACAATTGTTTCAATATTATATTTTTCCAGATTTGGTATTTTTTATTGCATTCAACGAAATAATAATCTCATTAAGGACCAGCACCGGACGATTTGTTCAAATCAATTTTTTGTAAATGTAAAAAAAATTGTGGAAAAGCTTGTGTTGGTTGGTTTGGTTGTGGATGGATGAATCTCATGGGATTAATTTTCAATTATAAGTGTCTCATTTCTTATTAATAAATATGTGGAACAATTTTAGTTATTAATTTCTCTCCCTTTCTGATCCTGAATTAGATTAAATAAATGCAATAAAAAATACCAAAACTGGAAAAATATAATATTTAAACAATTGCGAAGAAAAAATGGCTGTCTCAGATCGAGTTATTCAATCGATTTACCTTTTTATACAGGTAAGTTGACTAATAAATAATCATCAAATACTTTAATATTTTTTTCTCAGTACTGAATACACTGCACTGATGTCATATTGCGTTGATGGAGCGGAGTTCGAGCGATAAACTAAGCAATAACTACAAAAATATTGTTCGTAGAGAAAAAAGTTTCAGACTAAGGATGTAGATAATTAAATGATCTATAAGTTTGATAAAAGGAAGATAAGGGCGAAAAAAAAAATACGAAAATAGGGAAGTTAGTGCATTTCGAGCGAAATAACTCGGAAAATATTGACGCTAGAAAAAAAGTTTCGATTAAAAAGGTTAGGAAATTTAATTTATAATAGAAAAGGTCTCTATAGTGTTTTGTGTGAAATGAACCGTTCTCGAGATATCGAATTAAACGCGATACTCGCGATTTGGCGCTACTGACACTCGGGGAACCCCGCAAATCCGGCATTATGCTCAGAATGCACCCCTTTGACAAATCATATTATCGCGCAAATTACGTTTTCTCATGTCGATTTCCCTTTTCTAAGCGACATATTGAATGGACTATTTCATAGAATCAGAATCTCGATCCAATGCCAAGGACACGTGAATCATTTACTTGACGTACTAACAATAAGGGTCGATCGAAGAGTGCTGGCAACCCTAATCACTCTTCGCCATGCGATTCAGCGAACGAAAGCCTGATGTGATATTGAAGTTGGCCAAGCTCTGCTATTTGCCATGGGCACAGTTGGAGCTGATCTAAATATTCAAGCGATTTCTCGACGGCATGGCACTCTATCCCTTTATAATAATCGTAAGCTTTTAACTCAGGCTTTCAAGCTCGTTCTATAAAGGTCACTCTTTTGTGCTTCAGGAAACTCTGATAAAGAGGCTGGGGGCCAACGCGCATGCATTCACCATGGAAGTTACACCCCTTGCACCACCTTCAGTGCAGTTGGTACCAGCTAAGGAATACAATGGTGCGCCAATCGGGACTAGTTACGACGTCAGGGCGTATGTTGGTGAGTTAGCTACTTGTTGAGAAGAAGAAATTTGAAAAATAGTAAAGAGGCTGAGACGCTGGAAATTGGACAATTTTCAGCAAACAAATCCTTTTCTATTTATGCTCGAAAGAAGAATCCAGGAGCATTTATAATTATGAATGTTTGCTATGTATTGTACTGAGAGCTCTACTCCCGGAACATAATGAAACTTTAAAAAAAAGAAAAAAGGAGGGCTGCACCAACTACAAGAATTTCTGCACAAAGCAGCTTTTATTAAATTGTAAAAACGGATGAAGAACATTATGAGTTGTCGTTCCGAGTGTGGAACGAGATTAGTTCCATACATGAAATTTGTGAATAAAGGTTAAAAGGTCAGCTGCATCCTGAAGGAAAAGTGGAAGTCAGTTTAAAATGACATTGAGTAAATCTTGAATGGAAGCTAGATTCTACATGTATAGGTCTACGAGTAACTTCATAAAACAACTAGCGATATGTCATCAACCCATTCAACTAGAACTTTGAAACAGGCGTGCAGCACTTCACCGGGATACATTCGTATTTCAACTTGGACTGAACAAACAACTGTCTACTTTAGACTCTGCCTCAACTCGAGTGTATCCAATTAATAATTTAAGATTCATCTGCGTGATAGCTTTCCTCTGATTATGATTAAACAACTCTGTAAAGTTCTAACTCCGTAGATTGTTTTACCAAGTAAGTTAACGCAGTTGGTGCTGCACGGACTAATTTATGTGCGACCTGATTCTAACGAGATATTTATACAGAGATATACATATAACAGCTCCTGCACCAAATTTTATTCTAATTTTAAAAGATTGGTGAAGAGATTTGTAAGGAAGTAACGAGCACTTTCAAATGGATTAAAATTTTCACACAGAAATTGTTTTTTTTTGCCCATGTATTCGAGTGTCTGCTCGAATTCGAAAAAATCATGACAGGTGGACAGCAGTTCTCCGAGTCGAAAATTGAAATCTTTTCTTCGGATCTTGGATATCACAGAGTAGGATTTTAGGACAATTTTATGACAGTTCACAACAGATTTATGTTGTGATCGTGATTCTGAGATCCTTCAGACAACAAAAATTTCATTTGAGATCATTGTCGAATTAAGGGTTAAAGCCCGGCCGTACAAATCGAGTGATTTATTGAAGACAGGTTTGGAAGTACAATGATATAACTATCATGCTATTCCTTTGACCTCGAGCACGTTCTCTCTTCGCTTTTTAATAATTAATTAGGAGGTCAATATCGACTCCGCGGATTTCCCTGATGTCGCAACTTGCGGCGCATCGCCTGATCGCTGCGTGTGCTTGCATTCCTTCGTTAGATACTCGAGTCACAACAACTCTATACTGCATTTTTATGAAGGCTGTTCAAGGGGGTCCGGCCATTTTTTCGACCGTTCGCAGCGCTGCTACGCGTTGAGTTTTCGAACTAAACTCGTCAGGACCGTGCTGATACAAAATATGGGTGCAAATTAGAGGGCCCCAAATTTCACACAATTTGTTGTCAATCAAGAATATTTCCTAAATCTAAATTCTTGCGTATCTACAAACAACCTCGCAGCCAATATTTCACAATACATGAATTATCTATGAACTGGGTACATCAAAATTGATGGTAGACGTGACACATTAAACTTTAATCCGGTAATTCTACTTGCAATTATCGTCCAAAGAATTCTAAATTTCCAATTAAACGTCTGATTGTTTCAATAAATACAATTAAGGACATTAAAGTAATTGCGAGTATTTGAAAAAATAGTGACACGTCATTTTTAGTTTATTCATCTTAACTCTGACGGCAGCTACTCTGCGGCGTCAGAACTACTAGGTATGAGGTCTTGAATGAGCCGTATAGTCAAAATGAATAAAAGATACGCTACATTACACATTAGATGATAATAGCTGAAATTTCCATGCATTTTAACAGATACGAGCTTTAATTACATAGATTCAATCGAGGAGTGCAATATGTTATGTGAAGACAGTGCATACACAGTGTTGCGCATGATAATGCATTTCATCATTTATCCGGGCACGAATTCGTTTATATGAGATTATACCTGAACTTATATGACATTTCATGTATCGAATTCTATAGTTTGTCTACATGTATCATGGAAACGATGAATAAGCGAACGTTAAAGGCATGCAAGAATTCTGTCTTAGAATTGAAAAAGAGTTGTGCGAAGATACTTCATTATTTATTCTATCACTTATGTCAGTTGAACTCGCGAGTTTTTTATCTTCTTAGGGGGAATTCGAATTATTGAATCGATTGAGGTGACCATAATTATATGTAAACTAGGAACTCAGTCAACTTATCCTCATAAGAGGGTCTGCGACTGAAACTTTTACAAGAACCATTTAATTTTTTGCAAATTAATAAAAAAGGTGCAGTGGAGAAAAGCTTTGTACAATTTTTAGAATATGGAAGTATATGTATTGGAACATAAATCTCAATTATCTGCAATGCTATTGTATGCGCAGAGAACCTTTCGCAGAAAGTCTCCTATGTATTGCTGCGAAGGTTCCCTGTGCTGGAATTTCATCGCAGAAGGTTGAATTATTTTTTGCATAGAAATACACCATGAAGTAAGAATTGCAATAAGTGTTTTTTGATTGGACCTTTTATAGTCATTTGTAAAAATAAAAATTTACTTTTATCGAAGTTTCAGTGGCGTTTCTCCATAGTTGACGAAGAATGAAAATGCACCGCAGTTTCATCTGAACAAGATATCTAACATGCCTATGTTACATAAAATTAGGTAAAAAATGCGCAATATAGTTTATGCACGTTCACATTATTCAGCACGGACAGTTTGTTTACGAGTATGATTCTAACCTACAAATGAATTATTAAGTAGTTTAATTGGCAGCTAATTATGCCTACGATCGAGTATACTACTATTGGTGCCTATCCTGAATTTTTATCTGATTTTCTGTGCTTATCATCAACAATAATCTGCAGAATTCATTTTCATAACCTCTGAGCAAGTTGCTAACAACCGTAGAACGAAGTCCAAATTCTGTAGCATATTCACGTAGCGCACTGTTTTGAGCCCCCATAGTGTGCGTTTTGTATAAAATGGAGATGTGTGCAATTGTGTGGGTGAAACAGACGGGGCCCTCGGAAATTTGTATTCGGCTATGAGTCCCGACAGCTTCAGTCAAGGAGCTAATAGTGGCGCCATCTATTGGCGATAAATTTTCGCCTGCTAAATTCTCCGATTGTAGACAGCTTTACAACTTGGAATGGTGATTGCACTATTTCTACTGTAATATTGTTGTGGGTGAAATAGTGCTCAGTACTAGTCGAGTGCAAGGAATCATTATATCGCTCAAATTGGATGTCACTCGACTCACTCGGCAGCCATGTTTACTAGATAAAACTAGTTGCAGAACTTGATGCAGATGAAACTAGAATTTCTCACACTTTTCCACTTGCCACAAGCTTCCGACGACTAGTAGCTGTGAGCAGGTAATTTCAAAATATAATTATTATAGATGTATAGCAGATGTAACGAGTAGTTGAAACAATAGGGGTGGTCGATCAAGTCCACACCTCAAGACAACTATTGTTTATGTATCCATCATCGTAGGGCTTCTAGTGGAAAGAACCTTTGCGAGTTAATTTCAATTTCAACATCCACTGTCAATACGGGAGACTAAAGCTTCCGAAATATTTACTTCCGCACGTATAACGGAATTTCGAAAACCTGTTGAGTCTAATTCATTTACATTGAATAATGAAGGCTGCACCTACCTCACAACTCTTTACTAAATTGCTTTCGCAGCACGTAGCAGTATAGGAACAGATCTTGGAGACGTTTGTAGACACCAATCAAATGTACTTATGTTAGAACATTGAATGAATAATCAGATCACTAGTATGTGTGTAGTGCATACCTAGGTTGTATGTACATACGTATGTATGTACACTAAAGGGCGAAGTATCGATAAGTTCTGCTACGATTTTCGTCAAGTTCCAATAATTGTATTTATTAAATTATGCGCAACGCTGTGGGATTAAAAACAAATATGGCAACGTCACGGTAAGCTAATCGATACCTAGCCCTTCAATATCAATGTCAATAAAATAGCGATTCGATATCTTAACGGGTCGAGATTCCCTCCGAGGCCATTAAGAGCACTGCCGATGAATTAAATGGTTCTTATCCAGATTCGCTTTTGTTCAAAATATGCGTGGCCTTGATCGGTCAGAATCAAACACGTTTATTGTACGTATTGCCTAAATTGAGAGGTGAATTGATTGGAAAATGAATACCACACCAAACTGCCTATGGGTAATTAAATGGAAATACAATGCAAATTATACCTCGGGGAGACGACGTGATGGGGTGCAGTAATTTGTTCCAGGTATTTATGGAGGCCCTTCCAGTTAAAGTATGTAATTCGATAGGGGCTTATAATTAATAGTAAGAACATGTGGGCGAATACGCAGGCAATTCTAATTGGGAAGAGGAGAACTGTAATTTCAGTCACGTTTCATTTTATGAATACGTAATTTAATAGTTTCTTTTTACATCGAAACAATTAGGCTCCTCTACTGCAGATAAACATTAGCATTTCAAAGCACACCTTACCGTTAGTCACATCTACTATTTTGACTAATAAGTCATCATGAAATTGATGGTATTCTTCAAAGAATGGGTAGAAATACGTGCTTGAATTCGAAGAGGTTTGAAAGGGTTCTAAAAAACCTAGATTTTATTTAACATCAATGACAGATCCGCGGCGAGGTTTAACGTCCATGAAATCGAATAGCGTACGAAACAGAGCGATGTTTAATTTCTCCATTACCTCTGGCGGACCATTTCCCAAATTTATAGTAAGAGAAACGATCGAGAGCTGGAGGATTCGTCTCTATATAAGGGCAATAACTCACCTAGAAACCTAATTCACATGATTAAACTTTCTACATTGTAGCCGAAAAAGCCGATGAGAAATTGCATCGAAGAACTATGGTTAGAATGGGAATAAGGGTCGTTCAGAGAAGCAGCCCCCCACCTCTACCACTGACTACTCCACACAGCATACCCACAACCACTGGACCGTCTCTCAGCGCGTCCCTTAAACCACAGAGAACGAAATCCATCGATCCTACCAGCGAAATTATGGAGGATGACGGTAAGATGGATACTTCAAAAAATTTTAGACAATATCCTGCGGCGTTTTGAACTTAATTTCCTTTTTGTTCTTCGTTACACAAAACGGTTGGAAAATATTGATGGAAACTTGGAAAAAGTACTGTGTATCCATTCGTTTTTTTGTCTGATGGAATGATTTCTCTCAGAACCAACCCCGCCACATGCAGCGGTGGAAAAACCATTTCTATTGAGCGACGGAAGAGTGGGATTAGAGGCCAGACTGGACCGAGCTATATACTCCCACGGGGACCCGATCTTCGTTCACGTTAACGTCAACAACAACAGCAGCAAATCCGTCAGGAGGATCAAGGTAAGAGAGGGATGCGATATTCAAAAGCGTTCGTCTAGTATCCCATAACGGAATATTAAACCTACCTACATACTGCGTGGATTGCTTGCCTCAGGAAATTTCATTCAACGATTCAGTAGCCTTGCATCGCATAACAGCGACAGTATCTTCAACAAGTAATATCATCAAGTAGTTGTAAACTTAAAGCAATGGGCGGATCTCAGAGGGCCTGAGGGCTCCTGTAGTTTTCACCCTAGTAGAGAAATTTTGAGTATAACGGTTAAATACAGGAGGTTATTACGCTCAACGTGTCGTTTAGCGAATAACTACACTATAACGATGTCATTGGGTTTAGAATACATGCAGAGATTTGAGTTTTTATTCATTTATTCATTTTGCTTTATATCCTCTCTCTATCGAGTGGATAAAGTGGATGACACTGTTTTGGATCCGAGTACAAATGAAAACGAATGAGCACGAGGTGAGAATACCAATTAATTAATTCGATTTTGACACATGGCAAATGTTCAACGATTTGCAGAATATAGTCTAGACCATTTCTTTCCGTTTAATGGGATACGAAAATTAGTAAATTTATTGACGAACAAACAATATTGTCATCATGATGTGAAATAATACGGTTTTCAATACCATGTCACCGGTAGATATGTAACAACATCGGGTCTAACTCGTTTGCAAAACGGCTTAAAAGTTACTGAATCCTACAAAGATTTTATAATGAGAAACAAAAACAGAAAAGGAAATGAAAATAAAATCTAAATAAAAATAGGAAAAGTCGTGTCGTGTCGTGTTTTTTTCGAAACCACCAACGCCGTGGTATGACCATACCTACAGACAATGTAGCGGCAGCTGTCATTGTGTGGCTGTTCTGTAGATGTTCGTATGACACCGTTGTCAGTCTCGGAAAAAAACGAATTGCCTACCATAGGGCGTGGCAAGTTTCCAGTGAACCTCTCTGTATATCGACTTTTGAGAATATTTCAGCAAGGAAAAGGTTTGATTACAAATCCACGGTTAATAAAGGGGAAAAATCAACGTTCCCGTTGTCAATTAAAAAGACAAACTCGAAAGTAATTATATGAACCCCTGTCCAAAGCACAAAGGGTCAAGCCCTTCTCCGCATTGATGCCCTTTTGTATGCCTTTTCACATTTCCATTTCCCTCTCCGTTCCTTTCACTTGACTAAGTCAACCTTCATTAACGGTTTTCCCGGTTAATTATCCCGGCACCTCAACTTGAGGATCCTCCTATGTCATGTCATATGTCATTCATAGATAATCTGTGAAGTAATCACCGGTACAGAGACACGATTATAAAGAGAAAACGATACACAGGTGCCGATATAGGATATTTGTAAAAATAAGGGAAAATTTATTTCATAAGAATTTGAATAATGAACCACTTAATTGGTATAATAGTAGGTTACTCGTGGTGAATTAGGCTTCTGAGAGATCATCGTATTTATTCGAAAAAAAAGTTTGACCACTTTAATCTCAACGACTGATTCGTATCTCAAATTCTTAGCCACGCTCTGCAGCGTGCCGTAGAGATATTATCGTTTAGGAATAGGCGTTGTTTCATAATCTTGAGATTTCGTGACTAAAACCAATCTCGATGTAACGGCAACGATCCTACTAAACGGCTAAGTTTCAAATTCGAGATTTTTAGGTTTTTTTCACAAACAGTTCGGAAGAAAAGGCAACATTATGATATTTGCAGAGAAAGTTGCATCGCGACAATCTCTTCGGAAGGTTGAAAGGGGAGATGCGGTGACGTTGCTGAAGGCCACTGAAATTCATACTAAATCATTGTCCACCCCGTTGGGTCGCGGATTTTTCCAAAATTTATTGTTATTCTGATACATTGATACAAGGATATATATGGCAATTTCTGATGAATATCTGCGATGGGATGGAATTGGGGCTGAGGAATCTGTTGGCTCTGGGAAATTGAGAATCCGAGTAGAAATGGTCGGCGATATTAGTTGGTTACAGGGAAGTTGAATTCACCCTAAGGTAACCGCGACCAGACAGACAGACGCATGAACTTGCTCGACCAGTAAGTAAGAGACTGTTGATACGAGGGGATATGCAAATACCCGTTGTTCCTCTTATTTGCATAAACGGTTCGGTGATACTTTGCCTGTAGTCGAACTTTATGAATTAGTCCTAAGCTAAGTCGAGGAAACAGCGACGAGACATTAATAAACAAACTACTGCAGTGTTGGAGTGAGATACTCAAGTTTTTGTATTACTCTCAAAAGGCAGCCCCTGAAATGAAGCCACTTGTTGTCATTTATAGTCTGTACATTTGTACAACTGTAATTGTGAAAACTAAAACAGGGGAAACATTTATACAAATGATATGGCAAAAATTATTCACATTTTTTTTTTTTGTTTTTCGCGTTACACCTAGATATTGGTATACTTCAAACGGTGCCGTAGCTTCTGATGTATTGATTTGATCCTCTGATGATTTCTGAAGAGATTTCCTTAACCCCATTCAAGATCTTCATCTCATATTTGACCAGTATCAACGGAAGTCCTGTTTTTTGAAAACCAGATTTTTGATTACGGAAGAATTTCCGCGGGCCACAATTTAGGTCGTACATTGATTCGAAGTTTTTTCGAAGAACCCGTGTCCTCAGTTACTATTTTTTAAAAACTCGTCCAAACATCCGAAATCAAAATGATACAATCAAAATGATACAATTAAAATAATTACGTACTATGACAAGAATTGAACTGATTCTTAAAAAAGCTGCATAAATCGCTTGAAATTACACCCACAAATCATTCAGAAAAGCTTTTATTGGAAAACTTGATAATTGCAATGCAAGTAACGTTTTCAAATCTGATATTTTTCGCCTTATAATCTCTCTTATAATTTCCCGGTTTGAAGTGGCACGATTTTGACTCCAAGGCATTCAAGGAGGAATCTCAATAAACCGAAATATCTGAGACGTTTTGGGTTCGAATCATTGCAAATTTAATCGAAGAAACTGGTTGTGAATACCCTGTGTGAAAAAAAAACCGAATCGAGTTCGAATTGTGAAGGTTCTTTTTTTGGAATGGTCTTCCTCAGTTCTATTTCCCAATTCACTAGCCATACATACATTCAGGGAAAGAGTAAAAATCCTACTTCTCTCACAGGATTCTGCACAGCGAATGGGTTAAGTTAGTTTTCTGCCAAGAGTACCGATAAAGTGTTCATTAAGTCGAGAGTTTTAATCAACAGAGCGAAGAAACTTGCTTAGTCTGCTCCATGCGTAGTCGCTATATGTACCCTCTTAGTGTGGATTAATTGAGGGGGTTCTGGTGTTGGACTTTCTTAACTGATTGCACCTACGTGTAAGCAGCTATGACATTCAGGATTAAAAGTATGATCAATTAGTATTCTTACTCTGTGAATTCTCTTCCGTAAAACGGCACATTATAGTATCTTGACAAGCCATCACCTAATTCTAACTGTTTCAATTTCACAGAAAAAATTCAATGCTCAAAGCCGTCATTCGGCGTCTGCGCTGTAGAGGAACATTTCACCCGCAAACCCGTCTCAATGAGTATTCAAACATGGAAATACTTGATAAGCAAAACTGGTAGTCAGGGGAAGAGGAATTACTTTCCCCTTAAGCACAAATGGGGCAATAAATTTGGAAATTACATCAACGAAATTTGGAATAAACAGGAAGTTCCTAAAATTAATTAACCCATTGTTGCACAACATGTTAATTTTCGGAGAAATTCAAACGTTCCAGATACGAGAATCACACACCACCTTAATGTGGCTGTTTGATAAATAGCACTGAAACATTTGCGACCTAATTATATTAATGAGTTACCACCAACAAGCAAGGGGCCGATAGGAAACCCTTTGAGCCGAATTAAGATTTCCTGAATTTGTTAACGGACTACTTAACTTGTAAATAAGTTCAGACATTTTTTTGCAATTTATTTTCAAGCGAAGTGAAGCCTCCACCCGCTACAAGACTTTATCCAACTGAACTTCCCTTCATTTTAATCAAGGGCTACTTTTTTGATATGCAATATACGTAAATTTCATCCCCTGAACGATACGTGTTACGCTTTGCCACAGAGCGTGACTAGAATTGCAATAAATTGGGCAGCTTCGAAATTCCGCAATTTTAACGGCACCATTTTTTTCTCCATCTCCAAATTGCTTTCCATCTCCGGTGTTTAGGTAAGAAACAGGTTTCTTCACGTATAAATTATTCAATCCTTGACAGGGTAGCGAAAAACGAAAAAGTTTAGTTAGAAAAATGCCACACTTTCTAATTTATCGTATAGCAGTTTTATGACTCGAATATTCAGTCTCGACTGTATGTTCAATTCTTGAATGAGTTGATATAGCTAAATTGAAGGAAGAAGGTAGACTTGAACATGGCTCAAGTAAAATAAGGTTAACCAGGTAATAAAGGTGCCGTAACTCGGTAATATTCGACGCTATTTAACGGCCGAAACGTACCTACCCTCAAACAATAAAATCCTCTGACCTTGGCACGCCATTGCTGACCCAATATCGAACACTCGGGGGGTTTACTAAGCGTCGTGGCCACCGAGGAGTAAAGGTCACCAAATGGTAAAGTCACACGATACCCTGCAATACTTTTGTGAATAAATGAATAGGACTGAACAACGAAATAAAAGACGAGAAATACAGCGGAGTGAACAAACAAAGTTTCTCAGTTTTTTTAAATAAAATAATTTGAGATTTCCGTTCGAGATATATCGTAGAAATTACCTATCAAATTTTTCGCCACTGATCTGCGACACGGATATGTAAATTTTTTCAACTACGTTAAAAGAAATATTGAGAGAATCCATACAACCAATCATTTGTCGATTTAATTATTAAATATTAGGTAGCATCATCCCCTGACGGTGCCATTACTCTTGTACTTTGAAACGCAATAACAAGTAGTATCCAGAAAATTATATAAAAAAGACAGTAATAAGATCTTTAGTGTTCTGCCACCACAAGAGATGCCAGTGGTCAGTGACCAAAGTACATTTCTAAGCGATAGAGAGGGCCAAAAACACTTGAACTTGTGTAAATGACCTGGCCAATACTGTAAAATAATTTGTACCAATAGAAAGGAAAAACTGATTTGCGAAAAGGCTACGCGAATATCTTCAAATTGTATTCACGAATAAGCTAGAAAAGTTTAAACTGAAGAATTCAAAATTTGTTACGCAAGGAGCTTTTTGAACCTTAATATTTGGAATGTAATCGAAACACTTCTTAGATCACGGATATTGAGTTTTTCCATTAAAAATTTTCTGCCTCATTCGTAGATCTAATACGAAGAGATTTGCGTAGCTTTTTGATTCTCAAAAACTTAATTTCCGTAGTCTAAATGATTTGGCGATTTTCGTCAAATCATCTGTATATCGATTTTTGCACTGTTCTTGCAACGAAAATATTTAGTATCTTTTGTTTCGAGAATCTTTCAAGAATTCCGTGCTAACATCTGGTAGATATTGATTTTATGCGTATGTAAAAAAAAATGTTCAGACGAATCGTTGGGATGGTTCTGAAAATGTCATCTATACGTATACCGTTTTCCTTCGTAAATTCTAAAAACTATTGAATGGATGAACAGCGAATTTGTAGCCTCATTTGTTTTTCAGAAATAAATTCGAAGAGCGCTGTGGACATAGGGAAAGTACACCGTCAAGGAAAATGTGTCTCTGTAAACTGCAAAGTACCAAAATACAAGAAAACTAAACATGCCCTTCTGTGAAAAGCCGTAAAGCTTCTGTTTCGACAAGTTTTCGGCGTTCTTGACAGAAAAGGAACCTCTGGTTAATGCTATTTGTGAAATTCCCGTCTCTCTCCGATGGGAATACAGCCGCGAAGGCATACTTTAAACGAGCATGAATCACGGGGCTATCTACCTACAGTGCCTTGTTTTTGTCACTGAAAATTCCAAAAGAACGAAAGACAGTATGCGAGTCCGTTGTGGCTCTGTAAGCGAGATATACGACCGTCCAAGCTGACAGTAAAGGTACAAAGTGGAAAGATCCCTCAAGTGCATTATGAAGTAGGTTTTCCGCGGGTTTGACGAACGGCTGTGGCTATTCACCAGAGCTTTTTCACTTCTCGATACTTGAATCAATACTAGGTATATGTATATCTAGGTGTATACGATCATACGAACGTATCAGAGATTCTGCGAATAAGAAATAGTTTCTTTCGCAACTTCTCGCTGCAAGAAATTCCCTTTTATTTTATGTTCCAATGTGACTGACGCGTGATATTGTCTTGCGGCACTCTTCAGTAGGTATACCATTATGTAGTACATACGTATCTTGGGGTAGAGAACCACGTTGTGAATTTGGAGTGAAACTTTATTAGAAAGTCTTCAAAGGGCGACTTCCTTTCACCTTTCCTCTTCGCTCACCGAATTTAACGCCGAACTCGAGATATCTGACTATACCTATACAAATACACATCCACGCGTGTATACATATATCAAGGTATAGCGACTTTCAAACCCGACTTTGCAGTGTAGATTTCTCGCTTCCTTTTCAGTATGCACGGTTTCGAAGCGCGGAAATTATAAATGCTTCAGGAAACGTAAACACACGTGATAATTGAGGGTGTGCATTCTCGTTTATCGCTATGTCAGAGCTACTTCAGGCGTTCTCCTATTTTATGATCAAATAGTTCTGCTCAGAACTGCTCACTGGTATTTTCTTACTTCAACCAATGAATGGCGTCTATTTTTTGAATCATAGCCTAAAGCATGAATCTCAAAAAAGCTTCAGGATGTGCTGATTTACGGTGGGTACCTTTGGGACTTACGTGAGGCAATAATACCCGAAAACTAAAAATATCTCTCTTCGACGAGGTCCCTCTGTTGGCGCATTTGTGAACGGTAATATTCAACAGTTAAAGCTGAAAACCAGTAGACTCGTGAATACCGAGAACTGTATGTATTTACACATCGTGAGATTACATTTTCTCCAATAATTGCTGTATCTATTAGTCTGATTATTTGCTCGCCATTGTTTATCGTCAAATATAGTTTTTACTGCTACGCCCACCCTAGGCAGCAATTATAATTCACACTCTACTTCCGACTAGTGGTGATCAACGATTTGATACGGAAGAGCATTTTTCAAGCAAATTATTGAATTTGAAAATTGTTTCAAGCACATGCGGTCAAAAAGGTGTCCCGCTTGACATGGATTGACTCACACAGGTAGAAGTAATTAACAAGTAAATTTAAGAAAAGGAATAGTAACTTTACCCCGTTGAAGCAAGTTATTGTAATGCGATATCGCTGCTCAAGTTTATGGATCAATTACTAATGCGAGAGACGGGCTGATGTGAGTCATGCCATGAGTTATAAATAGAGAATTAATAATTAATGAGCAGGGCCTGGGCATTGAGGTGCGACAAATTCCATCTAGATCAATTTTCATACAGAGACAGATTAAGTAAAATAGAATATAAATAGTGGGTATGGTAAAGGTTGAGAAAATGCTGCCGTCACTCACAGCATTCCTCGACATTCCTTTTTTTTTCTTCTCCTTATGGCGTCGTTTTTTTATTTTATTGACTCATTTCTCCTGTTCTTTCGTCCATGTATCACGTCGCTCCAGCTTTTAGTCTTCCACTCAGCACCAGTTATAATACTAACTGCATTAATGAAGTCCATGTTGTTTGAAGATTGAATGGAATGTAAAAAAAGCAGAACCCAAACGGAATATGCAAATATTTAGTATTTCAATTTATTTAACCCTTCACCATCACACTGGGTAGAATCGACCCGTCGATCTACTTTCGACGTAAATATATAATATTCCCTGGCTTCCAACGTGACTTCCGTTGCCATAGACTTGCGGTTCGAAGTATCCCCTACATGTACGGACCTCTAATAAGTTAATCCAAGTGTAAATGTTGACCTGGCAGCCGAAAGAACAACATCGTGCACGCGGCCTGGGTAGATTCGACCCAGGTGTGTGGGTAACGCGTATATTCGTATAAAAAAATCGTATTTCTTTTTCCCTTGTGTTCAGAAGAATCGTTGCGACAGTAAGTACATCTGTGGTACCGCTATATTCTTCTTCTCTCGATAATTTATAATAACGAATTTATTTGCTGCCAGATGGCATATAATTTACGAAATCGGGCGTTTCAATCGCAATTGCTCGAGGATGATGTCGGGAATTTTGGTGGCGAATCATCCGAAGATGAACAAGACAACGTGAGTGAAATGTCGGAAGGCAGCGAATTGAAAGCGTCGGACGCTGATGGGGACATGGAGGCTGAGAATGCTTCACTGGCATCACGCATTTTGGAATCGCGCCCGCGAGGCCGTCCTGCGTCAGTTTTGAGGGGGACAACAATACACTTTGTTTTTACGAATAAAAACCATATTTTTGCATAATTCAACATTTCTTCCTACTCCAAAATTGGCCCTCTTCACATGTCGGAATAAATACCTTTTTTGAAACGCGCACTATGCCACTATTTTTTTCCCAAAAGGAGCATATCTAAGGAGTATCGTGTCCAAATTTCAGCTCAAAATATAAAAAATTCACAGATCTATGATTTTTTGAGCGAAAAAGTGTCTTCTGCGTTTTGACCACCTCTTTATGAATTTTTCTTAACGTGTCGCCATTTTCTTTCTTATAAATAAATTTTTCGTACATCATCAGAATGTCCAGACCATGTTTCGTAATTTTTTGAACCACTTCGGACAGATAGTTTGCTTACAATCGTTTTTTGAAAACTGATTGGGTAGAATCGACCGAGTGTGACGGCCGTGATATTTTTTGGCAGTGTGACGGTGAAGGGTTAAATGCAAAGGAAGCCTTAACTCTCGTATTCTCGTTAGTTTTTTCTATTTTTCATTCCGTTCTTTCTTTTATTTTTTTGTAGTGCCCGTAATACGCGGATTTTGTTTCGGCGGAATGAGGGAACGACCTGATCAACCGCATGGTAGTGGTTTTATTTGGTCACTAAGGGATTCAAAGGTTCAATTGTGAAAGTCTAAAAACCCTTCATTATTTCGCTGCAGCTGGTGTATTTTTGAAGATTTTGATAAAGTCGTGGCCGAGAATCTAGCCCATCCTAAACACCTTATGTATTACATAAAGTGCCAATCCAGTATAGGAATTGAATAGCGACGATTGCAAAGTGTAAGAAAATTACGGATTTGTTGATCGACTGCCACGAATTTGGATCATTTTTTGAAAGAAATTTGAAACGATATTTTATATAGTTGAATGAGTAATTTAATGTATATGAATGATCATGAATGCGGATAAGCTCCTTATGATTTAATTATACGACCAAAAATCGACATCCCATAATTTTTTTATTTGTTATCTTGTTGTGAGTTTAAACAAATTGATAAAATTCCTAGAACCTAGTCATGTTCATATTTTTCAAGCTCAGTAAATAGTGTTCTACGGGTAAAAAGTTTATCCAAAAGAAAGAAAATGTATTACGAGCGAAAAGTTGATTTTTTTTTCAACGCAGGAAACTACTGGATCGATCAGTTTTGAAATTTAACCAAATCAAGTTGGAGTAAGTCCTATCGATTGACGCCGATATCATCAGAATCCGTTGTTCGATTCTCGAGAGATACCTACCCCCTCATGGAATGGGATCAAAATAATTTGCATACAATTACTATTTTAGGAGAAATAAAAATTTGAGTAGAGGTTTCAATCAATCCAGTCGAGTCAGTGTGATAATCGTTGCCTGACGTTTCGGCAGGAATGTTCTGCCCTCGTTAAAGGCCTAGGTTAATTAATGCCGTATGTAAATCCTTGATGTCCGTGGTTCGCCATTGTCACTTTAAGAAGATAGCTCCTGTCCTCTTGTGATCATAAGTCGTTAATAAGTAATGGAGTGACAACTTGCGTTATGTATAGAGTCGAAGTATTGACGTACGTCACAGATTATTATTGGCGACACCCAAACGTCAGATGACGTCAATGGATGTTTGCGTAGTTTAAGTAAAAAAGGTAAGCACAGACCATCAAAATTTCACAAAGCAATGCCATTACAAATAGAACTGTCTTAGAATTTATTAGCAACTTTTTGATCCCAATCGATGTAACATGTTGGAATAGGGTGAATGCAATTTTTTTGTGTCCTCTTTTTGTGTGTCTTTTTTATGTATTTTTGGTAAACCGTAACCCTTGGCTAAACTAGAGTTGGTTTGCGTTAACTCATTTCTATGAAATTGTTTAGCTAAGAAACAATTAGTATTCCACCTGTCTAATATTCTATATGCAGTTCTACGTAACGAGGCTCACGGGTTCTTATTTACTAATCTTTGAGTAGTGGTACCAGCCAATAGAGTCCTCATTTTGTGTGTTTAGCTGTTTTGTCTAAAGCTACTGTCTGCCGTAGTGAAAAAAATGTTATTATTTTTTCTGAGAAATTGACGCGTTCTATTCAGTTTCTGTGCAGCAAGGCGGTCTTCAATACTAATATATCGCTGTTCTTACGAGTGAAATGCTCAATATTACTGATTACCTTACTTCTAAGTTCTCTTTCATGATCTTCAGGGGCTGACGGTACGTTGATAGAATGTTCAACGTTTTTGATAAAACTAATTATAGTGTCCTGGTTAAAATTAGTTGGTGGAGAAAATTTCGGAACTAATGATACAACATCAATAACCTCATCCGAAATTGACGTTTCAGTTAAATTGGCAAACCATCGTTCACTGGATTTTGTCAAGACTGGTTTCAGGTCTGGTTTTAGTGTATGTTTTACCACTGGTTTATGTGACGAATCATTAAATTTTCGTGTGTAACTGCAATTCAATTTATCCGTTAGGCGCTGAACATTCTCAAGTTGATGAGATACTAAACGAGATGAATGTGCAAGTCCTATATCTCTACATTTAGTAAACTCGTTGTAAGTTGGACGATACTCTTACGTAACAATTGTGATCTCGTTTTGCTGTGGCACGTAATCGAGTCCAGATTCTTGGCGATCTATTGAATGTGTTCACGTCTCGTGTCATAAGGCCTGCATCTTAGGAGCAACCGTCGTTGTGCAGAACTTAGCGTGATTTTTCTTCTGACATCCACCCATTCTTTAAAAATGGAAGTGATCCTACTTGCATATAATTGAGTCATCAAGTTGTAGAAGCTGGTGTTGTCTGGGGGTATCGTATATTCAACCCTCGTAGTATTGTACATTGTGATGCCACGGTACTGTGCGAAAAACAAAATTGTGTGTCTGCCATATATCAAAGGTTTCTCGGGAGATTTGGCAGTTCTCTTAAAAAATTTGACTTCTTACCGGTTTCGAGTGTAAATAACAACTTAAGACCTGTAGTTACCAACGGCAAAGACCGTATCGACAAACAAGATCAATGTAATGTAGTCTATAAGATCCAATGCAATGACTGTTCAACCTCTTATGTGAGAGTTAAACCAAACGTGAACTCAAAACGAGGCCTGAAGAACGCAAAGATAATATCAAAAAAGATCCAGAGAAACTTTATGTTGTTTCCTCACACCAAGTGCAATTTAACCATGCATTCGATTCGGATAATGCCTCAGTGTTAGATTGAGAATCAGTGTGGTCTAAGAGGATCACCTCTGACATACTACGTATGAATTAAAAACCTAATAGCCTCAATAAAAAAGAGGACACGAAGAAATTGCATTTACTTTAATCTAACATGTTACATCGGTTCGCATAAGATCAAAAATTTTCTCATAGATCCTAAGACAGTTCTATTTGTAAT
Source organism: Tenthredo distinguenda (assembly GCA_947538915.1). Classification (NCBI taxonomy): domain Eukaryota; kingdom Metazoa; phylum Arthropoda; class Insecta; order Hymenoptera; family Tenthredinidae; genus Tenthredo; species Tenthredo distinguenda. Next base: position 5,691,404 of record OX384538.1, read on the forward strand.
GGTGCTGCTTTGTCAAATTTTGATGGTCTGTATTTACCTTTTTTACTCAAACGTCGTAAACATCCATTGACGTCTTTCATCGACGTCATCTGACGTTTCGGTGTCGACAATAATAATAATCTGTGACGTACGTCAACACTTTAACTCATCACAGTGTAGTCCACATATAACGGGAGTTGTCACACCATTGCTCTTTACCGACTTATGATCACAAGAGTACAGTAGCTATCCTCTTACAATTAGTGTGACAATGGACAACTACGGACATCCAAATTTTACCTTCGACATTAATTACTCTAAGCTTCTGATGAGGGCACAATATCACTGCCGAAATGCCAGGCAACGAAAATCACACTGACTCGACTGGATTGATTGAGAACTCTTCTCATTTCTACAAAGGTCGAGTGATACCATCACAATGTACGAAACAAAAATTTTTTCATTCGGTACGGGGGCTCGTAATGAGTATAAACAAAGTTTGGTCCACTCAACGCATACCAATGTAAAAGCGATCTATACACATGTATAATCGAGTGTACAATACATACCTGTGCTTCCAAAGAAGTGGATATAACGCTTCGGAATAAGTCATCTTCTCTGTGGAATGAGTTTACGCTTTTTTGCGGTTTACAAACGTAATTTTTCAGCTCGGGGCAGGGAACCGAGCAATGAAATGGAAAGTGAGTTTAAAGACTGAAATTACAGGTTCTCTGATCTTTTTCAAAAATGAAAAAAAAACCTGAAACGTAAGTAATTGACGTTTAAAAGCCAAGTGGAGAGATTCACCCTCTTTTAAGCATGTTATGTTTACGCTGGAAAATAATTGCCTCGAATAAGATGGAGGCTATCATAAAACGTCCCCTGAACTAATTGAATAATATATTCGGCAATTAGTCGCCACCGACTTGCCCTTGCCAGGTAACAGCTTAAACTTGCAAAGCCGTCAGCCCGGGAGTGGCGCTATATCTGGTTTCATCGAAAGCTCAATCCACCCCGAGGAAAATAGGATCAGAAGATGGGTTGATGAGAAATTAAGTTAGAAACTCTCGCATGCCAGCTATAAGCTAATATTAAACAAAATTTATGTCAAAGGTGGGTATCTTGTGCGTAGGCCACAAAACTCGCATCGTTTTCTGAAACCGACTTTGCCTAATTCAACATGGGCAATATAGGTACGCGGACGTGATTCTCCCATCATCGAAAATGAAAAGCGCTAAGTGTTGGTCACAAGAGCTGAAAGTCAAAAAATGAGTCCCGCGTGTTTTTGAATCTGTATTTTAACGGCGAAAATTGGAAAAGAACGAGATTCCTGATTGAAATTGAAAATTGGAAAATGAAAGACTTTTTCTCAATTATGCAAAATCCATCCTTCATCGATTTATGATACTATACTCAATCGAAACTAGCGAATTATTAAATATCAATGTCAGAACGGAATGATGGCAATAGTCGGTGAAAAAAGAGGGCTGCAAATGTGAAAAAAATGGAGCAAAAAAGCGGCTAATATTTTTTTTTTACAATCTCTCGACGCGCTCCCTCGTTCCGTTTCCATTATCAACTTGCTCGCTTTTGTGTTGTACCTGAATGTCCACACCGAGCCCGTTCCTTTTGTAATACGTTATCATCACTTACTTACAAGTAACGCTACCCAAGTGTCACTCTCCGATTTTATTCAAATGACGAACAACTTGTAATACAGTCAAAAATAATCGACACGTATCTTTTCATATATGCTGAGGCAGCAATTAAGGGGTATCCATACCCTTGAAATTTCAAAAAGCAGGTCGATTTTCAATTATTTTTTTTCGACTCAGGTATTGGGCTGATAAGGTCGAGCTTTCGCACGCAGTTAGTACATTGGCTCGACATGTTACAGTTTGTTTTTTATTGCAAAATATACATGAGTATATAGTCATTGTTATTTGAACAAAGCCCTGTAGCCGCTGCACGGCTCGGTCGCGTACATGATTCCGGCAACTGGATTCATTTGAAATCAAAAATTCAAAAATCTACTCCTAGTTCAATGATAAAGCCACAGAACTACCGGATACTTTCTTCAAATTTCGAAAATCGCCAAAATGGCAACGTTTTGAAAGAAAAGTTCGATTTCCGTCCAGTAAGAACAACTTTAAACGTTTGTATAATGATTAACAAACGGAGGAATATATAGAAACGGTGGTTTTATTGAATATGTTATAGACTATGTCCAGTCCAAATTTAAAGTAGATCGAACGAATAGATTTTGAGATATGACGTACGCCAGATCGTAAAACATAGTTTCGACATAAACCGCTAGAGCCGTAACGCACCGGGACGTTGTAGCCTGCTCCGCTAAAATCGTCATAACTCGGTCGATTTGTGGAATTTTCATAAAATTTTCATCGCAAATAACAGTTGGGACTCTAGGCAATAATATAATGAAATAAATTCAAAATCGATTTTTTTAAATTTCAAGCGTATGGATACCTCTTAAGCGTGGTAACCACCCGATCCATTTTAAACCGCTTTGAGAAACGGCGGGTGACAAGTCGATACAAGGTATTACGAAAGTTATGGAGTTTCAAATCATGCATCGAATGATGGTATTTGATTGACTTTGACTGCCGGTGTCAAAGCCAAGACAGGGCCAATTTGAAATTTTTTCATAGAAACGCATATTTTTATTATATGTTTATAAAACTCTGCCAATTCACAGAACGAAAAATCTTGTCATTTTTCGTCAACGTTCGTTAATTGTGAGTTAACAATCATCGAAGACGTGAAAGACGGCCAAAACGAACGGACGACAAATGACAAAACTTTTTATTCCGTAAATTGACAGAGAATTCTAAAGATATAATAAAAATATGGGTTTCCATGAAACAACTCCAAATCGGCTCTGACTTGGCTTTGGAACCGGTAGTCAAGGTCAATCAAATAACACCATTCGATACATGCTTTGAAACTCGATAACTTTTGTTAAAATCATTTCCTTCCGAAATGCCTTGTATTGAAGTTGTAGCCCGCTGTTTCTCAAAGCGGTTGAAAATGCATCGGGTGGCTACCACGGTTAAAATGCCGCCTCAGCAGCCATAAAAAAATACGTGTCGGTTATCTTTGACTGTTTCATAAGTTTTTTGTAGTTTGATTGAAATCGGAGAGTGATACTTGGGTAACGTTACTTGTAAGTTTCGGTTCCACGTATACATCCCTCGTACATCAGATTTTTTATGCGTTCATATACATATTGCTGAGAAGAACTGGGAAAACTCGGCTGATTGCAGTTTGCATTCGGAAATTTGAATTTTTTTTCGGACGAACCATAGCTGGCAGTCGCTTCGAAAAATTCCACGGGGTGTAGTCGAAGACCTGCAGTTTCGAAAGTTCGTTCACACGATTTTTCAAACCATATTGCCAATGAAACGTGCTGAAATTGTGAAATTTGTCTAAATTTTGTAGCGCCTAGAAGGAGAAATAAGATTCAGATCAGTTAGGAAATTTGAAACCAAAGTTACAGTATTTCGTGAATTTGAAAAAATTTTTGAATTGTTTCTTCGCAGGTATTCGTTGTCCAGCATGTCGATGTGTGCATGTTCAGCAATGGTAAATTCAAGAATGTCGTAGCACTGGTATCGTCGCAGGACGGATGTCCCGTGGGTCCGGGAACATCTCTGGCAACAAGTTACTCTTTGAGACCAATAAAAGGTTCAACAAAGAACTGGATCGCTTTGGAAGACAGTTACACAAAGGCTGGAGCAACGCTAGCCTCGACAGTAGTGAGCACAGGGAATAGCCCGGAAGATAGAAACGTGTTCGCCATTTACGTGTCTTATTATGTCAAGGTTAGTAATTCGCAAATACCTCCAGATTAGACAGTAAAGATGAACAAGAGGATTGCGATCATTTCGAATTAGCAACGGGTCTTTGAACTCTGGAAATCCGTTTATAGTCTAGCGAAGTAAATCTAGCTGCTCAAACTTCATCTGATTGTCAGACGAATTATATACCTCCGGTAGCTACATCCCGATTATTTATATTTTGAGAGATAATTGAAAATCATTTGAGATTTCATCGAGCTCCGCCTTCACACAGATTGAGTCTACCGACGAAAAAGTAGTTGTCATACGGTACAGGTCACATCGTTTATCGAAACTTTTTTTAAATTTGAAGAAACTGTTCTAAAATGATGTCACTTCGGGACTAACCAAGACTATATAAAGATAAGGTCTTCTATCGTTGTGAGCATGTACCGCGCTTTTTTTTCTTAACGTTGACTAGAAAAATTCATATCTAAAAATCAAATTGCTCGAATATCATTGATTTGCCCCGAAATCACATCAATGTAGAATATTCCCTCGAAATTTGAGGAAGTTTCGATAACCGACGCGACCTGTGCCCCACGACAACCACTTTTTCTTCGGTGCAATCAATCTATGTAAAGGCAAAGTCCCAAGAATCCCAAATAATTTTAAATTATGTCTCACAATAGCTGTAATAATCAGTTGTGAAAGAACTGAATCAATAGAATATTTTTTTACAGCGTAAAAGAGATTTGAAAAAAAATTATTTCTATTTTTGCTTTCTTTTCAAATCTTTTTATGTTTTCCAGGTAAAGCTTTTGGTGTCTGCAATGGGTGGTGAAGTATCGTTAAAGCTACCCTTCAGTTTGATGCACAACAACACCGAGCCAGACTTTCAGATAGGCCTTTCATCGCCCCAAAGAGATCCGACGAAACCTATTGAGAAGAAACGGGACAGCAACCAGTCGGAAGAGAAAGAGATCAAGGAAACTTCAAACGAGTCTAGTGCTGATCAAAAAGAACGATTCAAGGAGATCAGATCGACAACTGGTGGTAGCCCGAAAAGTAAAGAAAATATGGGGGACGTGGACCTCATAGAACGGTGTGAAGAAGATGGGGAAACCTGAGACGAGGTTGGGGTGCGCAATCAAGAAGGGGTGCCCCGCCAATCGACCAAAAATAACTATTCAAAAAGCCTGAAAAATTCAACAAATAAAAACTGCAAGGAAGGCTTCAGCATTCAGAGAGCTTGGTGCTGCTTTAGACGAGCTTCGTAGTTCGTGTTTGGCTTTTTAAAGCCTATTCGTTGAACCTCAAAGTAACGTTTCTCAGTTTCTATAAATTGAAGAAAAAAGAGTTTCCTTGAATACCCCATTAAATTATGGTCTAGCATTCGGTTGGAACAAAAACGACAAACAAAAAAAAAAAAAAAAAACAAACAACAGTTTTTTGAGACAGAAAACTGGGGAAATGGTTTTATAACACTGGCGACTTCTGATCTGTAAAAACAACTGCAAAGTTTTGGGGAAAACCCGATAGTATGTTGAGGGTGCAGCTTCGGTTATATATTTTATTTGCGTATTTTGAACAAGAGAACGAAATTTTATGTTCACTTCTTTCAGCTTATTTTTTTCTGTAAAGTCTCGTTCTTCGATCTTGAAAATATTTTCTGATTTTTGTATATCTATTTCATTTCAAATTTCAATCAAGTCCCACAATCCTGAGCTCTTTTCGCGCGACTTATTCTTCCAATGGAAAACTGAAGTAAACAAACTCGGACGAAATAACCTGAAAAACAAGTTATTTCCGTGAAACTTTTATACTTCAAACGTTAAGTATGCGAAAGTTCTAACCGCAAGATATGTCATCAGATTTGAACAATATTTTGCACCCTTTGTTTTGAGTCGAAAAATAAATAAAAAAACAAGTTTTCCACACTGTATGTATGAATAGAAGAAAAGTCAAATTCCAGATGTTATTCTTAAATTTATTTCGATATCAATCCTTTGTCAATTCTGCGAGCATTAATATCTTACTACGTCTAACTATACATGCCTATATCGCCTCAATTTGACCGAGCAAGACGGATTAGATTTTGATATAGTAGAATGAAGAAGTCAAACTGAACCAAAATAGGGATAAAAAAAAACTAAAAAAACAAAAACGCCTTGATGAAGTTCACGAGAGAATCTTCACTGTTTATATGTATAGGTATATAATATACATATGGTATTTGTATTCGTATACGTATATTTATATCGAGGCTAAAACCTCCAGGATAAGTATTGAGCTGCAGGTAAAACTCGATGATCGGATATTTCGCGTTTTAAATTGAAAGTATACATATATAGCGCTGATTAAAATAAGCAATGCACCGTTATTATACGAATATCTCGAGACTAGTATATTTCAATGTGATTGATTGATTGAGCGAAAGACAGACCCGCGGATTAATCATAATATCGAATTGATTTTATTGATGAATTCCCATCAAGGCAACGGATTTCAATTAATTTCAAGCCAAATGTCAATATTAAAATAACTTTGAATCCAACCAATTGGAACTCTACATAATTACGAGTTCATTGAAATGCATGAAAAAAAAATTATTTAAATAATTAGTTAATTACCTCAACAACTCTTGCAGGCATTGAAGCTGCGTCTCGCATCGTGATGAAACGAACTATTCACCTTTTTCATTTTTTTATCCATGCGACGTTTTATAAACTTTTCAAATTCAAACCTACTTCATATTCAACGCCATCCACTGTTGCATATCGAAACAGAACTACTTTCTAACTGCCACATTTGTAGTCAATTCGTGTGTGTATATGGGGCATTCCACGCCAGATCGACCACTTTTGACCCCGACCCCTTTCGATTTGGCTGAAACTTTTTTATCTTTTTTTTTTACCCCACTAAAAACGTTTCTTAGAATGTTTTCTAATTTTTTTACCTGACCGGAAAAAAAATTATTCATACCTATCTTCAACGTTTTTTTTTAGATTTTTGGAAAGAACTGAAAACTTCTCGATGATTACCATTTTCAATTTTTTTTTCTTTTTCTTAGAAAAAACTTTGACATTTTCTGCAAATTCTCTGAAACTTACAGAGTGGTGTTTTTTCGTTTTCTATTTTTTTTAATCAATTGTCATTTTTTTTTTTTAACTCAGTTTATTTCTTATAATACTATTCTGGGGATTTTTAAGGATGTACAAAGAACCTTGAACTTTGAAGAAAAAATAATAATAATAATAATAATTGAAAGTAGTAATCATCGAAAAAATTTCAACTTTTTTTTCCAATTGATTAAAAAAAAAAATAGAAAACGAAAAAACACCACTCTGCAAATTTCAGAGAATTTGCAGAAAATGTCAAAGTTTTTTCTAAGAAAAAGAAAAAAAAATTAAAAATGGTAATCATCGAGAAGTTTTCAGTTCTTTCCAAAAATCTAAAAAAAAACATTGAAGATAGGTATGAATAATTTTTTTTCTGGTCAGGTAAAAAAATTTGAAAAAATTCTAAGAAACATTTTTAGTGGGGTAGAAAACGATAAAAAAGTTTTAGCCAAATCGAAAGGGGTCGGGGTCAAAAGTGGTCGATCTGGCGTGGAATGCCCCATATGAGTCATTCCACGTCAAACCGGACACCTTTTTGACCTCGATGTTTCCGATTTCGTTCTAATTTCTTTAACGGGTTCTTTGGAACAAATAAATTGATCAAACAATTTTTCGTTTTTTTTTTCCGCCCCTATTTTCCAAGTTACACGGGGGTGAAATTCACGAAAAACGGCCAAAAATCGAAAACATACTCCTCTTCAAACGGTCATATCTTTGGTTATGTTTGTCCTAGAGTCTTCTTTCGAGAACCATTTTGAAGCTATTGAATGGCACTATTATTATATATTTATTGAATTCTGCGACAAAGAGCGATTCCATTTGTTATAAACAAATATATTATTCAAACGTGGTTTTCTAGGTGAGAACCACGCTTTAAAATTCCCAAAAAAATATGAGCGTATTCCTTGATCAATTTCCTATAAAACTGGTAAGTTATAGAATGGAACTCCGATGGAAACTATATTAAAACGATTTATTTATAAGCGACGGCGCGCGCTGCCGCTGAGAGACCTGGCTCGGGTACGTGTAGCTCGCGTAAGGAAGAAATGGTGGGCATGTAGATCTATATTAAAAAAATTCACCATGTCAGAAAACAATGTATATCATATTAGTTTATTGAATATCTAACTAACGATAAGTAAATCATGATCCTAAATCTGACATAAGGATCCCCTAGTCACATTATACCATATATAATACCTGGAAGTCGTTATATTTGCTTATAATTAGTGGTTTATTTAGGAACAACGGCCTCTACTGACTTTTCGGCATCAGAGTATCTCTTGTCTATTAATTCATTCTTTGTTAGTCGCATTAATTTATTTTTTTGTTATTGGCTTAGGAGGAGCCCTCTAAAGACTAGCGGCTGAAGCAAGTCTGGAATCCTTGCAGGAACCAATAAATACACCACAATTTTTTTTTTCTATGCGTGCAGAATATCAAAAATATTAAAAATACTGATTTAGAATTTTCCACTGAACTGCATTGCAGCCTCGTTTCGGGAAAGCTGAATTAGTTCATGGTACACTGACATTTCATTGTATTCTGCCACAAACGAAAAATAAATTAATAACTAATGTAAGGGATACTCTGATACCGAAAAGTCAGTGCAGGCCGTTGTTTCCAAATAAACCACCCTAAAATTTTTAATAATCTTTCCTAATTTAATTGCTTTATTTTCTTAATTTGACAAAAAATTGCCCCGTTATTTCTTTCAACTAACTTTAACAATAATATAATTATTCATATTTTTGCTTTAACTTCAACAGTTATGGAAGCAATTATATGAATAAACCAAACTTCTATCGAATTAATTATAGTGTATTCATCAATTCAGGTATTATACATATAGGTATAATATAATGTGACTAGAGGATCCTTATGTCAGATTTAGGATCATGATTTACTTATCGTTAGTTGGATATTCAATAAACTAATATGATATACATTGTTTTCTGACATGGTGAATTTTTTTAATATAGATCTAGATGCCCACCATTTCTTCCTTACGCGAGCTACACGTACCCGAGCCAGGTCTCTCAGCGGCAGCGCGCGCCGTCGCTTATAAATAAATCGTTTTAATATAGTTTCCATCGGAGTTCCATTCTATAACTTACCAGTTTTATAGGAAATTGATCAAGGAATACGCTCATATTTTTTTGGGAATTTTAAAGCGTGGTTCTCACCTAGAAAACCACGTTTGAATAATATATTTGTTTATAACAAATGGAATCGCTCTTTGTCGCAGAATTCAATAAATATATAATAATAGTGCCATTCAATAGCTTCAAAATGGTTCTCGAAAGAAGACTCTAGGACAAACGCAGCCAAAGATATGACCGTTTGAAGAGGAGTATGTTTTCGATTTTTGGCCGTTTTTCGTGAATTTCACCCCCGTGTAACTTGGAAAATAGGGGCGGAAAAAAAAAACGAAAAATTGTTTGATGAATTTATTTGTTCCAAAGAACCCGTTAAAAAAATTAGAACGAAATCGGAAACATCGAGGTCAATTTTTGATTTATTTTGTCCGGTTTGACGTGGAATGACTCATATACATATTAATATATGTATGATATAATACAATATAATTCTATATATACGAATAATTCACCCCATAAATTGTAAGCTAGGTAAGGAGCTTATAATCACGGAGTCGAACCCAATTTAGTAAAGTCAAGATTATCGTTAAAACTAATCCCGAATTACCACAACGGCGAGCAAGATGTCCATAACGGCATCAAACAAAACCAAAGCAAACCAGGATTGATTTTGTGCGTTCAAACAACTATCACATGTCGAAGAATTTTACTTGCAACAAAAAAAAGGAAAAAAATTGATGAGCGAGAGAGAAATTTAGAAGAGATAAAATTTTGACAGGTTTTTTGTTTTCATTTGAATGGTTCAACTCCCTGCTCGAAGAGCGAATACATGTTGGCCAATGAATTTCCAAATCTCAAATCTTTGCCTTGGTTGTAAGTTGTGAAAAATAAATTATTCTGTCAATCAGTCGTTATTTTATGTATTATATACAAACATCAGTGATTACATAGGTAACTATCCTTGCGATATTATTGCTATTGATCAACTATCGCAACAGCTTCTTCAAAACAATTATGTTTATAATTCAGTAACATTCAGTCAAGCTTAGTAATTCAATTCCTTGCGGTATATGCACTGATAAATTAAATTTATTATCATTATTCTATCCCTGAATCTAGTAATGGTTGAATTGAATTAGTTATACCGAAAACTTGAACTTGTTCATGATTTTTACAGTACAGTATATTAATTGATATATTAAAGAGATTGAGTGTGACGAAAATCAGTGGTGTGAATATGACTAATGAAATAACGGAAGGTTATGATGAATACATTCCTAATTGTTGTAATTGGTAATTTTTTTGAAGCGTCTCTATCGATATTCTCCTTATCCTCGCTACCGTACCAAGTCTGTGCGTCCGAGTCTACCGCCCGTGACTGCCCAAAGTCAGATAATTAATTGTAATTGTAAATCATATTTTTGAATAATTGTTATTGTCTAAAAACGACCACCTATTTGTATACTATACACATAGAAAAAAAAAAGAATAAGAAAAGGAAAGGAAAACTTACGTCAAGTTGTAAATATCAGATGATATACCATATAATTTGGCTAAAAATATTTCTAAGTTATATTTAAACGGTGGGAAAAAAATTCTTGGTAAAACAAAAACTTTCACCCGCATAATAGAGAAGAACGGGGGAAAAAAAGGAAGACGAAACAGTGGTGGAATAAATAAAAGAAATGGCTTTTTTTATCACCGTTACACGAAATTATGTAACCTTACAGTATGTACTTGTGTCTATAAGTAACGTAAGTGAAAGGATTATGAGGAGACAAAAGTATGAAAAATATCTCATCGTTCACTAAAGCTGGTAATTTCAATGCCAATGACTTTTTGTTATAAGCAAAGAAACACGTGTATGTAATTAATTGAATAAAGATGACTGTCATACATAGATTACAAGAAATTGAAAAACCTGTAGATAGCAGAAAAAGATAGGTATTTAGACCTGCCGAACATTGGTCTCACTTCACATTATAATTTGAAAGAATAATTGAGGAATGGAATGTAATATGGGCACATTGAGCCTATATGCCCTTATTGCATTGATCTGAAGGATGATGACAAGAATGCAGCACACCTACCCGAGCCCAAGGAATACTCGGATATCAACCTTTACCGCGATATACGGAAGAAGGGCATATAATTACCATTACATTAGACTAATACCCAAGGAAAATGTGTAATTAGGAAACGTATCAATGGATTGGTTTGAAAACATATGTAATGCCTAATTAAACGATATCACAATATTTATTGTGCACCTAATTTCTGAGCTCTATTTCTAAACGATCTCCCAAAATCTCACTTGGAAAATTCAAAAATATGCCAGTGTTTGGATTTGTGATGCTACTGTCCTTCGCGAACAGTAGCAGTTCTATGATTTTCTAACATATTGGACGCCAAATGTTGTATTCCTATGCAATTTTTCTCAATCATGGCATACAATTAATATTTCAACAATTCATTTTGTTCATTCAGTGATATCTGCTTCTGCAGACAACGTGAGGTCTAGTTGGTATCGTGACGAAGCAAGCCTGAAAAAAAGATCGCTTCGAAATATTCATAACTAGACGAATGTTGCGTTTTTCTCAATAATCTCAAGGCCTTATGAAATCCAACTTACCAATTGAGAAATGTATACTGGAAAGGTTTTTCGTTTCCTACAATGTTTCTCAAGAAGGACATATTTAGTTTTTCTTATTCATGTCGATTAACTTTCATTCAAAATTAGGAATAATTATAGTCTTGTAGACAAACTGACTAATCCATCATAAAATGTTGGATTCTACCTGTATTATGTCTAGAAAATAGTAAACTGATTTAATAAGGATAAAATTTGGATAAGTTTAGAGGAACACGACGAGTCTTCTGCGAGTGAATGAAATTGATTATTTTACTCACCGTGGAACTCTCTTAGGTAACCTCTGAGGATAGTTTTGACGTCATCCTTGTCACCGTCGAACACATGGATCAGAATGTACTTGAATGTTCCATTGTCGTCAATGTCTACATCAGGTATTGCGTCGAGGAGTTCAGACATATCTCTGCAGGATCTGTAAAATGGTATTTTGAGGTTGAAAAAAACATAACAAAAGAAACCAATTAATAAATGGAGAAGAGAGCGAAAAACTACAGGAGAAACTAGACACAGCTAGTTCTGCAAATGACTCTGTCACGACTATATTTCAACCGAAATTTCAATTCTATTTCGGTAAGATATGATGAGATAGATGTAGATATTCTGGTACATCAAAGATCAGTTTCCAGTTAACTGATATAAATTGGGATTAAAATCGTTTGGAGCGGATTCAAAAGAATTCAGTATGTCGATTGAAAGTCTTCGGATTATATACACTAGACTGATTCGTTTTATTATATTATAGATAGTTTAATAAGACGGATAATAGCTACGTATCGACTACACGACATAACCTTAAAAATTAAAAAATCGAATATTCAATTCCATGTGAAGAAATAATACAGAATAATGAGTTTGCAAGTCCGAATTAAATTAGTTTTGGTAAAAAGCATCATCTTTGCTGTATATTTTCCAAAATTAGATCGATTCAGCGGATCAAACGTTGAAAGATGTTATTGTTTGTACACATTCTCGTTATCATTTAAAACTATCTGGAGAATCTAATTTTGTATAAACTGGCTGCATATCATCGAACAATTGGCAAGTAATCGATGGTTTTTACTGTCATTTGATGACAGTATCATTTGGTAGTGACACTTACCTGATTAAATTTAGCCGGCTTCTAGAACAAAATTGTATTCACTCTGTGGCACACGTTGAGCTCATTGCGGAGGTTCAGGGCAGCGTTGCCAACCCTCGAATCGGTCATTATGGTACCAATATACAAGAAAGGTGCTATTTCATGGGCAGTGTTACGTACCTCCGTGAAGTTAGCCGGTAAATTTCGATTTTTCAAAAAAGAACTTCACAAAACGTTTGTTGGTCGTTTGTAGGTGATTGTTGGATAGTTAAAATTGTTTGTTGGATCGTAGTTTTTTAATTAAATCAAAAATAAAATTTGGCATAAAGTTAGCCGGACGATTTTTATTTTCTAATATTTTTCAATCGTTCGGGGGTCCAATCGATGCGCAATCGTTTGTTGGACACGAACATAGCGATTAGAACGTTTGTTGGATCGTAGTTTGATTAAAAAAGCAAAAAAACATTTCCCATTCCCATGGTCCGGAATAAATCCGGATGGAACGGCCGGTAGCCAATGGCTAACGATTTTCTGTTGGATCCGTCATTGATGATTGGCTACCGACTGTTACTTGCGTACGCGTAACTTACGCCGACCAATCACATCATCTTATTCGATTCCGATCTTCCGCCAAGTTATTTTACGCACACCAAATCCAATTTCTGGCGGAAGAAACACCGATGTATGCATAGACTTGATGTATGGGTGTGTCATGTGTAAGCAGCGTGGAGACTTCATGCCGGGTAGTGCAAGGTAAAGGACTTTTTTACATTTTTCGTTAGGTTTTGTCTGGAAGCGTGGTAATTGAGAATAAAAGTAGTTCTAATTAGCAGGTTAATCTCAGAAGTAGTGTGGGAGGTTGAGGAGTTGTGTTGATTGATGTGTTGAAAATTTTTGCTCTGTTTCTCTCGCACTCATGCGTGTTCAGCCTTCACGTAATATTAAGAAAGAATATCTAATTAACCTTTTACATATTTATGAGAATGCCCTCCCTCTTACCTTTTTATACTGTATTGACGTATTACTGCCACACAGCATGCTTGGACCCTTTTCGGTGGTTTGTGAGCGTTTACTTGTATAGTTCTTTTCAGCTTCAGCACAAATTTCGGTCAAACTCCACTAAGTGCCCGAAGTGCGAATTCTAATACCTAAAGATACCGCAACTGAAGAGAAATGGATTTCTATTTCAGCAGAAATGCATGTGAAAAGTACTCGAGAGGTTTCTATAGCTGCTGCTTCAAGTTCAGAAGCTAGAGAATTGCTGAAAAAAACTTAAGATGATTTCATAGTAAAGACGAAAGTTTTTCTGTAGAAGCAACAATTGCGAATCTGGATTCTGATTCTGGGCCTGAGACTGGAGTTGTCGCTTGTTTGCAATAAACAGCAACAATTCCTGACTGAAGAGAACAATTAGCATGCCGAAGGTAAGCGTCAAATACTAGTAGAGAAATAGACAGATCACTTGTTCTCGCTTCGGGGCTATGTCTGTCGACAAAAACGTTAATGACGAAGTGAAAATTAGAGTAATATAATTTGAAGGGTGACAATAGAGTGAGAATCAAATCTGTATCGAAATCAAGCAAAGATTCCACGAATTAGAGAAGTAGGCATGAAAACTCAATAGGAATCAGCTGAAAATTAAATAATACAATATGATGTGAGGTGTAAGGCCAGAGTGTAATATTGCGTAATTAATTGAACAACGTTTTCTGTTTCAGAGATAATTGCATCTGTACAATATGGTCTCTCGATACAAAAAAGGTCTTAGATTCCATTCAAAGTCTTAGATCATAGATTCCATTTCAAAGTCTCGTCGTAATACATTTAGAAACTACTGAAGAATTGACTTCTGCAAGAATAATCAAGGATATACAAGTTTTTTCACTTCTCTCAGGTATAGCAGTTTTCGTAAGTAAATCAAACAGACTTCAATCGATCAGTTGATTTGTACCGATAAAAGAGAAAAATTCATGTGGTTATATGTGCCCTTGGTTAAAAATACCCCGCTCTCCTCTGCTAATATCTTTTGGAGCTACGTACTGTTCCTTCACAGTGACAACCGGAATTCCTTTAATCTTCTCTTGAAATGGTACATTGAACATGCATTTAAGATCTACAGTAACTCGTTTTTTTTTTGTTATAGCATTTGAGGTGCAATATGCCGCGTGTTGCCGCAGTGAGTGTGGAAGAGGCCGTTGAAGTCATTGTGCGGTTTGGGGCGCACTTTGAAACTAGTGAGCTACCAATCTGGTCATCCGACGTATGGAAAGAGATGTCTACGGCTTTAAATAATAAATGGACTCCAGAAAGCGTCTACACGAACATTACTAAAAACCGAAGGAATGTTCTGGATTTCGCACGAAAGAAAATGAACGTCAATTTGAAATCATCAGATCTCAATAATAATTTTCATCTACATGAAACAGTAGCAAGCACCATTGATCAATCAAGTGACAACGATGGCTTTTTGGAATCTGACAGTACCAGGAAAGATGAGCGAGGCTTAGAAACGTTCGATTTAGTATTAACGGAACAACAGTGGAGAGAAATTGAGCCAAACGCTATCGAATCAGATCATAAGGTTTCTTCTGGAAGGCCGAAGATCAAACTGAAGCCAGGTGTCTGGACAAATGTTTTATCAATCGCAATGTGGCAGCAATTCCGTATGCCCTGTGCTTTTGTATTTAAGCGTGCAGAGGTGTTGCATTCAAACAATGAACAGACTTATATTATGAAGATCAAAGGCAAATGCAAAAGTACTACGTGTGCGAACATCTTTGACGGGTATGCTGAAAAGAAAACAAATACCGGCGGTCTAAATATTCGAGTTCAGATGCGGGATACCCGTAACGAAAACCACGATGTGGTTAAACGTCCTTTCAATGGTGAAAGACGTAAAGCAGCTCAAAAAGATCTCAAATACGAGGGGGGTGCTGTGTGGAAGAAGCGGCAAGCCCGGTTGTACATGCAGCCTGGTGATATCGAACCACCGATTTTACCTAGCGGTGACGTTCTTCGACAAGCACGTCAAGAGGGCGTCGACGCCGATCTAAGTATAAAGAAAAATGATGGACGTGATTTGATACGCACAATTGAGGAAATATCTTTAAAACCAGAATACTGTGGTGTCATCACCAGTGTAGCGTCACGACCTTTTCATGTATTTTATAGCTCATCAGCCCAATTACATGCTTATAAGGAGTATTGTCGCCTGAACAGAGAATCGTCCTTCATATGCGTTGATGCTACTGGTAGTGTAGTGAGAGCGTTAGATAGAAAAGACGGCGCTGTCTCAGGACATATTTTTCTTTACTCTATTGTCATAAACTTTGATAATACGACAATTGCTGTTAACCAAATGCTGTCCGAACAACATGACACAGAATTTATCGAATTCTGGATAAAACGATGGATCCGAAGTGGTGCTCCAAAACCGAAAGAAGCAGTGTGCGATTATTCACGAGCTCTGCTTTCTGCATTATGCTTGGCATTTAATAACCAAACGGTGAAGGCATATATCAATTCTTGCTTCAATGTGATATCGAAACCAAATACCGGAGTCTCCCAGAAACCTGCAACTTTTATAAGAGTCGACGTTGCACACTTGATCCACTTGGCTTGTCGGTGGAAATGCTTCAAGTCCCTGAGGCACACAACTATTAAGGAGTTTTTTATTCGGTGTATCGCGCTAATGGTAGAATGTACATCCTATTCTAGCTTCGAAGACATTTTGTGCCTCACCTTTGCTGTCGGTATGCAAACCCATGAGGATGCGCAGCTCGGCATTCTACAAGCAAATACCGCAAAAGAAGCTCGACAAAAGCTGGAAAATTACATAGCAACGTTTGGTATACAGGTTGACTTTGGTATCAAGGACCCAACGAACGACCACGTGAAGGACCGCCCACAATCATTCGACTTCAACGATCTCAATGAGCCCAATGGTTACAAGAAAAACGATATTAACGAATGGATCGATCAGAGACTCTCTTGGGCTACCAAGACGCGATGTGCTGGTGAAGACCTCAATCCTTTTTATCTTCCGGATTTCATAAAAAATTTATCCAGATTATGTCGCGAATTTCCCCTTTGGACCAGGGTTGGTATGAATTATGGTAAACATCGTGCCACATCAAGTTACGTGGAGTCTTATTTCAACGATATAAAAACAAGAGTTTTCAGGAACATCGCAAGACCAATCCGTGTTGATAAATTCATCAAAATTCACGCACGTGATATCAGTGGGGCTACATTGCTGTTTTCATCGAAACTTATTCAATTTCATGTTGAGCGCTGCGAAGAGCCATATGCTCAATACCAGATTCCAGGTGAGATGTCAAACCAGATTGAAATACAGTCGGCAGATCAGAAAACTGACCACTCAAACTTGGTGCCCACCGATAATTGGGGGGGAAAATCCTTAAATTGTAACATATCCAACATTGATTCTTCGAACATCATTTACTCAGACTTGATGCACGTTGAAAAACGTGATGAAAAGGCACCGAACTTCGACTCATCCAACATTACCTCACCAGATATCATTTACTCAGACTTGATGCACATTGAAAAACGTGGTGAAAAGGCACCAAATTTCGACTCATCCAACATTACCTCACCAGATATCATTTACTCAGACTTGATGCACATTGAAAAACGTGGTGAAAAGGCACCAAACTTCGACTCATCCAACATTACCTCACCAGATATCGACGACTCAGACTTGATTCACATTGAAAATTTAGATAGAGAAGCTCAAAGCCTTGATTTATCGAATATCATGGCGAATATTAATAGCTCAGACTTGATAGACATTCAAAATTGCAATGAAAAAGCAGCAAACTTCGATTTATCTAACATTGAATCATCAAATATCAAAATCTCAGACTTGTGTATTGAAAATTTAAGTAGAAAAGCCTCAAACCTTGACTCATTTAATAATAACCTATCGAATATCAATGACTCAGACTTAATATCCATCGAAAATTGGCGTGGAAAAGCTAAAGCACCTAACATGGAAGATGCAAACTCCTTCGAGCAAGTTCTGGAAAACTCAAGTTATCTGAATTTAAATATCGAACTGCCTTGTTCAACACGACTGGACGATGAGTCCTACAATAATGAGTTTCTCATTCGTGCATTAGCTGATCATTCTTACTCCAAAAGCGAAGGATCTAATATCTCTACAGAAGTCACTCCAAAACCATGCCCGGTGATAGCTTCAGAACACAGCCATGAAACATCCGCAAAAACACGTGAATCTCATCCAGGACCTACAAAAGCAAGCAAATACTTCAAAGCTTATCCAGAGGTCCGCCATATGAATACAGTTCTAACGAAACCGAAAAAACCTGTACTGCTAGCAAATGGACTGCTATGCCCTGCGGTGAAGATGAACAATCAATTATTCTTTGTACGCAATACATGTAGTTTTGACTCTTTTGTGCAAATATTATTGACAGCTGCAATTGATAATGTCGAGTACTTTGCTTTCATGGAAAGCTCATCTAACATGACGCTTAAATTGGTAGTCAAACTCATCCAGAAGAGTATAATGCAAGGAACATACTTGGAAAGGATGGTAATCCTCAAACCATTCTGCCCACCTAAGGTACAAATGAATACCGAAAAACGCACCCTATCATATTTAATCAATGCAGAAATTAATATCGCCAATCTGGTTAAACAAGTAATGAAGTCAGAGCCTAGCGTCAAAAACATCGAACTGTGTTCGCATTCTGCTCGTCGGGTGTATTCAACCATAATAATGGCCCCAAATCATCGGACAATTGGAAAGCAGGGTTTCAGTGGTTTGGAGAAAGCTTTGGAATTCCAATCACCCATTTACAATATTCATTGTCGTCACCCATGCCCAGGGAAATACACACTTTACAGGGAATCAAAAAATCACGTATTTATTGAACTAGATATCCGCTGCAATTTGCAACTCACATGTGGTTTGAAATGCAAACTAAGGCAAATGCCGATCAACTTAAACCTGCGACAGAGTGTAGAACTCATTCACAAATACAGGTGTGTTAAACTGTCATCAGTTTGATTCATTTCCAAATTCCCCTTTGATTAAAATGAATGGTATATTTGAGTTATTTTTTCAGGCTAGGCGGAGTAGTAGCGTATACACCGGGCCATTATGTTGCGTATTGCTTACGGAGCAATGGATGCTGGGAACGTTATAACGACTTGAAAGCAGATATATACACATGTAGTTCAGACACCGAAATTGAGGCCCATCTCGCTGTATACATCCGAAAAAATAGCCAAGGTTGAAACGCATGTATGCAGTTGTAATAAGGTACCTACCTATGTGTTTAATAACTTTATTTTTAATTAAGGGAGCCTATAGAGACACTGAAAATTTTGTATTTTTTGTCAGTATAGTGAATTTAGGATTGTGAATTTAGGAATTTATCTTTGTGAAGCAAAGAATTTTTGAAAATTTTGGATTCTTGATGTGGATAAGGTTTATTTTAATTATTGTAAGCCATAAGTCATTTGAAATGAGTCTGATCTATAATGCGGATCAGACTACTGTGGCTGAATCCTTCATATTATACATACGTTATGATAGTGGGTTGTGAAACATTGTGATATTGGGATAAGTGACCAGCTACCTATACTTGATACTTAGCACTAAAACTTTTTAGTACTACCATAGGTGAACAATGTCTATTTTTTAAATTGTATTTCGCGGCTTGTCATATGCTGTGAAACGTGATAATACTTACTGTTAGCTATCAGTTACTTGTACGTGATGGATATTACTAGATATTTTTGGCTAATGAAGGTGAACGATGTGATAATCAGCTATGTATTTATCTGTGAAATAGGATTTCACGAGTACTGACTTTAAATTGTAAGAAGTTGTGATAATAGTTATGAGCTACTAGCAGCCTGTACCTGATACTTATTACTAGACATTTCCAGTCAACGCGAGTGAACACTATGACAGCCTCAGCTTGTACCTACATATATACGAAATATGGAGGCACCATGTCGAGTCTACCAATAAATAGTTTTTAAGTTTCTTGCAAATGTTCCATTCTGAATCGCCGATCGTACTGTGGCTTGGAAGTACTTAATGGAATACCAAACATGATCAGAATGCTTACTCAGAGACATTCAAATCTTGCTTGAAGTATTACGATGTTGTAAGTAGTTGTTAAGTTTATAATTCTAAGTTAGAAATCTAAGCTAAGTGAAGACTATACTGGTAGGGATTTCACGAGTATTGACTTTAAATTGTGAGAAGTTGTGATAATACCTAGTTATGAGCTACTAGCAGCCTGTACCTGATACTTATTACTAGACATTTTTAGTCAACGCGAGTGAACACTATGACCCTCAGCTTGTACCTACATATATACGAAATATGGAGGGACCATGTCGAGTCTACCAATAAATAGTTCTTAAGTTTCTTGCAAATGTTCCATTCTAAAAATTTTTGTTAAAAAGTAATCGGAACATGCGCCAAAAATGCCATTTAATTATCTTCTAGTCTAAAATTGTAAACTCAAAATTTAATAAGTAAAAACTTTATTGGGATCATCTGACGATAAGTTTCAGCATACAAATCTTTACTAAAAATGTCACATTACATTAAGATGGATTGTACATTCTCATAGGCAATATAATATAGAGTTTGTGAAATCACTGCAGATAATTTGTTCCCCAACTACGCTCTCATTCTACATATCCATGCTGCCATATACTAGTGTGGACAAGAGATCGCTGTAATTCCAGTGTGTTTCACTGCAATAATTTTCAACAACAGTACGACATGTTGGCGATGTACCCTGAAACGAAGATAAGGAATGCGTTACATAGAATCACTAATAATTAATAAAATCTCACCTAATTATTAAAGTCGGATTCCTATGCGGAAGTTTTTACTCAAATTTGAAATGAAATCAATAGATAGATAAAATCAAAGTAACGTTGAAATATGAAGGTAAAATGTAAAATTGATCCAGCGAAAACTTGTTGGCTCTTATTTGAACGTTTTTGGTATACTTACATTTTATAATAATGAATTTATTTGCGGTGTCAAAAACAAATGTAGAACTTGTCTATTCGGTACAAATACTAGTAAAAGTTGGAACTCTCTTCAACTGGTTTCAGGCCTGCGCACGCTAAAGCAGAAACGGAGTGAACCAAAGCCAAAAACTATTTTATTGAAATAAAAATAAAAGCAAAAGCATCTTCATAAACTTCAAGTATTAGAATTATTGGTTACCTTTACTTTCACAGGTACTGTTGCGATTTTTTTTTCAAGAGGTAGTAAGGATCGTATACTTTTTCTTGGTACTCTCGGGGTTGATTGCTGCTACCTGAAAAATAAATAAAGAAAAAACATGTTGCAAGCTGATTGTATAATTGCAGTATAATACGTTTAAAATACAACCTAACCTATGAGAGAATAAAAACAAACGCCTACCTGTATCGTTGACACTTGCCTGCTGATGGAGTTAGGGTTTATTGTTCCGTTCCCAATGAGCGTTTCATTCATGAAGTCTTTACTGTAGGCTTCATGGTTTCATTAATCGCGCTAATCCTGACCCAGTAAAAAACGATTGCTTGTCGATTGAAGGAAGATTAGATCCATATGATAAAGCCGATGAAACGAAATCATGTTGTAAACATAAAACAACTACCGTCAGCCGTACACCACCATATACTTCAGATAAAAAAATTAATATTAATTATTGTTGACTGCAATCGTTAGGGAATCGTTTGGGGATATTTGGGAAAGTATTTTTGTCATTCGGGAAAAAATTACTAATTTATAATCAATTAAATTAAACTATGCGTATAGTTAGCAGACACATAATTGCCGGGAAAAAAGCTGTACATAAATTGTCTCTAAATCGTTTGGGGAACTCAGATATAATATACTCCTTTTCATTTGGGAAAGGTCGCAAATTGTAATTTCATTGTTAATTCAGCCTGAGTAATTATAGTATCATAACCCTCAATTCTACGGAATTTCTCCTCGACCGGGTTTCCTCCCATATATAATTAATTTATTTCACAGAAAATACGAAGGAGTGATTGAAAATAAAGTCAAACAAAATTAAGAGCAGTTGTTTATTTTATTTCCTCGACCCTATCAATATTCATTTCATACATCCGTCAGCGAAATTTCAGGTTAGGTGTCAGGCAATCGTAAATACATACATATCGATCATCTGATTCATGTCAATCATCTTATTTCGCTGGAAATACGTCGAAGTAATTAGAAGCAAGAGGTGGAGCAATAAAAAGTAAAATTCTTTCAGCAGCTGATGAAAATGTTGCCGGGGAAATCAGTATAATGGAAATTTCTTAGGGTCCATCCACCGTCGAGATTTATATTTACTCCCACGCATAATCGGTTGGCTATCAAACGTCAGAAGAGCATCCCCTAACGATTGCAGTCAACAATAATTAATAATAATTTTGTTATCTGCCAAGTATATGGAGGTCAGCCGTATGTACACGTCACCGGCTAGATCCACGCCGAGTTACGACTGGCAGGTGCTTGTCCCCCGGCTGATCCGCTGAAATGTTTTTTTTTTGCTTTTTTAATCAAACTACGACCCAACAAACGTTCTAATCGCTATGTTCGTGTCCAACAAACGACTGCGCATCGATTGAACCCCCGAACAATTAAAAAATATGAAAAAATAAAAGTCGTCCGGCTAACTTTATGCCAAATTTTATTTTGGATTGATGAAATGTTTTCTTGCGTTTTTAACCAAATCACGACCCAACAAACGTTCTAATCGCTATATTCGTGTCCAACAAACGATTGCGCATCGATTGGACCCCCGAACGATTGAAAAATATTAGAAAATAAAAATCGTCCGGCTAACTTTATGCCAAATTTTATTTTTGATTTAATTAAAAAACTACGATCCAACAAACAATTTTAACTATCCAACAATCACCTACAAACGACCAACAAACGTTTTGTGAAGTTCTTTTTTGAAAAATCGAAATTTACCGGCTAACTTCACGGAGGTGTGTTACGTCAGTCGGCTAGTAGTGTCACGTCCTCTGGACCTAGCGCCCCGAACCCATCCAACACATATAACCCACACGAGCACTAAAGACAAGAAATCTACGTTACCCACAGCTGCACTAGTAGTACGATCAAATAATGTTCTTTTCTTTTACCAATGACCATATGTAGGCCTTATGCCATAAATGGATAAATGTTACTTTGAGATATGGCAGAGCCCGCAAGGGAATAACTCAATTTACCTATAAATAATGGACGACCAAACACACCCTCAGGAATTTAATCCATGAAATGGTTAATAAAAACCTCGATGAGTATTCCCTTCCGGGTAAAACAATCAATAAACGATATGTTATCATTTAGTTATAAAACCTATTAACCCTAGATTTAACAATAATAAAAATAATAAATAGTTAGAGTAATGATGCTAGTTGATAAAGGTGTTGGGAAAGCCATGCGGACGTCATCAAATTTTATACATATTTCATCCATATTGGGACAAGTCCCTGCGACGGACCAACAAATGCATGAATAAGAAACCAAATTTATGAATAAGAAATTTGGTTAAACTATGACGCAATCTAAAACGGACGCCATGGTAGAAGAACTAGAAATTAGCAATAACACACACATATATATATATATATCTCAATGTCCAACGCTTCAATATACCAACGTATCCAACATCGCAATAGTCCAACGTTTCAGTTATGCCGACATCTCAAAATATAAATCCACAGCCCAACATATATATATATATATATATATACCTCTGTATATCACGATTCTAAGAACTAATAGAAGGAATATGATATACAAACCCGCGAGAGACGCCGATCGACTATCATTGGTTACGCATTCAAATACTTTAAGGGGAAGAACGTTCCTCATAAGCTAA
This sequence comes from Tenthredo distinguenda, assembly GCA_947538915.1. Taxonomy (NCBI): domain Eukaryota; kingdom Metazoa; phylum Arthropoda; class Insecta; order Hymenoptera; family Tenthredinidae; genus Tenthredo; species Tenthredo distinguenda. The sequence continues at coordinate 5,715,048 of OX384538.1, forward strand.
GCTAAACTCTTTCAGACTGTACTTGTAAGTAAGTGACTGTACTCGTGAGTAAGTAATTGACCAATGAGATTTAGGCCAGTAAAAACCCCACTCTTACGAAAAACTTCTATAAAGGATGACGCAAAAGTAGTACTTCTCCGGCTGGCGGTTGCCACTTCTAATTGTTCGCGCGGAGTTTTCGGTTAAGTTAACACTCGCAGTCAAAATCGAGATCAGATAAATCCAAAACAGTTTAAATAAAAGAATTTCAAGCCTATCAATTCAACACAAAACTATTACTTGGTTTATCCGGTAATATTCAACTAAATCCATTCATTTCTTAAATCTCTTGATCAAATACATTGATAGTTTGAAGAAGATAATTTTAATTCCAAGTGTACACACCAGAAGCGAAATAAAAACAATATTATATTAAAGAACGAGTGATTTAACTTCCCCTACGTAAGTAGTTCTTGACTTTTTCCAATTACTGGCAATTCTTCTATACCAGCTCAACCACCCATCATCAGTAATAATCTCATTAACTAAATCCAGAAACCTCCTTCAGCCTTGACACCTAGAGACAATATCTCTGGTCACGGGGTAAACACCGAGGAGAATATCCTTGGTCGCACCTTAAGTTGTCAACTGAAGTGAGTCCTTTACTTTTCCCAACTCTTTTCCAATACCATTAAAAATCCCATTAACTAAACCCAGAAACCTCCTTCAGCCTTGACACCTAGAGACAATATTTCTGGTCACGGGGTAAACACCGAGGAGAATATCCTTGGTTGCACCTTAAGTTGTCAACTGAAGTGAGTCCTTTACCTTTCCCAACTCTTTTCCAATATCATTAATAATCCCATTAACTAAACCCATAAACCTCCTTCAGCCTTGACACCTAGAGACAATATCTCTCGTCACGGGGTAAACACCGAGGAGAATATCCTTGGTTGCACCTTAAGTTGTCACCTGAAGTGAGTCCTTAACCACCCTATCATTTTATTCGGGGAGAGTAGGGTATATCGTACCACCGGGTAAATCGTACCACTTGTATATCTTTAATCCTGGTACGAATAGTTGACGCCTGGTGATAGAAACACGAAGTTCTATTACCATCAAACGCCGACACAAAGTTAGACGCGACTAGGACAACTTGTCTCGAAGATACGTACTATTATTTATTTCACTAGTACTTGATGCAGATTTCGCGAGTCAGCCCTAAGGCTACTATGTTTGTGAAAAGCCGAATGATACAGCGTATGAATAATGGTATAAGAGTGTGATCTTTTCCGATTATTTTCATACCGTAACATTGAGGTTTTTTTTTATATGTTTGCAGTACGCAATTTTTTAAGAAAACAGCGCACAGTCGGCCAATTCGTACCACTGTTGGTCGGGTAAATCGTACCGGGGTACGAAGCAAACGTGGCATCATAACATATATGTGTGCTTCTTGCAAATAATATTAGAAGAACGGCATTATAAAGCAATATGAATATATTTCATAAAAAAGAGTGCAAATTATTTATAAGTTGTTTTTAAAGTTGAAAATAATATAATTAAAGTATTATATAGTTAAGATTATTTATAAGTTGATCTCATGGTAAATAATATATTTCAAAGTATTCTATACACTTATAATAACGCGAATAATGTGATAGAAACTTACTACCTACTGTGTTATAAATAAATGTGTGCAATTATGTGCTACTATAGGTTTTTTCTGTATTTATAAGGTGGTACGATTTATCCTACCGGTGGTACGATTTACCCTACCAGTCGGCTATATCGTACCGTTTGCAGAGTCTTAGTAAAAAAATGTTTTCTTACCTTTATCTTCAAATTAGAACAACAGTGATTTTTTGGGGGGTTCGCAAAGGAATATATAACACGAAAAAAAATTACCCGAAGCCATTTGATTGAAAACTAAAATTTGAAAAATGGAAAAGTCCAAAGTGGTACGATATACCCTACTCTCCCCTAATTAACCTTCCTGATGCCTAAAGAAACACCAGTAATTCGAAAAGCCGTTACTAGAAAATCTAAACCAATCAAAATATCTGCCGAAGCAAAGAGAACACTAAACCAGCTCTTTCAACGTCTTGAAGACATTTCACATCTACTGACTGAAGTAGTTCAACAGACTAAGCAGTCATTGTCCATCCCGAAATCAAATAATCAACCAGATAATACGCCTATAACCTTAATCCCGCAACTTCGAACGGGCACTACGCAATTAGTGACCGAAATACCTTTCTGTTTTCAACCACATACATTGAGTGTGCAACTTATCCCTCAAAACCTCCCTTCGCACCCAAGCTCCCCTTCCCCGCCTCCTCTAATTCCTGACGAACCTTCATATCCACTAGATTTGACGATAAAACCACCGCGCGATCACGCGGAAAATACTTCAATAGCTCAACAACCCGCAACGCCCATAACCACGCTCAACCACCCTTTTACTTATACATCTACTCAAGAAAAAGCATCGAGCACGGAAGCTTTTCCTTTGGAAGAAGAAGATTTCTATCTGGAGATAGCTAAATCAATCCTCAAATTGCAAGATCCTCTACCCGTATTATCTGCCGACATCCTCGAACAATTGGGTGACGTTGACATCTGTAATCTACATTAACCTCCGAGTCATCTTATCACATAAGGTAAGCAAGCTCTATAAATTTTCTTTTCCCACTTCGATATTTTGTTTTCCTCGATAAGGAAGATTTCTCCTTTACTCCCCGAATCCCAATACATGTGTATTTAAAAGGGAGTTTTTCTTTACCGGTAACGCGCGAAGTAAAGTCTTTTCATTCTGGGCTGCGTTTGATCCGTCTCGCATGTTTGTTCGATAGATCGTGTTATAAACAATAGTCTCAGGAAAATCGACTGACTCGCCAGGTCGTTACAGTAGGCTAGTACTGTTGCTAGATGTCACTACTTTATAACCGCGACAGAATTCAATTTCTCACGAAACTTTGTTTATTCAAATATTTATAAAACTTCCTTAAGAGGAGGTCATAAATTTAGCTCTTGAAAACGGAAAAGTAAAATATAAATGTGGTTGGAATAGATCGCGTAAACAAGCCCAACTCCGTCTGTTTATGTTCACGCGAAAGGTGCCTGACGAATATCGAACTATAAGCTTACAAATATTTCTCTTAAGTGGATAGACGCTAGCCAAAACAGACCATGCTTCTTATTCTTCTTTTTCCTTGTGCTTATCCCGTCATCGGAGGTAGCAAAAAACAGACCATGCACGCACGTCGATACGGTGTTACGTCTTGGATTAGAATTATATAGAGGTTGCGAATCACTAGTTAGATGTGTTGAGGTTCTGATTCTGATTTGGTAGAGTTCTATGTTTCTTACCGAGTCTTGGATAGTTAGTTCTTCTGATCGACGTATAACTCGTATTCTGTTGAGGTAATGGGTTGTTATCAGTCACCACTATGCGTGGGTGAAATAAATGTTTGTAGATTTCACTTCTAATTAACAATATTTATTTACCAAACTGCTTAACAATGTTGGTTACTAATCAAACATTTGCATGTTGATTAGCTTTAGTTTATAGTTTTTATATGTTGATAAGTTTTGCACTTGGTAAATTTATATATGAATCAAACACTTCGAATTTTGTATTATATTCGGGGTTCTAAGATTTTTGTAGATCTGATCTTTACTCTTTGAAATCTCCTGACTAACTCTGCATGTTCTGAAGAAAAAGGGAACTCTCCTCGCGGTTACGCGGGGGGGAGTTTTAAGAACTCGCGGGGAAGCGAGTCTTTTCTTGTTGGTAAAAAGCATATTAAATTTAAGAGGGAAAAAATATGGTTGACTAAAATAGAATTAGTGCGAGACGATTGGGTCAGAGGCCCAAGCGTGGAGATGCTTAGAAGGGATGTTTTAAGCGTCTATGATCTGTCTTCTTTTAAACAAAATTGTCTTTGTCTTTTGGGTTCTCCGCGTGTGGCAGTAAAATTCTAAAGATCTTGAAGATTTATGTTTCCTCAATAAAGATAGTTTCTAACGTTTTCAAAGTTTACTTAAAGTTTAGGATTTCAAATTTATGAGTTTTCGAGTGTTTTCGGGCTTGCTTAGTTTTGTGAGAGGCTATGGAAAAATTAGTTATGGTGTATGAGATTGAGACTTCTTGAAAGTATTGCCTTATAACTTGTAACTTTTTTTGATGTTGTTTGCGTCACGGGAGTGGCGCAAACACGAAGTTATTGTGAGTTTTTTATCTAATAATGTTTAGAGCCGCTCTATCGAATCTAGTGTGACTGGTTTCTAATGCGGACTTGGGAGTAGAAGACTCCGAAGCCGCCAATGCATACCTGGGTGTGCAGATGCACGCCAAGGATGCCAAGTTTCCCTGGTCGCGGACTTGGGAGTGGAAGACTCCAAAGCCGCCTTTACATACCTGGGTGTGCAACTGCACACCAAGGATGCCTTGATCTTCTAATCGCGGACTTGGGAGTAGAAAACTCCGAAGCCGCCTCCCTCAGACCTGGGTGTGCTTGACACACACCAAGGCTGTCACAGACTTGGGCGAGTAAACTCGCCAAAGCTGTCTTTTAGCTAAGGTGGAAATAAGCCGCGATAAATAAGGAAAACTCGGGGTAAAGAAGCCTGCGTCGAATGCTTTAACTTATATTTTAATGCAATACCATTTGCGTGAACAAAAACGAAAATATAAAATATGTATGAGAAATAATATGAAATAATAACATATAGCGTAACCTGCGGTTGCAACCGAAATATCTTAGGACTAAATATAAAGCTAATGTAATCAAAGCCGTTTGTTTTGAGCTGGGTTTGAATATCAAGTATTGGTTATATTCGAAGTAAGACAATGTGTTTAAGAATTTGAGCGAAAAAGAAAAGAGATTCTAAAATTCAACAAAGTGACTCGACCGAGAATAATGTAATTTTAACTATTATTCCAAAAACTAACTGACTCTAATAGTTCACCGGGCGCTTTGCCTCGGAGACTAGGTGCTAAGGAGAAAGTGAGCCAATAAGGCGCTATGCCATGTATTGCTCTGAGCGGTAGTGAGACGCCGGGCGCTATGCCTCGAAAACGCTCTCGAGCTGAGTGGCGTCGCGATTTATATATCTGTCGTGACGTCACTCAGTCCAGTGTCGCTGTCGCTGAGTTGGTGCCGTGTGCACGCTGTTGGTTTGAATTGTAACGGCACAGGCCTGGGTAGGCCTGGCACGTTACAAACTATAGGTAAAATAATATAAAGAATTTAGGAAAAAAAAATTATAAATGGATCTACATCGATAAAGATGTTATTGAAACTCTGATGGTAATTGCACGTCGGTATCTTCTATACCTACGGTATTAACTACTACCTAAAGATTATATGTTGAGCTTTCAACCTAGGACGTAACAACGGACTCGAGCCGAGCTCAATGCGTGGGAATGAGAATAACCTCAAGAAGGGGCACGGCCCAACTTCCATGCATGGAAGGGGCTGTGACGTAGCCGCCCCTTCGCTAGATGTATACAGTAGAGTATAAGACTATATTTAAGTGTGTGTAAAATAGGTGTGGGAATAAATGCATGACTGTATGAATGCACCGGAGGGTCGCCAACCCTGGGACCCTCCGGAGTAGAACACTTTTATCTTAGCACCCACCTAGTGCAGTTGCTCTCTTTCTCAACGCCTCGGTTCGTCACTAGTTTGACTCAGGACGTCACAGCAGTAAGCAACAGCCGTAGCATGTTACGTCACGGCTAGTAGGCTAGTACTCTTGGTAGATGTCACCACTTTATAACCGCGACAGAATTCAAATAATAGTCCAATCAATTATATTCAATAAAGTAATAGAAAAATCGAATGATTATAAATGCTCGCAAGTTTCTCACGAAACTTTGTTTATTCAAATATTCATAAAACTTCCTTAAGAGGAGATCATAAATTTAGTTGTTGAAAACGGAAAACTGAAGTATAGGCGACGTTGGAATAGATCGCCTAACAAGGCCCAACTCCATCTGTTTATGCTCACGCGAAAAGTGTCTGACGAATATCGAACTAAGCGTACAAAACATATCTCCGTCGCTACAGGTGCTTAGAGAGGCCCAGCGTTTGCCAGAAGCACGAAAAGTGTCTGTCGAATATCGAACTAAGCGTACAAAATATATGTATATCCGTCGCTACAGGTGCTTGGAGAGGCCCAGTGTTTGCCAGAAGTCTCCATCAATTACGTCCTCAACGAACGCTCTGGGTAAGCAAAAACTTTCGCACCAAGTGATCCGAGTAAAATTTACTAAAATTATTGACATGTCTATTTTAACTGATTATATTAGTGAATTGATTCCCGAAACTGAACTATCGACAAAAAATGTCTGGCAAGATTTTTCTAAATGTGATAATATATATGTACCTTGAAAAAAAAATTCTATTGAGCAGCGAACTTTCGTTTTCTCCCGACTCCATGTCCTTAACAGCTGTTGACCAAACTGTTGACCACTCACGGAACTCAGAATAAATGGAACTGAACCGCGAGAGGCGTCTGCTGCAAACTGCTATAACTCGCACGGCTTACTTTATTGTTCAATACTAATTTAACATAACTGAATACAACATTTCGATAGGGTTGCTGGTTGCACATACGTCGCGCAAATGATATGTACGGGTGCTGGAATTCAGCGGCTTCCGTATCATTTTGATTCTGCTCAAATATGCGCTAGCGCGCAAACCACTTTTAGCAGGTTCTCATTGCGCAAATAACGCGCAAACGATATGGTTGTACCCGATCTCCTTAATTTTCATATTTAATCGCTTAAAATCGAATTTGAAAGTCGAATGCCGGAATTTAGCACGCCCGGTTTCGTATTCTGAACTTCTATGTGATCACACAACGCGCAAACGATTCAATCGGTTCTTTATAATCAAAAATGATTATTTTTATTCTTCAGCAGGATTTTTGTCAAACTTTCTTGAATACCGGAACGGGTGGAATTGAACCAATAGTCGCGCGTGCGCGGTAACGGCCTCTGACCCCAGATAATCGTCGATTTGGTTGAATAATTTGTTTTTAGACCGAACTTTGAATTTCATTCAAACAGGCAACAGGTTCTCAATGCGGGAATAACGCGCAAACGATTTGGTGGTATCCGATATCTTCAATTCACTTATTTAATCGTTTAAAATCGAATCTGAAAATCTGATGCTAGAATTTAGCACCCCATTTTCATTCCCATTTTTCTCGTGAAAACGTAAATGCGCAAACGAAATATTTTTCTATTCTTTATATTCGAGCGACGTGCAATCGTTTTATGTTATTTTCAGCATGGACATAGGAAATACCGGGACGGAGTCTGAACTCGATTGATAGGCGAGGGGTATGAAGCCAGTCCAGGGAGGGTGCCGAGGTAAAGTGTGCCCACTTTTGATTGGCTCCCTCATGAGCATGCACAGTACCGCATGTCGTTTATTCTGTTTGGAATGTATGTTTCATAGGTTAAGTCGCTTATTCACTGCGCTTGCGCAGTGTTAGCAGCCAATCAAAAGTGGGCACACTTTACCTCACACCCTCCCCGCAATGGCTTCCCCCCCGCAACGATACACTCCGTCCCGGTATTTCCTATGTCCATGATTTTCAGTCGATTATCTTGAATCAGGGTGCCAACTTACTGAACCTCAGCTAATAACATGACAATGGCTGAGGGTGCCGTCCCATGTGGGGCCGGAACGAAAAAACGGAACGGAATCTAGTGACCTTTTCCATGTATTGCGTGTATGTATACACCGACACATACAACGTTCCGTTCCGTTTTTCCCACTGATCTCTATATAACACTGGATGGCGTATTGAATAGGACGACTTGTTACGATTTGAAAACCAGACAGCCATCTTTGATAGAGTAAAATATGCTAATATGGCGGCGTCTACCGTTGGCGTCTAATGTTGCTTTTAAGGGTTGTGCTTAAAGTGTGAATTTTCAGCATTGTTTTGTTGTCCAAAAACAATTGCAGTTTATCCCGGAATTGAAAATGGTATCAGCTTGTGCTTTTTGCGTTTCCAAAAAAGTATACAAGTCAGATATGTACTCATGTTTATGTCTTATAGGTTATGTCATTCCTTTTTTGTATTTTGTTTATTATTTTTCCTCAATAAATAATATATATATATATTGGTTATAAAAAGGTTTCCCTTGAACGATAAAGAGTTATTGCAGTCTTGGTTACAAAACATGGGTCTGGGGATAAAGCTTGTACCGAAAAAACATTCCTTATTATGTTCGGATCACTTTGAAGGAAAATGTTTTCAGGCAGGTACAAATAATAAATGTCTTCGCATCGGAAGTATTCCAACATTATTTAAAGAATACAAATCAGTTTGTGTTTACTGTCATGCAGTGAAAGGACATGATAATGCATATGGAATAATAAATTAATTATATTTAGTTACAATATTTATTGTAAAGTCTTTAAAAATGAAATAAATTTGAAATAAATCGTTGTTTTGGCCTTCTAAATGTGTGTTATATCAGCATTTTTCACATATCCTTAACGTACTTTCATATTTTATGTACATTCTATACGGGCTTTTATATCTTTTTAGAGTATTGTTATTTCTATATTTTGACATTAAAAATCCTCTAAATCCGTACTCATATTATTACTGCCATTTGAATTTACCGCCAAGAAGTACATATTTTACCGTATCAAATATGGCTGCCCGGCCTTCAAATCGTAACACACTTTTTCCACAGCATGCGCCATCCAGTGGTATATGGAGATCAGTGCCTTCTCTATGTATTGCGTGTATGAATACACCGACACATACAATGTTCCGTTCCGTCATTCCGAATTCCGGCGATCGGGCCTACATGTGTTACGTCACGGCTAGTAGGCTAGTACTTTTGCTAGATGTCACCACTTTATAACCGCGACAGAATTCAAATAATAGTCCAATCAATTATATTCAATAAAGTAATATAAAATCGAATGATTATAAATGCTCGCAAGTTTCTCACGAAACTTTGTTTATTCAAATATTTATAAAACTTCCTTAAGAGGAGATCATAAATTTAGCTCTTGAAAACGGAAAAGTAAAATATAAACGTGGTTGGAATAGATCGCGTAAACAAGCCCAACTCCGTCTGTTTATGTTCACACGAAAGGTGCCTAACGAATATCGAACTATAAGCTTACAAATATTTCTCTTAAGTGGATAGACGCTAGTCAAAACAGACCACGCACGTCGATACGGACTCGGACCGAGCCCAATGCGTGGGAAAGAGAATAACTTCAAGAAGGGGCAAGGCCCAACCTCCATGCATGAAAGGGGCTGTGACGTGCCGCCCCTCCCCTAGATGTATACAGTAGAGTATAAGACTATATTTAAGTGTGTGTAAAATAGGTTTAAGAATAAATGCATGACTGTGTGAATGCACCGGAGGGGTCTCCAACCCTGGGACCCTCCGGAGTAGAACACTTCTATCTTAGCACCCACCAAGCGCAGTTGCTCTCTTTCTCAACAGCAGTTTCAAATAGTTTTCTTGAATAAATAGATTTGCCTTTCAACCTTTGGTAATAATTATTTCACATCATAATCCAATTTTCCTCTGTAATATTGAATAACTATCTAGAAGAAGCTCTGCATTTTGCTGAAGTGTCCCTTTGGACTTTAGCGACAAAACTAATCTACAGCCCAGGCAACTTCGCTCAAAGGTGGCGCCTTGGTTCGTCACTAGTTTGACTCAGGACGTCACACATGGGACGGCAGCCTGGACGGCAGCCGTAGGCCTTAGGCCTGGATCGCCGGAATTCGGAATGATGGAACGGAACGTGGTCTGGAGCAAGTGTACAAAGTGTAGACTGGTGCAAAGTGTAGACAGTACTAGACGTGGCTATTTCAGGAAAAGAAGAAGAAGTATTTGGTGTATACTTGGCGAAACAATCGTAAAAGAAAAGAAAAGGAAAAGAATAAGCACTACGGCCCGACAAAACTCAGTAAGTGTACCATTAATAGTAGACATCAAATTCTATTTGTTGTCATTACGAAAACTGGTAAAAATTAAACTCAAAAAGTAAGTGAGTATTTAAAAGCTTGGGTGAGTATAATTTCTCATTGTTGGAGAGTTAATTCCTAAAATTTCTTTGTCCATAACCTAGAATCATGATGACCGACAATAAGACTGCGACGATATTACGCGACGAGGACGAAAACATGATTGTTGACACCGACGGTCAAATTACATGTGTGTGCGATGGTATGTATCATGAGTATGGATAACATATACGTTCAATTTTCGTATAAATCCCAACTGACATACTTCTGAATCATAATCTTAAGGCATGTATATATCACTTTTCGGAACACTTCTTCAATGCGCTTTTGAGTCTGATTGTTGAGAGAAAATTATTCAGTGCATACTTAATTTGTGGCTATGCCTAATTTTAGTGCTCACTAGCATTTAAATAAATTTTTGCAGATGGATTGACTTTTAAAATATCATTGGATCTGATCGATTTTGAGTGCAATACCTTAAGGTGCAATGTTGATGGCACTGAGATCGATGTTGCACTAGATCAGAGTAATCCACCACAAATGTATTTGCACACGCAAAACACCAATGATAATTCAGGAGAAATTGACACGGCCAATGCTACATTTGCCTGGACTGATGCGTCCACTAAACTGCTTTTATCTCTATACAAAGATAAAATAAACCTCATAGCGGCTCGTAAAATCAAAACACATAAATTGATGTGGAAGCAGATTAGTGAAAAAATGTTGGAGCTGAATTATAAAGTTTCACCAATCCAGGTTAAAAATAAATTCAAAACTATGGAAAGAGCATTCAAAAACATGGTTTCCACCAATAAGAAAACTGGTCGTGGAAGAGCCACATGCAGTTACTACAGGTAATTTTATTAAATTGAGAAGTTTAAGCATGAGAATATTATATGAATATTTAATTGCGTGGAACTTGTGTTACAGTGAATTAACCGAATTGCTGGGAAAAAAGCATAATATTGCTCCCCTTGCAGTATCTGGTAGAGCAGGCCTCATTATCCGAGAAAATGCTGCAGCGTCAGATGATACACAGTGTGTGTGAGTATAGCATATTTCCGAACTCAGATTCAATGAGAACTTTTTGTGAAAATTTCTATATAATATTTATAAGGTAATACTGTACATATGGCAATAGGACATTTTTAGTTATATGATAACTTAGTTTTGTATTTCACAGTTGATTGAAATATTATTTTCTATCTACTTACAGATCGCACGATAACTCAACAATGGACACACCTCCATCACATGTGCCAACAACATCCACAGATATATGTCCGGATCCTGAGTCCTCAAGTAGTACAAGTACATCTTCAGGTCCAGAATTAATGTTTCTGAACAACAACGGACAGAGACGATATACCAACACAGGAAGTACCGCGAGATCACTTGCGCAATGTAAAGCAGCAATAGACCTACTAACCAAAGAAATAAGAGAACAAAGAACTAATCGGGAACAAGTTCAACTTGAAATATTAAATGAACAAAAAATAATTGTCAAACTTCACGAGGAGTTTATTGAGGCAGCTAAAGAACAACGTGCACTTGCGAATCAGCAACGTGAAGAAAAAAACCAACTGCTTCGACAAGTATTAGAGCTGTTACAATCTCAGAAAAATGAGAAGTAGAAAAATACTGTGGTGAATAGTTAAAATACGCTTTTAAATTATTAAAATATATATAGATATTAAATTGGTTTTTAAGAAGTTCTTTCCAAATTCAAGTTTTTACCGTACTACTTGATATGTTCCGTACTCCATAGTTCAAATATATTTGATAATGTATAAGTTTAAAGTGGTTTATATGGATATTATGTAGGTTTATAGATAGTTTTTACAATTTTTACATTTTCATAAATATTTCTATTTTATTAAACTATTATTACTGTTTTCAATGTTGTTGACATTTACTAGTCCATAGTTCAAATATATTTCACAATGTATAAATTTAAAGTAGTTTATTTGGATGTCATGTAGGTTTATAAGAAGTTCATACAGGTTTTACATTTTCATAAATATTTCTATTTAATAAAACTATTACTATTTTCAATGTTGTTAACCTTTCATAATTAAATATATACATATATACATATTGTGACGCGGATTTTTGTAGACCCTCGGAGCTGGACCGGATAGCCAGCCTCCGGGGTCAATCCAACGCACACACAGCTATACTCGAAATTTGAATTGTTTGGGCGCCAGGCGACTACTCGCCACTTTCAAAATCTCAACAACAAAACAGAAGATTATAACGGAAACTTAAGCGGCGGCTAGCAACAGTACCGCGGAGAGGGGTCGGGATTAATATTGAGGATCAGCTTGGCGTTGAATAACGACTCGTAGAGGTCAATTTAACAGAAATATAAGTAATTTATTAGAAAAAAAAATATGTAAGAAAAGAGAACGATATGAGATAGAATAGTTACAGAATAATCATGCACTCGGGGGTACTCCCCCGCGGGTTAGTTGTGGCCAAGGACCGTGTATAGGCGGTCTCGCCACGTTTTACAAATTTGACAAAAATCAAAGCTTCCACGTAGGAACGCAATAACAAGAGAAAACAATACCAAAGTAAAATAACCAAGAACTTAACAAATCAGTGCCTCGCGGAACAATGATAACGAGTCATAGGCGAAATCTACACCGCGAGGGTTAAGCAATAATTCACAAAATTCATACAATAAACACTAACAATAACTTAATCCTAACTCTGCCTCGTAGGCAAGTCCACAGGACCTTGACTCGACAATTACAAAACAAAACTCAGCGCGCCTCGAATCTAACCGACTGTATTGGAATCTCCACGCGAGAGAGAGAGACAGCGACCGACTTAGACGTTCTCGCTTGCTCTCATAGGCGAGCCCCGGCACAGCTACAGTTTGACTACTAAATGGCCACTTTTTAGGCCTAAAACCAAATTTCTCGAACGCGAAAAGTTCTCTAAAACACTAGCTACGGCCTACCGACTCGCAGCACGGCTTAATCGACCCTCAAAAGTGTTAAGTCGCCTCGTGGCGCAGATCAAAGGCAATATGGCGAATGGCCGTTTGCCCAGTTGGAAAATCTTTGGACTAGATAAGTTTACGCTTATCGTAATCTAGCCACCTCACGTACAGAAGTAGTGCCTCGTGGCGATAGACTCGAAACTACACTCAAGCACACGCTAAGACTCAAACTTAGACTCAAAAAGTCCCACGTAGCGGAGTCGCATAAATAGCCTCGCGGCTTAACAAAATGATTTTAGTGCAAGAACTAGAGCTCGGCGCTCTACCTGCGAGGCAGGCCTACGGCAGAGTGATTTCTTCCAAAATCGCTCGTCTGGCGGATACTCATCCGCGCTCCATATTTGCGCATTGTCGCCGGGATTTTCAAAAATCGGTTGGCGGGTTGCGCTACGGTAGGCGCCGGTCGACGGGTTGTTTCTGCGTTGACAAGTTTCTTGGCCTACGGTTACGGGAGGCAGGGAACGCGGCTCGCAGGCTCTTGGGGCGGCGGGAATCTCCTCCACCGCCGATTTCTCACGTCGGTGAGTGCCCCCGGCACTCCTCCGCGTTCCTCCAGGTTAACGACTAGGCCTCGTACGTCGGTCCAATACTTCGTGTCAGGACTTTTATCCCAGCCCTCAATTTAGGGACACTTCCCCTCGGCTCGCACATAATAGAGATTATGGAAGAAAATAAAACACAAAAAAAAAAATCAGAACTCAAATCAGAAGTCTAAGTCGGTCACGGTCGCCTCTCGGAGTTAGATTACCCTAACTGTGGGTGCATTCACTCTGGACCTCGGTGGTCCTTTCACTCATTCGCTCCCTTAATTAAGCCTGTCAAGGGTTTGGGGCGAATTGTAACGGCAGTCCGAAACTGCAATGTTACAGTTCATACCTCTACAAAGTTCTTCCAAACTGTTGAATAATGGCGATACTCGAAAAACTCTAGCGTCGTGGACAGATCCAGGGTAACCAACGAATACATCAATAAATTTCTTCTTATGATTCACTACGCCTTGTAATTGAATGGAGAAATACTGCTTGCGATTTATATACCGAGAGGAAATCTTGAAAGTATACAGTCGACTGCGCATGCGCCAAATAATTGAATTTTATTGGTCGGTGAGATCGTCCCGCGCTGATATTTTAACCTACGAGGCATGGGTGCCAACTTGCAAGAAATGAAGCGAGAGCTGTTGAACTCTCGCGCGTAAAGTAGTCAATCGAGGTTATGTTGTTTTTTATTTTAATTGAATTTCTACTGTATCAAATTAACACGACTGAATAAACTGTTCCCACCTAGCTGCTTCGTTTCTTCCAAACCCATCATTTACAGTTAGACCTCTAGTTTTTAATTGTAATTGGAAGAAAACAAATCCTCTATAAATAAACCAATACCATCGAATCAAAACAAGCAATCAGCTGTTCGGAATAAATCTCGACGGCTCTTTCAGAACATCAGGTTTCAATCTCAACAATAAAAGCTTTCCAAGCCTTTCCGAATCACTACCGCAATTCATTGAGATTCTAACCTCAAAAGTTCGTATCAATTACATCGGCGCCAAAAACCGAATTTGACAGCTGAAACTCGGGATGGCCAGCCTGCTTCAGCAGACGACAAAACTCGCGCATGCGCAGTCGACTGTATACTTTCAAGATATCCTCTCGGTATGAATCTTGGTCTTGCAGAGGCTTGTCAATTCTAATGTGTGATCCATCAATTGAACCTGCAATTCATTATAAATGCATGCATCAAATTCAACTATATATCAGATATTATAAGTAGTACCACCTAAAAGTTATTAACTGAAGAGTAAAACTATATATTCTTACCTATTATCCCAGGGAATCTTTTTTCATTTTGATAGTATTGTTTTGTTAATTATTTTTCCTGTAGTGTAGGAAATCGAATAATATTTGGTGCCAATGACATCAAGAATCCAGTAACTCTTGTTATGACTTTGTGAAGTGTACTCAAAGTGATTCCAAACCTGTCCGCTACATCACGATAGGAGGCACTTTCATGTCCAACAAACCACAGGTAACATAAAATATGTTTCTCGGGTGTTAAGGGCTCATACCCTGCTGCACCTGTGAGAATTACATTGGCATTATAATAATATAATGCATAATAGCTTACAGAATTTTGTACCTGAAGATACGTATAATGCAATAAAATCACCAGGTGTGATGAAAAGCACCACTTATTTAATATAATGAGATAAGTATAAATACCGCGTAAAGATGTGAATACCTCTGATGCTGTAAAACGATGGATCAATTCGTAAGCCACAGGTCGTGTCAAACGGAAGTGCATGAGGAAATCACTTGGAATATAGTTTCTTGATATGTATTCCAGATAATTCATAACTTTAACGTGTTCTATTCTTTGTATTCCTGCGACAACTGGCTGTAATACACGCACTGCGTCATAATCTGAAAAACAATTTTACGAAGTTAGGTTCAATAGTTGCTTCGTATCCAAATTAATCGCAAATATTCGTTCACTCCAATAATAATAAGATAACCTACCATTATCCTCGATGTCGACAACTTGATGTGGGATAGGGTAAAACACTTCTTCATCGTCATCCGAAGAATCAAGCATATTCACCACAATTGGAGAAATTCCTTCCATGATATTTCCGATAATAAGATTTTATGTTGTATCGGGCACGATACTGCAATACAGCTTGCTACTAGGCACAGACTTCCTTGATTCCATAGATTTACGGGTGAAGGCTGGACGGGTGGAGATAAAAAAAAATTGCAGAACCACAGCCGGACGATTCAGACGTCCCCGAGATATTTCATATCAATATCCTAGAAGAAAAAAATAACGTTGACCTGTCTCACATTTCTGAGACTCATTATCGCAAAGAAGTCGAAAATGCAATCGCAACTTATAAGCCAGAAAAGACTCGCGACGTAGACGTGACGATGAAAATAATTCTGAAAGACGAGGAACCAGTTAGTTCGCGACTGCGAAGGATTGTCTCGGACCGAGGCACGGCGTTTACTTCGAATACGTTTGCTGAGTACTGTAGAGACGAAAACATTCAGCATGTGCTAATTACGACTGGGGTGCCGAGAAGTAATGGCCAGGTAGAGAGGGTCAATAGGACGGTTATACCTCTTCTGACTAAGTTGTGCGCATAAAAATCAGAAAAGTGGTACAAATATATCGACGTTGCTCAGAAGTACTTGAACGCGACCCCTAATCGTAGCACAGGGCGATCCCCGTTCAACCTGCTGTTTGGGACGGATATACGGTTGAAAGACAACTCGCGGGTGCGGGAAATGATTGAAGAAGAGTGGGTTAAGATGTTTGAGGAGGAACGCGATAAAATAAGACGTGACGCAAAGGAGCGAATTAAAAAAATACAGGAAGAGAACCGCAAGGCCTACAACAAAAAGCGAAAGAATGCCACGAAATACGTGGAAGAAGATTTGGTGGCCATAAAAAGAACGCAGTTTGGGCCAGGACTCAAAGTTTGTCCGAAATTCCTTGGTCCATATCGTGTCGTCAAGGTACTGCGTAATGACCGTTACTTGGTCGAAAAGGTCGGTAACCATGCAGGGCCGCACCAAACGTCAACGTCAGCCGATTATATGAAGCCGTGGGAAACATCATTGGACAGCGACGATTCTGAAGTTAAATACAACATCTGAGGACAGATGTTAACGCAGGATGGCCGAGTGTGGTATCGGAAAGTGTTCGTAGATTTAAGAGTAATGTTAAAGTATTAGAAGATAAGTTTATTTTCAAGGCGAGTGAAAGTTAACGTCGAGGAAAGGACGAAAAGCAGGCAGTGCCATAAATTACGGAATGACGTTAGGCTAGGCACTTATGTACCAAACGTTTGGGCACGGATCCTCAAGGGTATTTGCGTGTGAGGGAGGAATGCGTGCATGTGTAAATGCAGAATGTGGGAATTGGTTAAAAGAAGATGCAAGTGTGTTTGGCGCCGAGGGCGGACTTTTTTAAGAACAAGGGAGGAGTAGAGTTTGTACGACCATCGAAGGAGCAAGACGTGCCGAGGCAAACAGGCCTGACTATAAGAGTTTATTAATATTTAAATAAAGTAATAGTTTTCACTGCATACACGAGTTAACTCGCTGGTAACCGCCCTCGATCCATCCCTAATACCAATTTATATGTATAGCAATATTATAATATTACTTCGCTGACTGGGTAGATAGGTAAATAATAACGGACATCGTCATGAACGACGAGTGTCGACAGTTGAATAAGAGACACTGAAGTGTAAACACAGATTAAGTACTGTAAGGTAGAAGCGATTGGAACCTAATAGCTTTTAATGTCGTTTCTTATATTCTTACAGGTAGGAATGGATAATAGTTAACTAGCATTAAGTAGTCTGTAAGGTTGTTACAATTGTTAATAAAAAAACTTATATTCTTACAGAAACACCTTTGAGTTATTAAAAACCAATCGAAGCTAAAGAAAAGATTATAGCACATTATATATATATATATTTTGTTTTATTATTACTACATTTTTGATGGAGCTAGTTGAGGATAGATGGAGATAGATAGCGTTGAGTAGAGGCTACTTGGCGCCAGAAAGTTTAAATCTATGCGCTAAAACGTTGTGATGTGAGCATGACAAATGACTACATTATTATCAGCGAGAACTAGACTCGCAATATAATTATACTTTTGGCCACGAAATAGAGTGTTCTGTACGAACTCGGCCTCTGCGCGTGATTCCGAAACTCGGGCAAATAGTTAGTACCGTCGTGCCCGTTAAACAACGCAGCGAACGATTTTTCACCCGTCCAAATGAGTAGCTCTTCAGGGTTAAGTATACATCCGTATCTTCGATTTTCGAAAAATAACCACAACAAAGCAAATTTTCTTAACGAATGATTTATTTCCTGAATAATTCTCGATTTAAATATACTACATTGAATATGATTCTAGAAATAATAATTATTTTCCATTTACTATAAAATATATGAAACGTTATACTATAATATCTATGCATACATATTGTAACTCTTTCTGGTTATGCTTCATCAGCAGAAGGCTGGATAGATGTTACTCTACCAGAGCTGCCTCCCTACAGACTTGGGATATGTTTGACTCACAGACTAGGGTACCAATTATAGCTATACCGTAGCTGCCTTGAGTCAAACTCACCGAAGCTGCCTGTTACAGACTTGGGTTCGGAACACTCCCAGACTAGGATAGCAATTATAGCTCTATCCTAGCTGTCTGAATGCCCTTGCCGAAGCTGCCTTTTAGCCAAGCAAAGTGATTCTAAGTTGCTGAAAAATGAATTTAATTTTTAATTAGTAAAAAGGAATCTTTTAAAATGAAATGATAAGAATCAGATTTCTAGATTAGTTTAATTTTCACTATCATTTGCATTGCGAGTGGACGCAAAGCAAATAATAGTATTTCGTTGAATCTGGATTTTACAAACAAAAAAATATAACAGAAATTATAAACGGTGAAATGAAAAATAAATAAAATAAATCATAGTTTGTGATCTCAAAATGAAAGAAAGACAAAGGAGAAATTAAATCTAAATTAACCTAATTCTTATGCCTAATTGCGCTTGCTTTGTTTCTGTTTGGTTTTGAATTTCAGTTTTAAGTTTGAATTTTATATGACTTTAGTACAAATGCTGCTCTAGCTAATTGTCTAATTTTAAAGTGAATTTGATTCTATCAGGCCGCTTTGGCACAAAGATAAAATTAAGCTAAATTTGAGGTTATGAGAAGAAAAGTGAATTTGAGAAAGAAATAGTCTGAGTCGGTCGGCCGCTTTGGCACAAGTCCGCTCTAAAGAAATTTGTATATTATGAGTCGCACTGCGGCTCTGGCTAGATACGCTCTTATTAGCGAGAGTTTTGATTATGAGTTGTGAGTCGCACTGCCGCTCTGGCTAGATACGCTCTTATTAGCGAGAGTTTTGATTATGAGTTACGAGTCGCACTGCCGCTCTGGCTAGATACGCTGCTTGCCGTCTCAGCGTTGCTCCTTATATATCGTTAGTGACGTCATCAGGTGTCACCCCACCTGCGCGATGCGTATGTGCTGTGTACGACTATACCAGTATAGGCTGGCATAGCAGTACACATTACAATATATAACCATCATAATTATTGCAATGACTATTTGGGTAAGTTGCACGCACGAAATGAGCAATTCTCATGTTGAACCTTATATTAATTTCGAGTAAAGCATACTTTACTTTGGGTACACTTAGTAGAAATGAATTAAATAGAAATCAATATAAGGTACGGCAATTACAGCCCCGGACCTAGGATATTTTTTACGGGGGGCAAAGCCGTACGGATGCCGCCCACTGTATACCATTAATTCAAATGAGGTTGAAGTTCGTAACGTTAACGTAACAAAAAATTTTGCTGAAAAAATTTACTCTTTCAGGATTTTTTGTTTTCCAGAATCAGAAATTGAATTATTTAAATTCTTCAATCAATTCTTGAAGATTATTTACCGTACTTCAATGTTTTCTAACCATTCAAGTACTCAAATAGAGAATTTTTTAAGAACGTTTTGTCCCGTTAACGTTACAAACTTCAACTTCATTAATTCAATTCAATCGTAAGTCATGTTAAAAAAAGCAATAACACCATGAATTTCAAACGAAAAAATTATTCATTTCACTAGTCAGTAACATAGGAATTAGGAAAAACAGGCTTATGGCAAAAACTGAAACATATCAAAATTTTACTTTTCGGGCCTTCTGTTCGGCAAATGAATCTATTACTTGCTCAGAATTTGTACTGTGCGCGGTTTCATTTTCAATGGCAAGGATCGCAAGGCTTGATAAACCTTCCTGGGTCATCGTGGATCGTAATTAGTTTTCCTTTTCATAAACAGTAAACCTTTGACATAAAATCTGAAGAATTGTTAGGTATATTTGATTATATATATTTTTTTTTTTCATACTTTACACTCAGCCGAAAAATTGACGGATAACCTAACTTTTTGAAATTTTTCTTCAATTTTGTTTCACCAAATTATTGTGAATTGCCGCCTCTTGAAATTGCCGCCCGGGGCGAGTGCCCCGGTTTGCCCCCCCCCCCCCCCCCCCCCCCCCCTAGATCCAGGGCTGGGCAAGTATACAAGTGCAGTTAACTTTATCAGAACTTAACTAAACATTCTGAGTAAAAATTGAAATGAGTAATATTTTCAAAATCAAACGACTATGTTCCTCACTAATTATCAATTTAACAATAGATTTTATCATGAATTTATAATTATAATATGTATTTACTTTATTATTTCCCCCACATGGGACGGCACCCTGAGGGTGGGGGGCCGGAACGGAAAAACGGAACGGAATCTAGTGACCTTTTCCATGTATTGCGTGTATGTATACACCGACACATACAACGTTCCGTTCCGTCATTCCGGATTCCGGCGACCGGGTCTACATGGGACGGCAGCCTTAGTCCCATGTAGGCCCGATCGCCGGAATCCGGAATGACGGAACGGAATGGACGGAAAAGTCACTAGAATCCGCGTTCCGCTAATTTCATTCCGTCGTATTTTTACGCAATGGTGGATCCGTCCGGAACCGCCATTCATAACATTTTTTTTACGGCGTCCGCAGGAGTAGGTCATTTGGTCGGGTTTCTTTTTTTTTTTTCATATCCCTGCAGGTATTTTATAGAGTATGAGAGTAATAATCAGAGTAATAATGAAAAGTATATATAGCCAAGCATTTAAGGTGCCACAGAACTGCCGTAAATTCACAGGTTTTCGATAGATATATGTCATACCGAGACGTCAAATACGAGAGATTTCGTCGACAAATTGAGCCTTATTTACGGGACGCAGATGGGTGAAATGAGTTTTCCCGAAAAGTGTGTATATTTCTACAGGGCGCTTGCTCCCTGTGCTGAGTGATGAATGTTCGTGTCTCCCAGATGCGGTGAAAATACGAAAAGTCGGTAATTGCAGCCATTTTAATGCCGCCATGTTGGATGTGTAAAAATGTAATATAATTTTCTTTTATTCGTAATACATATTACTGGCTAATCTACGTTGCAAATCACTGAGCAAGCGCCCTACACTTGAATTTTAGCTTCTATAAAAAAATCATTCCTGTGAAATTCGTCTCTCCGTTTCGGCTCAATTTGTCGACGAAAATTTATCGCTTCTGACGTCACAAAATATATATAGGACATGCCACTTCTGTGGCACCTTAAAGTCTGTAAATGTTTTTGAAGAATTTTTACATACTAAAATTTTCTTCACTCTGTACATATCGAGATAGAATCATTCCAAGTTTTATTTAAAAGACAAAAAATACCAAGAACCATGATGTTGGATCTTGAATCTTGATGTTAGATTAATAGAAATCTACACTCCAGCTTCTTTTTTGAGATAAATAAATGGAAAAAAGTCGCTTTTTCTATTTCTAAAGCTCAAATTTTACTGTATAGTTTGATGGAGATGAATCTCTAGCTGAACGAACAAGTTTTTTAAATTCTATACAATTTTTCAAATGATCTAGAGATGTGTATCCGTAGGTGGTAATAGTGGATAGAATATCGGTTAGTTATAAACTGGAACTGTAAACCAATTGTTCTACCACTGTGTATATTTAGAATGATTAATATTTGTAGTCATCTGAAATGGGCTTAAGTACACAGCAAAAAGTCTTAGATCCACAGTGCGATTATTAATCATGAATGCTAACGTTACATTTTGGATACTCTGTCGTAAATAATTTCTCTGTTGCTGTACAAATGTATAAGCCTGTATGTGATGTAGGTAATGAGACATGTACTGGAGTATGCACGTATGCGTGATAAACAGTACACATGTGTACAAGCCTATTGTGTGTGTCTGCCTAGCAACTACGTTCCAGGCAATCAGTTACGAGCTAAGACTCGAAGTGTACAGTACACCACCCAATTATACCTGTTTTCACTTCTTAAGAAAATTATCGTTTTCTTTTAGTTATAATTCCCTGCGTACTTTATAACAGGTTATGGGCCATTCGCGAAAAGAAGTGCCGGCGATATCTTGCCACACGTGGGTGTAAGCGTGTAAAAGTAGCATTATCGTGCTGGTCTTAAAAGACAAAAAAACAGTTTCTTGTGAAAAACTTTTGAAATTTCTAACATGGCGTCTCGTAATAACGGACCCATCTATCAGTCAATTGAGAAGCTCATAGGCTTCGAAAACTACCAGGACTGGGCTATGTCCATGGAGGCATATTTGCAAATGGAAAGACTATGGAAAGTGATTGAAGCATCTCCTCCAGATGAACTTGATACTAGTGAACAAAGCAACATAGAAGTGCGTTCTAGAATTATAATGGCCGTTAGCTCCGACGTTCGTGCGCACTTTGACAAAACAGATACAGCCAAGGTCATATGGGACAAAATCAAAGCTGTCTATGATGACAACGCTGTATGTAATGTGTGTAACACTCTAATGGAACTATGTGTTACATTCTTAGACGATTGTAACTCTGCCGAAGAATACGTAACAAAGAAATCCAACGCTGCCAAACGCCTAAAGGCTCATGGTGTTGCCATATCTGACCAACTAGTTGGCATGCTTCTAATCATGGGTCTACCGGACGACTATTATCGGCCAATGAAGATGGCTCTTCGAAATTCAGTCACGACCATGACAACAGAACTCGCCAAGAAAAGCATCTTGGAAGAAGCAAAACAAAAAGAAGACACTGAATCGCGTGACGCTCACGGCTTATACTCAAGGGCTTCGAATCAAAACTTTCGACGCTCAAATAAAAACAATGCGCGCTTCAAACATGACATGAAACCAAAATGCCACAGATGTAATAGATTTGGCCACTACGCAAAGGATTGCAGAGCTGCTGCACCAGTCACCCGGAAACCGACCAGAGCTGTGTGCGCAATGGAAGAGCACGATGACGACGACGACGAAGATGATGATGCATACTGTGAGGATGACGAGGACGTACGAGTTTCTGCAAACCTGTGCACCTTTTTCACCTTTGTAACTTCAAATGGGCATCTCAAGAACCTTGAACACCCGTCCTCAATGTGGATAATAGACTCTGGAGCATCAAGGCACATGTGTGCACAAAAATCGGTTTTTGCAAACTTTCGCTCTAGTAAAGTGAAAAGCATTTCCATGGCAAATTCAAAGAGAATTTCCGTAGAGGGAGAAGGTGAAGTAGCCATAAAATGTAAAACACCTGATGGACATTGTGAGGTATCTCTTACTAACGTTTTGTACGTACCAGAAATAGTATCTAACCTAGTCTCAATTAGCTGTATGACGAACAAAAATGCGTATGTCACATTTCACAAAGATAGCTGCCTCGTCAAAAATGCTGAAAAACAAATTGTAATGTCAGCTGAACAGATATCCAACGGAATTTATAAAATTAATCTATCGAATAATTCCAGCCAAAATACGATATCTCATCAACCAGCTCTCTTATCAGCTACCACGAACAAGGCGAAGATGTTTACCTGGCATCGGCGACTAGCACACCTGAACTACAAGTCTCTACTTCAACTACAGAACCATGCAGAAGGAATCCAAATATCTGACAAAGAAAAACCATTTTGTCAAGCCTGTACCTATGGTAAAAACGTAAAAAAACCGTTTCAACCATCCAGTAGCAGAGCAAATGCTGTCTTGGAGCTTCTACACACAGACCTGTGTGAAATCAGACCACCATCAATAGAGGGTCATAATTACTTTATGGTTGTGTATGATGATTACTCCAGAATGATTTTTGCTTTTCTGTTAAAAAGGAAGTCTGAAGCTGCTGAATCTCTTGAACAATTTATCACTTTTGCTCAGAATCAAACTGGACAAACAATAAAAACCATACGAAGCGACAATGGACGTGAATACTTGAACAGTCACCTGATCAACTTCACGAAGAGGTCAGGCATCGATCATCAAGTAACAGTCCCGGGAAATTCTCAATCAAATGGTCGAGCTGAACGAGTCAACAGGATTTTACAAGAAAAAGCTCGATGCATGTTGGCTGATTCGAATCTGAAGAAAACTTTTTGGTCAGAGGCTATTGCAAATGCAGCCTATCTTGCTAATCGGTCTCCAAAAGCCACTCTTGATGGAAGAACACCCTATGAATTGTGGTTTGGAAGAAAACCCAACCTTTCTAATCTAAAAATCTTTGGCTGCAAAGCGTACTCACTTATTCCATTCAAGGATCGTCAAAAATTTGACAAAAAATCATCAGACTGCATATTTGTAGGTTACTGCAAGGATCCAAACACCTACAAGTTGTGGAGCATAAAAAAGCGAAAATTCATACGAAGCAGAGATGTTATCTTTGACGAAGATCTGAACATAAAAGAATCAAAACCCACCGTCATGCTACCGCTAGAACAAAAAGATGATCAACCATCGGACCTTGACGACAGCGACTCCTTTGAAGATGCCAGCTCTGAACCTATTGGCGAACCCATTGCAACCGGAACTCCAATTAGGGAAGTGCAATAAACCAAACCCTCGATTAAAACGAAACTACAACATTCTTCCGCGAATCAGAATGAAAACACAACTACAGGAACAATCAGAAAATCTGTGAGAACCAAAAAAATACCCAAAAAACTAGAGGACTACGAGTGTGATATGACATCACTCCTATCACCCTTGATCGAACCAAGAACCTACAGAGAAGCGATATCTAGCGCAAATGCTCGAGATTGGAAGGAAGCCATGGATTGTGAATATGAATCGTTAATGTCCCATGATACATGGGAACTTGTGGACCGTCCTGCTGAAGTGAATGTTATTGGAACAAAATGGGTCTACAAACTGAAAGAACCAGATGACGAAACCAAATTCAAGGCCAGATTAGTGGCTCAAGGCTTCAAGCAAATTGAAGGAATAGACTATCAAGAAATCTTCTCTCCAGTTGTTCGCTATTCAACGATCCGGATGCTCTTTGCGTATGCTGCTCAACAGGACCTAATGATAAGACACCTGGATGTCGTCACAGCGTTCCTACACAGCAACGTCACTGAAGACATCTATTTGACTCAACCAGCTGGCTACATTAGTCCTGGCAATGAAAATAAGGTATGCAAGCTTAAAAAAGCCATCTATGGACTCAAACAGGCAAATAGATCTTGGTACATCAAACTTGAATCAATTTTTACCTCTATTAATCTATCCAAATCAAAAAATGATCCATGTCTCTATCACGCTAAGTTAAACGAAAAATATCGAATAATTGTTATAGTGTTTGTTGATGACATGGTTGTATTCTATAACGATAATAAGGTCATTGATTGGTTTAAATCGAAACTGAAAAGTCATCTAGACATAAAAGATCTTGGACCAGTAAAGAAATTACTAGGTATCAACATTGTTCGCGATGAACAAAAAGGAACCATAACACTCCATCAAGACGACTACGTTCAGAAAATGTTAAGGGAGTACAACCTCGAAAACTGCTCTGGTACCTCGAAGCCTATTGATCCAGGACTAAACCTCGAACCCGATCTGACAGAAAAAACCCCAGAACAAATTGAAAAACTGATGAAGATCCCATACCAAAACGCCATTGGCTCTCTAATGTACCTCCTACAATCCACAAGACCTGACATCGCCTATGCTGTCAGCCTACTAAGTAGATTTAATACTACCTACAATCAATCCCACTGGGAAGCAGTAAAGAACCTCTTTCGTTACATAAAAACAACGTCCAAATTTGGTCTAACTTTCTCAAAAGATAGCTGTCCAAAATTATTTGGCTACTGTGATGCTAGCTATGCCTCAGATAAGACGGACTTCAAGTCAATCACTGGATACGTCTTTCTGATGCAGGGAAGTGCGATAAGCTGGCGCTCAAAAAAGCAATCAACTGTAGCCAAATCCAGCACCGAAGCAGAACTTCAATCCTTATCCGACGCTGTAGATGAAACCTTATGGATTAGAAAGATTATCAAGGAACTTTAACTTGAAGCTGAAGGTCCAACAATGATCATGTGTGACAATAGAAGTACAATCGAATTCGGCAATAATGCAAAATTCAGTCATAATCTAAAACATGTCAATGTCAGGTATTACTCAATTAAAGAAAAAATTGACAAACAAGAAATTGAGCTAAAACCAGTATCAACAGAAGAAATGGTCGCTGACATCCTCACCAAACCTGTAGGACCAAGAAAGATACAACAGTTTATAGAAAATATAGGACTATCGGACAAACTCTAAAATAACAAATAAAAAACTCAGTTATGTGAAGTGACATAAAGAAAAAACAACCACAAAATTAAAGTGACGTTAATGTATTGTACTTCACAGACGATTGTCAATAAAACAGAATAGACTAAAATATGTACAAATGAGAATAATAACAATACTAAAACAGAGTTCGTATATGTGCAGCATAGAGAAACTACTTTCAGTCGCGACAATGTCTTTATGATCCTGGTTTCTGTATGAAACACATTTTTTGTAAAGAATATATAAGAATTGCAAATAGATGCACTGAATGAGTATTTGTATGTTACCACTGTAAGCCTTAATCTAATTCCAAATATATTTGTATTATAATTGATGGGTAATGAAAAGAAACGTGTAAAAGAAAACATGAACAAATTATGTATATATGTATATGTAATGATCTAACATGTCTACATTAAGGGAGTATGTTGCTGTACAAATGTATAAACCTGTATGTGATGTAGGTAATGAGACATGTACTGGAGTATGCATGTATGCGTGATAAACAGTACACATGTGTACAAGCCTATTGTGTGTGTCTGCCTAGCAACTACGTTCCAGGCAATCAGTTACGAGCTAAGACTCGAAGTGTACAGTACACCACCCAATTATACCTGTTTTCACTTCTTAAGAAAATTATCGTTTTTTTTTAGTTATAATTCCCTGCGTACTTTATAACATTCTCTATGCGAAATTGATGCATTTTTGCAATCTTTGACTAACCGAATTATCATTAACAGATACACTTTAGAATTCATGATTAAATTTGTTAAACACGCGTCTTTCTACAAGTTGCAGGATTATGTTCATGTAGGTGTAAACACAAGTTCCGTGTTCCGTTCCGTCTATTTGCAACTCCTTGCGTCCTATGTACCCAAATTCCGGAACGGAGTGCCGAATCGTCAACTTTTATTTCATGAAATAATTAATTATAGTTACAAGATTTAATCTTACATTCAAGCTAATTACATAAATTAGGGATAATGATATAAAAGCTTTATCTAAAAGGACAAATGAAGCCGAATAGCAAAAATATGAATCGGCTTCGTTCCGTCGTTCCGGGCAATTTTGCTACATGGGACGGGTGGGTTTTTCAAGACTCGGAACGGACTCGGAAATCCACTAGATTTCGTCTGCATTCCGTTCCGTCATTCCGGATTCCGGCGATCCGGACGGCAGCCTTTCTGGCTACACTTTCTAGCACGAACAGCGCGATCTGTCGTCACTTCCGCTAACGCGTAGTGTACACTTTTCGCTAAAGTGTAGAAACTGTAGCTAAGACGAACAAACCTATCATTGTACAACAAAATGTCAGAAGACGGAAGTAAACGTTCGAGATCACGCTCGAAGTCCAGAGAACATTGACACAAACGAAGGAAGGACGACAAATACAACAAATTGCAAGACTAGATAACTAACCCCACAAAAGTCGTTGAGTCTCTGGTCAAGGTTAAAAAAAAACAGCCTCAATAACAACAGCCAGCTAACAAAGCTGATGCTGTCGATGATATTTGTATTCATGGTGAGTGAAAAATCCCTTCTCTGGTCAGGAAAATATAATACCTTCAAAATGAAAATAAGAAAAAAAAACTTTGGGGCTTGGTACTTGGCGGCGATTCGCTGCCGCGAATCTTGGTTTCTCAATTATTTCTATACGAATATTGAGAGTCAGAATCCATACGAGTCTGACAGGGGATTTCAACTGTGAGAAAAAACTCAATAAGAGTATGATTCCACAAACACAATAAGTGCCCTCTCAAAAAAAAAATTGTACTTCTATACTGATTGACCTATTCGCTCCTTACAGAGGAGGAAGATAAAGAAAATGCAACTTTAGGAAATAATCCAACAACTCAAAAAGAGGCGATTCCCCAAGAAATATCAAATGAAAAAAGAAACAATGTACTGAAAGCACTTGGCGTTGATTTGAACGAATCAAAGTTTGAAGAAGTGAAATACATCCAGAATTAACCAAACACTTGGGGAAAATGGATTAAAGAAGGGCTTCCAGATAAAAATAAAAAAGAAATTCAGAGTTGTATAACAGAAAGGGTGAACTTTATACAGAGGCTCCCAAGGTAAATTTAGAAATAGTTTCACTTCTATCAGACATTGCAAAGAAAAGAGACCCACATTTTTGGGAAACACAAAACTATGTTGGTACTGCCTTAGCAGCTCTTGGAGCCGCTGTTTCTAGAATGATCGATCCCCCGGAAAATGGGGTAGACGAAGCAATTTTCACTGATTATCTGAGCCATGCTGGTCAAATTCTGGCTGATGTGTTTCATCAGCAATCTGTAGCTCACAAATCTTTCATCACTCCAGAATTTAACAAGACGATTAAACCGATTGTAGACTCTATGATTTCAGACGAATGGCTCTATGGCAATAATCTGAGAGATAAAGTGAAAGATGTTGGGGAGATTGAGAAAGCCTGTGCTGAAATCAAAGATAAATCAAAGGAGGATGCCTATAAACCTCGAGACCAGGGAAACTCGAAATACCCGTCTGCAGCATACAAGCAGATGGGTCAGCCTGCAAAACGTATTTTCAAGCCCTAAAAGCCGAAAACATACCAGACATCAACACAGAGTTCATCAAAGAACTCTGCTCCGACGACGAGCCGGTCCAAGGAAATAAGCCAACAGAAAGACTTCGTTTCTTCAGTGAAGTTTGCAAGAACATTACGTCCGAGAACTTTATTCTAAATTATTTGGAGGGATATAGAATTCCTTCCACAGAAATACCAATCCAAAAATATTCTCCCAAGGAAAGAATATTTGCTGAGAACGAAGCAAAACAGATTAAAATCGAAATTCAAATATTACTCAAAAAAGGAGCTATAGAAGAATGTATGGAGTGTGAGGATCAATTTGTTTCTTCGTATTTCCTCGTCCCAAGACCAGATGGATCCTTTAGATTTATTTTTAATCTAAAAGAATTAAATAAATTCATCAAACCTCCACATTTCAAACTAGAAGACATGAGAACTGTCTTGCGATTGATTTCTAGAAAGGATTTTATGGGCTCCTTTGATCTGAAGGATGCATATTTCGTAGTTTCAATCTATGAAAAACATAGGAAGTTACTTAGATTCTAATTTGAAGGAAAGTTTTTCCAATTTTTATGCCTTCCCTTCGGATTATCAACTATTTGAGACAAGAAGGAATGTTTTCAGTATTATACTTAGATGATTTCCCCTTTATCCATCAGTCAAAAGACTGTTGTGAAAGAAATATGAGAGAAGCTATCAAACTTTTAGAAAATCTGGGTTTTCTCATAAATCATGAAAAGAGTTCTTTAACTGCCGGTCAAAGATGTGAATATTTAGGTTTCTTAATAGACTCAATAGATTTCTTCCGAAATCTCACGGATAAAAATAAAAAACAAATAGGTAAAGGAATTAGCCAATCATTTTAAAGTGGGAAATAGGTAGTTACAAAATATGAGATTTTGCAACATTTCTGGGAGTCGTGACTGCAGCATGCCCAGCGGTAGCATATGGCTTCATCTATTGGAAATGTCTTGAGAGATAAAAATTTCTAGCGCTCAAGTTCAATGGAGGAAATTATGAGGAAAAAATTCATATAACAGAAAATATGAGTCGAGATCTTGAGTGATGGAAAATAAATTCTTTAATTGGATCAAACCCAATTCGAAGTCAAAACTTTTCGTGAGAGATTTTTTCCGACTCATCATTAACAGGTTGGGGATGTTTCTGTAATGGAGTGAGTGCATCTGTTTTTTGGGACAAAGTGGAAAGAAAGAAACATATTAATTATCTCGAACTGCTCGCAGCCTCCTTGGCTTTGGAATGCCTTGCATTGAGTTTATATAATTGTGAAGTATTATTACGATTAGACAATACCACAGCTATTGCTTATGTGAATA
Source organism: Tenthredo distinguenda (assembly GCA_947538915.1). Classification (NCBI taxonomy): domain Eukaryota; kingdom Metazoa; phylum Arthropoda; class Insecta; order Hymenoptera; family Tenthredinidae; genus Tenthredo; species Tenthredo distinguenda. Next base: position 5,745,167 of record OX384538.1, read on the forward strand.
GGGCAGGAGGTATCTAGTTTCCCCACCTCAGCGAACTATCTAGAAGAATCTGGGAATGGTGCGAAGAGAGAAAAATTTGGTTGAGAGCATCGTACATTGGTTCAGCTGAGAATGTGGAGGCAGACGCAGCTTTCCGCAATACTAATGACGACACCGAGTGGGAAATATCCTAGACTCCATATAGACAAATTGAAGAAAGATCTGGACCTCCTTCAGTAGACTTATTTGCTTCAAGAATCAACACGAAATGTAAAAATTTTACTCTCGATTTCCAGATCCAGAAACCGAACCGGTGGATGCCTTCACTACTTCCTGACAGAACGAGATGTTCCATGCCTTCCCTCCATTCCTCCATTCCCACACAGACCTGGTACCCCCTGTTCACGTCTTTGCTAACTGAACTTACCCTGACGTTCAAACTGAGTAGTTCGCTTGTGATATACCCTTACAGAGAGAATCTTCACCCGCTGTCATCCTACCTTTAATTGGTGGTAGGGAAATTATTAGAACAGCATTCCTGGAACAAGGCATCAGGGAAGATTCAGTCGACGTGATGGTGAATTCCATAACCGATTCAACCCGCAAACAATATCGGAATGGTCTGACTTTATGGTGGGATTATACCCACAAAATGAATCTAGACACATTTGATGCGACAATTTCAGACATTAGCTTTCTAAACAAAAGACTTGAAGAAGGGGCAGGTTACAGCTCACTCAATACTGTGCGTTCAGCAATTTCGTTGATCACACTTTATGATATTAATAATGATGGTTTAATTTCACGTTTCTTCAAAGATCGTTGTGATTGAGGGCCTTGGGTCCTACTATGCGAGATTACTCAATAATTCGAAGACTTTTACTGAAATCGAGGTTTCTTCATTCTGTTTAATAACAAACTTATGATGATAATATCCTTGGAGACCTTGTAGGTTAGCTCCGCCACTGAACAGCCTGACCGCGTGTTCAGGGATTAATTTGCGAACTACCGTTGGTTCTTAGATGGATCCTTTATATACGGGTTTACGTTTGTCTTAGGAAGATAAGGACTCGCGTCAGAGGCGAGGATTTTGGGAAACAGGGAAAACAGGATGTATAGGAACTTTTAATAAAACGACCTTTTGCGGTGATTTATCGCTTATTTTTTCTTTCTTTGGTTTTCCCATTACATTTGTCTTATTCACACCCGATTCCTTCTCTGTGTCTTGACGCCATTATGAAAAAACTGTCTTACCTTTTCAGGCGTACCAACTTATTTCTAACCAATTTGGGGCCGATTGCCAACCTCAACACTAAATCCCTAACATGCCGGCCGCCTTGAAGTATTTACTTCAAAAAAATAATTTTTTTTTTTTAAATAGAACTTTGAAAGAATTTAAGCTTTTAATTCAACATTTCCTTGTTGTGAATTCAATGAAGAAAAACAAAAAACAAAAAACAAAAGAGGTACGTTTGCTCAACTTTTCCCACTAAATTTAGGTGCTGTTACAGCATTTACACTAAATATCCTTGATTATTGTTGGTTATATCTAATGTTAGTCCTGTTTCCTTATATTTCTACCTTTTAGAAACGACATGCCTTTGGTAAGTATCACAATTATAATACTCCTTATTGTCCTTAAAAATACTTTGAACGCTATTTATTATTAATTTTCTTAAAGTTAGGTATAGATTAAGATTTGTGTCTTAAGAAAATATATTCCTTTTAATTGTCCAAGGGTAAGGCGCACAGTTTCTTGATGGGGCGCTTCAGGTCACCGGTTGCTGTTCGGACCGTTACGACTCTAACGACACCATCAGTGCCAGGATGCACCTGTATTATTCGTCCTAGGCTCCACTGAAGTGGAGGTGTGTTATCATCCACCAACATAACCAGGGTATTTATCTTCAGATTTTCCGTACCCACAGCCCACTTAGTTCGTGCTTGTAGCTGATGCAAATACTCTCCCTTCCACCGGATCCAGAAATCTTGCTTTATTTTCTGCAGATGTTGCCAACGTGACAAACGATTAACTGGTACATTGGTATAATCTTTGGTTACAGGTTCTTGTGGTGAGACCCCGATAAGGAAATGTGAAGGGGTTAAGGGAGAAAAGTCGTGAGGGTCAGAGGACAGTGGAGTTAAGGGCCTTGAGTTCAGGTATAAGTAAGTCCTTGTGTAACCTTATATAAATGCCTTTTGGTCGCCTTCACCGCTGCCTCCCACAAACCTCCGAAATGAGGCGCCCTGGGTGGAATAAACTTCCAGTTTATTCGCTGCCGTGCTAAATTATTATATATCTCTTCTCCTTTATTTGTTAAGAATTCATAGATTTCTCGAAGCTCTCTAGCTGCACCTATAAAATTAGTGCCATTATCTGAATGTAGCTCTTGGCAGATTCCTCTTCTGGCCACGAATCTTCTTAATGCCGCTAAAAATGCTTCCGTCGTGAGATCGGTCACCAATTCCAAGTGTACCGCCTTTGTCTTGAAACAGGTAAATACTGCTATCCATACTTTATTTACAGGAACTCGTCCTCTTCTTTTGCTTTCCCTCATCTGCAAAGGACCGGCGTAGTCCACTCCTGTCGTAGCAAACGGTCGTTCGATTCCGCTTACCCGTGATTTCGGTAATTCTGCCATCAATGCGTCGCATCTCTTTGGTTTATATTTAAAACAGACAACACAGTTTCTAGTAATTTTTCTGGCTTCCCGTCTTCCTGAGATCGGCCAGTATTTGCAGCGTACTACGCTAAGTAAGTGTTCTGGTCCACAATGCTTCAATCTTGTATGAGTTTCTCTCATAATCAGCGTCGTAACGAAGTGCCTTGCTGGTAATAAGAGGGGGTGTTCGTGGGATTCCGCTATTTCCGCTTTCTGTAGTCGCCCTCCTACGCGTAGAAGTTCATTTCCGTCCAGAAATGGCTTAAGCATTAGAATCTTGCTGTTAGAATTCAAATCTTCATTTTTCTTCAGTAGTCGTATTTCTTATGGAAAACTTTCTTGTTGAGTCATACGGATTATTGTTATCTCGGCCTTGTTTAATTCTCCGATCGTTATGGGTCCTGTTTCACCTTTGCGTTTGGTGTGTTCAATAAATCGTAAGCAATATGCTACCACCCTTTCTAATTTACTTAAGGATGAATATTTTGTAAGAACACTCACGGTGGAATTGGTAGCTAACAGAACAACGTTACTTCTTTTTTCATTAGTATCGTCGTTGTGTTCGATTTTCTTTTCGGGCCATTTGTCCTTAAATGGTAGCCATTCTGGACCGTGCCACCACAGTTCGTCGGAGATCAGTCGATCAGCCGTTGTGCCTCGCGATAGAACATCCGCTGGGTTGCTCGAGGCTGGAACATGCCTCCATTCTGCCTGCTTTGTGTCCTCTTGTATTTCCGCTACACGATTTGCGACAAAAGTTTTGAGTTGATTCGCTGGTGTTTGCAACCAGTGTAATACTATCGTTGAATCGCTCCATAACACGATATCTCCGATTTTTTCTTCAGTCAGCGCCTCACTTACGACCTTCAGTAGTCTAGAAAGCAACCAAGCTGCACATAACTCTAAACGAGGTAAAGTTACTTTCTTTAACGGAGCTACCCGTGACTTTGAGCTGATCAAAGCACAGTGAGCTTGTCCCTGAGCATTATAGGAGAGACCATATATGCACGCGCCGTATCCCTTTTCGGACGCATCTCCGAAACCGTGTATTGTAATAGTGGTTGCCATGTTTCCGGGATTAACATTACGTGGAATTTCCAACTGGTTCAGTTTTCGAAGAGAGTTGTAGTAAATGCTCCAGATGGTTGTGATAGTTTGCGGAACTGACTCGTCCCAGGATAGCTTCAATAGCCACAATTGTTGCAATATTATTTTTGCCTGCATTATTACCGGTCCAATAAAACCGATTGGATCATATATTGCTGCCGTAGCGGACAGTATCAATCTTTTTGTTATTTTTGTGTGTTCCTTAAATTGCAAGTTGTACTTCAGGGTGTCCTTGCTGCTATCCCAGAGCAGTCCAAGGGTTTTTGCCGCTTCCCTTTTGTCTAGGACTAATACATTATATTCCTTGCATTGTTCTGACAGATGATCCAATATCCTTGCGTCATTAGTTCTCCATTTATGTAATTTGAAATGTCCACCGAGGAGCAGCTGGGTTAATTGTTTTTGCAATTCAATGGTTTCTTCAATCGAGTGACTGCCGGTTAGGACATCATCCATATAGAAGTCTCGCTGTAGTACTATTGCAGCCTGTGGGTACATTTGTCCATCATCGGTGGCCAACTGTTTAAGACAGCGCATTGCCAAGTAGGGAGCACTCGTAGTTCCATACGTGACGGTGTTCAATTCATAAACTTGAAGGTAGTAATCGCTATCCTTTCGCCAAATGATACGTTGAAGATGTCTATCTTCTTCATCTACATCTATTTGTCTAAACATTTTCGCTATATCCGCGGTTATCACGAATGCGTATGTTCTGAAGCGTAGTATGATATTTATAATTTCTTCTTGTATATTAGGACCAGTCAATAGTTTATTGTTCAAAGATGTCTGGAGAGTGGTCTTAGCCGAAGCGTCGAAGACAACTCTGAGTTTTGTGGTGCTACTTTCTTCTCTTATGATCGGATGATGTGGTAAGTAGTAAACTTCTTTCTTTTGTTTGGATTCAATTCGTGTCATATGTCCTGACCTTTCGTAGTCATCTAGGAATTCTGTATAGTCCCTTTTTAATTTGGGATTACCTTTAAATCTTTGTTCCAATCCATAGAATCTTCTTGTGGCCTCCCTTTCTGAATCGCCCAACTGTATATCTGGGTTCTGGGGCAACCTGACCTTGTATCTTCCTTTCTTATTTCGCGTGTGCGTCGTTTGGAAATGTTTTTCGCAATATTTTTCTTCGGGGGTATATTGTTTCTTCTGTTGCAAATCTTCCATTTTCCACAGTCGCTCTATTTTTTCGTCAATATCTGCCAAAACGCTTAGATTACATACTCTTCGTATTGCTTGAGGAGGATTTTTCACAATCTGTTCTCCCCCAACTATCCACCCTAATAATGTTTTTTGCAGTACCGGTTGACCCTTATCTTGCGATATTTGGCCTTCACATAATAATTTCCAAAATATTCCTGCTCCAACAAGCATATCGACATCTCCTGGTACATTGAAGTTTGGGTCAGCTAGTATCATATTATCCGGTATCTTGATAAGAGAAGTGTTTAATTATATCTGTGGTAGTCTCTCGGTGATTTGTGGTAAGATAAGATAATCTTGTTTTATAGCGAACTTATCGTTTAGTGATTCTAATTCGATTGTTACAGAATTTTGTACCGCCATGTTTAACTGACTTACACCGCTGAAGGGAATATTAACCCTTTTGAGTGGTAATCTTAATTTCTGAGCTAGTCCTTTTGTAACAAAATTCAACTGCGAACCTGGATCTGAGAGTACCCTGCAGATGACAGGTTCGTCTTCTAAATCGTTGACGTAAACTTGTGCCGTAGATAAAATTACTCTTGAATTTACTTGTTGCGTACAAGAAGCGACCGTTGCCTTTTCTGCTCGCTGTTCCCCTTCTTTAGTTGTTTCTTGAGTGCTATAAGCCACCACTGTAAGCTTGGGGTTTTCATGCTCCTTGCCTTCTTGATGTTGTGGATCTTCCCTTTTAACAGGGTGTAGCACTGTATTGTGTCTTTTGGAGCACATTTTGCATGCGCTTCCCCTGCATTCCTTGCTTATATGCCCTTTTCTTAAACAATTAGCGCAGAGGCGAAGCTTATGTACCTTATCCCATTTGGCTTGAGTCGAAAGTTTTTTAAAACCTTCGCATTGGTTCGTGTAATGATTTTCCTGACAGTATTCACACTTTGGTTGTGACGTGGTAGCTAATGAAACCTTCCTTTCGAATTTTGTTTTTGCTTTCTCTGGGAGAGGCCTTTCCTTAGCCATAATCTGTAATGTTTGACATCTCAATGTTAAGTACTCCAATAATTCCTTGAACGTAGGTGCTTCATCGATAGGTTTTGTTCCAATTAATTTTTCCCATTCATTTCTGGAATGAAAATCTAACTTGTTAGTCACAATATGAATTAAAATCATGTCCCAATGTTCAATGGGTGCTCCTAGGACCTTAAGCGCTTGTGTGTGACTTCGCATCTTGACTACGAGCTTATTTAGTACATCATAACTTGTCTTGTGTATATCCGCTATATTCAACAATTCCTTCAAGTGAGAATCAATGATAATTCGAGGATTGTCATATTTAGTCTTTAATAATCTCCATGCTTCCTCGTAGTTATCTGCTGTCGTTGACAATGCTCCGACAATTCTTGCTGCCTCGTCGTCTAATAGCCCTCGCAGATACTGGAACTTTTCAACATTTGATAGATACGTTTTACTATGAATTGTTGCTTCGAAAGGATCCTTGAATTCCGTCCACCTTTGATAATTCCCATCAAAATGCGGTAATTTAATCTCTGGTAGTTTTACTCGTGAGGTATTGGCGATATTACTTGGGTTAGTTGACGTCGTAATAGTTGATATAGTGTTCAGTTTTACCTTGGCCGTAGCTCTCACCTTATAATAGTTATTTTCAAACTCTTCGGCCTCTCTCTCGTCGGCTCGTTGTTTTTCTTCTAGATCATTGGCATTTTCTTCAGGATCTTCTTCTATTCTGGCGTTTGCAATTTTTAGCTGACAATCCTCAAACTCCTTGAGGATCGCTGGTAGGTTTTCATATCGTTCTCGTAGTGCCTCGAACTCATCTGGTTGAGCGTTTTCAAGGCTTGTCTTGAACCTAGTTAACTTGCCTTTCGTTTGGCCGCGTTGATAAATAAGCTTCTTTAACTGAGCCATGGCGTAATTGATTTGACTTTTGAATGAATGTAAGCAAAGGAAAGGAGTGGGGAGGAAGGACGGAGTCTCACTTACCTGGTAACTGTGTTTCGGCTCGTTTTGCTACTCTCCGCTTTACCGTTTGCACTTTGCTATGACTTGTAAAATCTTCTTTATCGATAATTCGCGCTGTGTTGTGAGTCACTCTTTGCCGTTGAGCTTGCTTGTTTTGTTTTATTCGTAAATGTGGCAGCGTGGCGTCTTAGTTTCGTATATGACAGAGAAGGTGAAGGAGAGCGAGAGAGAGAGAAAAGAACGCTTCTTTTCTCCCGTCGTGTTCGTTTTAATGTTCGTTTATAAGAAACGCAGATATATGTATTCTTTCACTGTTTTTGATTAGTTTGACTTGCTTGACACAACTTCTGCCACTTAACTAACTGTTAAACGTTTCTTTATGTTTCAGGTACACGGACCTCGTGTTTTCTTAGTCTTTGTTCGCATTTAGTTATTCACTTGTTTGTATACCCGATTAGCCGCGGATCCGGCTCGAAGGACCATTTTATGTATAGGAACTTTTAATAAAACGACCTTTTGCGGTGATTTATCGCTTATTTTTTCTTTCTTTGGTTTTCCCATTACATTTGTCTTATTCACACCCGATTCCTTCTCTGTGTCTTGACGCCATTATGAAAAAACTGTCTTACCTTTTCAGGCGTACCAACTTATTTCTAACCAATTTGGGGCCGATTGCCAACCTCAACACTAAATCCCTAACACAGGATGTTTTTGGTCAAGGTTCATTTGGTTATTGACTAAGTTTCCATCGAGGGTCAAAATCGGGTCAGAGTCGGGTTAAGGTCGGCAAAACCCTACCCTAAATTTTTATTGGGTAGAGTTTGGGTCGACACGAGGTGTTTCCACCGCTAGAACGCGCACACGAAACCCGACTCTGACCCGATTTTGACCCTCGATGGAAACTCAGTCAATGACTGAGTTTCCATCGAGGGTCAAAGAAAAATGGGAAAGTGGGATAACGGGATGTGTAATGGTCAAGGATCATCTAAGATACAACAAGTTTCCATCGAGGGTCAAAATCGGGTCAATGTCGGGTTTCGTGTGCGCGTTCTAGCGGTGGAAACACTTCGTGTCGACCCAAACTCTACCCAATACAAATTTAAGGTAGGGTTTAGCCGACCGTAACCCGACTCTGACCCGATTTTGACCCTCGATGGAAACTCAGTCATAGTCTATGTTTATCTTATTCTATGCTTATCTTATACAAATTTGGAGCGTGCTCATGGCATAACACTTTTCAAAGAAAAACCTACGAAACCCGAGTACACTACAACTTGGGATATTAGTCCTGTACTAGACTACCTGGATGGGTTACCTCCCGTTAACGAGATGAAGTTAAAAGAAGCAGCCGAAAAAGTGTCGACTCTCTTAGCTCTCACAACTGCCCACAGGCTACAAACTTTATCATTGATAAACGAAGATAATATTACGATTTCTTTTAGTAGTATAAAAATAAAAATAAGTTACCGAATAAAAACCTCGAAACCTGGGGCGTGTCAACCTGAACCAGTACGCCCCTTCTACAAAGAAAGACCAGGTTTATGTGTCGCTTCCATGATACTAGAATACTTGGATCTTACCAAAGAGTTACGAAATAAGAATTCAAACTACTCATTTATCACATCTATGAAACCTTATCGTACAGCATCGTCTCAAACAATCCGACATTGGATTAAGTCCCTCTTGAGTAAAGCTGGAATCGATACGGAAATGCCCACAGCATACAGCACAAAACACCCAGCTGTATCTACTGCTCACAAGAGGAGAGTGGGACATTGGAACAATCAGAAGAACTGCTGGATGGGCCGAAGCATGCCAAACCTTCTTCAAATTTTGCAATAGACCTATCCAAGCATCCAATGCTGAGTTTGCTCGTGCAATCTTAAGTTAATTTGTTAACGGTTTTTCATATGCTTCTACATAATCTCCATGTTTCTCCTATTCATAATAAAAATTAAAAAAAAAAAACATTTCAAATATTAGAATTATTTAAACGATGAGAGAGGAAATTATCACACTCTCTAAAAAACTACATTATTATCATCGAGAACGAGACTCGCAATATAATTAGAAGATCAAAGATCAAAATTATATGAAGGTTCTCGTTCGAAGATTATAATCTCCAACCCGTGAACCTCCCGGACGCAGTCCCTTTATCATCTTCACGATACTGTGTGATAATTAAAAAAAGAACATACAAAACAACATGAAGCTACTAGAGGCTACTTGGCGCCAAAAAGATTAAATCTAAGCGCTTAAACGTTGTGATGTGAGCACGACAAGCATGACTTCATCATTATCATCTTCGAACGAGGGCTCCATAAAGTTAGCCCCTCATCTACCCCGATCAAGTTAATTCTTGTTTCAATCGATTGTAGGTCGTTTGTAAGTGATTGATAATCCATTCGCGACCTTTGATGGTCAAACGTTTATTTATAAAAATTAAATCAAATTCGCCCAGGGAATTCAGTGAAGATAGCCTCTCATTACCATAATTCTTGGGGGAATTTAATTTGGCAAGTGTGCAATCGATTGTAGGTTGTTTTTAGGTGATTGATAACGCATTTTCGATGTTTGATAATCAATCGTTCGTTTATGAGAAATGAAACAATTTTGGATCGGGTTCAGGCTGCTATCCCATGGCACCCGGATCGACGTATGTTACGTCACGGCTAGTAGGCTAGTACTTTTCATAGATGTCACTACTTTATAACCGCGACAGAAATCAAATAATAGTCCAATCAATTATATTCAATAAAGTAATAGAAAAATCGAATGATTATAAATGCTCGCAAGTTTCTCACGAAACTTTGTTTATTCAAATATTTATAAAACTTCTTTAAGAGGAGATCATAAATTTAGCTTTTGAAAACGGAATAGTAAAATATAAACGAGGTTGGAATAGATCGCGTAAACAAGCCCAACTCCGTCTGTTTATGTTCACACGAAAGGTGCCTGACGAAAATCGAACTATAAGCATAAAGATATTTCTCTTAAGTGGATAGAAAGCCAGCTCCAGTCCATATCAATAGGCACAGCACTATCATCACTCTGATTGGACAAATCAAACTTTCAAAAGGAATCGAGGCAGAATTATACTCCAAAAAACTTTATTCGGATGGGTACACGGAGGTGACGCCAAGGTAGCCAAGAGTCATAAACTGCCCTCTGACCATCAGAAGAACCCCGAAGAATCAACGTGTTATCTCACACACCTCGAGTCAGACATGATACGTTTCTGGACAATCTATTCGATTAATAATCATCAATCTATGGAAGAATTCAATTGTGAAAATTATTTTCTTGACCATGTAACACGAAACAATGAAGGGCGATATACCGTCGCTCTACCATTCAATGAGAAACGTGATCAACTTAGGGCATCACGCCAGTTAGCCCTGAAACGGCTAGAGTCACTCGAACGAAAATTCAAAAGGGAACCAGAACTCGAACAACAATATGTTCGTGTTTTACAAGAATATAAGGAATTAGGGCATATGCGAAAGGCGAGCTGAGATCTCCATAAGGGATTCTATCTACCACATCACGCAGTAATCAAGGCTAGCAGCCTCACAACCAAGGTCCGGGTAGTATCCGACGGGTCAGCTCCTTCAACCACAGGTATAACACTCAACAATGCTCTACTGGTGAGCCCAACTATCCGCGATTCAGCTACGCGACGAACTCATTGGACTACCCACGGCAAGTGGATTTAATTTACGACAATGCGCGTCGAATTCACGAACTCTATCGCATGGGCTTCCTAACAGCCACGTCAACCTTCGGCTCCAGGGGAGCGATGATCCCACACTCAAAACTCTAGGAGTGCATCGGAACTCTTCACTGCACTCTCTCGTATATACAGTGAAGCCAATAAACGCTGGCAGCAGCACTACTGACCGAAAAATGTTTTCTGAAATCGCAAAAATCTTCGACCCATTGGGTCTTTTGCAACCCATCATTGTTGGGGCAAAATTATTAATTCAAGACCTTTTGACCTAATTCAAATTGGGATAAATCCGTTCCCCAATCTATTCACATGGAGTGGTGCAAATACGCGTCACAGTTACCACTACTCAACGAGATGAAGTTTGATAGGAAAATCATACTGCATCCAGATAAAAAAATACAACTCCATGGATTCTGTGACGCAAGTTTGAAGGCATTCGGAGCATGTATCTACATTAGGTCTACGGACGAAGACGGAAACGTTTATACACGACTGATGTGCTCAAAATCACGAGTAGCACCAATCAGTAAGCGAGATTCAATGAAGAAAAAGGGGAGCCCACCGTTGACCATTGATCGCTTGGAATTATGCGGAGCCGTTTTACTTTCATCGCTTTATTAAACCATAACCAATTCCATTAAGATTCCTGTTGAAAAGGCTATCTTTTGGTGCGATTCTCGCATCGTACCACACTGGATAAATGAAACAACACCGCAGACGCTGAAGATTTTCGCAGCCAACCGAGTGATGCAAATACAAAGCAAAACCGAGGTGAAGAATTTCAAGTATGTTCCCACATTCGACAATCCAGCCGACCTCTTGATACGGGGTGAGTCACCTAAAAAATTTTTAGAAAACGACATCTGGAACCAGGGTCCCAAGTGGCTCAAGCAAGAAGAAGGAGCCTCACCGAGCTTTGTCATCACAGCACCCAAGGACGACATAGAAGCCCGTCAAACCACTTGTTTAACTACTTGCAGAAATAGAGACTTTAACCTTTTAGAACGCTGAACGATATTTATCAATGAACAAGTGTTCAATCATAGCGTACTGCTTGCGCTGCAAACATCGTTCACACACATCCAATCTAACTGTCTCAGAAATATAGCCTTGGCAAATCAACACATAATCAAATTGACGCAAGCTACTGCAATTTCCGGAGAAATTCACGCATGCCTCACGGACAAACCCTTGCCAACCGAGAGTCGTCTTCTATCCTTGAACCCATTTCTCGATGTGAACGGCGTTCTTCGGGTCGGTGGACGTATTCAACAAGCCAACATTACCTATAATGAGCAACACTCTATGATTCTTCCAAAGGGACATCACGTCACTGATTCACTCATTAGAAGTGAACACGAAACCGATCTACACACGGACGTACAAGCCACCTTGTACAACCTAAGAATTAATTACTGGTCCATTGACGGGCGCAACCAGGTCTGAAAGATCATTCGGCGATGCACTACCTGCTTCCAGACTAACTGATGGGTAATCTACCAAGGGTTCCCATCACCGCGGCCCGACCTTTTTTGAACACTGGGGTCGATTATTGCGGCCCATTCTACATCAAGGAAAAGAAATGAAGAAACTGAAATAGAATCAAGGTTTATGTAGCCGTTTTTACTTGCTTATCAGTCAAGGCTGTACACCTAGAAGTAGTTGGTGATATGACCACAGAAGGATTTCTTGCAGCATTGAACAGATTTATCAGCAGACGAGGCGGGTGCGCCTCAATTTATTCAGACAACGGATTGAATTTCAAGGGTGCGGAGAACGAGTTAGATGAATTGTACTCCTTACTCCAAACAAGAGAATTTGACAATCAAATCAGCAAATGCCTTACAGAAATGGGCATCGAATGAAAATTCATACCACCCTTATCGCCACATTTTGGAGGAATTTGGGAATCGGCAGTCAAGTCATTTGAACATCATTCGAAACGTGTCGTTGGCAATGAGTTGTTCACATCTGACAATGAGCAATTCAATACATTTGTAATCGAAATCAAGGCTATTCTGAATTCAAGAGCTCTCACTCCACTGTCATCCGATCCTAATGATTTCCTCGTCCTTACTCACGCGCATTCTTTAATTGGTGAACTATTAACCAGCGTACCTGAACGAGACTTCAAGACCACTCCTTCCAATCAGTTGTCGGCCTGGCAACACCTGCAAAAGGTGAAACAGCACTTCTGGGACCGATGGCGGAAGGAATATCTGAACGAATTGAACATTCGTCATCGGTGGGCAAAAGGTGCCCACACTATTCAACAGGGGTCAGTGGTGGTCGTCAAGGACGATAACTTACCACCATTGCGTTGGACCCTCGGCCGTGCAATTAAGACATACCCAGATCCCGATGGGATCATCCGAACGGTGAAAATCAAGACAGCCAACAATGCATTTGTGCGTAGTGTCAAAAAATTAGCCCCCTTACCAAAGAACAATGAATAAAATAAGGGCTCAGTTAGGACAACAACATTAAGAAGCACAAACATCTGTATATTAAAGTCCGAAGACGGATGTCCGGATGTCACAAAATCGGGGATGCATTCATCCATGCCTGTATGAAGTTTCTGTGTTATCGTCAGTCATATATTGTGATCGTGAATTTGAAAAGAAGGGATTTTTGGGTTAACGTGAGAGTTTTTGAGATTATGAAAGATGTATAGCAGGGACAGTAATAATAACATCTCTTTGAGTGATAGTTTGTATATAACATTTTTTTATTTTTATTGATTCTTGTTTTTTTATTGTTTTTTAAATATATTATTTAAAAAAAAACACAAACATTGGTCATCACGGTCTCTTTTCTGGCTTCTTCTCGCCGCTGCTCCTGCCTCCTCCGCCACTCCCGAGCGCTGTTGCCACCCCTCGGCCTCCTGTATGCTGATTTTTCTGTTCGCAATTGCCCCAGAAAGTTGATACGTGTTCCTTTGTTTCTTATCCACGACGATTAATTTAAACCACAATTCCCTTCTGATTCTGATACAGCCAGAATGATTGAGAATTGAATAATTAACCTTTCGATTACAGACAGGTGCGAATTCGCATCAAGGGTATCTTACTTGCCTGTATCTCTTAGAAATCGAAAAGTACCGTACGTTTCCCTCGCCACGAAGAAAAAGTCGAATAGTTTCCTCAGCAGATGGCCCTGGACCAGCATTCAATTATATTTGGGCCATCAAAGGAGACGGACGTAAATTTATTTTCGGTGCGAATCTACACCGTGTACAACCCTTGGCTGGTCAACGAGTTTTTTGCAATTAAGAAATCAAATACTTGAATAAATATTGCATTTGTAGTACCATGAGTGGCCCATAGGCGGCGAAGGGGCCTCTCTCTCGAAAAAATATAATAAAAGAGCTTCTGAGCAAACAACAACGACCATGTGTCTTTTTTTTTAACCAAAAATAAGCAAGGTCCCGTTTTACCACAATTCAGAAGTGGGATAGACCTCCCGATGAGGCTATCTAAAAAAGTGAATCATTGAGCTGTGTGCCGCGATTCCGATTGCCGTAACGCTTGGTGCTTCGACAATGAACTGAAATATCTAAAACAAAGAGACAAGAACTTTGACATTCAAGTGACCTGTGTGCCTCAATAAAAACAAAAGAATTCGAAACCCCGTTTAGCTGTCTGCATAAAACTAAAGGAAGAAAGAAAGGTGTGAAACATGAGCTAGAAGAAAAAATACGACGCATGTCGATAAACTACGCGAAATCAGGCGTCTAAACGCAGCACGACGCGTTGCCATCGGTAAATTCGCTACTTCCCGTTACCCAAGGAGCAGTCACATATCGATAAACTAGACACTATGAACCCGCAAGATCTTACGGTCGCTTAATTAAAGGCGGCGCTGTGACAACGTAACTTGTCCACGGCAGGACGAAAAGCGGAGTTGATATTGCGTATGCAAACTGCGGATCGGACAGACCGTTGGATGGAACAAGAACTGAACACAAAAGCAGAGGACGAACGAGAAGAAGTAATGGAAAATCCAGCTGAAGCTAATTTCGCAGACAGGGAAGAACGTTTACGAACGCAAGAAAGAGATTTAATGATGAGAGAATTAGACCTACTAAGGCAAGAGAATGAATTCTTACGCGCAACGCAACATCCCCGACCAAATCAACATCCACAGTCAAGCCCCGCGTCAACGTCGTCTCGATTATCGTTTAGCATGAAAAACATCGGCGAACTGTTGAATGAATATAAAGGCGCAGGTGAAGAATTTGAAAGATGGAAAGCGCAATTGAATCTACTCAGAGGTATTTATGACACTGATGATAGTTCAGCCAGAATACTCCTTGGCTCTAAGTTAAAAGGACAAGCATACAACTGGTATCATTCCAAAGTGGAACATCTCACAACGAACGTAGACGAACTTCTGCCTCGAATGGACTCCATGTTTAATCTCAGACCAAGCCGTCTCGAGTTGAGAAAGAAATTCGAGGCAAGACAGTGGCACCATGGAGAGACATTTTGTGATTACTGCCACGAAAAAATTATTCTCGGAAATCAGTTACCCGTACCGAACGAAGAAGTTATCGATTACTACTACTACGATTTATAGATGGAATCCCCGTAGAATACTTGAAGAATCAGGCGAGAATGCAATCGTTCGCAACAATTTAAGATCTTATCAAAGCATTCGAGAAAATTAAATTGAATCCTCCGAAAGTAATTCCGTTTAAAATAGGGCAATCATAACAGAAAGACAACCGAAACATGACGGCAACTAAAGCGATAGCCGATGACTTACACGTACATTGCAAATGAAGCCGCAAGTACGATGAAATGAAGATATGACAGCAAACTAAAACCTGAAACAGTTGGCAAACAGCTTCAGTATAGTATCGGATAGATGAAGATTAAGAGTAATGCGATATAACATAAAACTATGATACTACGGCGATACACCTCGCAGATATACATAAAATTGATTGCGGAACCTGTGAGTGCGCCCGATAGTCAGAGCCTCGGTTTGACGAGGTCAATACTACCTACTTCAGCAGCTGATAAATACAAAAAAAGCCTCGCCTTGAATATGTCAAGCGACGACGAGTCTCGGACTGACTGGGGTAAATTGTTCCAGAAGTAAATGGCTTCGAGCGCGAAGGAATGCCGATAGCAAGCTGTCCTGTGTTTTGGGACAGAAAATACTAAGGAACGACCCGAGTCGATAAGTCTGGATGACTGACGCATATGAGGGTCTGGAACCTGGAACAGCTCCCGCAGGTAGGGAGGAGTGGACGTAGCTAGGATCTGGTACAGGAAAGCGCCAAGGAGAAATAAACGTCGATCGGCGACTGAGAGCCACTTCAGCCTGAGACGATAGGGTGTGTGTAATGTAGACATCTTTCTTCAGATGGAAAATGAAGCGTAGTCCAGAATTCATAAGCCGCTGGAGCTTCAAGTTCAGATAGCTCAATAGGTCATTGAAAACCAGGCAGCAGTAATCAAGATGGGGCAAAATCAGCGCATTGACAAGCATGGTCTTCACACGCAGGGATAGGACTGCACCGTAATACTTCAGTCTATAAAGGGAGGCATGAGCCCTTCCAGAGACTTGAGCAATATGTCTGTTCCAAGATAAATCGGCAGGAATATGAACGCCAAGACTTATGACCTCGTTAGCAAAAGGCACGACCTGGCCGTCTATGAACACCGGGGGGAGAGCAAGGAGGCGCAGTTGGTCAAGATACGACGAACTGCCGAGAACGATAGCCTTGGTCTTCGCGACATTCAGCCTGAGGCCGTTGCCTACCGCCCAGTTCAGCACGGCATCCGCATCCCTGTTAATTTTGGCAATCGCATCAGCAATATCACAAAGCGGCGCATGTGAGTAAATTTGCAGGTCATCCGCAAACATCATATGCTTCGAATGCGCGAGCACCCGAGCAATATCATTCACGAATAGAAGGAACAGCAGAGGACCTAAGAGGGACCCCTGCGGCACACCCGACTTATTTGCCAGGAAGCTGGAATGACCGCCCAGAAGGCCTAGGACAGCCTGCGTTCTACCCGACAGATAGGAGTGGAACCACTTAACCGCTTCAACCGATAGCCCGTAGTGTGCCAATTTAGACAACGGCATCCGATGGTTGATACTGTCGAACGCCTTGCTGAAATCAAATAATACGAGGACTGTGAGACATCTCTCATCGACGGCTTTCCTGACATCATCGAGAACTTCTAGCAGGGCCGGCTGTGTGCTATGGGACACCCGAAAGCCTGACTGCGCTGGATCAAAGATAGCGTTCAGCTCTAGGTAGGATGTGAGCTGATTCGCGACTAGCCGTTCGAATACTTTCCCAAGATGCGATAAGTTCGCAATAGGTCTGGTGTCGGACTCAGAAAGTGGAGGATCGCGCTTAGACAGAGGTACGATATACGCGCGTTTCCAGATCTTCGGGAATACACCGCAGCGAAGTGAACAGTTTAAAAGACGGGTCACGTGGGATGCGATAACGGCCAGGTGGCCGTTGACATGCCTTAGCTGAATGCCATCGGAACTCTGCCCACGTGATTTGGCCGTGGAGGGGAAGAGCGCTTCTCTAAAACTAAGTTAAAACCTTTTTTTTTCTCCTATTAAACCATGTGTAAGTATTTGACCAATGAGATTTAGCATCATAAAACCCCACTCTTAGAAAAGATTCCTATAAAAGGGACAATGCAGTAGCCAGTGGGCTCTCTTTTTGAGTGTCGCTTTCGCTCTCCAGTGCTCTCTCTTGTTCTCTCTCGAGTATCCAGTATAATAGGAGTAGGGTTAACAGTAGCTAGAAAGCTGAGTAGCTAGCTACCTATTCAATCATCAGAAGTTTTCGAAGTTTTTACACTGTTGTTTCACTGCTGCCTCTGATTTGCCACTTTCTTAACATTGATATTAAGAGAGTTTCAAAGTAAAAAATTAGAGACAAACTCTTTCACTTGACTTATTCCGAAATATCCAATGCGCTAATAAATCACCGCACATTTCTAAGTTTTTCTTGGTCAAATACAATGGTGTATTGAGGGACATATTTAATTCTAAAGTGTAACTCAGCAGAAGTGAAATAAAACTATTCTAAATAATAAAGAACGAGTCGTTTAACTCCCTATACGTAAGTACTTCTTGACTTTTCCAGTTACTCGCAATTCTTCTATATTAATTCAATTTCCCAACATCATTAATAACCACATTAACAATATTCCAAAACCTCCTCTTTCAGCCTTGACACCTAGAGACAATATCTCTGGTCACGAGGTAAACACCAGGGAGAATATCCTTGGTCACACCTTAAGTTGTCACCTGAAGTGAGTACTTTATTTTTCCATCTACCGGAAATTTTTCTATAATAATTCGATTACCCAACATCATTAATAACCACGTTAACCATATTCCAAAAACCTCCTCCTTCAGCCTTGACACCTAGAGGTCAGATCTCTGGTTACGGGGTAACTATCAGGGAGAATATCCTTGGTACCGCTTCGTGTTGTCGGCAAACTTCCTTTTCCAGCCTTGACACCTAGAGGTAAGATCTCTGGTTACGCGGTAACTATCAGGGAGAATATCCTTGGTAGCGCTTCGTGTTGTCGGCAAACTTCCTTTTCCAGCCTTGACACCTAGAGGTAAGATTTCTGGTTACGGGGTAACTATCAGGGAGAATATCCTTGGTAGCGCCTGGTGTTGTCGGCAAACTTCCTTTTCCAGCCTTGACACTGTAACTTTTTCTGGTTATGCTTCACCAGCAGAAGGCTGGTGAAGTTAACCTAGTCCGCGTGTGTTCTTTGTCACGGGTGAAATGTGATTTTTGGAGCTCCTCTAAGGGGAAAATTGGAAAAACCCTGAAAACCCTAATACAGACTCGGATGGATGTTACTCCACCAGAGCTGCCTCCTTACAGACTTGGGATATGTTTGACTCACAGACTAGGGTACCAATTATAGCTATACCGTATCTGCCTTGAGTCAAACTCACCGAAGCTGCCTGTTACAGACTTGGGATATGTGTGTTTTCAGACTAGGGTACCAATTATAGCTATACCGTAGCTGTCCAACACACTCACCGAAGCTGTCTTCTAACTAGACAAGTGAATCTACGTTGCTGAGAAATGAATTTAATTTTTAGTTAGTGAGAAAGGATCTTTGAAAATGAATTGATAGGAATCAGATTTCTATAAGTGTTTAATGTTTATTATCACTTGCATTGCATCCTGATGCACGGCAAATGATAATAATACTCATTGAGTCTGATATTACAAAAAAAAAGGATATAACAGAAATCATAAATTTAGTAAGTAAAATAAATCATAAAGAAACATAAAATAAAAGTTTTGAGATCTCAATCGAAAGTTGTAGTAGAGTAAAGTAAAGAAATGAAATGAAATGTAGTACAAAACAGAATTTAAAGTCTAAATTATCCTAGTTCTTATAATTAATTGCGCTAGTTTGTCTCTGACTTAGGATTGGTTCGAGGTTTGATATTGCATTGATTTCGGTTCAAATGCTATTTTAGCTAGATGACTAAATTTTATATAAAAGTGATTCGATTAGGCCGCTTTGGCACAAAAAGAAGAATAAGCGATATTTTGAGGTTATGTGATTTGAAAGGAAAGAATTTACACGAGTCGGTTGGCCGCTTTGGCTCAAGACCGCTCTATCGAGATAAGCTATGAGTCGCACTGCCGTTCTGGCTAGATACGCTCTAATGAAGAGAAATATAATGTGAGTCGCACTGCCGCTTTGGCTAGATACGCTGATTTGCGTCTTAGCGTTGCTCCTTATATACCGTTGGTGACGTCATCAGGTGTCACCCCACCTGCGCGATCCGTATGTGCTGTGTACGACTATATCAGTATAGGCTGATATAGCCGTACACGTTACAACACCTAGAGGTAAGATTTCTGGTTACGGGGTAACTATCGAGGAGGATGTACTTGGTAGCACCTCGTGTTGTTGGCAAAACCTCCTCCTTCAGCCTTGACACCTAGAGACAATATCTCTGGTCACGGGATAAATACCAGGGGGAATATCCTTGGTCACACCTTAAGTTGTCACCTGAAGCGAGTCCTTATTTTTCCTACTACTTATCCATAACTAAATCTCCTAATGCCAAGAGGAGCGCCAGTAGCTCGAGGAGCCATTATTAAGAAAACTGAGAGCATCAAAATACCCGTCGAAGCAAGGAGAACATTAAGCCAACTCCTTGAAGGTCTTAAAAAGGCTTCACAAATTCTTACTGAATTAGTTCAACATACCAAGGAATCATTTCCCACCCTGATATTAAATAATCAAGCAAACAACACACCTTCAACCCTAATCCCAAAACCTCTGCCAGCTCCACCTCAAACCGGAGCTACGCGATTAATAACCGAAATTCCCCCTCTTGCTCAAACACATACATTGAGTGTGAAACTTATTCCTCAAATCCTCCCTTTGGACTCAAGATCACCTTCTTCACCCTTTCAATTTCCTGTCGAACCTTCATATCCAGTGGACCTGACTTAAAAACCATCACACGATTACGCAGATATATCTTTATTAATTCAACAACCCGCTACGCCCTTAACTACGTTCGATCACCCCCCTATCTTCGTAACTTCTCAAGAAGAACCATCGAACACGGAATCTGCTCCGCTTGCTACCGAGCCAATACCCTTGGAGGAAGCAGATGACTATCTGCAGATAGTTAAGTTGATCCTCGATTCACAAGATCCTTTACCAATATTACCTGACGGCATCCTTGAACAACTGGCTGACCCTGACATCTATAATCTTCATTTACAACAGAGTCACGAACTAATAAATTAATTTATTAGTTCGTGTTATACACGGTAATCCCAGTAAAAACTGACTGACTCGCCAGGTTGTTACAACTTACTGTTGTTGCAGAGATTTTTCTTTATATTTAAAGGGTATGCACGCGTTCGAAAAATTTCTCCAAATTACGACGCAACAAATTATGACGCAATCGCTTGTTTTGTGCAGTTGAAATTCGAAACACTTGTTTTCCGATGGGCACATTTAAACATATATGTCTGTGACTCTAGACATTTTGATGATGCATGTATAAATAGGCTAATACGACTGCGACGCACTCATTAATTGATCATCTCTCTGAATGAAAATTTTCATCAAAATGGAATCGCCGCAGTGCTTGAAACTGATAAGCGTTATGGAAAACGCTTATAAGCTACTGGATCGCGCGCCACAGCACAAGATTGCGAAATGGACCAAGTACGGGACCCGCAATATCAGATTCTTGAACAAAATTTTTCGAAAATTGGCTTTGACCATAGGTGAAAAAGTACGACTCCAGACGACGATTTCGCAACTGAAATCATTATGTGGAAGATTCAAAGTGCGACAACGGTGTGGTGCGTGAATCAGTATGCGGAGAGTGAGTAACAGAATGCGATGGAAAGATCTGGGATCGGTGTTCCGATGGAGGATAAGAACGGGCGCAGTGATCAACCTCAGACATACAGACTTGCGTTCTTTTCTCCACGATTGCGAGACCGTAGTAGCCATTCGATTGAAACACGCACTTCGAAGGGATGGAAATCTGAAAGTGAACGGAGTATTGGCGCGCAACTTTCGGATAGTGAAAGACCGTCAAATCCTCGAAAAAACCAAGTATTTCAATACTAGAAACGGGATTGTACCCCCGTCGGCGTATATAAAGCGGTGGTTCGATGAGAACATTACGGATAGAATGCTAGTCAAGGTGGAGGATTTCCAGGAAAGAGATACCGGATGGACATTGGTGAAAATTGATAATTTGGTGGTGAACATCAATCGTTCTGAACCTCTCGGTATGGGTTTCTCAACGTACACTCCACTACCAGCAGACATTCGGATGAAGAAGGCCGTGGTTAACATTCGGAACGAAGACGATTACTGCTTCCTGTGGGTCGTCACCGCAGCTCTCTATCCGGCGGTTAACAACGCGGACCGGACCAGCTCCTACCCGGACTTTAGATCAGTGTTGAAATGCGATGGTATCGAGTTTCCGATAGTTTTGAAAGATATTCCCAAATTTGAAGTCATGAACAATTTATTGATTAACGTTTACGGTTATGGATAGATTCAAACGTTAGGAAAAACGATATAGTACCGTATTATTTGAGTAAGCATATCTCCGATAAACCGACGATTCATCTCCCCATGATCGGGAGCGATGTGAACGCGAGCGTTGGTGAAAACAGCGAAGACGGTACTCGGACCGTTCACCACTTTACTTGGATCAGAAATCTATCCCGTTTACTCATTTCACAGCTATCGCATCATGATGGTAGAATCCTCTTATGCGATAGATTCTTGTGCCATTTTCACAGTCAAAATTCGTTCGACAAGCATAGACAGGACTGTATGAGTATCACTAAAACAAAGATGATATTGCCTGAAGAGAAAGACAAAATTCTTGAATTCAAGAATTATAGATTCAAAGAGACCGTGCCGTTTGTGGTTTATGCCGATCTCGAATGTATTTCGGAACCTACCGGAAGCGGATCGCAGAAGCACGTTTCGCAAAGCGCCGCGTACTATGTGACGTTGCAAGTCACAAAACCCCAGACTACGCGGGGAAACCGGAGCATTCAAACAAAATTGGAAATAGCCGAACTCCGCCGAGGACGATCGGTCACTAGGACCGATCGTCACTTGAGTACCTAACGTCGACTAAGACACCCGATGACATATCGAGACCCCCTAGATTTGGTGCATTCCAGAACTGTTATAACAAAAAGGTCAGTGCGCTTAGTAATTATCGTATTTATTCATCATCGAGCAACCCCCCCCCCCCCTCACGCTTTACACTCACTCACACCCCCTGTAGTAGAGTTGAGAAGTATTTGAATAAACCTAAGGATGCTGTCCAAAACTACACGCCACGAGTCATTACTCTCCAGTCCTACTCCCGTAAATTAGCTACGGACTAACCACCCGTTACAACTATTTACACTGCGCCTTCGACGAGTCCCTCTCAAGATTCAAATTGAACCATGGTAAAGGTTGCATCGAGTGGTTCTTCGAGGAAATGAGACAATTGGCGATATTAGCAGATTTTTATTTGAAACGCGTTGTACCGATGAAACCGTTGAATTTCGACCAAGTGCACGATTTCTATAGAGCTCGTGTATGTCATATTTGTAAAAAGCCATTCGCCTCGGATGATGTTAAACATCGCGATCACTGCCACTTCATAGGCGAATATCGGGGTGCCGCTCATCTCGGCTACGATATAAATTACAAAATTCTCATAACCTTCCAGTGCTTTTCTGCAATTTATCGGGTTACGATTCTCATTTCCTCATCAAAACTTTCGCTATTTCATACAAAGGTTCAGTCAAACTCCTACCGGTGAACAATGAAAAATGTATATCCTTCATAAAGAACGTCGAAGGCACGGATGTGAATTTGAGATTTATCAACTCGTTCAGGTTTATGGCGAGCGTTATCGAGAAGTTCGCATCGTACCTGGGCGACACCGACAAGTCAATGACGCGCAATCAGTCTAGTAATGCAGAGGAATTCGAGGTGTTGACGCGCAAAGGTGTCTTCCCTTACGAGTACATCCACAGTTGGGAGAAACTTGACAAACCGAGTTTACCTACGAGCGAAAATTTCTATTCAAAATTGTACAACGCGTGGGTTTCCGAGCAGGATTACCATCACGCTGAAAAAGTTTGGGACTTTTTTGGCGTGCGTACTGTCACACCACCGATTGCCTCAGAGCGATCGAACTGCGCACGCAACGCCGAAGAGGAAGGAGAACAGAAGAAGCGGTGGGAGTACACCGCTAGTGACGTCACAACGAGTATATAAAGGGACGATTTCGCAAGCCTAATCAGCGATTACCAGGCAAAGCCTCCGAATCGACTCACTGATACCTATGTAAAGGAACATAGTCAGAGCGGCATGTTACCTACTAGATTCATTGTGACATAGGTCCTTTTGGCCATAACGGCAGTAGAGTCACTGTAAATAAAATTTAACTCATAAGAGCTTAGCTGGCCAAATGCGGCAATAATTGTAGTAATATATAACGTCTCATTATTTTTCTTATTTCTGTTAATAAACCTAAGATAATTTTCTATAAACCTAAGTTCTTGGTTCTTTATCTTGCCTAATTTGCATCCAGCGCCGGCCTTAGAGTTTTTCGCGCCCCAGGCAAGCGAACTAATAGTCGCCCCCCCCCCCCCCCCCCCACATTACCCCCCGGAATTGCGAACTTATCGAAATGAATTCGGTTAATAATTTAGCATTTATCCGGAATTCCAAAATTGACACGCCTTGCTTTGGCATTGGCGAAGTCTTTTATTAGTTCCGAAATATTCATTTTAGATGCTGTGTCATTTTCTATAGATAAAATTGCCAATGCTGAAAGACGGTCTTGGCTCATAGTAGACCGCAAATAAGTCTTTATGAGCTTCAATTTACTAAAACTGCGTTCTCCGCTTGCGACAGTTACAGGAATTGTTAATAGAATACGTAAACTGATCCATAAGTTTGGGAAACAGTCCTGCATTTTATTATCGTGAATTAGTTGTAGTACTTCAAGAGGACTTGCTTTTTTCCCCTGAATTACAGACTGGATATGTAGCAGCTCGGTGTGTAGTTGAGTCCCATCAATATCTGTCTGATCGATATCCCCTGATTCGGTCAACTGTGACTGAAGATTGAGGCAATGTTGAAGGAGTTCAGAATTTTGTGGCAAATGTTTAAAATTATATAAAAATCCCCAATGTTCCTCGTGTTTTTTCAGAAGCGTAAACCGTTCGTTAATGGAAGACCTGGCCGTATCTACCAGAGGATAGAAAACTTGAGTTCTGAAGGTTTCTTCCGGGTTTAGAGAAATATTATCACGTCCTTTGTAGGTGAACATTTGCTTTTTTTTACGGGGACGTATAGTTTTAAAAGTCATTTCGAATCCAGATTTTTCCGCGATTTCTTTGGCAGCTAAAACTGCAGTATTCAATCCTGTCTGACGATAGCCATCGAGATAGTCTTCGCAACCTCGAAGTAATTCGATAGCTTTAGGTAAATCCATGTCTTTTGCCTGCATAGCTTTACTTGCGAGATTTACTTGAAAAAGTATGTCATACCACGCTATGAGCGTGATGATGAATTCGAAGTCTGACATATGCATTGCCAATGATCTTGCTTCGGACGTGATTTTTTGATCGGTAGATTCTTCTTCCAAGTCTATGAGAGATTCATAAATTTCAATATACTGATATCGTATGGCTTTTAAACTTTGGATACGACACTCCCATCTAGTTTCTGAAACTTGTTTAACTGTCAAATTTGACACGTGGTTTTTCAAAATTGACCAACGTTTGGTAGACGCGCTGAAAATAGTGTAAATTCTTTGTACGATTCCAAATAATGAAACTGATTTGACGTGAGATTTAGAGGCATCACCTACTACCAAATTCAGCGAGTGACATCCGCACGGATTGAAGATTGCTCGAGGATATAAATCAGTAATTCTCTTTTGAACTCCTTTGTGCTTACCTGACATATTCGCTCCATTGTCGTATCCTTGGCCACGACAATTACGCATATCCAAGTTACATTCTGTTGTAAATTCATTTAAGATTACAGATGTTAAGCTTTCTCCAGTAGACTCTGTTACAGGGCGATAACCAAGAAAGTGTTCTTTAATTTGAACTTTTTCGTCGGAAGTATCGACAAATCTAATTGTAAAAGACATTTGCTCAACGTGACTAATGTCTGGCGTGCAATCTGTTATTATGGAGAAATACTTGGATTTTCTTGCGATATCTAGTATGGTAGATTTCACTCGACTACCTAGTTGTTGGATAAGTTCGTTTTGAATGGTTTTTCCACAATAGTGATCGTGAACTTCACGCGATCTGATTCGTCTTACATGTTCAATCAGAACAGGATCAAACTTCCCCATTAATTCAATGAGACCTAGAAAGTTGCCATTATTTAACGTATCCAAACGATCGGAGCTTCCTCGAAAGGCCAAATTATTTTTCGTCAAATATAAGACAATGGCGATTAAGCGCTCTAATACAGCTCTCCAGTGTGCTGCTTCTCTATTGATCTGCGATTGTAAATCAATGTCGATTCCGGTACATGTTCGAAGCGATTGTTCAGCATCGATCCATTTCTGGTACGATAAAAAATGCTTCCCGCTTCTTTCATGACTCTTTAAGTAGTCTCCAATGTGCTGCCAGTTATTAATCCCTTCTGTGCCTAATTTCGATTCAGGAGAATGATCGAAGAGTTTGCAGCAAAAGCAATACGCGCGGTCCATTGATTTCGAATACTGCAACCAGTTCCTAATTGCAGTTTCCCCATTTGAAAGCAGTCTTTGAAAAAAAGATACCGAAAAGCTACGATGTTTGTTATCTCTCGGAAAAGAGGCTAATTTCAGATCCGCAAGAGCAATAGGACCTTTAGTAACAATGACATCCCGAATAGAAGCTGTTATAGTGGGCCACTGTCCAATGTCTGAATATGCAGAATCATTTTCCAGAGTTACAAGATTTTCCGGTGATGATTTTTCAAAACAATCTGTATGAGTGTTTTTTTCTTGATCGCTAATATGAAAAACTTTATCGATACTTTCAACTTCTACTTGAGGTTGCAAGGTATCTGTGGCAACAAAACTTGACGAATCTGCAGCAGAACTCTCCGTAGGCGTAGCCTCGGTAATATTGGACTGTTCGCTTTTTTTCTTCATGAATGCTGCCATCGTTTTCGCAGCAGAAGCGTTCTCCTGCTCATATTTGGCTTTTCTTTTACGATTTTGCGCCCCAGATGGCTTGGACGACATTTTAGCTATTACTAGTAAATAGTAATAAGCGCGGAATCTCAATAAAACTATCTAATTTAGGTACAAAGTGAAAATAGCAAACGTAAAGTGATGTAGATAATTTAATATTTTCGTCAAGCGTGAACAACAACCGAAATCTACTATTACTCAGAATGAGAAAGAATCTCAAACCATATTCGAGCTCATTTAATTGTTATAATCGTATACGCAATATGAGCCCGATAATATGAAAGATGCGCGTAACTAGGAAAACCGTGACCAGAACGACTGTCGACTTGTAACTGCTTTACTACGGGTAAGTATCTAGATGTGCGTTCATTAGCGCTTTCAAACGGGGCCTTATCATTCTACGCCGAACATACTATTCATGCGGGCGAGCCGTCGAAGCGGCAGTGGAACTGTCGAGGCGCGCCGCCACATAACGGTGGACTTAGGTACTTCGGTCGACCGTGCATGTATCCATTGTGACCGTGCGCCCAACCCAACTCGCTTCGACTACTGCGCCCCGAGTCGAATGCACTCGATATTCTCACGCGATGAAAATTTTCGTGTTTGCACGGGAAAAAACTTGACTCAAAAAAGAAAAAAAAAAAAAAGCTCATTTAAGCGCCCCTGAACCTCGGCGCCCCGGGCTACTGCCCGCTTCGCCCGCCCCTAAGGCCGGCGCTGTTTGCATCATCCTTAGAAGCTAGCTTCGGTGTCGAGGGGACACATACAGCACTGGTTGAGCTATAATTGCGATCCGTGTCTGATAGTGGACTCATAGGCATCCAAGTCTGAAATTGGCAGGCACGGTAATCTTTCGGTTACCCTGCTCTGTAGGTGGTAGACAGCTCTGGTAGCGGCAACGTTATCCGAGTCTGGAGCCAAGTCTTTTCCTTATAGCACATCCCACACCATTGACGGCTCTGTCTTTGAAATATAAGTCCGAGTCCGCGTCCGATCCTGCCTATGCGGTTCTGGCTGTGAAACATCAGTCCGAATCCGTGTCCTTTTTTTACATAAAACGGTTCTGGCTGTGAAATATCAGTCCGAATCCGTCAATTTCCACACCACATCATACGTATACCGATCCATATTATTCGAGGAGCTATAATTTATGCAATTTACTATCATTAGACAAAGAACTCACAACAACTCTGGATGTTCCCCTAGGAGCACCGCTCAGGAACAATCTCCGTAAAGTTGTAGTACATTGGGTGAATATTCGGATTTGTATTTGAAGACCGATGTCCTACTGTTGGCGGACATTTTTGAGAATTTCCGACGCAAGTGTTCCGCGACCTACAATCTGGACCCTCTGCGCTATTACACGGCTTCGGGACTCGCTTTCGACGCGATGCTCAAGTCTACCGATATCGAGCTCGAGATCTTCACCAACCCCGAGATGATACTGTTGATTGAAAAAGGCATTCGCGGAGGTGTAGCTCAAAGCTCAACCGATACGCTGAGGCTAATAACAGGTTCATGGGCACATGGCACAAAAGGCAATTCGGCACAAAAGAACAGATATACCATAGACACGATCGACAAAGTGCTCGAAGAGATCAGAACCGGCATTGACAGCTAAGGATGGACGATCGCGGTCTGCATCGACATAACAGACGCCATTAATACAATCCCCTGGATGGAAATCGTGCGGGCTGCGAAGAAGGCTATGCTTCCGCGCGACACCCTACGCCTCCTAAAGTCGTACCTTACGGACCGAACAGCCTACTTCAGAGCGGGGAAGGAAGAAAGACCCATAAAAATCACGAGGGAAGTGCCTCAGGGATCGATTCTTGGGCCCACCCTGTGGAACCTGGCATACAACCGAGTACTTGAGGTGACTGACGACATGACGGATACGCAAATAATTTGTTCTGCAGACGATACCATCATAGTCACAAGAGAGGCAAGACCAACAAAGATGTAACCACGAAAAGCAACAGAGCAACCAAGGAAGTGGTAAAAGCCATAGAAAGCCTCGGGCTAAAGATGGCGGAAGAAAAAACCGAAGCGGTGCTCTTTCACAAAAAACGCATCCACCAACAAACGCGCATTCGAGTGAAGGGACAGACGATCAGCGTCAAAAGAAGTATGAAGTACCTAGGAATACACATAACCGACAAACTGACCTTCGAGACCTACATAAGAAAATCAGCCGCAGAAAGCAATAGGGTCACCCAGCAAGTAGGACGCCTGATGCCGAACAAAGGCGGGCCCAAGCAAAACCGAAGGAAGCTACTGGCGAAAGTCGGAGAATCGGTACTGACGTACGGAGCACAGATATAGGGCACGAAGATCAACACGCAGAAGAAAATAAGCACTCTTCGCACACAGACAACGCGCGCTACGAGCTGCAAGCGCCTACCGAACGACATCACACAAGGCGACTGGTGTAATAGCCAGCTTACCCCCGTTTGAACTAATAGCGAAGCGGAGGGCTAAATGGGAAATGCGGAAAACACACAGGGCACAGGCACACCACCCCAACGACAAGGCGACTACACCGAATAAGGGCAAGTCAGACTTGGTAGAGAAGGAGAAAAAAGCGATTTAAAACCGAACAGCGCAATGGACGCGGAATGAACGGCAGGAAACACCAACAATAGCCAATGGACGAAAAGACTGATACCCGACATCAATCAATGGCTCGATCGCCCCCACGGCGAAACATCGTATTATACCACCCAAGTGCTCAGCGGCCATGGCGCATTCAACGGATACCTAAAGAGGGTCGGTAAAAAAAGATCAGCGAAATGCACATACTGCGGCTCGGAAAAAGACGACGTGGAGCATACGATCTTCAAATACCGACACTGGACTACTGAGAGAACCGAAGTCACCCTGCCCGAGGGAGGGCTAACACCGGAGAACCTAATAGGCGAGAACCTAATAGACGGGCCTAACCGTACCTAACCTTGTTCCCCCATCGGCTGTCCAATGCCGGGTGTGAGACGCGATGCCTAACGGCGGATTCCTTGCACCCGGGTCGAGGAACTCCAACTCGACGCCAGTTTCGGTCAAAAAACAGGGTTGGTACGCCTTTGGGAATCTGAAATTTCCTGACTTTTCCAGGTTTTCCAGTCTGAAAATGAGACTTTTTCCAGTTACTTATCGAGGAATATGCCACTGAAAAGTGACTTTTGTTGAATATATCAGTTTCTTCAATAATGCCTGTATTAGATAACGCACTCTATTTGATGACGATACCTGCGATTCTCGGTATAAAAAAGAAACGAAGGGTTTGTTGAATAACAATATATTTGTTTCTCCAAATAACATAACAACTAACATACACAATTAAAGCTCTAATCAGGAAAAACTAATATATGCACTGGCCTGGCTTACATTTAAATGTTGGACTAGTAGGTATTTTACGAAATTAAATATAGTTATTCGAAACATTTCGACATCACAGAAGTATATGAATATAAGTTTTAAGGAATCCATTTAAGTTTTAGAAATGGCGCGGATTTGGTCATCCAACATTTCAGCTTCTCTGTGTGCTTCGGCCATTACTTTCCGTTTCTTCGTCTGTAATTCTTTCATAATCTGATTCGCTCTCTTTCTTCCGTTCGCTTGACGGTCTGCTTCTGCAAGCTCTTTTTTCTGATTATCAAGTGCTTCATGATATCTGGCACGAGAGTTTCTGGCATAATGAATCATCTCCTTGGTGATGGGTACTTTGTCAACTCCACCTGCATTTCTAATACCTTCCCACACAAGTCTCTGGGCAATCAAGGATTGCTGCGACTGATTCTCAACCAGACATTCACCGTTCACCGAAAATCCTCGTTCAACAGACGCATTCCCATGCGACATAACAAAGATTTTTTTGAGGAATGACATAAACTCTGAGGGAACATTGTTGCTTACTGTAACGTTTTTCCAGAAATGGTCCAACCGTTCATTTCTCGTAAACCCCTTCATCAGTTCAATCACTGCTGGCCTTGTACATAGGTCTTTGAATTCCCGCTCGATTCGATCCGCTGAGATGCCGCTGATCCACTTATTGGAAACGAACTCAGACAAAGCGGTCGAAAGACGTTTCAAAGCGATTTTTTGAGAGTTCAGAATAGTTGTCGGATCGCAAAACGTAAGAGCTTTTGTCAAACGATATTTGATAGGGGACTTATCTTGAAGTTTTTGGCAAAACACCTGCAGGCACCGTAGGCAATCTTACCTAAAAAGTAGCACGTCTTTTGTGGTAGCCCCCCCTTCCATTTCGCGAAATGCTGAACGAGTGTCGTGTCCGATGTTAACATCTTTCGCTCTTTTTAGATTGTCCACTTTAAAAACATTGACGTCACACACTGATGTCGTCTTTTCGAGTACGTCTTCTTTAACGAACCGACCCATAACTGAAATAACTATTCCGTTTAGATCAGTGTAAAGGTATGGTACCATTGGTTGTTCGGCTTGGTAGGCAGTCAAGAACGGCTCGACTTCCGCGGCAATAGTTTAAAAAAATGCGAGTTTGGCCCTGATGAATTTATCTTTCACCGACTTTTTCATCAACTCGTAACTGTCTGACTTGGGTTCTTTTTTTTCTTTTTGTACTCCGGCAATATACTTCTCCAAATTTTTTCAAATCAAGCCAGCTCGTTCAGCAGCGACTCCATTTTGAAGCCACCTTACTGCACAAAACTTCAGAGGAAATTGGTGGGAACCAGAGAATCGGATGTAATCCGCTCTACGGGCGGGTACATGTGCAAAAATATTGTAAATAGCCCTTAGAAATTGTACGATATCCCAAGCAGTTGCTTTCATGGCAGCTTTGAACGTATTGTGCAAATTATGAAGCCCACAGCTTCCAATATCTAAGAGAACAGGACTATCAGGACCATTGTTTAAATCATCTTTAAGGTCACGTAAAAATTTCAGGTTCACGTTAGGTCCATCCATAGACACCTGAAGGAGATTCTTCATATTCAGTGACGACAATTCTTTTTTGAACGCAGTTAAAAGATCAGCAGAGGTAGAATGACCTAGAAAAGCAGACCCGAAGTATCTGCTCACAGTCTCTGCCTTAGTCTTGCTCCAATATCGTAAAACAAAATCCATCTGTTCTAATTGGCATACTTTATTAAGGCTTTCATCAAACGCCACGACATAGCACTCGTTCGAAGGAATATCACGGAGTAATTCATTTTTGAAGAATGGAGCAAGACCGTGCAGAATTATATATCCCATTTTGTTCCGGGCCAGCGCCATACCTTGAGCTGTCTCATTTTCATCAAACATAAGTTTGAAGATAGCTATGCATTGCCCAGCCGCAGAAAGGGAGAGATGGCAAAATACGGTCTGAAGACACCAGATTATTTCTGCACGCGTGACCTTCTCTTTTTCAATAAAGCGATCTATTCCTCGCGGCTTTTGCTGTGTGAGCTGAAAGGACGTTGATTCCAGCTGTGTCGATGTGCTAGGCTGCGAGGATGTTTCTGTCTTTTCGGTTTCTTGTGCTCCAAGTTTTTCTTCAACGTTCGGATTGAGACTTCCATCTATAGAATAAAACATAACTTATGACTCGCAAGGTTTAGGTCATAAAATTTTGTACCGAAACTGAAGCCGGGCACTGAGTAGTTGAACGTTGATGAAGTCCGAAGAGAAGACAAAATAATAGCGTAGATAATCGACTGTAGGAGAGTGAGAAACGATGACTAGACCACTCACCTGGTTCAGTAGACCTGGGGACGTGCGTCGTATTCGGTGATAAAAATATTCCGATCCCAAAGGTACTTTTTTGACTTCTTGCAGCCTGCTCGTGCTTGCTTCCTTTCATGTGACTCGTCAAAGCCTGTCGTCCCATATTACTCAGCAATGCAGTTTTCTTGCACATGGTACAATAAAATGCAAACTTATCCTTTTCGCATTCTTTCAGCCATGGCGAAAACTGACTATCGTTAAGCCATTGATTATTGAACGTCGATCTCTTCGATTTGGAAAAAGGCATTCTGAGAAAAAATGAAAAAATACATCTTTCTAACGAAAATCACGTTGTATCGATCTCCAATTGAAAATCAGACTGGAATACATGTGGTCTTCACTTTGAATTCAAGGCCCATGCTTAGTCGCCCATCTCCTTTCCATACAATGTGACGAAAAACGGGCGGGGGGGACACATTTCGATGATTATCCGAGCCTAGGCGTCGAAAACGCAAAAAAGGCCAACGTAGCGCGAATTCTATTTCAATTCCAAACACATAGATCCAAAAACATGTTCGTTTCATGCGAAAATAGGGCCAGCGTTTGGTTTTTTCTATTTTCCATTGTCAAAAGCCGATGACAATGGAAAAACCATTTTGACAATGGAAAAAAGAAGAAACCAAACGTAGCTCTATTTTCGCATGAAACGAACATTTTTTGGACGTATGTGTTTGGAATTGAAATAGAATTCGCGCTACGTTGGCCTTTCTTGCGTTTTCGACGCCTGGGCTCGGATAATAATCGAAATGTGTATCCCCCGCCCGTTTTTCGTTACATTGTATGGAAAGGAGGTGGGCAACTAAGGATGGGCCTTAACGGTTAGATTCATTTCAATGAAGACTATTTATAAAACGTTACTTTGTTCGTAGATTTAACTTCGTGGAAGAAGATCGCCGGGTTAGACATGAAGTGAAGTTGGTTATCAATTTTTTTGAACAAGCAGCTTTTTAAAATAATCTGCGTGCCATTGGTAATTACTGCTGTTTCATTTTCGGGTAAGAGGCCCTCAAAAAGTGAGAATAAACAATACAGATTATACTTGACATTAAAAAAAAATACCATAACCTATTATAACATGATAGTAGTAGATGACAGCCATGGAGGGTCAAAACAAATGACGTCACAGGGTGGCGATAGGGGGGAGTCTGGCGCCAGCTAAACCAAGATGGCGGTCTTTTTTATAAATTATCCAATATGGCGCCCCCCATGTGAACCAATATGGCTATTTTTCGAAATCCAAGATGGCGGCCTTTTTTATAAATTATCCAAGATGGCGGCGTGTCTACATAAACCAAGATGTCGACCGTTTTTTCGAAAATTAAAATCTAAGATGGCTGCCACGATTCTGAAATATTAAATACTTAGCTTATAATAGCTGACCCAGCAATTTCAAGTTGGCGCTTCTGAAATATTAAATTCTTAACTTATAATAGCTCACGCGGCAAGTTCAAGATGGCGGTCCAAGATGTCGCTTCTGAAATTTCAAATTCTTATCTTACCTACTATAACTGCGGAATGACGAAGCAGTGACATGGGTGGGGGAGTGTACATGAAATGAATCGAGCGAATTATCTCACAATTTTTCGATTTATTCAATTTTACAAACATTTATATGTATAGATATACCGGACAAACTCCGAGACTACGCTGCCCCCTGGGCTCTCATCCCGCGCGATTCGCTATCATAACGCTAAATTTGACCTTTTCATCAGTCATCTATGACCTACCGAATTGACTCATCTAACTTATATAACTAACTAAGCTAAATTTATACATATCTACACTGCGGTGACGACCAGTCGCAGATGTTAAGTTGCGTGGTTCAATCTGGAACATAAAGGTATTCCAATCATAATCTAACCATGTGTAATAAAAATTAGATTAACTTACCGGACGAAGAGTAGAGGTGTCACGCCTCGGTGTCTGATTCCGACTCGTAGCCGAAATCATACCACCAGAATTCCACCTCTTGCGGGACCCTGTTCGGCCAGCGCCGCAGAGCCGCCTCCTCGGCGCGCTGCCGCAGGTATAACTCCCGGGCATCTTCGAGGTCCCACTCATCGTCCGATTCCTCCCAGTCATCGACTGGTCGCCACCACAAATTCTCTCCATCTCCCACCTCCTGATCCTCCTCAGCCTCGACCGCCACACGACCGACCAGCTCATCCGCGTCGATGATTTCGCCCTCGTGACCGCCGTAAACTATGTGCTCCGATTCGGTATCGGACAACCACTCCTCCTCATCCCCATACTCGAACGAGCTCGTCGAGCAGCTGCTGCTGTAGCCGCAATTCGCGTCTACAGCCCAAAACCGCGCGACGAATCCGTCGAGCGGGAAGACGCGGTTGTCCTCCACCTCCTCGTACAACCATAGATCACGCCGATCGACGTGGGCGAGCACATCGACGGGGATGACGTTCACTTCGTTGTTGTTAGCATTCATTTCTGTGGGAGATAATATTAATTACAAAACTATTTACATCACGAAAACTACTGTATCGAAGAACAACAGCACTCACTTTTCGGTGGCAGGTCACTTTGCTTTTATATGATTTGAAAGAGTTGTTCCGGCTGAGGAGTTCTAGCTTGGAGTGACATACCCAGCACATAAATCTACCTTGTTGCAGCCGATCGCGCAGCGACTTCGGTGGGAGGGTAGCTGGAATTCATTGTTATCTTTTGACTGCAATGGACCCGCGATGGTCGTCAGCAGTAGCTCACCC
Source organism: Tenthredo distinguenda (assembly GCA_947538915.1). Classification (NCBI taxonomy): domain Eukaryota; kingdom Metazoa; phylum Arthropoda; class Insecta; order Hymenoptera; family Tenthredinidae; genus Tenthredo; species Tenthredo distinguenda. The sequence goes on from OX384538.1 coordinate 5,779,999, forward strand.
TCGCCTTTTTGCAGACTGCCATGGAGCGCATATGGTCGGTATCAGTTCGCGAGCACGAACTCGCCGCGGCCAGGATCGGTTACATAGCATAATTTTTTCAGCTTATCTGATAGCTGAAATACTGGTGGGGTGTTTGCAAAAAAGCACGCTATTCACGACACAATTTTTGTTTTATTCATTAATGCGAATACACTAAACACGTTTCCTTAAACATATCTGAACACAGGATAAACAAGAGGCGTCGGATTTTTCGCAACTTTTCAACTTCTTGACTAAACAATTATAGAAGGATGCGGCCATAGAATCATTTTTTACATAGTCATCCGAAAAAATACCGACAAACTGTTCGAGAGTGTAACCAAGATGCATATAATACAGAAACATAATACAAAACTGGCCACACACGTCCGAAAAGGTACTCTGAAGCTGGCGCGTGTTGTACCGGTAGCGGGGACAGTTTCTTCGGAGACGACGCACATGTTGTGGGACAAAAGGCGGAACTCCGTAACTGTCGAAGTAAACCCCGTTGCCGGATACGTCGTTGTAGAAGGCAACCCAGTGGCTCCCTGGTTGTGTGTGATCATCGGTGTTCGCGATAAGGGTTGCCGGCCGGGACCACCGCAGCGGAATACGATCAGCCGGGTACACTCCACACGTCCTCGTGGGGATTGATGCCAAAACTCTCTGCAGCTCCAAACTGTTCATCGTCGGATTCGTTGGCAGACGACCCGTTACCATCCACCTCATCAGCCGTTCTCCGCTGTAGTAACCAGGATTTCAATACCGCGGCGCGATTCAGCGAGCAGACAAACTCCCCCCGACTGTGCAGAGCGTGATACATGCAATACGTATCCGAGGGGGGTAGCCTTCCGAATGCCGGGCAGTCCTCTTCCTCCAGATTTGTCACCTGACGCGACATCACGCTCCGCAAAAACTTTGCCTTCTCGGCACCGCGCGTATAGATCATTCGGGCCGAACGAACGATGTCGCCGTCGAACCACTCCATACCGTAGTGACTGCGGGAAAGATAGTTGTTCTGGGCACAAATATTTGCCGGAACATCGGTGAAAGCGCAGGGTGGTGTGGCGACCCAGTGGCCAATGTGGTCGCGATTTAAAGCCAGCACGGAAACCTCCTTGACTATGAAACCGTTCGCGGCGTCGCGAAATCCCTGAACATCGATCACGTAGTCCATCGTGCCGGTAAATTATTAACGTGTTCACGGATACACGAGGAACGAGACACTGGTCGCGGTACAACAGCGAAATGCAGCATATTCCTCTATTCTTTGTCTCTCCCCCCTCCCCCTCTGTCCCTGTATCTGGTGGGCGGTGGTTCAGGTTTCACAGCGTAGCGCGCACGAGTTATCCTCCAAAGTCGACTATAACCTGTCGAGCCGAATCGATTTCCAAGATGTTGTCAAACTCAGCGTACACGATGCAATTTATCGTCTTTCGTAGGGCAGCTTCGAATCGCACCTCGATTCTAACACTACCGTGTCTGACCAAATTCCAGTGCGTGTTGCTGTTTGCCGATAAATCGGGGGTGAGGTCAAACGCCGTCAAGCAATACCCGTAGGGGAAATCCTCACGGCTGATACCGTTCCCCTCGTTCAGAAAATGTATGCCGGTTCCCGAGAAAAGAGTGTGGTAGGCATCCACGTAATGCTTGCTCCGCGTAAAGTCCGGCTGCAGCGGTTTCGAGGGTACCTGCGAACCGTCCACGTACAGCGACAAAAAGTTGATATTGAAATGCTGGAAGTTGAAGGGGTTGTAGGCTTTGTCCCCGCTGAAGGCCTTGTTATCGACGAACCCCACTATCATTCTTTTTGGCAGCTGTCCCAGGAAGACGTTGTCCAGCGTATCACCCTGCACGCCGCTGTGAATCGTCATAGCCTTCACCTCTACTCGCGTAAGAGGATACTTTGCCGTACCTCTGCCCAGAGCTCTCGCGTGCGCGAGCAAGATACCGGGGTTTATCGTTACACGTGGTATGAGTAGCGAGGCCTCGAGTATGTGTATGCCGTGTGTGCTGGTAGTCTCCATTAGACAGAACGCGTCCCGCGATCTGACGAGCCGCAGCCGCAACTCGACACCGTTGAGCAGAAATTTCTCCTGATTGAACACATCGCAGTGAAGATGTCCGATTAAATCCACGCTGGTTCCGGGATTCAGAAATTCTGCACGCTGCGCAAATCCCTTATTAGCCGGTCCGATTTCGTCCATTTTCCCGGCCGTATCCCCATACCAAAGGGTGGTGGTGAGATGTGATTTTTTCGCTGCAGAATTGTAATTCAGCAACGACTCGATGTACGCGCGGTACGCGTACGCGTTGTTGGCCGGGGAAACTAGCTTCTAATTGAAAAACACATCGGCTTGACTGAACAACGAGTGCAGCAGGTTGTTTACGGGGGCTACGACGGCCTTTGACGTTGCTGCGGCGTCCTTCACAGGCGTAAGCGGTTGCAGACCCACGCGCAGGCTGAGCATAGTGTGGGATAGATCTAGGTACTCGTCGCTGAGTCCGGGCACCATAAACTCTATCGCTGAGTCATCCGTGAGCGACGACACAGGCTTATAGTATACCCACTGTCCGCTCTCAATCGTGGTTTGCGTCGGTGGTAGAGAGAATAAATCCAGCTCCGACTTCAGGCACTCGCACGAGTGCGCGTGCAGGTACGCCATAGTGGTTGTTTATTATTATTAACGAGTTCCGAATATATCAGCCACCGTTCGTCTACTGCCACAACAGTTTTTTTCCGCTTCAAAGCCTTTTTCGTCTTAATTCCAGCCACCCCTCGTCGCTTGAGAGATTCGCGATTTTGCCTCTTCTTCGTTTTGGGTTTCTTAACACCTTTTCGCCGGCGTTTCCCGACCGATCCTACACCACGACCGCGCATCAACTGTCCCACCGATCCACCACGCGGCGTCTTATAACCGGACCCCTGCATCATGTTTCCCAATTTTGCGGTGGCCTTGCGCTTCAGATTGTAGCCCGACTCGACTACTCGGTTCTTGAGAGCCTGCTTGAATGGCGTGTTGTTATCCATATCCTCCATGACGTTCACACCCGTGCGCAGAGTCTCCTCACCCAACACGCGCGCGCCGCTCCTGAGAAGCGGTAACACACGACGAAACAAACCACCCAGGAAGCTACCGATTCCGTGACCGCGCTGATTCGGGGCACCGACGTAGACTCGCTCTATACCGCCACCACCCACCTGATTATCGTAATGTTGCTGGTAGTTGGTCATCGCAGCGAATATCAGTGCGTCCTCTTAAAGTGCAGCGTGACAGTCAACGTCCCGTGCGTGAATGGCATAGGGCTACCCAGAGGGTCCCTTATATCGATTTCTATGGTGCGAAAATTCGTCAGCAGCAGAGGTACGTAATGCGAAGGCGTCAATGATTTGCTCTCAGAGCCGGAGATGTGGACATTTTTCCCCACCATCTGTACTATACGCAGCAGCGGTGCGTAGACGTCACCCACTATTCTAGGCTCGGCCAGATCACTGTAGACGAACATCTGGGAGGGTATCCCACCGGTTAGGTTTAACGGATGTCTGGCCACCAATTTGTCGCGTATGTTGGCTGTAAGTTTCGGAAAGCCGAGCTGTCGATGCAGACCAGGTGAAAATGAGAGGTAGTGACCATCCTGGCAACTGCATTTCCTACCGACAACCAGACGATCATCCGCGGTATCCGCTCGTCCAAACTCCAAATGTTCCCGGACCGTCGCCAGGCTGTTCAAGACATCGATAATTTCCCAAATATCCGTGTAAATCGCCGGTTTGATGAGGAATTGACCATGTGCGACTCGTCTCTCGCTCGACGATGTAATTTCATGTAAATTCTCGGCAGGTGTATCCGAGCGATGCACGTGAAATCGAACAGCGTTGTAGGGTTCGTTGATGTTTTGCAGCGTCAGCGGGTATTGAATCTCCACGAGGGCGACCTCCCACTCTCCGATAAGCTCGATCTGTCGAGGTAGCTGGGTGATGTATCGAGCCGTGGTATTGTTTGGGAAATATTTAATCGAACTGTTGCTAGGCAGCGTGATGTAAAACTGATCCTTCATGCCTGTTTTCGCACGCTGCTCGCCGCGATCCAAGAGTTGAACTTTTCCGGATAACCTCGCCAGCTGACGAGCAGCTTCTTACTGCCACCCTTTCCCCGCGTGCGTATTATTCTATCTATCACCAAGACATCGTCCTTGATCACGCGTTGCAACTCCGCCTCGTAAAACAGACCGTCTATTTCCTCACCGGCTAAATCCTCCAGCACGTAGACGATAGGCGTGCGCGGCAGAACGCTTCGAATCTTGAACACCTCCTCGGTCCAGTTCGCCTCGTAGCCTTTCCTGAAGGCACCCTTAGCTTTACTGATACGCACGCGCTCGCCGACCATAAGCCGTGGTTTCGCAGTTCGACCCCTCGATGACCGCGAGCCAGCGCGTGCATTCTCCATGTTCGAACGCGCGGCTGCGGCATTTTCCAGCGTCACCACCGACGGAGCCATTTTAATGGTCGAGTGCGTGGTGCCGTTGTACGCCTCCACCAGTCGCTGTAGTATATCCACGTAGCGATGGGTATTTTTGTGCGTGAAGTATCGCCACATTCTCTCCTTGAGAGTGCGATTGAATCGTTCGACCACAGCCGCCTTTATGTCCGGGTTTCGCGTGACTCTGTAACGCACTCCTTTGGCCGCGAGCAGCTTCTGGAATTGAGCACCCACAAACTCTTTGCCTTTGTCGGTCTGCAGATAAATCGGGCATCGTTCGGTGGCTGACAACACGCGCTCGAACGCTCCGGCAACAGTGGCCGCGGTTTTGTCCGCAAGCGGCTCCACCCAGGCGGACTTGCTGAGTACATCTATGACCACGAGTAGGTAGCCGTACCCGTCGTTGTACTGTTTGATCGATCTCAGATCCACCAGATCCGCCTCCCACAAATCGTCTATATTCTGCACGTTGTACCTGGCTCGTGGAAATCTTCTACGCACGGACTTGTGCAGAGTGTACGCGTCCTGCGCGGCCAACCATTCGAGCACCGTATCGCGAGATATATATTTTTTTTTTTCCTCATCCTCACGGATCACGTCAAGTTCCTGGCACCCGCGTAACCCGCCGCATGGGAGGGGTTGTAGTACAGACCTTCGAGGATTTTCATTTTAATTTCAATCTCAGCCAACCACCGTTTCCGGTTTGAGCTACACGTTGTATCTTCTTGGGTGAGAGGAACACCACATCATCGTCGTCCTGCTCCTCCTCCTCCTCACCGGCCTCGTTCCTGCCACAGGTATCGATGTCACCGTCGTCAGCCTGCTCCTCGTCGTTGTTGGTATCGTGCTTGCGCCGCGATCTCGACGAACCGCTCGCCGATCGTGACGAGGCGTTACGCGTGAGTTTGTGAGAAACCGGATTACCGATAAACTCTTGCGGCGTGTTGATCGAGTGAAGGAGCCGCGCGAACTGTTGTCTACCCGTAGCCTGCATGGACTTTCTCTCGCGTACAGCGTCGTTTATCAAGTCGATGATGTTCGTCCCGGGTATCGGAGCCCCCCTTATGGCTATAGTCCCCTTGCCATCCAACGAGATATCGGCCCGGCCATTGGTGACTAAATAGTTCAGCAACAATTCCGCTTTGCGCCGAAACTTGTCGGGCACGCTGAAAGCTATGTCTCTTGCAGGTACGCCTCTGCCGGCACCCGCAGCATCGTCCTCCACCCCCACCTCCTCGCCAGCTCCTTCTTCCCGATCTCCAACCGTGACGTCATTCACAGCGCCGGCCACAGTCTCGTCACCGAGCCCGCGTACAGAGAATTGCAGAGGTTTTCGCGACTCACTGGCAAAGAACAAGAAACGTCCCAACACCTGTCTGTACAGTCGCCATTTCTCCCGATCACTTTTTCCCGCCTCGTTGAGGATAGCGTGCATCTCGCTATTCAGCCTGCTCACGGGATCTGTGCGGGGTCGATGCAGCAGCTGCTGCATCTCGCGGATACGCTCGGCAGTCTCCTGCGGTATCAGGACCATTTTCTTCGCGCGCTCCATAGCGTTGATTCAACCCCGTCCACCGATCAGACCGGCCACCAGACTGCCGATAATAAGGGCCAGCAAGAGGGGGAGAAATCCACCCCGCTGAACCAGCAAGCGTTTCTTACTTTTCCATCTACCGTTGTCGCAGGCCAAGCGGCGTAAAGTTTTTCTATGCTTGCCCAAACGTTTCTTCTGGTCCGGACTCAGGCTCACGTTACCCCTGAGAGTGTTCAGAGCGCACTCGCAAATGTTTCTCACGAGAGTGTCGTCAGCCGTGCGTAATAGCGCCAGTCTCTGCGAGGCATCCAATCTACAGATAGCTTGCAAGGTTGCTGCGTTGGCGGAACTGAACCTGTTTCCTGCACCCCTCCTACTTCCCCGGTTTGCTCCCGGCGTCATCACAGACGAAAGACTGGCGTACCGTACGACCCGCCACCACCCTTTATATCCTTGCGCGGCACGTAAACGTAATTATGCCCGTCCGAGGGAAATATATCGGTGCGAAACCGGCAGTTTTCCGGAGTGGATTGTTTCAGATCCAAGAGCAAATAGCCGTGCGGGCGCCCCGTTGCGTCGTGATACGCCTCCTGTAGAAAGCGCGGGTCCTCAGGATAGACCTGCCGAGCCAAGTGTTGTATCTGCGCGCGATCGCGCGGATTCTTGAAGAAAACGATGTAGTTCGCGTTGAGCGAGATATCCCTTTGACCGCGCCCCTGGTGAAACAGATTCTGCGTGATGAGGAACACGCTCATGTTCTTGTGATGACAGCCCTTGGTGAAGAGATCGATGACAACGCCGTTTGACGATTCCCGCATCAGATCGTCGATGACGAGTAGTTTGGGTCGCGCGTCCGCGTCGTAGTCGGTCGGCTGTGGCAAACCTTCGCTATACTCTATACCATCGCGTGACGATTCCGCATACAACGGTTGCCACTCGGCGTAATGCCAGACTACCCGCGCGAACTTCGTGTCGCACATGTCGTCTGCGTGTTGTAGAAATTTTTTCACAAAGTTAGATTTTCCGCAACCGGACGGACCGGCTACGATGGCCGAAAACGGGTATTTCCAGCGCGTGTCCATCCTCGCGACTCACAGGATAGATGGATCTGCAATTCAATATATATATATATATAGGTATATATACGCATATGCACGGTTTCGAGTCGACATCCCTGTCGCTATGGCATAACCGCGGGGGGGGGGGGCCGCGGGGCGCGCGGATCAGCTGACGAGACGCGCGTGCGGTGACGACCCGCCTCAACAGCTGATACGGGTCGCCGACCAGAAACAGCTCGTGCAGGTCGGTCGCGCGTACGTCAACCTGCATCAGCTTACGTCAGGTTGCCCCCGCGTCGTGCGGTGATGTCAGCTTTTTCCCGCACTCCCCCCCGCAGCCGTTGGATGCTCGTGCACGGGTGATAATCGGACGCCGCAATCTACTGACCTAGTCAGTCGTTCCCGGCTGCACGACTGTTTCGGTGTTCTGGGGGGTGTTCGCGGGCAGTGGAACAGAGAGAGCTGTTTAGATATTTATTTCTTGAACGTGACAGAATTGGACAAGCGCAAAGCGCACAGGTTGGAAAATAGAGTATATCAGAGAGCCCAGATTTTCATACGCAAGAATGATCTAGCGAGAGAGAGAGAGAGAAAGAAATGGCGAAGTTTCAAGATTTGTATCCGAAAGGAAGCGTGTCGTAGCCACCGTCGCAGAGACGCCTCTTGGTTTGAACGGGACGGCATATCTTGTTCACCGTACGCGTCACCACCTGATGCAGCGCTGTTCGCTGTATAGCCCGTCGCTCTACTCGAATGGGTTCGGCCGCCTCGACCACCATGCTTCGGACCGAGTTAAAATTTATCCTCATGCGAGTCTGATAATTCAGAGTTACACCTTTGACCTTGCAGACCTCGGCAACTTCTCCGTCGGGTTTTTGCACCAAGACGAGTAAAAACGAAGGATTTTATGTAGCTACCGTCACCGTAGTCCGCCAGTTCATCCGTCAAATCGCCCGAAAAGTTACCCGTCCGCGGTTCCCATTCGCCGCGATTCGCTACTCCTCGCACGTAAATAACCGAGTCCGTATCGTAATACAACACCCGGCGCCCCAATCTCTCGAGATAGCTGTACAGTTTGAGGCGTGCTTGGGCAGTAGTGTAGGCAGCCAGAACAACGTTGGCCAGGGGTGACGGGGTCAGACTTTCCTCGGTATGAACCCAGCGCGCGTAAAGTATTTCCTCCGTCACCGGTAAAACGTCCAACACCTCGTTCTCGGGATTCGTCAACAGCTCCAACAAGCGTTGACGATCTTTTATCACTTCCGTACGCGGCAGGTTGTCGCGCTGGCCAAATTTACCCCAGAAAGAATTCAAACAGAGCTTGGACACGGAGCGAAGGCCGGCGTTCTTTGCTATCTTCTCGCGCTGCAACTTGATACCCTCCACGTGCTCGTACTCGACAAGATAACGCTCGCGCGCCGCCTCGTCTACACACTCGCTCGGCCAGCCGCTGGCTTCTTGTTTTATTTTCAGAAACGTGTCTATGTACGGTGCAAAGAGACCACCGTGGCCTGTTGCCGGATCGTACATAGTGCTCGCGTACTGCCAGATCTCCAATACATCGACCACCCTGTAACCCATAGCCACGGCTTTTTTCAACTCGGCCGAGACCCAGGTGCCGGTGAACCACCTGTCGGCCTCCGCGTCGTGCGGGCAATCGATCTGCAGAGCAGCCTCGCAACACGAGCGACACAACGGAAACATGAGTTTACCCCGCATACGGACCGGTAGCACGGGATGATAAAAATTCCTAGGTGGCAGGACCACGCACTTGACGAGACCCTCGAGTCTCGCAATGTCCGTGTTGAACGGGCCGGTTAACGCTTTGCACTCCGCACCGACGTAGACTTGCGGGTGTCCAACGGGATAGCGACCGTTCTTGCACACCCACGGGTACAGGGAGCAGACGTCGACGTAGCGAATTTCCTCCTCACCCGGAAGTGTCTCGTAATACCGCTTGGTGTTGCCCGTGCGTCCACCGAAAAACGCGTCTCGCGGATTCAACGGGATGCGCGAGACGACCAGCGGATGTTGGTTGACGTAATCGCGCATTTCAGAATCAGCTTTCAACATCCCGTCGAACACGCACTCCCACATCTCCGTAACCCTGTAACGAAGCTCGATCATACGCGCTGTTTTTGCCCTAGTCTCTTCCCACCGTCTGTCCATCGTGTCCCCGCTGGATAAGTCTTTGTCTCGATTTACCGTATGACATCGGCGACACCCGTGCCAGTAGCAACCGTGAAATTCCAACACGTGCCGTGTCCCGTCCTCGTCCGTGTAATACCCGTCTACCGGACGCCTCGTCTCAGGGATTTTGTAACCGCGATACCTAGCTCTCGCTCCTGCCAAACAAGCCATTTGACGGCTTTTGCGGATTGGTTGTTGCCCAGTCTGTACCCACCGGCGGGTAGTACACCTATGGTGTCGGGCCGGAGGAAATTCTGTCGAAAAATGACCGAACAGGCCGATGCTATGGTAGCGCTTCGCGAGAACGGGCAAACACCGCCACAATTCAGAAAAATATCTCTCAACGCAACGCAAGCTCTGCGAAGAATTTCCACGTCACTTCGGCAATATTCCACGAGCTCGCGGTTAAAATCAAAGACGTGACCGTTTTCGGAGGCTTCCTCGTGCCATTTAAAAAAAACCACCCTGTCTTCGGGCTTCATGCTGTCGGGGGAGTAAAATTCGACGGCAGCAACAGACCGATGTAATTCTGATTTGCCGGTGTATTGAAGAGATGCGGAAAGATACCCTTGCGCGATTCTACGGGGAGTCCGAATGCCTTGGGCAGCGCGGCGAGAGCCATAGGCATGTAGGCCAATGAGTCCAAGAAACGCGTGTGACCCGTCTCCATCAGTACGATTTTAGTGCCGTTTAGAATCATTTGCGGTGGGTCTCTGTTGTTCTCTACCAGGTAGCGCAGTATGAATTGCGAGTCGAAACCGCGAGCGTTGTGCGCTATACAGAAGATCTTTTTGAACCGATGAACGTCTCGCGTGACAAAGTCCACCAGCTGTTTCACGGGATTGTCCCGAAATACGAACTCGCGCACGAGACCGCAATTCGAGCAAGGTGTGCGTATGTCCGGCTCGTGTATGCATCCTGTGGACGCCTGCTGAGCCACGCACAGATTCGGTACGTGTAGATTGACATCCCGACTACCGGCCACCGAGGCGCACTGTTGCGTCTCAAAGTCGTAAAATACAAATACATATTCCGGGTTTTCGGTGGGTGGCGCGAGAGGGTGCATGTAACATTCGTGATTCACCGGTTGTACAGAGCCGCAGGTCTTACAGTACGCGTTGCCGCAGGAATGAGCGCGTTTCGTGCGATTAACGAACAGACCGCACCCACTGCACATCTGCAGGATGTCGCAGACGGTTTTGCGGGAATTAAACGATCCCACGGCGCGATGTCTCCGCAGACATTCCTCGCCGAAGAACCACCTACCGCAGGTTACGCATCGTGTCCGCTCCGCGGTTGTGTCGCACTGCGGTACAGCGTTGCAGCCGGGACACCTGTTGGAGCATCTGTGATCACCGGTGTTGCGATACGACACGTTACATGGTTCGCAGAACCATCTGTTAGCCGCTGCGGCTGTAAGATTTAGTATAGGTTTGTAATGACCACCGCGAGGATAATACAGTATGTTCAATTTACCGTTGACGCACCCACCCTGCTCGGTCAGTACGCGTGTACCGTTGTAAATAGGTTTCTCACCGCGCCCCAAGGTATTAAAATCGTATATTATAATGGCTAAGCCGAGACGGGCCAAATGTTCCTGAAATCTGACGATCTCGCGCATCCCGCAACCCTCAGCGGGTACTCGTACACCCGCCTCTCTGCACAACGTCAGAGCAGTCTCCCTCTGGAGTCTGGAGCTTGAGTGACGTACGTCGGACCATCGCGGTATCGCGTCCTCGTCCTCGTCGTCGTCGTCGTCGTCGTCATAGTCGTCGCGGTCGTCGTGGCGGTGGTCATTGTTTAGAATACTTTCCCTGTTGAAGTATGCACGGGCCAGAATTATTGCACGCGGTAGCCAAAGATTGTCGCGCGGTACCTTGGGAAGCGATCGTTTGCTCACCTCCTCGTGTGTAAGAGGTTTACTTTTTCTACCCCGCCCCACCGGTACGCTGACACGGTTGACCGTGATTCTAAACGCATCGTCTACACAGAATTCCGACGCGCTCTGCGTCAGGCTGAACACCAGGCGCCAGAGATCCTCGTAGTGCGAATCGCGGACCGGCCTGAACGATAAGCCAGCCGATCCCAGAGTAAACGACGGTGTGTCCAACCCGAATCCGATATAATCGTTAGCGGGTCGATCGACAGAGTCCGGAGCACGGGTCGTGGCGTAGTTATGAATATCCTGGATGGCTTCTTCGAGCCAGGTTATAGGATCGACGGTTTCGGGTGGTGTTATGATTTTTTTACGTTAGAATGCTCCCTGTGACGGCGAATCTACGGTAATGTTTACGACTCTCGTCGAGAATTACGAATCTGACACCCGGTGGACGCGCGCCGTAATCTACAGCTGTGCTAGCTACTCTCTGTACCCCCTGGTGGACCGCCACCCCGCGCTGGCCACCTCACATTTGGTGTGAGCCCAGTTTGCGGTGACGTGGCCACCTTCCTCTCTGCAAGCGTTTTACTGCCCCGAGAGGCGCGCACCATGACGCTTCCGCACGCCCCCGACGTCTCCAACAGGTGCCTTGGTCTGGCACCAGATCTTTCCCCTTCCTCTTTTACTGTCTTAGCGTGCTCTTTGGCACCTTAGTTAGGCCGCTTCGTCGATAAACATGTTAGCTATTTCCACCGAACACCTCAAGGCAGTCAGACCGATCGTGACAGCGCCAGCCCTGCCAATGCCGAGGCCCCCAAGCGCCAGCCGGGTGGACGCTGGGATCGCTCCCCGGGAGCCCACCACTACCGGCAGGACTTCAGCTGTATCACACTGAAGTGTGTTTTCCAAGTATGGTAGTAGTGCGCGGTATTTGTCTATCTCTTCCGCCGCTGCTTCGGCCAGGTACCCCCCGTTCTCATAGCGGACGGTAACGTCGACTACAGATACCTTGACCCCGACTTTGACGACGAGGTCTGGCTTTAGGAGGTTCTCACCTATTCTAATGGTTGGCTCTACCATAACTTGGCCTTGTGGCTCTAACTTTCCGGCGATGAAAGTTTTAATTTCCTCGTGGCGTCTAATTCTAAGGCCCTTTGTATACATACAACTTCCCAGGACGTGGCCCAGCGTTTCTCTTTCGGCTCCGCATCGGCGGCATGTTACTATCTGATTTTTATTAGCTCTTGCAAGGACCGTTCGCACCCCGAAGGTGTTAGTGCGCAGACGGATCGCATCTGGGATTCTCGATTGCTTTATTAGTCTTGGCTTGGAAAGCCACGAGTTCCCTATCCTGTCTTGGTGAAATGCTTCCACCCCAACTCCCTGGGCTTGCAGCTGGCTCCAATCTTTCAAGTCCGCCCGCCTAAGGCTAAGCTTGGCGGCCTGGATTTGTTCGACAGTAATCGGCCACCTTAGTCTGACCGTCTAGGCTGCTTTCTCTAGCGCCCCTAGTCTCTTGCGGCTGTTAGCCGCGGCTCGAACTATCGGGTCCCGGGAATTGAGCAAGGACAGCCCGTTTCGGAGTATAGCAAACGCCGTTTGTCTCTCGAGTCGAGGGAACCCAAAGCCCCCGTTTTGCTTCGGCGCGTAGATGAAAAAGCTGGTGGTGGACGTCTCCAAGTGGAGGATCGCCTTCACCACCGTGCGTAGCTCAGTGTCCAGTATCTTGAGCGTGCCCCTTGCCGGCGGATTCATTATTAACGCATGCGTGTATTTCGGCAAGATGTATGTTGCAATTAGGTTTAGTTTTTGCATGGGCTTTAGGGGCAGATGTTGCGCCCTCCTGACCACTGTCATAATGGTGGTTACTTCGTTTCCCCGGGTGAGCCCTCTCCAGGGTCCCACTGTCGAACGTAGATACCGGATTGTATCGTCCGGTTCGTCCGTCCTGATCTTGACTCCTCGTATGACTATTTCCGGGTCTTTGACAAACCAAGACTTGCTCGTGGATTTGATTTCGAATGTTGAGCATTTGTCTAAAGACAGGTTCATACCAAGTTTTTCGAGGTAAGAACTTGTGAACTCAAACCGGGTCGCCGCCTCGCTTCGGTCCGCTGCGACGAGGACTATGTCGTCAGCGAACGCTAGAATCGACAGGTTTTAACCTTCGATTTGGATCCCCGCGGTTTGTGTGTCTATGCGCTCAATGAGCGGTTCCAAGCAGAGGTTAAATATTAATGGGGATAGAGGGTCTCCCTGCTTAACTCCTCTCTTCAGTGGGACCTCTACCTTGGCGCCCCCTTCTGCTGCGATAGATGTCCGACATCCTGCGTACATCCCCTGGACATAGTTTGCCAGGCTCTCTGGGATGCCTTTCCTAATTAGGGCCATGCTAGTTGCGCTATGTGGGATGGTATCAAAGGCTTTTGCCACGTCCAGAATTGAGAAAATAGCACCCTTACGTGCTTTCGATTCGCGTATGGCTTCGTCAAGTAGGGTCACATTTCCCAAGCACCCGTTTTCGTTAGTGAATCCTTTCTGTCTGGGGTTTTGCGCTATTGCCTTTTTTAGGCGCGCGTCCAGCATGCTCGAGTATAGTCTGCTCACTAGTGAGCTGACTGTTATGGGTCGCCAGTTCTTGACGTCCCCCCTTTCTTTTCCTGGTTTGGGGATGAGCGTGGTCCGGTTGGTCAACCATGGGCTTGGGAAATGTTCGCTGCATAGCAGTAGATTGCATAGTTTGGCTAGGATGACCGAGACCCCCTTCCGGGCCACCTGCCCCTTGGAGACACCATCAGGCCCCTTTGCCGTGTCGTTTGCAATTTTGCATATTTTTCTACTCACCTCGCCGGGTGTTACTGGCGTGAGTATGTCAGTTAGGTTGAGGATGGGATTTTCCTCCCTGGCTGGAAGGGCCCTGACCGTCGGTCCGGTCACATTCCGTAGCACATTGTAGAGCTTGGCAATCTCTCCGGCCGACGGCTTCTCCTGCCTTAGTTCGAGTATTGATTGGTCGCCTGATCCCACCATTTCGGCGAGTTTCCTGGGGCAGTTTTTGTATATCTCCTGCGCTCTTGCGTAGGCGAACCGTTTCCTTTCCGTTCGATTAGGTGGCGCGATTGTTATTCTTTCCACTACTCAGGCGTTCTGCGGCGTTCTCCGTATCTGCCGGACCCCTGAGCAGGGCTGGCGTTAGCCTTCCCAGTATGAACTGGTCAATCTCAGTTTTCCTGTCGCGGCTGTCCCGCCAAATCGCTTTGATTTCCACCGCTAATTGATCCCACGGTTCGGGTACGGCCTCAATTTGTTCGATATATTCGATCAGAGGTTTCCTCCAATCGTCATCTCTTGCCGTTCTCGGCGGGTTTCCTGCTCCGGGGGATTCGGGTTCCTCCCGGGGCGGTCCCTGTTCTGGGCTACCTGGCCCGGGCCCCCCTGGGGCTCGGCCTGGGCTTTCTGCCAGTGGCCCAGCGTCATCTCTTGCCGTTCTCGGCGGGTTTCTTGCTCCGGGGGACTCGGGTTCCTCCCGGGGCGGTCCCTGTTCTGGGCTACGACCCTGCTGCATGCCCGATGTACCAGCTCCTTCGTTGATACCCCGACTCGTGTCTCGTTTCAACGTTGCGTTGGCAGCAGCAGCAGCAGCAGCAGCAGCAACACGACACCGCTCTGATGTCCAAAAGTTTAAGCTTATAAGTTATACGGATCGGGTGTGCGCGCCTGCTAGGATTTAAAAATAAAAAAGGAAACATGCATGCTAGCCGGTACTTACCTGAGGGTTCCCTCGAATCCATCTCCTCTTCCTCCTCGGATGTCGATTGATCGGAAGAGGACGGTACGATGGTGGCGATATTACAGGCGTCGTCGTATACTTCAAGCCGTGAATTTCTGGCTGCTTCGGCTTGTTCGCAAAGTTCAGCTACTCTGGACAATTCACGCTCGTCAGCCGCCTCCTCCTCGGCAAACTCGTAACGAGCCGCGGCATCGCACAAGAGCTGGTCCTCGTCGTCATCGTCGTTTTCCATGTTTAGCCAATCGGTCGCGGGGGAATGGGTCGCGTACGCTGGTCAAACTAAACTGTGAAACAACGCGTAGGCAACGCGCGTGGCGTATCTAGGAAAAAAGTTTACTTACCCTCGTGATTCCTGTACACCCGTAACATATTGGCGACAAAAGCGGAGCAAGAACTACCGCGTTCGCGCAGTACGTTGACAGCAGTCTCGATACACGACCACGAACCCTTGAACACTCCCGTGTCGTACATACGACCTATATCGCGCACGCTGCACCACGTTAGAATCACCCTTAAGCGGTAGAGCAACGCGGCTGCCGGCAGGTTGACCAGCTCGCGGCACCAATTTTCGACAAACTCACGCACCGATCGCGGGTTAGACGCACTAGCGAAACGCAACACGCCGCGCACTATAGATCGAACCTCGCTGCTCAGATACATCGCCCGGTTGATCGGCGATAATTCTAGGTGGAAATTATTCATTGCCATTTTCTAGTCTGTGAATCCTCAAATTGAGGCCGCTGCACAATTGCATCTGAATTTATAGACACCGCTTACGTAATCTGAGACACCTACACTAGATTATATTGCACGTCCCACCTCCCCCCACCGTACGTGCGTGTGAGGTATAGACTAGTTGTGAATATTTGTATGTGTAGGGATAGTTCAGGATAATAAAACTCGCTGAAATAGTTGCGATAATTATATATTTTCTATATTCATACGGGAGATTGATTTACAATTATTTGTGTGCGTGTGCGTGTGTGTATAGACTAGTTGTGAATATTTGTATGTGTAGGGATAGTTCAGGATAATAAAACTCGCTGAAATAGTTGCGATAATTATATATTTTCTATATTCATACGGGAGATTGATTTACAATTATTTGTGTGCGTGTGCGTGTGTGTACTATGTAAATCATTTCGGATGAATCAGTATTTCAATGCCTGTTTATGATTACAAGCGGGATTACTTCCGGAGGTGGGGGTATGTCGTGGTCAGGTGATGGTGATCTGGGTGGTGATCCTGGGCTTGACGGTGAACTAGGTGGTGGCGAGGGTGAAGTCGACGGTGGTGGTGGTGACAGTGGTGGCGGTGTTTGTTCACGTCTTAAGCGATATATACGTATGGTTTCGGGGTCAGAATCGTATGCATCCTCCTGTACTGATGATGAAATTTCGGGGCACTGGATGTTGGATTGTGCTGTAGCGACGGCTGCTCGTCGGGCCCAGTGATCGCTAATCTGATATTGGCGGTTGATGCTTTCCAACATCTCGTAATGTGCATGGCTGGTATCAGTTATAAACTGTTGCGAAGCGTTGTTGCTACGCAGGAAGTCCAACAACTCACGAGCATTACGAAGAAAGCGCTCCCTTAACTCTGCCCTGTGCCGTAGTTGCACCGCACGCTGTTCAACTGTTCCGTGTGTTGGATTCATCTGGATTGATCACACACACATTCTTTTGTTCGGGATCTGTTCAAATTAGTGTATTCAACGGCGACAACATACCTTCTCTCCTAATGTATGTGGCTCGAGAAATGCTTCTTTACCGGTGCGTGTGTTTGGTGATCATATGTCTCTCTATGCAGTCCGGCAGACGGCGAGATAATGGTCATAGGTTTTGAATATGCGAATGTGCACGAGTATGGATAAAGAAGCAATTTTTCGAAGACAACTCGTACAGCATCAGCGGATAATATTCATGAATCTCTGCGTGCGCTCGGTAGCGACTACCGTGAGATCATCATCATTGTGGGGTTTGACATGTGTATATATGTGTCGTGAATGTGCACGGGTGTCAAAGTTGGCTGGCGCTAAAGAAGCATTGCTTGAAGATGGCTCGTTCGGCGTCAGCAGGAAATATTGCGACGGGTGTAACAGAAACGGAGATAGCGAGGATGGGCGTTGCACATCGGAGTACGTGCAATATAGCGTAAACTATAATCTGCCGCGAATATGTGCGGGTACATCGCTAAATCTTGGCCGGAGTTACAGAAGCATTGTTTGAAGACGGTACGTGCAGAATCGGCAGCAGATATTGAGAAGGGTGTAACAGAAACCGAGATGGCGAGGATCGCAGTTGCACAGCGGAGTACGTGCGATATAGCGTAAATTCGTGTTTATCGGATAGCTCGAGCTGACAAGGTAGGTGAGATTACCGCGTAGCAATCTTCATGCGCGGTTCATACCGAGGTTCGCGAAGCTCTCTGCAGCCGTGGCGCGGCGCGTGATGTTTCGCACACGGTAACAGATAGGTAGATTTATGCTGTGGTGTGCAAAATGGCGAGGCTGCTCGGTCGTCTGCTGTGGAGAACTCAGTTGTAATTAAACAGGCACAAGCGATGGCTGCACCGAAAACAGGCTTGGTGAAAGATGGGTGTAGTAAACTGTTCAAAACTTTTGACATAGCTCTGAAAAAATCAGAACGCAACCTGGTACTATCGACGACGTACGATTTGAACGGTTCGTGGTCGAAAAAAGTGAACGTTGGGTTACGTCTTCGTATCGCTGGATCTTTCGAACCTGTGGTGAAATTTGTGAACAATTTCTCGAGTGGTGTTTCGCTCACCGCGGATGCATGGGAGGACCTGATTGGTAGATTCGAGGCTATCGAGAAGTATTTCGAGAAAGGCGAGCGCTCCCCCGGTGGATTGAGTTGTTTGCTAAGCGATACGATTTCGCTACCCGGTGGTTGTGCCATGCGTTTTACATCGGCGCACGGTTCCAAAGTAATCGCTTTCTATGCGAGCAATCCGGATGACGCTGCTGAAAGTCAGCAGATGGACGAGGATGAGAACGACGATGCAGAGCCGAAATCCAAGAAGCGAAAAAACTTTTCACCAGTGATTGTGATGCAGAAAATCACGTTCGACGGCTTGCGGCATATAGCGTGTTGCGTAAACGAACATTTGGCTCAGCTAGAGCTACTGACGGACGATGTCGACAAGTGCAAGGGGTTGCTGGTCCAACACTTCGCCTCTGTGGTGAAAGCGCGGAAGATGAAGACCCCGACACTGCAGCAGATCGGTTATCTGGTGTGCGAAGAAGATGACGTAGCGAGGGAAGCGGTCGGCGTGCAAACAGATGCGAATTTCCGCACCAGATATTTCACTATTGTGTTTTACGAATTGACGCGATTGTTTTTGGCATATATTATTGCTGATATATGTCAGACTGTTCTGATAGACAAGTGATTGGTGTCGGTTTACCTGTGTGTACTATGGACCGTTAAGTTACCAGTCTAAGAGTTTGAGTCGCAGATACGCTCCGCTAAACTGCCAGACCACGTTGTCGCTGGGGTTTCATCCCTGCGTGATTCGGATTATGAGGCTCGATCAGTCCTAATCATCACTCATCTGTGATGTCCCGCGACGACGAATGTTGGAGTGGCTCTTCCGCGTATGCACCGCGCAGTCGTCCTGAACGATATTCCGTTGGGGACGAAGGCACTGTGTTTACGCGGAAGATCAACTTCAGCGTTAGTCAATTCGGTAGGTCATAGATGACTGATGAAAAGGTCAGATCTAGCGTTATGATAGCGAATCGCGCGGAATGAGAGCCCAGGGACAGCGTAGTCTGGGAGTTTGTCCGGTATGATATATCTATACATATAAATGTTTGTAAAATTGAATAAATCGAAAAATTGTGAGATAATACGCTTGATTCATTTCATGTACACTCCCCCACCCATGTCACTCCTTCGTCATTCCGCAGTTATAGTATAGGTAAGATAAGAATTTGATATTGCAGAAGCGACATCTTGAACTTGCCGCGTGAGCTATAATAAGTTAAGAATTCAATATTTCAGAAGCGCCAACTTGAAATTGCTGGGTCAGCTATTATAAACTAAGTATTTAATATTTCAGAATCGTGGCAGCCATCTTAGATTTTAATTTTCGAAAAAACGGCCGACATCTTGGTTTATATACACACGCCGCCATCTTGGATAATTTATAAAAAAGGTCGCCATCTTGGATTTCGAAAAATAGCCATATTGGTTCACATGGGGGCGCCATCTTGGATAATTTATAAAAAAAAACGCCATCTTGGTTTAGCTGGCGCCAGACTCCCCCCTATCGCCACCCTGTGACGTTATTTGTTTTGACCCTCCATGGTTGTTATCTACTACTCATGATAATGATTGACTTACCTTATACTATTCTTCTTTTTTCCTTTTTTTATTAACAATCTTCCACGATTATGGCAAATATAATATTCACCATTCAAATTTATAACTTAAGCCCGACGCGCGCAAACGAGTCGCGAGTGTGACGTATACTTACCCATTACCGACATGAGAAACGGACTGATCCGAGCGCAGCCGACGGCAGACGACGGCACACGAAGATCTTACAGTTGAAAGCTGCACGCGCCGAACATCGAAAATACTTAATAAGCTCGTGCGATTAGACGAAATTTTCAGCAGATTGATGCGATTTTTTTAAAATCAAATCTGAGGTATTTTGGATGAAAAAAAGCTCATTTCTCCGTACAAGAAAAAATTCCAGTCGTATTCACGGAATTCCCTGACTTTTCCCTGACTTTTCCCTGCCATACGAAATTCCCTGACTTTTCCCGGTTTTCCAGGTTTTCCCTGTGCGTACCAACCCTGAAAAAAAAAAATAAAGGTTCATGGGCACAGATTTCGATCCTGGCAAAGCCGAATCTTATTTGATGTATTTTGACGTTAATAATGTGTACGGTGCAGCTATGGGTCACTACTCATCGTACAGTTCGTTTAAATGGGTAGATCGCGAAATCCATGTTCTGTGCGTCTCCCATGATTCCCCAGTGGGGTACACCCTCCACGTCGACTCGGAGTATCCTCGGGAGCTCCACGAGTTGCACAAGGATTTGCCGTTATGCCCGGAACACTTGGCACCATCGGGCTCTAAGAACTCGGAACTGATGACCAGGCTCTTTCCGAAAGTGAAATACGTCATACATTATCAAAATTTGAAGCAGTGCCTGAAGTTAGGGATGAGATTGACCGAGACTTATAGAATCTTGAAATTTAGTCAAGCTCCGTGGTTGAAAAAGTACATTGATTTGAATACAGAGTTACGAAAAAAGTCGAGTAACGAGTTTGAGAAGAACTTTTTCAAGCTGATGAACCATGCGGTTTTCGGTAAAACCATGGAAAACGTTAGGAAGCAAAGAGACGTCAAATTAATCACGAAGTGGGGCGGTAGATACGGAGCAAAATCTCTTATAGCTAGACCAAATTTTCACAGCTGCATCGTGTTCGATGAGGATGACATGGTGATTGTCGAGATGAATCGTGTTAAAATCAAATTCACCAAACCCATATACGTAGGATTCTGCATGATAGACCTCTCGGAAACGTATATGTACGATTTCCATTACAATTATATCAAAAGTACATTCGGGGATAAGTCTGAATTGATGTACACCGACACCGACAGTCTCTTCTACCAGTTCACCGTTCCCAATATTTACGATTACATTAAACGTGATTGGGTGGGTTTGACACTTCGGATTATCCACCGGGCAATATTTACGGGGTCCCGTTAGCGAATAAAAAGATTTTGGGTTTGATGAAAGATGGAGCCAATGGTAAAATTATAACCGAATTTATCGGATTGAGGGCAAAATTGTACGCGTTCAAAACTCTGGGGGAGAAGTGCAAGAAGAAAGCTAAAGGAGTGAGGGGAGCCACGTGGAAAGATATCACGTTCGATAACCACAAAAACTGTCTCTTGCATCATGAAAATTTATCGAAATCTCAGTATTTAATTAGAAGTAAGAAACACGATGTACATACTATTAAACAAACTAAAATAGCGTTAAGTTGGTTAGACGATAAGTGGATGATTGTACCTGAAACTAGCGATACCTTTCCATGGCGTTACAAGAAATAAAAAACACAAATTCTTCCAAATGTCTGATTTATTTATCGAAATGTAACGTGTTCGGCTATACCAGTACACACAGGTATAGTCGAACACCGCACATACGCAACGCGCAGGTGGGGTGACGTCTCATGACGTCACACCAGCTATATAAGAAACGGCACCGAGACAACGGGCAGCGGATTTGGGCCAAAGCGGCCGACCGACTCACTCAATATTAATTTCAATTTACCTCGTTACAGCGGATTTGAGCCTTACATGGTAAGACAAATGATAGCGATATTGAAACGCAACTAGAAGTCTGACTTTTATTTTTCATTTTCAAAGATTCCTTATCGACTAATTAAAACTTAAATTCATTTCAATTTTCAGCAACTTCAAATCACTTGTTTAGCTAAAAGGCAGCTTCGGCAAGAGCACTCAGACAGCTACGATAGAGCTATAATTGCTATCCGAGTCTGGGAGTGTTCCGAACCCAAGTCTGTAACAGGCAGCTTCGGTGAGCTTGATTCAGACAGCTACGATAGGGCGTTATAGCTATCCTAGTCTGGGAATCAAGCATATCCCTAATCTGTATGGAGGCAGCTCTGGTAGAGTAACATCTGTCCGAGTCTGTATCAAGGTTTCAGGATTTTTTCAACTTTCCCCTTAGAGGAGCTCCAAAAAAGAATCACATTTTCACCCGTGACACAGAACCACGCGGACTAGGTTAACTTCACCAGCCTTCTGCTGGTGAAGCATAACCAGGATAAGTTTCAAACTGTTGTGCGAATGATAAAATCCCAACCATTTTACATATAAGTTATTTCCACGTTAGCGCAGTACTTTTTCGGTCAGATAAATATCTGGATATTTGACTTTGGTGAGTTCCTCGTCGTAGAAACCTCCTTCGATCGGTTGGTCCCGGTAGTCGACGAGCTCGTAGATTACCGAAGCGATGTTCTTCATCTTACTTATCGTGAATATCTCCGTTGTCCAATTCGGTGTATATCCTTTTTCGAAAACGTGTTTGTACTTGCTGATGCAAACCTTGTCTCCGACCTTGAATTTCGTTTACCTCGTTCGACTCGCCCGGGGATTCCTATTCACTTCTCGCAGCAGTCGCTGTTCATCCGTCCAGGTGACACGGCCGGTTTCATTCGGATGGCTCGATGCTTGGTCTCGTTGTATGTACGTTGATACCAATGGCGGTAGAATATCCGTCTACTTGTAACTACCTCGCAGTGTAAACTCCTTCCACATTTTCGTTTTCGAAGTGCGATTGAAACGTTTGCAGATCGACGCTTTCAGGTTGCTGAACGTCGTGTACAATCTGATTCCATAACTTCGTATCAGAGCTTCGAAATCGCTGTTGTAAAACTCCTTGCCCCGATCGACGTGTAAATTTTTGGGTACACGTCCTCTCGTTAACACGGATTCCATAGCACTCGTTACATCCGCACCAGTTTTCGTCTTTATCGGCAATGTCTCTCTCTCGGTGAGTACACTGACACGCTCTCTTATCTACTCCTCACACTCTGGGCGTTTCTGCCGTCTCCTGCCGTCGGGCGTGCGTTGCAGACTCTATTGCATGCGCCTTTTCGCAAATCTGCTTTACTGCCTCTGGTTTTCACCTGCTGGACCCTAGGTTCCTATTTTTTGATGGTTCCATCCTGCTGCCGACGAACATAACCTCGTACGGCCGATGACATTTTAGCGTACGAATGTGTTGTCATTGACGGCTGCGTTCGATTTTCCATCGTCGAGTACTGATTGTCTCTCGACCGTGCTATCGGCAACCCGCATCGCTTCTGTATTTGCGGGGCCTGTCTTCTACCTATCTCGACACTCTTAGCTTATCATTTGAGCTACCGACCATGCCGCCAACGCGAGTTTGCCCTGGCTGTGCCTGTGTTGTGGCTAAGGATGCTGTTTACTGCAAAGCCTGTAGTACCTTCTACCACCCTGGCTGCGTAAAGAAGAAAGCGAAAGCAGCTCGAGACGACGAACCAGCAGTTTGCTGCCCGGGGACCCCCTTGGAATACGTCCTTCAGGGTTCAGCACTGATATTCTGTGGGATCGTCACCCTCCTCCTCAAGATCCTCGTCTCCTGATCGTAGCTTGCTGGATGCCCTCGGACGCATCCCGTCAGTTATCTCTCCGACTCAGGCTACCAGTCGGATTGCTGCGCCGCCCCCGGCGTCTCAGGCGCAAATGCGGGCGATGGTGGATGAGATTCTCTATCAGGTAACACTCGAGTTGACGGCTTGGTGCAACAAATCGCCTGTCTTCCGGCCCTGCGGGAAGAAATTAAGTTCCTTACTGAACGGATCGCAGACCTGACCAATCGTAATGGTGCTTTATCTTCGGTCATCGAAGCGCTTCGGCGTGGGCAGCAGGCTGGGCTTGTCGACTCGAACCGGAATAGCACAATATCTGCTAACGTGCCCCCGGCCGGAGTTATCATCTCTGGTGCGCCGTGTTCGAATGCTGCTGCCATCCCTGCCGTTTTGAAAAATATTGGAGAGGCTATTGGCTGTGAAATTGAAGAAGCGGACATTACAGAATCGCGCTTCCTTATCTCTCAAGCAGCAGCGCGTAAAGACTCCCCTCGGCCTATCATTGCCAAACTCCGATCTACGGAGGTCTTAAATCGTCTTCTAGCTGCGAAACGATCGAAAGGGCGCTTACTCACGACAGAGCTCGCATCGCCGCCGGCTGGGCCAGTCTTTACCATCAATGTCAATGAAGCCTTGCCATCTGATGTGTACAAGCCCCTCATCGCGACTAAAGCTGCAGCTAAGGCTAAGGGATACAAGTTTGCTTGGCATCGGGCTGGTGCAGTCTACGTGAGGAAATCACAAGGTGCGCCTGTCATGCATATTGCGGCCATCGAAGATCTTCATGGCCTTGCGCGCTCGAGCCATACTGCTGCTGACTGACGCCATTCGTTGCTACAGCGTTCTCCGACTTCTCCGATCTCCACCCAGGCGCCAGCTGCTGTTTCTCACACCCGACGGTTTTTGGTCTGTCATCTTAATGCCAATTCTGTCCGAGCTCACATAGACTTACTGCGTTATCAGTTTCACACCTGCTTGCCTCATGTTATAGCTGTTAGCGAGACATGGTTGCATTCGCAGATTACTGATGCGACTGTATTACTACCTGGCTATGCAATTCTCCGTAACGACAGAGACGGTAAAATTGGTGGCGGCGTGGCGTTATACCTTCATGAATCGCTTACCACCAGGCGGCTGGCCTCCTCGCCGTCGCAGTATAGCCGAGCTCCTGAATATCTGCTGGTTGATGTTAAACCTGCAGGAGCGGAGCATATATTAGCAGCGGTAGTGTATCGCCCACCGAAGGCAACTAATCTGGCAGAATTTGAAGCCGACTTTGACAGGTTCTCTGTAGACTACAGCCAGGCAGTGATTCCGGGTGATTTTAATGTAAATCAATTGGTGAACTCCTATGACAGTAATAACGTGCGAGATTTCTGTTCAGCTCGCAGCCTGTACTTAGTGCCTTTTGCGCCGACCTGCCACACTCACTCGGCGGACACCTTGTTAGACCTCTGCATTGTAAGCAAGATGGATGCTGTCCTCACTTTCTATCAGTCGGCTGCACCCTTCATTGCCGGCCACGATCTGATCTCGGTCGAGATCCAACTGGGATCCCCAACGTCTCAGCCTCAACCGTTCATGGCACGCTCTTATCGGAACTTTGACTTGGTGCAATTTCTGACTGATCTTCAGGGATGTGACTGGTCTCTTGCTCCATCTGAGCCCTCGGTGGACGATATGCTGGCTTGTCTACAAGAAAATTTTGCTCATGCCCTTGATAGGCACGCTCCTTACGTTACCTGTTATCGTAGTCGTCGTAAGCCACTCTGGATAACCGATGAGCTTCTGAATCTCTCTCGCTCCAGGGACTCCCTTTATCGGGCGTATGAGAGATCCCGGACTGATGGTGCCCTTCGACGTTACAGAGAGGCTAGAGATAACCTTCACGGACACATCACTGAGGTACGTTCTGAGTTCTTCGCTGCGCGCTTGCTTTCCATTACTGACTCTGTAACGAATTATAATTGGTAGGTTAATAATCCGCTACTTTCTTAAAAACTACTATGAAATACGTTAAATAGGGGAGGTTCGAAAATGAGTACCACTTTTATGTAAGTTCTTATTAATCAACAGATTCTTTTGGTTTGATTTTGTTTATTGACGCATTGCGAGGACTGGATTTTAGTCAGTGACAAAGCGAAAAAAAAATAAGACGAGACTTGGACATATAGAAATCCCTTCAATTTGAGTTATATGTTATATGCACCATAATCAATTTTCACATTCATCCCTCATCATTCATACCACTTAAAATACGCCTACCTATTTTAATCGACTATCAAAGTTTTTACATTTAATATTATGCTTGACTATTTACGGAGTTTACAGTAGCTTTCAATTTCTGACTAAATAGGAAATAACCATCAAGTATTGACAATGAGTGTAAATTTGAAATTATCATCAGATAGATAGATAGATAGATAGATCATTTATTGAGCGCTCTGGGACGAATCCCCTCAAGCGCTGGCACTCAAAATTACAGTGTAGCAAGTATTTTTACATGTGCTTATGATACATTGTAGATCAGGTATCGTAATCGTGCTGGTTTTATGTACAAATAAGAAAGAGTTCAATTTAATTTACTTTAATCTAGTGTAATATAATATAATATAATATAGTATAATATAAAAGTAATACGGACTAGTTTAGTGCCAAGTAGGCATATATGTTTGTGTGTTCTTCGTGTGTGTGCCTGTGTGCAGTAGTACATGTGTATTGTGTGTATCGGCCTACATAACTATGCGAGGCTGAGTGAGGTGGATTTGACATGCCATGGAGGCCTCCTCAGCGAGTCCCAACATTAGCTCTTTGTCCGCAGGGAAAACCATGGCCCAAATAACCTGGGGAAGGACTCAGTCTAGTTGACTAGAATGAAGTATAGCATTTGCCTATATCTGACTAGAAAGTAGGTGGTTAAATAAATGGTATTTGAAAGCGACTAGAGTTTTACAATTTCGAATATCTAAAGGTATGCTATTCCAATACTCGGCCCCACCATGTGTGAATGACTTTTTGAAATATTGGGTCCTACACGGTTTGATAGCTAAATTCTCGGATGGTGCTCTTGTGTTTCTGATCCCTGCCTCTGTTTTATGCTTAAATTTATCCTTCAGGTACTGCGGTGTTCCGGTCTTCAGTACATTATGCATCATGCAGCCCAATAGATACTTCTTCCTGACGTTTACTTTTAGCCACCCTATCCTAGTGAAGTAGGGGCTGATATGTTCGTCCCGTCGGATATTATAAATAAATCTAACGCATGAGTTTAAGGCTCGTTGTAGCGAGACCGTAAGTTCGTCTGTCAGGTCGAGGTGGATGATGCAGCAGTAATCGATCAGAGGAAAAACCAGAGTTGATATTAGCTGTATGCGTAAGTGTTCGGGCAATAATTTGCGACAAAGGCGCAATTGGCAGGCAGTGCTATATATCCGTTTAGTAACGTTGTTAATGTGAGGCCTCCAGGTGAGGTCATTCGTTAACGTAACCCCCAGTATGCATAGATTGGAGGAATACTCGACCCCTGTTCCCTGTACATGGATGCGCGGCAAAGTGCTAAAATCGAAAGAGTTTATGTACTTGGTGGAAGCAACTAATATCACTCTGGTTTTGCCACCGTTCAATTGAAGCCCGTTATCGGTTGCCCAGTCGCAGACCGCATCGACGCCCCTGTTGACCGTAGCGATGCCACTGAGGATATTGGCCGGTTCACACTCGATCATCAGTTGAAGGTCGTCGGCGTAGAAGTTGTAGCTGCAGTTACGTAAAATATTGCAAAGATCTGAAACATAGATAATGAAGAGCAAGGGTCCAAGAACCGACCCCTGGGGTACGCCCAGCGTCTTATTGACCCATTCCGAGAGTTCCCCATTTGTTCCTCTAACAGCCTGCCGCCGCTTGGTGAGATATGAATGAAGAAATTTGAGGACTAACGGAGAGAAATTTAACCTCCTCAACTTCGTAAGAAGTATAGAATGATTAACCTTATCAAAGGCTTTGGAGAAGTCAAAGGAGACCATAATGACAACCTTTCTTTTGTCTATCGCCTGGCGGCAGTAGTCGACAACCCTAATAAGCGCGGTATGAGTGCTGTGACCCTTCCTGTAGGCCGATTGGAATTGGTCATACAAGTTACGTTCCTCCAGATAGTCTGATATTTGGTCAGCTACCAGCCTCTCGAGACACTTCGAGAGTGCACACAGAATCGAAATAGGTCTGTAGTCGTTACATGACATCGGGGATTTCCTTTTGGGAAGCGGCACAATGATTGAATTTTTCCATGATGATGGAAACACCCCGTGTGAGAGCGAGAAATGAAACAGGTGCTCTATGATGGGCATGAGAACAGGTAGACTTTTCCGAACCACATCGATTGAAATGCCGTCTATGCCAATTGCGTTCGACTTGGAGTGAAAGATGGCTTTGAGGACCTTTTCCGTTACGATGTTGCAGAAGTGAAACTGACTATCATCGAATGGTTCCTTAGATGCTTGACTGAGGGTGTCTGGAGACACTAGGCGACCATAGCCGACCTGTGTAGAATCAGACGCCGCAAAGTGTTTGTTTAGTTCTGAGATGGATAGATGCAAGCTATGCGAAGAAGATTTCGATTTGACTAGTCCTAGCCTCCTAAGCTTTGCCCACACTTCCGAGGGAGACTTAGCGGTGCCAAAGGTAGAGGTGTAAAATTCATTTCTAGCACTATCGATTTTAGCTCTGACCAGGTTCCGAAGACGTTTGAACCTGTTGTGCAGTGTCAGGCATCTTTTTCTCCTCCATGCTCTACGTGACTGGTTACGCTCGCTCATGAGAGCCCTAATTTCTAACGTCAGCCATGGCGCAGGGGCCCTATTAGGCTTGGTCGTGGCCCTGACTTGGGGTGCATGCCTATCCAGACAGCCAGCCATGGTGGTGTTCACGTACTCAACTTTCGAGTCAATGTCATCACTATTGAAGAATGGTGTCCAATCAGCGCTACCCAAATCACTCAGAAAGTTGTCAATTGAGAAATTTTTGAAATCTCTATAGGAGATTTCTCTCGACTCTGTCTCTACTCCGACGTCGAGTACCACGTAGATGAGGTCGTGCGCGGATAGAAATGATACGTCTAATTGCCCAGATGCCACTAGTTCGTCGGGACCGTCGACAATACAATGGTCAATCCACGTCGCACTATTTTTGAGATTGTGTGTCGGCTCGTACGGCACGAGATGAAGATTAGAACTGTTAACGAAATTCCATAGCCGATCGCCCATTTTGTCACAATCGTACGCTTGCGGTCTGAGGTCGAGGTTGAGATCGCCAATGACAACGTGTTTGGAGTAATGCACGAAGAATTGCAAAAAGGAGTTCTCGAAGTCGATCAGATAAGCCGTGTCCGGGGGCCGATACACTACGCTCAGCATTAGCTTCTCTGCCCGAGACACAGCTATCTCCGCGATGATGAATTCTGGCTTACGACAGTATTCTCCCCCTGAATCCAGAAGTATTTGTGTCCGAAGATTGCACTTGACATAGAAGCCTACGCCACCCCCTTTTTGCCCTATTCTGTCACATCTGTATAGATTGTACCCGACCATGTCCATGAAGACATCTGTAATATCTGGAGTAAGCCAGGTCTCGGACATGCAGATTATGTGATA
This sequence comes from Tenthredo distinguenda, assembly GCA_947538915.1. Lineage (NCBI taxonomy): Eukaryota > Metazoa > Arthropoda > Insecta > Hymenoptera > Tenthredinidae > Tenthredo > Tenthredo distinguenda. The sequence continues at coordinate 5,808,783 of OX384538.1, forward strand.
ATCAGACCCGGTAAAGAATTGTTTGAATTCAACGAAGTGGTTGGCCGCTAAAAGGTTTTGACAGTTTACATGACAGATTTTAAGATGTTGGACATTCGCAACAGATGCTGCATTACTAGCCATAGTGTGTTCTACTAATTTTGTCCTTCAATTTATTAATTAATAGTGGGCATTTTTTGCCGTCGAGAGCAGAGTGCTTATCATCTCCAAGCTTTGCTCCGTGACAGTTATGGCATTTAGTGTGCCCGTTGCCGGTGTTTTTGATGGGACAGGTTTTCATTTCGTGCTCCCCAGCACAATGACCACAGCGAGCCTGTGCCTTACAATCTTTAGCAAGATGCCCAAAAGCTAGGCATTTAAAACATTGAAGTACCTTGACGTGATCATCAAATCTGCATGCCGAGTGGCCTATGTAAATTCGATTCTCATTCTTGAGAGAAGCCCACGTGCCGTGAGAAACCTCCACTACGCAGCTTGTGTAGGCCCTGTTTCCTTTGGGAGGACAGATGTAAACGACTCTGAGAGCCTCATCGGTTTTGCCTTCTAAGTTTAGCGCGATAAAATCTGACCTGATATCGTCCTTGCTGAAAGTAGCTGGAATGCCATGGAGAACTAGCCTAGGATTGAACTTGGCATCCTCTTTTACCTCTAAACCGGCCTCGGCAAGTGCCGGGAGGGCCTTCACCTTATCCAGGTCTACCGACCTTGCCTCTATCCTGACGCTACATTTGCTTGCACTTCTAATATTTTCGATCTTTAGCCGCATTTGTGATGCCCTCAGAGCTCCAATTGCTGCATCCCTAGCCTTTTCGTAATTTGGATATTTGTCCACCGAACTGCTCTTTGGGGCTAAGACAAACGTCTGAGTGTTTTGTACTTTGACGGTAGGCCCTTTCGGCACTTGGATTTTAGGACCAGACGATTTGGCGACCTCTGCAAAGGACCTGGCTTCTGCCGTTCTGCCAGCACCCGCCTCAGGTAAATGACCTCTTACGATGGCTCCGAGATCAGGAATATTCTTCTCAATTATTGCCGGTACGCTTCTGCTGATGGCCGAATTTACGGAATCTACACATGATCTGGTGATAGCCTCGCATGTTTTAAGGACGGCTCGCTTACACTCATCGGCTGTCGTTGACGCCGCGGCAAGTTTGGCATAGGCCGAAGATACCATACTAAACGCTGTTTGGTAGTCTATTGCTACCTGATTGAGAGCCTGCTTCTCGTCTGACGCTAATTTTGAAGATTTAATTAGCCGTGCGAGTGTACCGTCATGTACACTCAATTGTGCACGCATCTCCCTAAGCCTATTATATGAAATTGGTTGTTCGCCATCAGATTTAAGAGGACTGGCAAAACGTGGATCTTCGGGATCAGGCTCCGATCCTAGCCTAACGCGATGAGGTGAATCTCTAGATGCAGAGGAACCGGCGCTGCTGCTAGCGTTTGAACGCATCGCCCGCGTGTCCGGCATCTTAATAAGAGTTTATCGGCCCCGAGGGGCACTAGAGCGCTAATACCACCTGTCAGATGATGACAATAACTCATCAACGCGTCGATACAATAGGATACTTATCGATCGGTCGATCGATAGTAGGGGGGAGAACGGCAGATGACGCTAGCAGGCGTCAAACTGCAATGATAATAACGTTCGATGGTCGCTGTCGAGTCACTGTGTTTTGAGGTTAGACACGAAAGCGAAAAGGAAAAACTAGAATATTAGAAAAATTAGGGCAGGAAGGCACCTACCTTCATATCTGCGAAGAGCTGCAGCTTAGTGGATGCTAATCTGATAGTCCGCCGAAGGTTTTCTATTCTCTAGCACCGGAAAACACACGAAAGAGGTCCCACTCTCCGAAGACACCTCTTCCCCCACAGAGAGAGAGAGAGAGAGAGGTACGAAACGTATATTGCTATTCAATGGTCGTTAGATAATAGGTCGACAAGGGTACTTATCCCAAAATAGCGGCGATGTTCACGCTATTGAACAGTAGGTCTGGGATAATTCTGGATTGCAGTTTTCCAAAACGTACGCCGTACAGACTCATGGAAGAAACGTGGTATTCAGCTTTGATGATCTCAGCCTACAGATTCGTGAGATGGTGAGGATATTTTACGATGTTGCCAATGCGATCCTCTAACGCACATGGCTACGACATGTTGGAATCCACGTATAAAGGTGTCGGATACTGACGGACACCCTCTTCTGACGATTTGGTATTTGCGTCGAGTGCAATGCTTAGCAAGAGTGAATAATCTTATAAGATTGGCGAATTTAAAAGATGAACAATAACTTCATTACTATGATGGTTAATCTCTTTGATATTGAGAATGTGAAACGATACAGTGAAACTACGAGAGTTTAAAAATATGTACAACTGATAGGTAAGGCGTCTTCTCGTAGAGTGATCTAGACACCACATTACGGAAGTTACGTGATCTCATTTTGACTAGCTGTCCCACTTTCATGACTTATATGACCTACTTAGTGAGTCGGTAAAGAAGTCTTCACTTAGGAACGACGTTTAGATAAGTATGATAATAGCTAAACAGGTGGCGTAATCAGTACCTGTCACAACTCACGTGCTCTCTGGCGGGAATTACGGGCTCTTGGTGTCGCCTCAGTCTCCGCTAACGGGTGTGGCGACTTTTCAGTAAACGAGCTCAATCGTCACTTTGCATCTGTCTCGGTGAGGCCCTCCTCGGTTGCAGAAGTTGCAGAGTTCTTTGCAACTCTTCCGCCCGTAGGTTATAGTGACCATCTGTTTCACTTTAAAGACATTTCGCCTAGTGATTTTCTTTCGGCGATCGAGCACTTCAGATCCCAAGCTCGAGGAGTGGCTGATCTTTCCCTGCGCAACATCAAGGCTGCCCTACCGGTAATCTTCCAGTACTTGCTTGCGCTGTTCAACCACTCGCTCAGTACCGCTGTGTTTTCCACCATCTGGAAGCAAGCTCGGGTCATACCGCTGGGCAAAGTTAAGATGCCGTCCTCACTGGATCAGGTTCGTCCTATCTCGAAACTCTGTCTCTTGTCGAAAGTACTTGAGCGCGTCGTGCTGGTGCAGATTAACAACTTTCTCGAGAGAGCTAACCTCTTAAACTCTCGTCAATCCGGCTTCCGGTGTGGTTTCAGTATGCAATCTGCTCTCCTTAAGCTGACGGAGGATGTTCGTAGTGGGATTGATAAGCGGATGCTAACTATTCTGGTTCTGTTGGATTTTACTAAAGCCTTCGACTCACTGCCCCATGCGATCCTACTCGCCAAGCTTGCGAAATTAGGCTTCTCTGCTCATGTCCTAACTTGGATTGCCTCCTATCTCCGAGGTCGCACACAGGCTGTAGACAATGGTGGGTGCCTGTCATCTTGGGTCTCCCTCGAGTCGGGGGTGCCGCAGGGTTCGGTTTTGGGCCCTTTGCTGTTCGCGCTGTTTATTAACGACATCGCGGAAATCTTCAGGCACGTGGAGCACTTGATCTATGCTGACGACCTTCAGATCTACCTACACTGCAGTTAACAAGAGCTGTCCGACTCCATTGCTCGAGTTAACGCGGATGTTGTAGCTGTTCTGGGGTGGTCCAGCAAGTCGTTGTTGAAGCTCAACCCGCCCAAAACCCAAGTGATCGTCGTCGGAAGTGGGTCGTCCATCTCCAGGCTCACACTGGCCGACATTTCCCCGGTAGTACTCGGTGGCATCCGTCTGCCATTCTCAAATGAGGTGCGGGATCTTGGCGTGATACTTGACTCGAGGCTCGATTGGACAGCGCACGTCAGCCTCATCTCTATGCGTGTTCACGGCACTCTTCGGCAGCTGCTGTCAGAGTCACTTCGAAGGCAGTTGGTCGTTACCCTAATCTTTCCGATCCTAGATTATTGCTGCGTCGTATACAATGATCTCTCCGGGATGCTGAACTTGGAGCTCCAGCGCCTGCACAATTTCTGTGTCCAGTTTGTTTGTGGTGTCGCCCGGGACGAACATATCACTCCTTTCCGACGCAAACTATGGTGGCTAACTGTTGCCAGCAGGAGACTCTATTTATTTCTCTCGCTCTTTCATACCACGGTTCACTCTAGTCGCCCTGCCTACCTCCGGGAATTGTTCGTTGTTCGCTCTGCAGTAGGACCTGGTCCTCTTCGGCGGATCCATGGGGACTTTGTTACTCCGACCCCGCGCACGGAGCAGCTCAGAAACTCCTTCGCTCTGTCGGCGGTTCGTCACTGGGATTCTCTCCCTGCTAGCGTTAAGGCCTTCAAGACCCTCGCCGGATTTCAAACGGCCTTGCACCGGTATCTCTTCGACTTGGAGGGTAGGAGCTAGTCTCTTTGCTTGCACTGCGGTTCTTTCCCTATCTCACACTACTCGCACTACTTTCTCTATAGCACTACTTTCTGCCTCTCTAGCCCCACTTTCTAGCTCGATTTTAATCTATTTCTGACTATCTCTTTCTAACTCTAGCCTATAAGTACTCTTTTGTCATTCTCTCTTGCTATTTGTCACAGAGCAATTTTTTTTGTAATGTTTTGTGATATGTTTTGTCCAATATTGCCATAGACATAATAATAAATACCTATCTATCTATCTATCTATCCGCATCAGTTTTCGTCTTTATTGGCACTACCCAAGCGAATTTCGAGAACACGTCAATGACGGTGAGCATGAATTTGTAGCCGCCGTTGCACGTTGCGTAGGCCGACACGTCAACGAGATCGGCCTGCCACGTTTCGTCCAGTCCGCGCACGTCGACGCGACGACGAGGATAATTTATACGAGCGGGTCTCTGAAGTTCTTCCGCCACCACCGCCTTTTTGTCCATGTTCCCGTGCGTTTAATCTGGCGTCGATTCGCTCGATCACTCGGGAATTACGAAGCACTAGTTCGCGTGTCCACCTGTGATATCCGTTCTGATTCGTTTCAACGCCTCGTCCACGTTCGATTCAAGGCTCCGAATCATGGAGTGTTGTCTTCGACGGCTTGATCCAGTGCTCTCAGTCGGGCTTTCAGGCGAGAAATGAGCTCAGAGTTGGTAGCTATGAGATCTTGAACCGCTTTGCTGTCGACGCTTTGCTTCTTCAGGTTATCTCGAAACTCTGCTTCCGGAGCGCGAATCATCAAGTCGTTGTTCTCGGTACTGTTCTGCAACGACGACGTGACTCGATACACCGTATGAACTTCCTGCTGTACGATACTCCGCATAATTTTCACGGATACGGCGTCGCTCGACTCTCGAGGATCGGCCACGTGGCACAGTCTCTTGTTGTCCATATCGTACTGACCGTCGGTGGTGAGCTTGCACTATTCGCCGGTCGGTCCGCGACTACCGCTCTTCATCGCGCTCCTTGCAATCTGTCGTCCGAACACGTCCACGCTCATCTTTTGCACAGGCTTTTCAACGGTCGACGTGCAAATGACGCCAACTAGTCGCACAACTCGATTAATAAATGGTTCTAGCCTCACGCAGTTCCTCGACGATGGAAATGATTTCGTTGAAGTGGCTCGGATTCCCAACGGCTTGCGACGACAGGAGCTTGCGCTTTCTCAGCGAGAAGTCTGTACGCTCGCATTTTGTCGGCGGTGGCGACGGTAAGACGTCCTTATACTTGCGTTTTCTTAGTGAGAAGTCTCTACGCTCGCGCTTTGTCGGCGGTGGTAAGACGCTTACCAGCGATGGTGGTAGCGAGGTGTCCGTACGCTTGCGATTCCTCGGTAATGGTAAGAGATTCAGACGTCTCGATTCTATCGGCGGTGGCAAGATGTCCGTACGTTTACGTTACATTGGCGGTGGTGGCGATGGTACGATATCGGTACGTCTACGTTCCGTCGGCGCTTTCCTCATTTTCCTCCGTTCATCATCCGCTGTTGGAAACGTTACAGTTTTCATTTTTTTGGGGCGGCTGCTGGATTTCATCCTCAGAGATGTCCGTCCGTTTATCGGGTGGTGGCGATGCATGATCTCACCGATGTCCTAACTCTTCTTCCCCTTCATCCGCTGTTACAAACGTTTCAGTCTCCGTATCCTGCTCGGCTTCATCTTCAATCGGTTTTATCTCCCTCTGGACCGGATTGAAACCTTTCACCAATTGTTCGAGCGGATCAACTATCGGCTTGATAACATCGCTCATCGTCCGTTCGACAGCCTTCCTGGCTGACCTTAGCATTCGTGTTTTTGACGAATCGAGTCGCTCGCTCCCGCGATACGACGCAAAACTTTATTTTGTTCGCGAATACTTGTACCCTGAATGTTTATGCAGCTGTGTCTGGAACGCGACTGTCTCACCGTTATGCGAACATGATACTTTATCACTTGTTCATGCTCACAACAGTCGAATCCTTTCCTGTATCATCCTTGGTTCATCTTGCTTTTCTTGTCGATAACCACGAAAGCGTATCTTGTCGTCGTTCAAACACGCGGAACACAAATCTCTAAAATGCACGTACGTCATATCCGCGTTAACGTGATCGTCGTAAACGTGCCTCAGATTCATCCCATCCTGGCGAAAGAGTGCCAGCAGATTAGCGTTGTCGCGCACCAAATGTTTCGGGATACGAGCGTACGTCTGACAGATAGGAACAGTCGACGTCTCTGTGTCGCCCCATGCAGAAGAAGGCTCTCACATTGTCCTGTTTTTCGCACGCTATATCGTGGAAAATCATGATCGAGTTGGGTCGCAAATTCAGAGGTTTGACTACCTCCTCGTGCTCGTTGAAGAGGAAATAACGGACACCTTCGATGGGCTCCAGTATTTTCGTCAAAAACTGGTACTTGGGCTGACTCAGTGATTTCGAGTAGACGTCGACGTTTTCGAATCTGAGGCCGTTGGGGTGGGTTATGAGAGCTAGAAGCGTGTTGGTCTTGCCGTAATTGGACGGACCGCAGAAGACCGCTCGCATGCTGTTCGGTAGTAATTTTCCGTGTCGTTTCGCTCGCGTCTTCGCCATTCGTTGAGCGATTTCGTTAAAGTTCGTCATCGCCAACTCGGTCGTTTGTTTCTCGAACTCCATCTCGACGACGACTAACAGGTAAGATATATACACCGGCATTTTATAGAGTCGGAGTCAGTTATGATGTGACGATGATTGTGCACAGATGCGCGAACCAACGACGACGATGTGGCCACCGAAGCGGCAAAGGGCTGATCAGCAGCATAATCAACAAACTTGCGGTTGAATTACACATACCCGGCTACCAGTACGCGGACCTGGCACAAAATCAACAAAGAGGTTAGCTCGCGGTGATCCCGGCATCAATCCCCTCGACGCCGCGTGCAGAGAGCACGACATCGCGTACTTGAAGAATCGGGAGAACGTCGCCGCGACAAACCAGGCCGACAGGATGCTAGCCGACCGAACCTGGCGACTGGTCTTCGCCAAAGACGCGAGCATTGGTGAGAAAGCTGCAGCCTGGGGGATAGCCAACACCATGAAAGCCAAGGCTAAGCTCGGAATATGTATAAGTAAGAAGAAGAAGAATAAAAACGCTCCCGTGACGACGTCCTTGAAACAAATCGTCAAGTCGGCAAAAGAGTCGATGCGTCCGGGCGCGGATTTCGTCAAGTCCGCGCTCAAGGGTGCGCGCGAAGCTTCCAGGAAAGCTGATGGGAAGAGAAAGGTGCGATCACCGCGCGTCTTGCCCGTACCCTCGAAAGTGGGGGACTTTTTACCCTTCCTGATACCGATTTTCGCCGGTCTGAATGCCAACCAGATCGACCGGAACAAGAACGTCTGGCTCACGAGTCTTATTAAGAGCTACGTATCTCTGAGCCCTAGTCAAAAACATGTCTCGGATAACGCTGGTTGGTTGAACCAGGATGACGATAAATCAACCAATGCGGACGAATACTTCGACGTGTCCGTACCCCTGAGCTTGCTACTGGGATTTGCTGAGGATTACCGTAAAATCATCGTCAATGCCAAGCACGAATTGAACCTCACGAGAGCTAATACTGATACGAACGTCGTGGTGCAAACCGTTGCGGAGAATGTTAAAATTTCACTCAGAAAAATCGAGTGGATGATACCCTACATCAAAGTCTTCGTCAAACAGAAGATCCAACTACTCAATTACATCATCAGAGATCCACCTATCTCTGTGAGTTTCCGTACCTGGGAAATGTACGAGTACCCCTTGCTACCGACGACCACGAAATACGTCTGGGCTGTCAAGACGTCGACGCAGCTCGAGAATCCGCGGTACATCATTCTGGGATTTCGAACCGCTAGAAACAACACCGGGACGCCAGCCACTTCGAATACTGCAGCCTCAGAGACGTCAAGTTGTTCCTGAATTCGCAGAGCTCTACGCGAATTTGAATCTCGACGTCGGTGGTGATCAGTACGCCGTACTCTACGAGCTTCCAGGCCTCCTACTACGGCAAAGAACCCGAACCTCTGCTGACGAGAACGCGATTTCGCAACGCGCCCCACTCGTTGTCATCGACTGCTCTAAGCAGAACGAGTCCCTCAAATCCGGACTTGTGAATATCCGTATCGAGTTTGAATCGGAAACTCAGTTTCCCCCACAGACTTCAGCCCACTGTCTGATTCTACACGACCGTATAGTATTTGACCGTAATTATAAATTGAAGTACAATCCGCTCAGCGGCGGAGTCCGCAAATTGATGTAAAACTAAACTGTACTAACAAGGAGAGGTCGCCTACTCGTCATCACTGATTTCGTCCGGATTTACAGTATATGTAGGGCTTGATTAGGAATGAAAGTGACGCAAGTGGGAGCGCTAGATAGCCAAGCGATTAGAAAATAAATTTTTTGTCGCGGACCGGTCAATACATAAGTCTTTTAAAATGATTCTCAAGCAGTGGTTGGCGCAGCGGTAAGATCCCGGATTCGCAGTACGAAGATTGCTAGTTCGAATCCCCATGCGAGAAATTTTTTTTTTTCTTCAGCTTCTTTTTGATTTTTACGATACTTACGTTACAAATGAACTGAAATAATGCATAATTTCCTGTTAAGTTATTCGCAATCCCAAATTTTCCATGATTGTGCATCCGTAATATAATACATTATGTATTATTTCGGTTCATTTGTGGCATACATGTCGTAAAAATGAAAAAGAAGTCAAAGAAAAAAAAGAACTTCCCCGCATGAGGACTCGAGCCCGCGATCCTCGTACTACAAATTCGGGCTCTTGCCGCTACGGCAACCATTGCTCGAAATTCAGATTAACATAAAAGACTTATGTATTGACCGGTCCACGACAGGAATTTTATTTTCTAAATTTTTGGCCATCTAGCGATTCCACTTGCGTCACTTTCATTCCTAGTCAAGCCCTACGTATGCTGTAAATCTGGACGAAATCGGTGATGACGTGTAGGCGACCTCTCCTTGTCAGTGTAGGCAGGTGCGCTAACCACTACGCTAGCGCTTTAGAATAGAATAGAATAGAATAGAATAAACTTTATTGTCCTAAAACGATACATACATGAGTATGAGCATAGTGATATAACTGATAGATACCGGTCCTGAAGCCTCCAACTACATACAAAATTACTAGTTTTCAATCCTTATAAATACGTTTAGCATAATGTGATGTAACCGTCAATCCGCCTTCGCAAGGATCGCTGCGGATTTGACCCTGAGTTCTGTAAGTTACGGATGCTCAAGAGTTTGACCAAAGTCATTTGTGATAAGTAAGGTTGAAGGTTCGGTGAGATTTTCATTTGATTATTCATTCACTGGTTTTAGAATCACGTGTTTATCCGTACGATGTTTCAAAGTGTTAATTATATATTAGGGTAATGAATAATTAACATACAGCAGTACACTTGCGTAAACAATTAGAGTAATTTATTATATCTTTGACAAATTAGTAGGTAGATGAGAGCCGTTTCAACTTCGGCAGTTCTGTTTCGACTGACCGACTCAGCCCCCCTCCATGGTCTGTTGCCTTGTCGGGGCGGAGGGGCTTGTGTGCTTTGTTGAACCCAGAGGCTGTGCCGGCGGGAGCTTGTCTCCTGTCAGGTCCAACCAAGCCGGAGTGGCTCTGGGGGAGAAGCCAGACTAAATTCAGACCACGTCCCAAGCTACGGTGTCAGACTACGTGCTTATGGCTGCATGGCCGCAGGGACGTAAAATAGTGCGGTCTCGAACGTTCCCTCGGGGTACCAGCCGACCCCCCGATGTACTCAGGCTTACCCATGTATGGCGGCTCTGCATGGGTGGACTTTCTTTCCGACCAGCATCGTGGGAACAAGATGGAAAAAATGAAAAATAAACCTAACAAAACCAACCAGAAGAAGACTGCTAGCACTCCTGGTGCTAGTAGGGCGACTCCAATGGAGACGTCGGAGTTGGAGCCCCCATCGGTCTCCGGAAGCGCGGGTGGTACGTCAATGATACCCATCCGTCCGGGTGCGACCGCTGTTGGGGCTGCGAACAAGAAAAGAAAAACCACAAACTCGCCTAGTATTTCTGATCTGAGCGTAGCAAGCGCTGAAAATGCTGAAAATGCCGACCCTGGTACACTCGGGCGGCTACGAGAAAAGAGAGCAAATATTGAAGCAGTTCTGTTTGCCGAGGGGAACAAGGTGCCCAGGCACGTGGCTGAACTTATTCTCGAGAAATGGAGAGATATGGAAAACCTGATTCAGGATGAATACATTGAGCACGAAAAGCTGAAAGTGGCTCACCGAAGCTGTGTTGCTACCCCGGCGTCTGTGACATACGCGCGGGCTGTGGGTGGTGCCTTTGCTGGTTCTGAGCAGTACCCTGAAACTAAAAGTATTAGTCACCAGAGGAAAAATGAGGTACTCCTCATCAAACCGATTGCTGAGAATGAGAAAAGAGGTAATGAGGAGATCAAAAAAGACGTCACTGCGCATCTGAGACTGATAAAAAACAAGCTGAAAGTCGTTAGTGTCAGACAGATGCGAAACCAGGGCTTGGTTATGGAGCTCGATGGCTCTGATGACGTTCGGGCTGTAGAAAAAGCTGGATTGGGTAAAATAGGCCTGAAGGCCGAAAGACCTAAGAAACTGTGTCCGTCCATTGTCATGTACGACGTAGAAAAAGACTATGACAAGGAAAATCTCTTGGACGACCTGCTGGTAAAGAACTTTGACCAATTTTAGGAGGAGGACCGCGAGACTCTTAGGGAGCAGATCGTCTTCCGAACCTGTTTCAAGGGCCGAAACGACAAGGTGAATTGGGTCCTGCAGATGCCGGGCAAATACGTAAAGGAATTGCTCAAACAAAAGCGTGCCTTCATGCATTGGAGAACATACAAAGTTAAAGAATATGTAAATATCGTGCGATGCTTCGCGTGTAACGCGTTCGGACATATCGCAAAAGTATGCACAGTCAAGGATCCGCTTTGTGGTTACTGTGGAGACGAGGGACATGTGAGGCGGGACTGCCAATCAAACGAAGAGAGATGTTCCAACTGCGTACGGGGAAAGCGAAAAGATGTTCACCACTCGGTGATGAGTAAAGAATGTCCAGAATATATTAGGCAGGCCCAAATCTACAATAATAGGCTACAATGGGAATGAAAATTGCACAGATAAACGCGCAAAGAGCATTCGCTGCGACGGCTGATTTAGAAATATTATTTAATGAAACGCACCTTGACGTGCTGCTGATTCAGGAACCCTATACCCGGGGAGGCAAGGTGACCGGATTCACCGGTTCTGGCATGGGAGTTGTCCAGCCGGGGGTTGCAACCCCCTGGGTGGCGGCGGTTGTCCGTAAGGATGCTGTTGAGATTTTTCAAAACACGTACGATGAAACAGAGCACATAATGTGTTTGCAAATTAAGACGCGGACAGAAATTATATATATAATTAATGTGTACTGTCAATTTTCTCTCAATATTGAGCCCATACTACAAAAAGTTGAAAACATTATAACAAAGTTAGGTAATGAAAGAATATTACTTACCATGGATGCAAATGCCAGGTCGCGGTGCTGGCACTCTGATGACACTGATGAGCGTGGAGAGATACTTGAAGAGTTCATACTGACGAACAACTTATATGTCGTTAATGAGCCGCAAGGCATCTGCACTTTTGAGACAGCGAATGCGGAGAGCAACATTGATGTTACTCTTTGTACAGCCAACTTGCTGCGAAAGTTAACCAACTGGGAGGTCAAAAACGGCATAACGAGTGATCATAATTTAATCACGATGGAGGTTGGCACGGCTGGACCTGTTGGGCCTGCTGAAGCAAGCTACAAAAAGAACGGATACAGTATCAAAAAGGCTGACTGGAAAGTATTCAAGAAGCTGAGCAATGAAAAATATAATGAAGAGATTATAGAAAACATCGGCAAGACAGACCCAAATACGGCTGTTGCTCTATTTAACAGCGTTGCTGCTGAAATATGTCGAAATTCAATACCTGCTCGAAATATACGCCCTCGCGCTGTCCCCTGGTGGAACGATGACCTGAAAAAGAAAAGAAAACTAATGAAGACTGCAAATAAACAGCTAAGAAGAGCAAGACGCATGCGGCTAGACTCCCTCGAAAACGACAAGGCAAGATACAAAGAATCAAGAGACTGCTACGTCATGGCTATAAGGAAAGCAAAAAATGAATCATGGCAGGAATTTGTCAGGACAGAAACAAACAAGGATCCGTGGAGCTTACCATACAAAATTGCTAAAAATAAACTAAAAAATTTGCCTCATATGTGCTCGCTCATTTGTCCAAATGGACGAGTTACAGAAAACTGGTAAAACTCGGTAAACGAACTATTAAAAAAGTGTGTCCCGGCTGATGACGGACCTGAAACTGAAAAACACAAAATGGAGTGTGTTGCCCTCGAGCGCTACGCTTGCTCCAATATGGAGCCGGACATTAGCGTGGGGGAGATAGATGATGCAATAAATAAGCTCAAGACTTGTACGGCTCCTGGCCTGGACGGATTTAAGTCTGAAATAATAATTAAACTATGGAAAGGTAGCCCGAACGCTCAAAGTGCTATCTGCTGTTTGCTGAACAACTGCTGGAGGAATAAAACATTCCCGTCAGAATGGAAATTGGCCAGCCTCATCATAGTAATCAAAGATACAACACGAGACAAATCGAAACTCAACACGTACAGACCGATATCACTAATACAGACAATGGCGAAGGTGTTTGAAAGAATCATGGTAGAGCGCATTCAGATGTGCTACAAGAACAACAACCTTGAATCAAATAACCAGTACGGATTTAAAAGCAAAAACTCTACCGAGGATGCAATACTGCATCTGACTAAATCTGTTGAAAATTCAAATAAAAAACACGTCGCAGCACTCTTTCTCGACATAGAAGGCGCTTTTGATAATCTCTGGTGGACGGCCATACTTACCAGACTAACAGAGGCTGGCTGTAGTAGTCAGCTTGTTGCGCTAATGAGAAGCTACCTCTCGGAGAGAAGGGTGATTGGGAGCTCCAAATTTGACGAGACATCACGCAGCGTCGAGAGGGGATGTCCACAGGGATCTGTGGTCGGCCCTGCGGCATGGTCGTGGTGTGTGGACAGACTTCTGAAGAAAATAGAGGGCGAAATGGACAAAGAGGACTTTGAGGCAATTGCCTACGCGGATGACCTGGTTTACATAATCAAGGCAGACACACGTCTGAAGCTAGAGCGACTAGGTGCAATTGGGATTAGGTATCTGACAGAATGGTGCTCTGATCATAAACTAAAGATAGCCCATTCAAAATCAATGGCTATGATGTTTACGAACAAGCTATCGGAAAGAAGAAACCCGACTATAAAGATAGGACAGAGCACCATAAAATTTGTCAATGAGTGCAAATACCTGGGAGTCATAATAGACTCAAGACTTACGTTCATCCCGCATGCACGTAACTTACGTAACAAAATAGCCGCGTACACTCTACAGATAAACCGAATCGCCCAAAAAGACTGGGGCATGAACATGTACGCAAGACAACTGATCTATAAATCGATTGCGATCCCGATAATAACATACTGTGCGGCTGTTTGGTACCACAAGGCGTCCACTGTGCCTGTTAAGAAACAACTCATGGCGATGCAGCGCGTGCTCCTGATACAATGTACAAAAGCTTGTAGAACGACGTCGACTGCTGCGATGCAGGTGGTAAATGGTTCATTGCCCATGGACCTAGAGGTAATCATGAGAGGACTTTACAGTAAGATCAGAAAAAACACAAGCGTTACATGGAAGAATTACGTATACGAACGAACAGACGTAGAAGACGACCTAAGACTTGTGACGAACAAAGAGAGAATACGGCTGGAAATCAAGTCGGAATGGCAACAAAGGTGGACTGAAGACATACACGGACGAGACGCATACAAATTCATCCGAGAGGCTGACTTTGCACAGAAAAATCAATGGTTTAAACCAAACCGTGTGTGTACCTACTTTATTACTGGATATGGCCCGATAAACAGCTCACTGTACAGAAGGAGGGCGTCGGACACCCCCTACTGCCCGGCGTGCGAGGGCGTCGAAGAAACAGTTGAGCACATGCTGCTTGAGTGCCCACTATACAGGCAGATCAGAGAAGACGTGCTGCGCGAAGACGGAAACGTGGCTCAGCTGTACACACTAATAGAAACAAAAGAAAAGTTCAAGTCACTGATGACTTTGACGAACGCCATAGAAAAGGCAAGAAGAGCACACGTTAGGTCAGTGCAGTAATAATTAACATATGAAATGACAACGAACCCTGAATATCCTCGGGCCTAAAGTGTGAATAGCTTGCTGAAACAGGAATACAAAAGAAACAAACTTACCTTGGCAGATAGATAGATAGTTAAGCAGGATCCGCCTCCACGTGGCTAGGGACGGGCAACGTAGTTCATCAAATCGTCTACGGCTAAGAGACCCTGCGAATAAAATAAAATAATGGACAAATAAACAAATAAATAAATAAATAAATAAAAATGAAAAATAAGAATAAAACTAAAATTAGAATTAAAACCAAAATTAAAACTAAATCTAAATCTAAATCTATAACTTAACTGCAATAACAGACGAAATGTTCACTAGTCTATAAATGAAGCATACGTAATTAGCTAAAAGTACTTACCCAAAACATAACCTAATTAAATTGATAAACAAAAACATATTGATATAGGTGGTAATGAGCAAAGCTTGCAAGCCACATAAAATAAGAGAATAAATAATAATAATGACCGACTCAGCCAGAGAGCATGTACAGGAGTATAAGTATAAACGAAAAGAATAGACATAAATGTATACATAAACACATCATGTACACGCCAATACTGATTACTTCGTTACAGCCTGTAGCTAACCTACTTTGATACGCAAATATATACATACATAGCGTCAACAGTAGCATTAACGAGAAATAGATAAACTTTTTTATTTTTATAGACAATATATGTAAATAAAAAAAAAGTGAAAAGCGGCATCTTTCCCACGCCCTATGGAAGAGTTGCCTCACAGTTTCAAACGCGTTTTTCGAGCATCCAGTTTTCCACAATTATTGCACAACTGCCCGTGTAGCGTGCAATTTTCGTGCAGCCATTTATTGCACTTTTTGCATTTAATCCAGTCGTCGTTTTTTTTGTTTTCTAATAATTTTCCCAACATTCGACACATAAATCTTCTTTTGCTTCTTCTAGATCTGATTTCGATTTGCGTTTACTGGAGTTCTTAGTTCTACAAACTTTCTTCTTCGGAATTTGGTCGTCAGGCTCGGAGGAACTCTCATTATCTGTGGTTTGAACGCTTTTTCGTTTCGGCTCTAGATTTTTCTTCTTCATCGCCTTGAGTGTTTACAAATTAGCTCTACTTTGGAGAGTTTTTTTTTTTTAGAATTATGTTTTCTGTAGTAGTTGAAATTGAGGCTGATTGTTTTTTTCTTGTGTTGGGCATTGTGAGGTGTGGAACAGGGTAAGATTCATGTAAGATCTTGGAAGGACTAGGTTTTGAATTTTCAATTCCCTCTGATGAACAAAGTGCCTCAAGATTCTCAGACGCTAAAGCAGAAGGAGATGGATCATTGCCTGCGGTTAATGGTGAAGTAGATGCCGTAGGATTTACATCCTCATCAGGGGATGATTTTGGTGGAGTATTTGCTTTCGGACTTTCCGCAGTCCTCACTTTGGGAACTGCCACAGCTTTCACTTTGAGAACTGTGGCAGTATTTTCTGTAGGAGATGCCGCAGTCTATTCTTTTGGAGATGTTGGAGTCGTGGCTGGAACCTCGTCGAAGGCAGTAGATGCACCATGTGAAGGTACAGCTGAATCAGACATTGAAAAAAATGATCCGGTATTTTGCTGGCATTAAAAGGAAATATTCCAGTGCTTGTAAATCCAGCAACGCCATTTCCAACCGATGCTGCTTTTAACCAAGCTTCTCCGATGAGATGACCAGCTTGATATCTTATCAGATTTCGGTTGCTGTGACTTCGAATTCATCGATGTGCTGCCTGATTGAAATAGGTTTTCAAAGGACCGAAGAAACTTTTATCCAAGGGTTGAAGAGCCTGTGTAGTGTGACTTGGCAGGCACAAAAGGATTATATCATTTTTGTCTGCAACTTCCAGCATGTCAATAGCATTACTGTGTGAAGTGTGGCCATCTAAAATCAAAAGTACCTTGCCAGTAGGTTTCCGTGGGATAAAATATTCTTTCAACTACCGAAGGAAGTGTGGCCATCTAAAATCAAAAGTACCTTGCCAGAAGGTTGCCGTGGGATAAAATTTTCTTTCAACTACCGAAGGAATAGGTCTGAGTTGATAAAAGATTATTTTTTATTCATGTAAACGTCCGAGCTGTTGTGATCACTTCTTTATTATAGCTTATAATAAAGGATGTAGGGTTCTTGGGTTAATGATTGGAGAGTATATAACTTTACTGAGTTTTATTTAAGACAACGTTTATGTTAGCGAGTTGAAGATGAGAGTGGTCATCGAAAAGGGGCAACCTGGGTTGCCACCCATAGACAGTGATTTTGCTGACTATGGGTGTTTCAGCATAGGCGTATAGTATGCCTCTTTAGCGGCTCAAAGTCATGAGCATACGGGGGACGGTGTCTTATTAAAGCTACTCTCCACTGTAGTTCGGTGAAGCCGACGATTAAGAAGAAAGGAGAAATGGAGAATTATCGGTATCGCGATGTTTTGTCTTCAATAGAAGGCGAAACATCCCGATCTTGTCTAATAATTAATAAACATAATTGATTTTAAATAACCGGTTGATATTAAACAATTGGGTTATAACACCTTCCCCCTTAAGAATGAATATGGAAGCGAAGCAAGAATATTCATCAGTTTATTAATTCTGTACGGATGAGGATTTACAAAGTTTATCCTCAACCGATTATGTGATTATATTTATTCTTAATATTAACGATTAAAATAATAAAAATGTTTATTCTGTGCGATCCCTATCCAACATATATCGTAAGCGGATAGATTCGCTAGGTGTATCCTCGTCGTCAGTTACTTCAGGCATGTGAACTGTTACGGCTGGGGCGCGCGCGCGACGAGGTTTACAGCAATGAACGATTACGTTCTGGACCATTCCTCCAAATCCTGGATTACGGTTATTTGGATTTTCTGTTATTCTATAGCACCATTTGATAAACTTATAAACTAGATATATGCTCAAGGTAGTAGCTGCGAAAATGGCTAAATAGCTCACGCGTGTGGACATGGTTTCTTTAGCTTGTTCTTTTAATATTTTATCTGCTGATTCTTTGATAATTTTCAATTTATGGCTGGCGATGGTTAGGTCATCCAAATTAAAGGTGTTTGTATTAACCGAATCGTCAAACTGGAAATTAGTGATATTTAGAAATAGAGGTATATCCTCACAACAATCGTCAGATCTTAAATCTATCGATGGTACAAAGGTTTTATCAACAGTGTTATTAAATATTCTATTTGGTGTTAACATGGCTGAATTAGAATAACCCTTACAATTTGCGCTTATTTCTATTTTTCCCGTGTTTTTCAGAAGTATGTCTGAAATTTTGTCATGCGTCGAACAGCTAATTGAAAGTGTTTCGGATTTGGGTAAGACGTACAACCATTTATTCTGATTTCTAAGTTGTATCCACACGGGAGCAGTAAGTTTGATGATCCTAACATCACAGGAAACTGGTAATGGTCTGGTGTTTACGAACAGTAAGATCTCGCAACTATCAGTAGCATGTGTCAGATACACTGGTTGTGTTTGCTTACAGATGCGATAGTCATTCTTAATCAGTCTACAGTCCCGTATCATGTCTTCTATTATAATGTAATTTTGTCTTGTATTAGTTATGCCGAAATATTTTATCGTTGGTTGTATAAAGATGGATTCTTTATTTCCTTGTGTGACCGGCATCGGTTTGACTAAGTAGACCTTAAATTCTCTGTCTTGAATTAAAGGGACATGGATCACAAAGACTAATTTCAGCTCAGTTTTGAAAGTTTCCAGAGTCATCCCGTCCATAATGTAATGGATATTTCGGATATTTGGGGTGAGCGCAAACTCGACATCATTGGGCATATTGTTACCTATCGCTAGTAATTCGGCGAGAAGTTGATTGGGCCTCAAGACGGCCGGGTGTATTATATTCTGTTTAGCGAATAATACGGCGTCTATTACGTTGCTAATGTCAATCAAAAAGGTTTCTATCATAACATTAAGTATCATAAAACTTTCATCAATCAATTGATAGGCCCATACTGTGTTAGTTTTATTGAAAAATATATATACGTCCTGAGCAATGTTTTTCAAATTTTGGTTTATTATGCCCTCGTTTTTATTCAACTGATGGATCGTGTCGTTGAAATTTTGAATTGTTGATGATACGATAGTCGCTTGTTCTTTAACTAATTCTAGGGTTTTCCTCTCCCCTTTGGTTAATTTATCTATCTCTGCATTGAACTTTTCTCCATCATCATTATCGATCAATCCAAAAATTTCCTTGAATACGTGTCCTATTCCATTGAACCAACCCCTTTTAAACCTCCTATTATCGGAATCGTTTTCGTCATAGAGTCCAAGTAGGTCTTGTAGGTCAGTTTGTTTGTCTCTTAGCCCATCGATTACACTGTCAAGGGAACCCAAATATTTCCTGCATGTTAACATTCTATTATCAGTTTGACATGATACCTTAATTTTATCTGCTAGGATAGATATTCGTTGCAGTTGTTGAAAGAAATTGTTCAGATCGAGGAATGTTATTATTCGCCAATCCGTAGGGAACAATTTGACGGTTCCAGTCTGTTCGTAATGGAGCCCAGCAGTATTTTCGTATGGCTCATTCTTGTAGTCGTCTGCTCCCCATATAACGGGTCTGCAATTAATTTATTTATACATTCTTTAACCTCTTAGTCCCTTTTCTTCCCCTTACTTATAAAGTCATTCTGTTTGAATCGGCCCTACTAGTTAAGTTGACTTGTGGTATGGTTTCAGTCTGTTTGCATGCACTATTTTACTCTTCCCTTTAATTTTTACCTCATAGTTCAGTTCGTTAATTTGATCAGTAACGGGGTATGGCCCTAGAAATTTTTGATCCAATGGTCCGGTAGTTTCATTGCTCATTAGTACTAAGTCTCCAATTTCGAAATTTTGTGGTCGAGTAATTTGGTCATAGGAGGCCTTGGATTTTTCCTTGGATTTATCTATGTTTTGTTTCGCGAGAGTTTGGCTGTTCATCAGTTTTTCGGAGAGTCTCTGGGCATATTCTTTATACGTTTCGTCCCTAGGTTCGTGAGGCACACTGCAAGGTACCCTAGCTACTTGTCCGAATATAAGTTCATAAGGTGACATTTTGGTAGTGGTGTGAGGTGTTGTGTTGTACGCAAGGATATAAATCGGGAGTGTTTCGTTCCAGTCATCTGTGGTTGACATGCATCTAAGGTAGTCTTTTAACGTCCCGTGGCTGCGCTCTAGTGCCCCGTTGGTTTGTGGGTGATATGCAGTACTATTCAACTTTTTTATTTTTAGTATTTTTGTGACTTGGGTGAACAGGTTACTCATAAAATTTGTTCCTTGGTCCGTAAGGATTGATAGTGGTACTCCGTAGTTGGAGATGAAATTTCGTATGAAAGCTTCTGCGGTATGTTCAGCCGTAGCAGTCCGGAGTGGATAGGCTTGGGAGAACTTTGTTAGGTCGTCTTGTAGCGTCAGTATATAATTATGACCTGATTTTGTAGTTGGTAGGGGCCCAACTATATCTAGGAAAACTTTCTCAAATGGTTTGTTACTGCTGGTCGTAATCTTCATTGGCATTTTTGTCTTTTGTCGGTCGGTTTTATTCTTTTGACAAGTTATACAATTACGAATATAAAGTTTTACATCACTTTTCATTGAGTCCCAGTAGTATCTTTCTTTTAGTCGCGTCATAGTACGATTAACGCCTTGGTGTCCACCTGAGAGACTGTCGTGAAATTCCTTGATAACGTCTTGAATATGGTTTTGATTGAGATCGGTTCTTATATTTGTGCAGACAGTTATCTTAATTCCCGATCTCTTAAATATGAATCGTAGCATCGTCCGAACCTTATGCCATTTTAATTTGTCGATCCCGCAACCGATCCTGGGTATAGAAACTGTTTTGATCGAATCCATTTCTAGTTTTTCTCTAAATTTTATCAAACTTATGTATAGGTCCTCGTATGTCGGTTTATCCCAAAAATGTAGTTTCGTCATTATGTAATAAACGTTACGGTCCCGTAGGGTCAGCTTGCTAGTTGCGTATAATTCAGCTGATTCCCTCAACCCCTCAATGTTGCCGTATCTAGTTTTGAATTCTAATGCTATTCCTTGACTCATTTCCAGATCAGTGGAAACAGCATGTGCGTAATTGTCGGTTCGGTTGAAAAGGTCATCATGGATTTCTACGATGTCTGCGTTTTGTATTATCGTCGTTTTTATGAGTTTAAGATATTCAGGGTACGATGGGAGAGAGTCTATGGTTCCGATGGGAAAAATTTCGAGCACTCGGTCAGCTGGTGGATCAATAGGATTCCTACTAAGCGCATCTGCATTCTGATTTTTTATTCCACGTTTGAAACAAATTTCGTAGTTGAATTCCGAAATTTTCAATTGCCATCTGACCAATTTACTATTTGGATCTTTGATGTTAAACAGCCAAGTTAGGGGCCTATGATCGGTAAATATTTTAAACTTCCTCCCGAATAGGTATGGTCTGAAATGTTGTGTAGCCCATACTATGGCTAGCAGCTCGCGTTCGATAGTGGAGTAGTTACTTTCTGCCTTGTTTAAGGTTCGTGAGGCGTACGCTACAGGCCTGTCGTCGCCTGGGATACCTTGAGATAAGACGGCCCCTAAGGCAGTGTTACTGGCATCCGTTGTTAGATTAAACGTCTGCGTATAGTCAGGGTATATTAGGACTGAGTCGGATATTAGGGCATTCTTTAGTTCCTCGAAAGAATTCTGTTGTAATGACGTCCATTCGAATGGTATGTTTTTTCGCAAAAGTTCTGTCAATGGTTTGGCTATCATTGAAAAATTATTGATGAAGCGTCTATAATAACCTACGAGCCCGAGAAATGATTTTATTTTTGTAGGTGTATTGGGTGTAGGGAATTCCCTGACTGCCCTGACTTTATCTGGGTCGGGTTTAATTCCGTTCTCTGATATAATGTGTCCCAAATAGGCAACCTCTTTCCTCAAAAACTCGCATTTATTCGGCTGTAGCCGCAAATTATATTCCTTCAATTTCAGTAGTAATGCCCAAAGTTTTTTTGTATGGTTTTGAAGTGAGTCGGCGTAAATTATAAGGTCATCTAAGTACACTAAACATTTTAATCCTTGTAACCCCGATAGAACAGTATTCGCTAGTCTCTGGAATGTCGCCGGAGCGTTTTTAAGCCCAAATGGCATGAAGGCGAATTCAAAGTGTCCCTCACTGGTGGAAAATGCGGTTTTATGCATATCATCAGGGTTCATTGGAATTTGATGAAACCCGCTGGCCATGTCAAGTACAGTAAAGTATTTAGAACTTCCTAGCTGGTCCAGGATATCTACTATATTCGGCAGTGGGTAAGCATCCCCTATTGTCTTATCGTTCAGTTTTCGATAATCTACGACTATTCTCCACTTCTTGGTCCCTGATGAGTCTAGTTTCTTTGGTACCACCCAGATGGGTGAGTTCCATGGTGAGTTTGAATTTTGAATTATTCCTTTATTAAGGAGATCTTTTATTTGTCTATCTACTTCTGTTTTGTGGATTTCCGGGTACCGGTATTGTCTAACATGAACCGGTGTCTCATCAGTAGTTTTGATTTTGTGGGTACAAGCTTGTGTGCCTGGTAATGTATCTCCATCTAAATAGAAGAGCTCATTAAACTTGGTGCAAGCTTCTAATATACTTTCTTTTTCTTCTAAATTTAAATGGTCTAATCTCAACGTGTCTTTTAATTTTTTGATTCTGTGAGCTGAATTATTTTCGTTTATGCAATTAACTGATTGTATCTCGTCAGTCTCAGAGTCTAGAATTCTGTAAACTGTTTGTGGCTCGATATAGATAGTTTGGTCCGTGGCGGTTAAATTGATGATGCTTGTGATAGCTGTGTTATCGGGTCTGATTGTCACGTAGCTTTCGCTTATTAGGACTCCTGGCTTTAATTCGGCCCTGTATATTGAGCCTTCCTTTATGGAATCTTCGGCGATGGTTGGGATGTCTGCCAAAATTTCTGTCCTGGCGGGGATAGTGAATTGTTTTTGGTTTTGCAATTTGTACTTGCGGCTACCTAATAGCAACTCGGGCTTATCCGTGCCCTTGTATCTATAACTAATCAGCGCATTATTGAATTGGGTTAAGAGGTGGTTGCCTATTAGACCATCTTGTGCTATGTCTAAGGAATCGTCCACTACATGAAATTTAATCGGCCTAACTTCATCTCCGCCATTGAGCGTGAGTTCGATGGTTCCTAACGTGTGTGCTTGCGAGTCACTGGCTAGACCTTTCAATTTAATGCGCTCCTGTAGGTTTATCTGTGATGAATTTAAAATAAATTTCTTCTTGATCAAACATGGGTAGGCTCCGGTGTCCAACATCAGCAAGCTTTTAGGTTGGTTCAACTCGGGTATTGAGAAAATTACGTTATTCGGTGAGCCAATTAGGTTTATCTTATGTTCTGGTATTTCTATTTCTCCGCCGTTTGTGTTGAGCGGTTTTCTATCACGGACTTCGTTCCGCTCGTCGACGCAGTCCGCTCCCCAAAATTCGAGGTTCCTACGTGGTTTTGATTAGTTTTCGCGGCTAACATGGCTTTCTTTTTGAAACATTTGTTTTCTATATGTCCGGGCTTTTTACAAAAGAAACACCTAATTCTGGAACTATCGATGGGATAGATTCGTTGGCATTCGTCGCACGTAATTTCTTCTGTTATAGAATCATAGCTATTAACTATTTCGAAACAGTTTTGTGAGCAATTGTTTTCTGATTGGTGGTCTGGGTCTACATACTGATCGGATTCTGAACTAGAACCTGTTTCGAGGGTATTTATTGGTTCGAATCTTTGCTTTCTAAAACAGGTTTTCGCTGTGTGTCCGATTTTATTGCAATTTTGGCAAACGAGATCGTTCCTGTTAACAGCAGTATTTTTTGCAAGATTAGTGATTTGATTTTCAGTTTCCCTCAATTTTTCTTCTTCTGTAGCCCAATTGTAGGCTTGAAGTAAGTCTTTGGGGTTCTTTAATCTTAGGATGTCGCGTAGTTTTTCACTAAGTCCATAAATGAAACAGTCCCGTGCTTTTGTCGTGATGTTCTTTTCATAAAACACAGTCTCTTCCCTAGATCTTATCGGGGCAGACTCTACTACTCTTATGCACAAGTGTTCTATTCTTTGATAGAAGGAATCGACAGATTCACCGGGACGTTGCCTACAGATGCTTAATTCTAATTCCCATTGTCTATTCGTTCCTTTGGCTCCGTAAAACAGTAATAACTCTCTTTTTAGAGCATTGTAATCTTGAATTTCCCTGTTTTGAATCCTTTCATATGCCTTACCAGTAATTTTGATACGTATATACTCGTAAAGTTCTTCTATTTCT
The DNA here is from genome assembly GCA_947538915.1 of Tenthredo distinguenda. Classification (NCBI taxonomy): domain Eukaryota; kingdom Metazoa; phylum Arthropoda; class Insecta; order Hymenoptera; family Tenthredinidae; genus Tenthredo; species Tenthredo distinguenda. The sequence continues at coordinate 5,832,775 of OX384538.1, forward strand.
GTATTGATGCATTGTTTGATCGCACGATCGCATTTATCGATAAATTCTCTGACGCTAATATCCTTTCCGGTAAATACGGGAAGGAGTTTGGCTAATTTTTCAGCTGATACTGGCATTTTCCAAGATTCAAATTACGCTTTTAATTTTTTCTATTGCTAGTTCGTGAGACTTACAGTAACAGTAGGATAATCCAATGCATAACGTTATCAGTGCAGCTGAAGTCGAGTTCGCTGTGCCGTCGGATCCGTAGTCGGTTGTTTTGGTGTTGGTCTATTGGGGTATCCTCTTGCGTTTATGTCTTGACGGATCTTGAGGTTTCTTCAGTGCCTCTTCATGTAGGGCACGTAAATGTAACTTCTGTACTCGGGATACGATTTGTTGCGAGGATGTGTCAGAATTTGATATTCTCGCAGAGTCGCACTTCGGTATTTTAGCTGGTTATTTTAATTCGCTTTTTCACGTTTTGTTAACGTTGATTTCGTACAATTATGAATTATATGTCAATCCACGCACAGTGATTTTTGTTAACGCTGATGTATTACAACGGTGAGCCTTAATTCACTTTTTGTTTTGATATCGTTGGTTTACTACAACGGACCCTGCTTCTTTATCTCGCAGTTCACTGTTTATTTGTTCGTCAGTAATTGTAACTCTAGTTTGATAATTCCTTGATTTCCAATCAAAAATCGTTACTTCTGACACCATTTGTTGTGATCACTTCTTTATTATAGCTTATAATAAAGGATGTAGGGTTCTTGGGTTAATGATTGGAGAGTATATAACTTTACTGAGTTTTATTTAAGACAACGTTTATGTTAGCGAGTTGAAGATGAGAGTGGTCATCGAAAAGGGGCAACCTGGGTTGCCACCCATAGACAGTGATTTTGCTGACTATGGGTGTTTTAGCATAGGCGTATAGTATGCCTCTTTAGCGGCTCAAAGTCATGAGCATACGGGGGACGGTGTTGTTGTAAGCTAACCTCATTAATTAGCTGAATTAACAAATAGCTTATTTGTCAGATGTTTATAGTTAAGCAATAAAGAAAATGTACTGGTTCAGCATCGACCTAAATACTTGGGAAAGCTGACCATGCATCGTTTAGGCATAAATTAGGCGCCGACCCCCGGCGCACCAGTCTTGAGCAGAATCTTTTAGAGCTGGGTAGTAATCCCGGAATACTCAAGGACTCGAACGTGAGCAAGTGCTCAACCTACGACTAGAACCTTTTACCTTTTGTATCATTCTTTGTATTTCATTAATAAAATCAAGTTTCGTCGACGCGACTCAAAGTGAAACCTTTACCTCACCTCTGGGAAGACGCCGACCCTCCGAATTACTAACGCAGTAGGCTACAGTAATAAAGCCTATACAACATTGGTGGCAGCGGTTTTTTTTTATCGAGTCAGTGGATGTACCAGAGGTCGCAAGACGAAGCGAGAGTGATATCCAAGGAAAGGAAGCTCGAAGATCGAGAGTGCAAGCGCACAAGCACAACACGCAGTCGTAGCCGTAATCAGTAGCAGTAGAGGACAACACGGGCCAGCCGGAAGTCCACAGCCATTCAGCTATCGCAGAGAGGAAAAGGAAGAAGATGATCGTCCTACTGTAAGTCAATCTTTTGCAGTACCTAACCATTAAGCCGGAAACATTGTTATTGAGAGTCTAACTGCCAGAAAATTGAAAAAGGAAATGCGTCAGAGTTACGTATTAAAATAGCTGTACAGGTATTAGAACAAATGTCTAGTAGCCAAGCCAAGATCGAAGAGCTTATTGCTTCAGGTCGTACTTCGTGGATCCAAGATCTAAGTAAAGAAAAACTAATCCTAATTTGCGAACTTTACGAGATAGCAGTATCAGAGGCAGATAGTATCGAAGATATTCGTAGAGTCCTACGCAATTTCGTTAGAAATACAGCACAGTCTTTAAACCCTCCAACCTCCTCACCATCACCCTTTGTACAACCCTCTTCCCCTTTTTCAACCGTACCGCCAAGCGTTTCGGAAAGGTCGAGTAAAAAGCCGGAAAGTGAGGGACCAACCAAAATGACGGACTATCTGACATTAAAAGAGGCGCGACAAATGATCGACGTTTTCGACGGTAGCAATCCGCGCAAAGTAGACGATCTGCTGCAGACGGCAGAATATGCAATTGACAAGGTGAACCCAGCACAGAGGGCAGATGTATTAGAATTAATCGTGAAGACAAAAATCCAGGGTGAAGCAGCTATGGAACTTAGATACAAGAAGATAAACTCGTTTGAAAATTTAAAAGATGAGCTTTTAATGTTATACGGGGCGAAAAGTTCGACTCCCGCGATGCTAGTTGACCTATTCTCAAGCAAGCAAGGCACAAACGAAAATGTGCACGATTATGGAAAGAGAGTAACCCAACTCATGATGGATTTGATTAGATCATGCGGAGCTAGAACAGAGGTAGTTAGTGAACGAAAAGTCATAGAGGATCTACTTAGATACCAAACACTAGCCATCTTCGAAAACGGGTTGAGGGTCAACCTGAGAACACTGGTGAAATCATATCACTATACGGATCTAGCTGCATCCATTAGAGGTGCAGAAGAAGAAGAAAAATCTCAGAACGGTACGAACGCAATAAACCGCCGAGCAAACTACACTGGGGATAGAAACGGACTAGGCGTAAGGTGTTTAAAATGTAATCGAATAGGGCACATCGCACGAGATTGTACTCAGAAATCTGACGGTCAGACACAGGCTAGAGGAGGCTCGAATAAAACGATAAATCGAATAGAGCTACATTGTAATTTCTGTAAACGTAAAGGACACCTATACAAAGACTGCCGTGATAGAATGCGCCGCGATGAGCGACGGACTAAAAATAACGATGAGGAACCTAGGGAAAACCAGAAGAATACTACTGGCCAACAGAACTCTTCAGGAAATAAAAACACGGGACCAAATCAAGGTACAAAGACCGCTAGCTCGTATAAATCTGTGAACGTTGCAAATTCTGAAAGAACAAGTCGAAATAGAATTGAATTAACAGCTAACGGAACAACCAAAGAAAGATTAGCCATGTTAGTAGACTCCGGAGCGGATGTCAGCATTATTAAAGTAAGTATGCTAGCAGACGATTTACCAGTCATAGATGAGGCGACAAGTATCACAGGGATAGGACAAGGTGCGATAAAAGCACTATGTAAAGCCGTACTAGAAATTCGACTAAAAAATCGAATTATCCAGCATACGTTTCTTGTCGTAGGAGACGACTTTAACCTAGATACCGACGGAATACTAGGAATAGATTTCATAGAGAACCATGGAGCCGCTATAGGGAAAGGCGCCAGCGCACTCTTCTTGTACGGGGAACGTTTAAACATATTAAGACAACCGAGAGTGAGGAAAATAAGTTTAGAACCACGATCAATAACGAAAGTTAGCGTGAAAACAAACAGCCAGTACATTGGCATTGTAGAAAAAAGAGAACTCGCTGACAAGGTATACTTGGGAAGTTGCGTAACCAGGCCAGTAAACCAGGAATGCGTCGTCGACATAATGAACCTCAACGATCACGAAGTATTACTAGATACCCCAACCGTGGAATTGGAGGAATTAGGAGAAGCAGACGACGAAGCACAGAAAGAAGAGACAGCCTACATTGGTTTACTGACCAAAGAGACGGGAAATCAGAGATTTAAATTGTTGCTTGATACCATCGACACAGATCACCTCAACGAGGAAGAAAAGGCAGCCTTGCTGGAAATATGTCAAAACTATAGCGAAACGTTTTATTTACCTGGGGACAAGTTAGGTATAGCTAATGCGGCGGAGCATAGCATAACGCTTGTGGAGGGAGGAAAACCCATAAATGTTCGTCCTTACCGACTACCAGAAACGCAGAAACAGGAAGTGACGAAACAAGTAGAGACGATGCTTGAGAACGGCGTGATACGTCCAAGTAGGAGCCAATGGAACGCACCACTCTTAGTGGTACCCAAAAAACCCGACGCTTCGGGAAAACAGAGATTCAGGATAGTAGTTGATTATAGAAAACTGAACGAGATAACGGTGGGAGACTCGTACCCCCTACCCAATATAACAGAAATCCTGGACCAATTAGGAAAAGCAAAGTATTTTACTACGCTAGATCTCGCATCCGGATTCCACCAGATCCCAATGGCCGAAGAGGATAAGGAGAAAACCGCTTTTTCAACAGCGCACGGACATTACGAATATAATTCGATGCCATTCGGGCTCAAGAATGCTCCCGCGACGTTTCAACGTATAATGAACACAGTACTAGCGGGGTTGCAGGCTTCAAAATGCTACGTTTACCTGGACGACATCGTCATCCATGGTGCAACGCTGAAGGAACATAACGACAGGCTCATCGAAGTGTTAAAACGGCTTAGGGAAAGTAATTTGACACTTCAACCAGAAAAATGTCGGTTCCTGCGAAAAGAAACTAGTTATCTAGGGCATGTAATTACTGCGGATGGTATACTGCCAGATCCCTCGAAAATTGAGGATGTTAAAAAATTTAAAAGCCCGACCAGCGTCAAGCAAGTACAATCATTCATAGGCCTAGCAGGCTATTACAGGAGGTTCATAGAAGGATTCTCGCGCATAGCACGACCACTAACGCAGCTGACGAAGAAAGGAGTGACATTCCAATGGACGCAGGAGGAGGAGAACGCGTTCGAGATATTAAAAAACAAGCTGATTAGTGCACCCATCTTACAGTACCCAGACTTCGCGAAACCATTTCTAATAACTACAGACGCCTCCGACAAAGCGATAGGAGCTGTCCTATCTCAAGGACAAATAGGTCAGGACTTGCCGATAGCATACGCGAGCCGAACTCTAAACAAGGCCGAAAGAAACTACTCAACGACCGAGAGGGAAATGCTGGCAATCGTTTTTGGAACCAAGCAGTTTCGCCCGTATGTGTACGGAACACATTTTACTGTGATCACGGATCACCTTCCCCTAAAATGGATCTTTAAAATCGAAGATCCTGGTTCGCGGTTATTGAGAATGAGGATCAAACTCGCCGAATATGAATATGACGTAGTTTACAAGCCAGGAAGATTGAATACCAATGCGGATGCATTGAGCAGAATCTACATTATACACTCGCATCTTCAGGAGCTCGAGGAAGAGGTAGCTTCAGAAGAGGAAACAGAGATAAGCGAAGCTGAAGATTCGGAACAAAATTACACAGAGGCGGAAAAGGAAAAAATATTATACGAATACCATGACGCCCCCATGGGAGGCCATCAAGGAACATCACGAACTCTAAAACGAATCAAAATGGAACACGAGTGGCCCCACATGCGGAAAGCTGTAGAAAACTATATCAGCAAGTGTGCAAAATGTCAAGCGAATAAAACGCAAAAAATGCGCAAAGCACCGATGATAGTGACAGATACGCCTGAGCAGGCATTCGAAAAATGTGCTCTAGATATTGTAGGTCCTTTGCCTGAAACACAAAGAGGGCACAAGTATGTGCTCACTTTTCAAGACGCACTAACAAAATTCAGTAAAGCCATGCCATTAAGCAATCAGGAAGCTACAACAGTTGCCAAAGAATTCGTGAAAAACATAGTATGTGAATACGGAACCCCCAAAGTCATACTCACAGATCAGGGGACGAATTTTGTTGGAGAAGTATTTAAAAACGTGTGTAAACTCTTGAAAATACAAAAAATCCAAACGACGGCATACCATCCAGAATCAAACGGAGCACTAGAGCGATCCCACAGGACATTAGCCGAGTACTTAAAAAATTACATCGATAAGGACCAGGGCGACTGGGATGAGTGGTTACCTTACGCAATGTTCACCTACAACACGACGCCTCATACGTCGACGGGTTTTACGCCATTCGAACTAGTTTTCGGACATACCGCCGAGATACCCTCATCGATGAAGCAGGCACCAAGGCTGACGTATGCATACGATGACTACGTACAAGAGCTACGCGAAAGACTCAGGACAACCAATCTTACAGCGAAACAAAATTTAGATGCGTCCAAGAAAAAAGCAAAGGCATATTACGATAAGAAAACTGAAACAACGATATTCAATCCAGGGGATAAAGTTTTGTTACTGGACGAAACAGTTAAAAGAGGCAGGTCGAAAAAACTCACACCGAAATACATAGGACCCTATGTTATCCTAGAGAGGAATTCGGAAGTCAACTACACCATCAAAAAGGGTAGAAAGGAGGTGAAAGTGCACGTCAACCGGTTAAAACTGTTCGTGGAGCACTAATCGGTAGTCGTCAACGCGAAAAAAAAAAAAAAAAAAAAAAAAAAAAATTTCCTACCCCATCCTAACCCTTTATCACTTTCAACAGGAGGGAGGGGATCTAGATAGTAATACCTTTTTGTCGGGATTTCAGATTGTTCGTGGTTATAGGCACCAACGGCGCAGTAGAAGGAACGCCATACGAGGTAGTCAAGTTCGATCACAATCCAGGGATTTATTTTGAGAAGATAGGCACACTACAAATCTACAAAAATAAGTGGAGCTTAGTAGTGAATATGGACTTGGGTAGCCTTTTCAAACGCGAAATGAACGTAAAGACGCATTTAGCAAACATAGGCAAAACATGTAAGAAACCAACCAACGCGAACTCAATACTGTGTGAGACGCTCAGCGACGAAGTGAGTAGTATGTTAGGTAAAGTGGAAAAAGACCTAGATTTATTACACGATATAGTAGGCACAGAAACGCGGAAACGACGAGGTTTAGTCGACGGTTTAGGCTCGATAGCAAAGTCATTATTCGGGACCATGGACGCAGCGGACGCAGCAAGAATAGACGAAGAAATAGATGCTCTCCGAAGCGATCAGACTAATTTGAAGACAGTAATGAATAAACAGATACAGATTGTTTCCTCTTCCTTAGAAATATTTAATAGCTCCATGAAGAACATAGAGGCTAACGAAAAGGCATTACTCGAGGTTAACAGACATTTAGAATTAAGTCTAACCAATGCCATCGAGAAGAATTCCGCAAGACAGAATCTCGACGAGCACATTGAATCAATAGGTTTAATAGTAGAAGCATTGTTGAACGACGTAAAAGATCTCGTAGACTATCTGAGCGATATAGGCAAGGGAGCGGTCAACCCGAAAGTACTTCCGCCCGCAAAAATATTGGAATACCTTGAGTCAGCACTACCGCATTTACCTCAAGGGCATAGCTTCCCTATACCCTTGACACGCTCAGGTATCCCAGCACTAATGGCGACAGCTGACGTAAAATCCTACGGACGCCAGGACGGTATAGTAACCGTGATAGAGATACCTCTAGTCGGGAATGAGGAGTATAGTGTTAGCAAAATATATCCACTTCCCCTGCATGTACAGAACGATACCTATTGTTGCCTAGAAACCGCAGAAGAACTAGCCGTAGTGGACCAGGAATACCGGAATTTTGTACGTATGCGGCAGGTTGATTTAGAATCCTGCAAACATTTCGGATCACACTACCTGTGTGACCCCCGGCATCCCACGAACGTGATTCGCGACGGAATACCTTGCGAACTTTCAATATTCGCAAAGGCTGACACGCCCTTAGCGGAGTGTCCCAAAAGGATAATGAAGCTAGACAGGACAGTAATAATTAGGTTACACCGAGAAGGAGCGTGGATATTCATTGTTCCAAAACCCGATACTGTCGCGATAACTTGTGACGGTTACCCTGCGCAGCACGAAACATTATTAGGGACTGGCACGTTAACTCTCAACGGGAAATGTACTGTAACTGCAAAAGATTTCCGTCTGGAAACACTACGACGATACCAGCAAACGCAGAAGTTCAACTACTTACCGACATTTAACCTTAGCCTACACGAGAACGACATACAAGTGATCCCCAAGGTAGGGAATGTCAGTGGGAAAGTGGCGCTAAAAAACGTACTACACGATGCCGCCGAACTCAACTCTTTAGGGTCTAGATTGAGCGATCTGCATAACGAGATGGAAAATAGGCAAACTAATTATGTAACGTATCTAGCGCATACCGCCACTTCCTACTCGATAAGCAGTGTATTAGTATTATCATTCATGGGTTTCATAGTGTATAGGTATATAAGCAAGCGAAGAGTCACAGGAGGTGACACTCGGACCCCTGCCATGGAACCACCACGGCCACGGGAGCGGAAACTGCCTACCGGCAGATTCTTTTTTAAGAGAAATTCGCCTATCACTTGTACTGTATAAGTTAGTTTTAAGATTACACAAAATATCGGGAACACACGGGTTTACATAGAATAGTTAACTGTACCTAATACTAACTATAGCCATCAAGGAACTAACTCGAACGCAATAACCCTGAAATGTAAGCCAATCGGACCTACCTCAAATAAAGCATTGGCACAGAAATGGTAGTCCGGTGGCAGGCATAACCCATGAACAGAAAGACACCAGCTTAGTGAAATACGATACAGACGGGCACTATAGTCCGGAGGCCTATTCTTCTGCGATGGGAGGGATGTTGTAAGCTAACCTCATTAATTAGCTGAATTAACAAATAGCTTATTTGTCAGATGTTTATAGTTAAGCAATAAAGAAAATGTACTGGTTCAGCATCGACCTAAATACTTGGGAAAGCTGACCATGCATCGTTTAGGCATAAATTAGGCGCCGACCCCCGGCGCACCAGTCTTGAGCAGAATCTTTTAGAGCTGGGTAGTAATCCCGGAATACTCAAGGACTCGAACGTGAGCAAGTGCTCAACCTACGACTAGAACCTTTTACCTTTTGTATCATTCTTTGTATTTCATTAATAAAATCAAGTTTCGTCGACGCGACTCAAAGTGAAACCTTTACCTCACCTCTGGGAAGACGCCGACCCTCCGAATTACTAACGCAGTAGGCTACAGTAATAAAGCCTATACAACAGTGTCTTATTAAAGCTACTCTCCACTGTAGTTCGGTGAAGCCGACGATTAAGAAGAAAGGAGAAATGGAGAATTATCGGTATCGCGATGTTTTGTCTTCAATAGAAGGCGAAACATCCCGATCTTGTCTAATAATTAATAAACATAATTGATTTTAAATAACCGGTTGATATTAAACAATTGGGTTATAACAGAGCCATGGGGAAGTCCATCGGCGAATTCTGGTTTCTTATTGACTCCTTTCAATATTAGTACCGAGGGAAGAAATGTGCCCTCCGCATTACAACAAGCTATTCTAGAGATATTTTCACCCCTTTCGCGAGTAGTTAAAACGTGGACGTCCTTAGCACCTTTCTTGGTTATAACTTTCCCTGGCTTATTCATGAGCTGTATACCAGATTCGTCCATGTTTAAAATGTTATTTGGTTTTACACTGTACTCGCTGAATACCGGAAAAATCGTGAAATAATCCTGGTGGCATCCTTGACCTTGAAAATCGCCATTTCAAGGTCAAATTTTTTTTCTGCTATTTTACCCTCAAAGTTGGTATACCCACGTGTTTGAAAAAAAATTACAAATTCTGCGACACAAATTCTGCGTGAATAAATGTTTCGATAGTAATTAAAAAAATGTCAAAATATCAGCCCGACAAGTACCACTTCCTCCAATTTTTTTTTGTAATTTTTTTTTCTTAGTTTGATAACGTTTTTTCTCCAATTGCTGTATATGGATACAAATGAGAAGTTTCGCATAAGTCGGTCTAATTACATACTGGAGATAAATTAAATCTGACGATGTACTTGGCAGTAATATATGATTTCAATACTTTTTTGTAGAGGAACAAATTATTTTGTTAAATGCTTACGATACTTTTTAGAATGGGCGAATGTTTTCAGATAGAGTGCCCACGCTAATGTACTTGGCGCAAGGTTTTTACACGTGAGGTGTTTTTGGGGGTTCTAATATACGAATATACTTCAGTCTCACAAGACATAGTAGCTACTGTGGTGAAATATACGTTTATTTGTCATAAGTATATTGAAAAATGCTATAGAATCCTTCGTTTGATTCAAAGTTATATTCATTTGAACCAAGTAAATGCATGTGCGCAGCTCATTAGCGCCACATGCTGAAATGATCGTTCCGAGCATGCGTCGCCATTCGCCACTTTTTATTTATAGCGTGTGTGCGACGTTCATATTATTTATTCAGCGTCAATGATAGTAATAATCGATCAAGACGTGAAGAAATTGTTGATCAGCGCTGATCTGGAACAATATATTCCAATAATTGAACTGTGACGTGGATTTTTGTTAGACCCTCGGATCCGGACCGGATAGCCAGACTCCGGGGTCGATCCAACGTGCACACAGCTATACTTTGAAAATTTTTAAATTGTTTGGGCGCCAGGCGAACTATCTTCGCCACGAAACTGAAAATGAATATCAACAAAGAAACCTCCCGAATGTTTACCAGCGGCGGCTAGCTTCAGTACTGCGGAGAGGGGTTGGGATCAAATGAAGGTTGAGCTCGGCGTAAAATAAGTACTCGTGGCGTTTACGGTAGCAAAAATATAAAAATTTATTCAATAAAAGGGAAGAAAAGATTCAAAAATAATAACAATAATCGGGCGTACCCGGAGGTACTCCCCCTCGGGTACTAGTCGCCTGCAGGCCGTATAAAGGCGGCCTCGCCTTAATTTGCGAGTTTTACAATAACAATAGAAAAACAATAGCTTCCACGTAGGACAGCAATAACAGAAAAATAAGGAACTAATAATTAACTCGGCAAATCGGTACCTCGCGGAACAATATCACAATTAACAAACAGAATAATCACCACGAGGTTTTCAGGAATAATTAATTAACATCTAATAAAGTAACAACAACGAATGACTCGGCCGTCGGTCGAGTATAGGCGACCGGCGAGCCTACGGGAGGCTAGGCCTCTTCGTTAATTGACTATTTACAAATTTGAACTTAACCCTAACTTAGCCTAACTCGTAGGCGAACCGAAATTTGAAATTATATAAACAAGCGACAAAAGAACAAAGCAGGCTCACGCCTGAGCGAACCGTCTGAGTCTCCTCGTAGGAGAAAGAGAGACAGCGACAGTGACGAACTAAGACTGTCCTCCTTGCACTCGTGTGCGGCAGGACGTAACGCGACAAAATTACAGAGTTCGACTAGGAAAATATGACTCAAAAGAAAACGCGAAAATTCTCTATTAAGGTAGGGATACTGGTGACGGCCTGCCGACTCGGCGGTCGTCTATATTTGAATCCAAAAAAAAAAGACTAAAACGCCTCGTGGCTTGACTAGAGGCAAGATGGCAGACGGCCGTTGCCGGATTCAAATTAGAGGATGGGTAAAGTTAGCTAACGCTTACCGCTTTCCAGCCACTTCAAAAACTCCTGGGCCTCGTAGGCAAAATCCATCCTTTTTAGGTCTCGAGATATGACCCACGCGGGCTCCCACACTCTTAACACTCGCGAAAGTACAGAAAACCAACTAAAACAGACAAGAAAAACTACGACAGTGCGCTCATACCTATAACTAACTGTGTCGCTAGCCTGACGCAGAGTGATCTAGCCAGCCCGCATGGCGCCGGTGTTGCGTACCCTCGGCCGTCAGGCAATTATCGATTTGCCTATCGACTGCTAGATCGGAGGCTATGGCGGTTTGGCCGCCCTACGCGCGAAACTTCAAATTCGTGCAGGGGTATCCTCGAGGCGTTGACTGACAATGAGTAATATAAAGACAGCTCACCCTGGGTAAATTGGTGAGCCGACCAAGTGGGCTTGGCGTTGCAAACGGCATCTGTAATACCGACTGAAATTTACAGTTTCACGTCGCTGCGAGCTGACTCGTGGGATAAATTTAGATTGATAGTAGGTAGAGACCTTAGATACTTGCAGTCACACTGTTGTAATGCGCGTGTTTCTTCTCCATCTTATCGACTATCCGAAAACCTACACGTAACAGCTGTGATTTTTTCGGGAAATATTTTGCATAAACCCAAATTGTATACTCTGGGTATTTATGTATTATAAGAATCCGATGAAAGTTTCCGAAAATTTAATGGACATGTATACAAACACGTGAAGGGACCAATATGAATTTCATATGCTTCTGTTACACTTTTACATACGTTTTGATGGCGTTTGCAATCTTGTATGCAAGTCTACATGTGATCGCGGAAGAAAAAAGAAAAACTCGAATGCTTCCATTTATTCACTAATTGTAAAATGCACGAGAGTGCAATTCCTACTGGCTACTTGATGACATATATTTTATCGCACTTTGTCATTGATATTTTTTTTCCCCCTTTTCTTGTTTTATGTTACATTATCTATTCTTGATGTTTCCTATTGTTCAATACGTGCAATTTTCGTACATGTCGGAGTAAGTGAATTTGGACCACTGAGTTTGATACATTTTTTTTTCCCAACAATATTTAGAAATCTCTTTGTTTTCTTTGTTCTCGATTCGAAAAAGATATTACACTTTCCTAAAAACATTTTTTTAATTTATGTTGAGATGGTTCATTATTCTGCGACTTAAATTTTTTTTTTAAGAATTCGTAATATGGATCAGCTGGCATAGTAAATGTAGACCAATAAAAAATCATCTATATTACAGATTAAACACATCAAGTGGTGGTTATTTATAAAAAAAATATTCAGTTATCTATAGGCAAACTATGAATGAAAAACTACTTTTTAATTTTTTGTTTATATCATACAGGAAATTTCACGATTATTTTTTACATAAAATGTTATTATTCCGACGTGTTAATTAATTAATGCATTTTTCGTTCAAAAGTAAGGTGGCCTTTACGCACTGTAACGTGGCAAACGTTCGACCTCCTCCTCCCCTAGCCTTACCGACGTACGCGAGCTCCGCCGCCCGATTCAAATCGGTGCCGCTTCGCCCTGCGGAGCCATCTTGGCCAAATACCGTCGCACGCAGCGAACCGGTAACAGCCAGCGCTCCTAGGCCGAACGGAGCCGGCTGGTACTAGAGATAACGGAAACGACCCTCATTGCTTTTTGACCGGTGCTAGAGGGAACCTCGTGAGAATCCGTCGTGAAAGTGTAGAGAGAGAGTAAAGTGGTTGTGGTGTTAGAGAGAGTGTGAAGTGTGTTTTGTGAGTAGAGAGAGTGATTGTGTGACCCGTGCTAACCCCCTTGGACTCGATTTTGGACCCGGATTATTGGACTGCCTGCCTCGTATACCGACCCTCGCCTTCTCCCGGACACGTGCTATTGTTTAGTCTGCCCTCGGTAGAGACCAGCCATGGGGGCATGGCCCTCACCCGAGGGATTGACGCCTGCGGTTTGTTGTTCGGCGTCAGAACACCCTGGAAGAGGGGCGCAAAAGAGGGATATGAAGCTAAAACACATTCATATAGCGCCCGCATTCAAACTATCTCCATACATGCATGCGTCCGGTTAAGAACCTGCTGCACGTCACTGGGGCTCTCTACCCCTACTCGCGACCTGTCTCCGCATATAGGTTTCGTAGCGGGACGTAATGCCGTTGAACCGTTTCCAGTTCATCCACGAGCCATACAACACGCGAGTAGTGAGGGAGCGCAACTGACCTGTACTAAGGCCGAGATTACGCATCTCTCGCTCGCTGTCGGGACTCCAGACTCCTCGCCATGAGATGGTCAAGGCGGTGAAACCGACATTATTGCGCGGCACTCCTGTATGCTCAGCCACACGGTCAACAAGATCATTATTTGACCGGTACTTCTCCACTTTCCGCTCGTGAGCCACATGCAAGGACCCTTCGCTAGATACGACCTGCGCGTCAACGACGATCGCCGTATCACCGCGAACGATCGTCAGGTCGGGCCGGCGCCTACCGGCAGAGGTCGAATAGGCCAATTCCGCATCGACATGCCATCCCCTCTGTCTCAAGAAGCCACCTACTTTACGGCACAGGTCGTCGTGCCGCAGGATTCTCCCTCCGTGCGTTCTGAAACAACTCTGCACGCAGTGAGCGGGAGTCTCCCTTTCGGGACACCCCGCTCGACATTGTACATCGTTGCCATCACGACCTCGGGATCGTCTCGCTCTAGACGGTAAACAGCCGACGCGTACATGGTGATAGTGCACGTACTCTGCACCGGGGATGCCAGAGGCACCCGCCGAGACCCAGTGCGAACTCAATTTCGAGTAAATACTCTCCTTGAGTCCGCCGCCGTCGCAAGAACGGTGCAGCATGCTCGTCAGCTGTTGTCTGAGCTCAGCCGTCGTGCCTACACTCTCGTTCCCAACCCGCATCTGGCTTTGACACCAGACCAGCTGTCGGGCCACATGCGTGGACTCCGCAGCTGCACGGGCAGCGGGAAGAGAGCTTCGGCACAAACGCTGAAGTCGGTTATGCTTCAAAATAGGGATAAAGGTTCGCAACAAAGGCAAGCCGAGCCCTCCCGCCTGTATCGGCGCGTGGAAGTATCCAGCAGGAACATCATCGGGAAAACGCAGCCATTTGCGGATAGCACGGCGAACCGCGACATCCACGGCCCTCAAAGACTTAGCTGTGACTGCGCCGACAGTCCAACGGTGATAAAACCGTGGAAGCAGGCAGTCGCGTAGCAGCCGCAGCCTCTGTTGAGGTTTGAGCGGCGCCCGCGTAATGCGTTCAAGAGCCAAGCTTAGAGGTGGGGTTTCCACGCGCTCCCTGGTCCCATCGTACAGTGTGCCCAGGTATTTCCAGGACTCGGCAAGAGTGCATCGCCGAAGCGGAGCACCCCCCAAGGAGAAGGATGGCTCGGTGACCACCTTAACCTTTTTGTCTCGTCCTGAGGCAACCATGGACAACACGGTGGACTTACGTGGGTTGATGTCTAGCCCATTTCGCAGTAAAGAGGCATGAAGCCGATTCAAATTCTCCTGAAGGCCCATTGTGGTAGAGGCCAGGAGCACAATGTCGTCAGCATAAGCTAGGGCGTTAATACGTTCACTGCCCAGTCTGTAGCCAACATCCTCCGAGAGAATTCCCAATGTTCTATCTACGACCAGATTGAACAATAGGGGCGACAGAGGATCACCTTGCTTCACTCCCCGACCCAGTTGTATCATCGGCAGATCACCGAGATCAGGCAGTTGTAGAGCCGTGGTGGCGTTGGAGTAGCAAGTTCGAATATATTGCCTGAAGTGGTCTGGTAGGCCAGCCTCCTCCATAGCAATATTAATCGCGTCATGAGAGACCGTGTCGAAGGCTTTCGACAGGTCGACGCATGCTACATGCAACGTCCGGCGTCTACAGCGAGCGTCTTTCAGAACGGAGGACAGCACTATGACATTCTCACAGACGCCGTCCGCCGGCTGAAATCCCCTCTGCCGGCAGTCAAAGATGTTACATGCTGCCAGCCTTCTTGCCAGGATCTTGTGAAACTGCCTCAACACGACAGAGCCTATACTAAGAGGTCGGTAGTCCGCCGGAGACGGGCGCTCCGGCATACCCCCTTTCTCTAGAAAGACCGTCCTGGATGAGGAGATCGACAAAGGTGCCTCTCTTGCGAGAAGCAGCAGGTTGAAGAGCAGCGCCCTTAGTACCGCAGGAACGGCATTCCAGGCTCTTGCTGAGATGTTATCCAACCCAGGTGCGGACCCAGTCTTGACAGAAATCCTAGATACTTCGGCAGAAGTGATAGGATCCCAGAGCGAGGACTTATCAGGGGCACGACGATTGTCGGCTCCAACGCCGTCTTCAGAGCCGTCCGGATTGCTCCTTTCGGCGTCTGAAGCGTTGCTCTGGCTGGCGCACCGCACCCTCTGCCTCGGCTCGTTGATGGCCTCGCGGAGGTCCCTCATGTTACCATCAGCAGTACTTGCCGTCTCCAAAATGGGACGCCAGTACGTGTTGAAGCTGTGGCTAGGGGGACGTTGCCGCTCGGTGTCATCATTGAGTATGTGTCCGAGGCAGGAACGCAAGTTAGTTCTATAGAGATTCTGCACGTGAGCATACTCTCTCTTGCGTTTCTGCTTCCCATTCTCCGTGGGAGGAGGATTACTAGATCGTACCTTGGTTCGGCGAGGAGGGCGCACCTTGTTGGCAGGAAAGATTGTCGCCAGCCATCCATCGATGCGCTCAACGACTCTCTCACCCGCCAACGCATCTCTAGCGATTTCTCGCAGAGAGTCAGCCTCATAGATACGGAATCTCCCGGAGGACTCAATGAGAGCCCCGATCGCTTCGCGTACCCTCCCAAGATCCTCTGGATCGAGGGGTTGGGGCTGAGGTGCGGGTTGGTTGGTAACGGACTCATGCGGGGATGAGGGGCAGGCGACTCCTATCATAGTCGTGTCGGCCCCTTCGCCGTCATCAGTATCGTCGGAATTCGAAGACAATACCTGTTGGCAGAACTCCTGGACCAACTGTTTGTAAGCCGCCTGGCGCCGCTTACCTTTGATGGAGTCCAGGGATCTAGCAGGGAATAGCTCCATCAGGTGTTGGTTGATGAAGCGTGCCTTGCCGGCTAAGATGGCTTTAGCCTCTGCCCTCGCCATGAGTCGCGTCTCCTCCTCAGGCCATCTGGCCCTCGAACGTTCGATAACGATTTCGTCGTTAGCTTCGACCGGGTGCTCGCGTTTAACGTGCAATCCTAGTCTCTGCTTGGTCTGGAAAACCTTGTCGCAGTGCTCGCATTCGACGGGCATGTTGGCAGAACTTGTGCCAGCCCCGCGAGTACCCGTAGGAACTTCCCCGAGACGTGCGTCGGCCGGTTCGTCACCAGGCGCGTCACGCACACTCTCACGTACACACAGTGCCCGAGCCATCCGAGAGCCCGGGCGTGGATTACTATTTATCTTTGCCCTTTCCATATTAACTGTGTGTTGGGGTCAAACGGATTAACAGCCGAGAGACCCCTGAGGACAGCCCGTCCGTTTTTGACCCCACAACGAACCGTGGACATAGGCTTTGAGCGGCCGCACCGAAGCACTGCACCGCCCCATTTAGGGTGCCCTAACACCTTGAGCCCCGTTTGCTCTCTCCGGGCCGCTTCGGAAGAGATTATCGGCGGGTACCACGAGAAGGTGGAGCCAGGCTTGACCGGGATAGGCTCAATGTTCGCATCACCGGCCCAAGTAACTAAGCTTGAGGGGCACCTGCTCCCGTAATGCCACGCGCATACCTTTCTACCTGCGGGACCAAAAGGTGCAGGCGTAGGTGAAAATGCACGCGCATTACATTGCATCCACCACAGCCAAATGGATGAATATCCAGCACTTAGTCCAGTGACCGCCGGCGATGCCCCCGCTGTGTGGCAGCCGTGACATAGCACGAACTCGTCGGCCATAGGTCACTAGGAGCAGGGCCCAACGTACCCTGTCCTGAGATGTTATAAAGGGGCATATGCAAAAGCCGAGCGATCGGGAGCTAGGTGGGATACCCCCAAGGTCTCCAGGCGGGCTAGAAGAGCCACGCCTTAAGAGAGTCATAGTTACTCCCTTAAGGACTTGTACCGTCGCACCGGAGAACGCTCGAGCGCCCGATCATCAGGTAGGATCAATCCGAGTTAGATCCTGTTCACCCCGTAGCTCCTCCCCTCTAGCCTAACCCCTTGAGCCTCGCGTCGTTCCAGCGTGAAAGTTTTGCCGTTCCCCGCGAACCGTTGGACTTGATCGTTTGAACGAGTCACGTGGTGTTTGTCGGACGCGCAGCCGTGCCAGTTTTGGTTTCCGCTGCGCCGATCGCCGAGAGCACCGCGCCGACGCAACCGAGCCACGGCCTCCTGACGTCACGCGTCGCACGCAGCTGCTGCGAGTCAGAGAGCCGTCGCTGTCCCCTAGCCGCCCCCACCCCTTTTCCCCGCCGCCGCTGGAGAGCGAGCCGCGCCACTCCGTCGGGAGACGTCGAGCGAGACACGCAATCCCGCTACTGTGACAGCTGACTGTCACGTAGCCGGAGAGCGAGCCTGCGAGCCTAATCTAGGCCCGGGAATCTCTTCAGTTCCAGCGAGAATCACGTTTTGCGTTTGTTTATTTGCCTCGAGTAGAGTGCCTTTAAGTTAGTTTAATTTAGTTTCTCTTAGTTATACTTTCAGACGCCAGGTAGCGGGCGTGGCCAAAAATTCGCGACCTTTTCTTTTTTTCTTTTTTTAAATAAACATTCTATTTTTCCCCAAGCCACGTGTGTCTTTATTCTACGCCCCCACGAAATCCCTCTATCGTATGCTAAGTAGCTAGTCCGTGACGAGAGCGTGAGAGAGGACTTCGAGCCCGGAGTCTGGCGCCCAACTCCCTTCCCCTAGGTGCCCCAGGTTTGTAGCCGGCTTCCGTCCCTGGATCGCCCGAGTCCAGGAATTACCCGTTACAGCACTTTGAAACAAAAATTCGAATTTCTATTTTTAAAACACACATCCTTATCTGAAATTTGATTGCGTATCTTTTTCCCGCTCGATAAAATTTTCGTCTTTTTTCACTTCTACTCACTCTAAATCCGAAAATATTTTAAGTTTATACTTCAAATTTGAACAAATGATGAGTCAAACTATGCTCAATCTGTTAAAGTAATTGAAATGTAGCTTCTATGTAATAAAAAAAGTTATTAATTTTCTGCCGAGTAACTACACAAATGGCGTTTTCAATCGCTCGGTCTATCTACGTAAGTTCAAGCAATAAGAAACTTTTAGTGGATGAAATGGTCATTAGGATATGTGGCAGTTTTCTGTCACTTATTACTTTAATTGAACCAGCTGATAATAAACTGCGAGTGTTCAATTGTCCTGAGTGGCGCCGCGAGTACAGAACTCAGCGGCGGCTTTGAGCTGGGCAGCCACGGCCACCTTTCCAGGTTTACAATTGAAAAAGTCAATAGATTTTCCAACATGAATTTATGCAAATTTGTTTTATGAATATAAAACGGATTATTTTTCGCATCAGGTTTCTATATATATTTTTAATATGTAGTTTATAATCCTTATATATGTACGTAATATATTTTTAAACCAACGTGGAAAATAATTCTCTTCATTGTTATAAACAAACATCACATGAAATAATGTTGACAAATCAATTAAATTTTCCGAGTGTAGACCTTCAGGGAAGGTAGCCGTGCCTACGCGGCTCAGAGCCGCCGCTAATTAAATACACTAATACAGCAAGACGAGATTTTTCGCTCACGCGGTCTGCTTCGCACTCCACTTGATCTTGAGTCGTCCATTTCTAATATCAGCCCTATCAAATTTTTTTTTAATTATAATTTACTCACATAATGAACTTATATTGAAAATAGACGATTCACTGACCAACTGGCCACATGCGTATTAGGTGATAGCCATGTCGCTTTCGACGTTGAATATCTCGAAATCTGGGGAAAAGCTATGATTAAAATTTCGTAGCTAGATTCGTAAGTATCTTGAGCAGCTATGCTAATTTTGTCGGAATTTTCATTGCTCTTCATCGTTTGTTATTGAAAAAATAATTTATGCATTTTTCCGTCAAGCATTATTGAAATAGGGCTAGATAATTTTCAATCAATTCGTATGTCAAGGTTATTTCGAATGAGCTCAAACTTCGAGCGAAAGAGATGTCAGCATATAATAAGTTTTTCAAGAAGTATGACTTCAATTGCACTAGCCGTCAAAAAAGTATGAGCACCCAATTTGCTTCGAACGGTGGATGGAATTCCGGGCTTCAGCTGGAGCGGGTCGCTCTTAATCAGAGAGAATTTTTGTGGAATAAGTTAACACGAATATTTTTGAATAATTATATATTTCAACATCTGGAAGTAAAAAAAAATTGATTTAACTTAAAAATTCAATTTTTCATTTACGTTCATGATTATTGCAGAACTTATCTTTATTAAATTACAAATCCTGAATATATTGGTTCTTTCTCTTTGTTGATATTCTGAAACTAATTTTTGTAATTCCTAGTTTTCTTACTGCTTTGAAACGCAGATGACAAGCCCGGTGACATTTTATCAATGACTGAAAAATTTTTTTGCAACTCAGTGCGCAAAGTTCGACTTTTGATGCCTCTTTTGCGTGCGCAAAGTACCCGTTTCGCGCACTAGTGCGCAAAGTGCTCACTTTGCGCACTGAGTTGCAAAAAGTATTGTACGATACGCGTGCGCGTACGTGATTAGGTTCACACTCGTGTCCTTGTCTAACTAACTAAGCTAACACTCGTGTGAAAATCACGTACTTTGCGCACTTGTGTCGTAAACTACTATTATGGCATTCAAAGATAAGAATCAAAAAAGACCTCTACATCTGAACACGTCCAATGCCTCCCGAATGCATAACTAGGAAGATGCTTTGTTTTTATTTTGGTAGCAGTTTAAAAATATTCAATTGAAAAAGAAGAAAATTCTCGGTGATTAAGAGCGAGCGCTTCCGGTCAAGGCCCCGCGCGCTCTATCAAAGCGAGGTGAATGCTCGTACTTTTCCAACAGTTAGTTTAATCAAAGTGACACTTTTCGGAAAACTTTATTATATCCTATTGAACATTTCCTTCGCTGGGAATTTGAGCTTGCCTGACATTACCTCGATAGACGAAGCGATTAAAAATAATTGTCGAGCTCTACCTCGATAATGCTTGTAGAAAAAATGCATGATTTTTTTCAATAATAAAAATTATCAATTTCAAGTAATATGTCATCATTGGGAGTTCACTAGACAACTTTTCCAAATTTGAAGAAAAGATATTAATAACTTTGTGTTTTGGAACGAAATGAAGTGAAGATACCTGACAAACTTTATTTTACGAAAATCTGAGTCTTTTGGGATTATTTCTAAAACGTCATCAGTTATACCACTTTTTTGAAGAGGCAAGAAAGATGCGCTATGAAATTTCCTATTAGGTGGTTGATCTTCAAACTTGATTTTGCAAGAATATTTTTCAATGGGTCAGGGACCATCTCGAACGGCCCGAAGAGTTCTATTTGGGAGTTTTATAATCCGGTGGCTCAATTGAAAAAAAACGACTTTCCGTTCTTACATGAATTTTTCGGCTTTAAAGCGATATAAAAAATATTCAATTTTTACATAATTTCTTTCCAACGTTCATTTCAAAAACGAACAAATTGCATAAAAAGTTTTGCCGATACGGTTAGCCGTAACGAAGATACACCCGTGCATATATGTGTATGGTAAGCCATTTACTTTTGAATAGGAAGCACGTTTGATGGAAAAATAAAATTCTAAACTTGATTTAGAATATGAAACCAACTCGTTCCAAAACATTATAATTAGGTTAGACATAACAATAATTAATGACGATTATGTAGCTTAATTTTTCATCGAAACATTATTGTCTCACTTTTCATCATTCACAGCGTTGTCTATAGATATAGGTAGATATGAGAGGTAAAGCCGCTTGCCATATGCAAATGCATTTAAAAATGTTCAATTCCGCAACAATGTATGATTTCAAGCAACTGCAGAATCGAAAGGGTCGTAAACATCAAAATAAAAAAAAAATACGTGCTTTTTATTTTCAATTTTTGAAAACAGACAAACAAATAGGCAAACTCAGCAATGGTAAGGATCAGAGAATGTAAAGTTCACGTGGTTTGTTCCATGCATTCTTATTCCGAAGATTTCAAAGGATAATAATAAATTGAATTATTCGGTCGGAATATGCAGAAGCATAGAGCTGCAGGTGCTCGTGTACTGATTAACGGCCAGCTACAATGTAAAGACATGCAGGAGCCGTGACTTTGTGAAGTAGAATTTTCCGTTGTCCTTGAACAAGCATGAGAAAACTTGACACGCTATTCATATCGATATGCTGTTAATTAATTAACAATAGCTGTTATCTTAGAAACCGAGAAAGCGCGGTTATTACTGTTCTCATTTTTTCCCCGACTCATGTCAGCTGATTCGATCGCTCAACAGCCATATATTTTGTTCATTCATTTGCATGATTATGATTTGCTCCAAATATGTTTTATACAGGGCAAAACACATTTATTCAAACCAATACATTTTTACCTGTCATGATATCTAATTGCTGGTATACCTATACGAAGTTTGACGAATTCGATGTAACGTATATTTGCGCCTCCAGTGACTCTTTTTGGGGTTATTTCTTCATATTACCATAATGTCTAAATAGGAGAGCGCGGGATTGCGTAAACACGTATTTTTAATTCGCATTATTTACTAATTAAGTCATCCTTAACTTATTTACGTAATTTCTGTGAGCTACAATGCTACTGAACTGGTAAAAACACGTGCGTCGGCTCGGCGATATTTGCAATTCCTGTCACTACCTACGCTGACGTATCATCACGAAAACGTTTTATTTCAGTCGGTAATCGCAACACAAATCCAGCGGGTTCCAATATTTTTTACTTGCTTGCTGAATGTACCGCCACAATTACTGAGGGGCCGCTAGCTCGCGACGAATTTTAGTCGGCTCTCAAAGGTCCATAAGGGGAGCTGTCTTTATATTATTCAGTCAACGCTCGAGGATTCTTCTGGCGGAACGCGGTTCGCTGGCTCTTGGGGGTGGCGGGAATCACCTCCACCACCGGTTTCCCTCGTCGCTGAGTGCCCTCGGCACTCCCCCGCGTTCTCGCTGGCTTTTTCGTTGCTCGACGTAGTATTAGGCCCCCGGGGGCATAGCGGCCTTAGGTTTGGGTGGACGGTCCGGATCGTCCACGTAAGTTTGTGTCAGTCGGGTCGCGTCGTACTCCACCAACAGTTTGTACTCTCACGCATTCGTGCTTCCCACATTCACGTTAAATTCCTTAATTACAGCCGCCTAAGGGTTCGGGAGCTGATTGTAACGGCAGGTGCACCTTGCAATGTTACAGAACATAAGTACTTCATAAAATATATGTATTCAAGTATGAAAGCTCAGTCGTTCAGTGAGGGTATGCGCTTGGTTCTTTTTTTGCGGTAGCATAAAGTGCACGTGCCTCGAAGCAAGTTCAAGCTAGCAACAGATCTGTGATACGGTCTGAAATATCTTACTAAGGAAATAAAAACATTTCCATGTGTGTGAAGTTAGCCCAGAACTTTTGGAAAATTGAAAATCTAAAAATTGTGCTGAGTTGTGCTAGACTTGTGCTAACCTGTGCCGAAAACAAAAGCACTCCAACTTCGAGGGTTTCCGAAATAATACAAAAATACAATTTTTAGCACCAGCCCAGACTTTTTAGAAAATCAAAATTCTAAAAATTGTGCTGGGTTGTGCTGAGTTTGTGCTAGCTTGTGCCGTATTTGGTTTTCTCAAAAACTCGAATGCGTGACTGGAAAAAAAATAAAAAAAATAAAAAACCAGCCCAGACTTTTTGGAAAATCAAAATTCTAAAAATTGTGCTGGGTTGTGCTGGGTTTGTGCTAGCTTGTGCCGTATTTGGTTTTCTCAAAAACTCGAATGCGTGACTGGAAAAAAAATAAAAAAAATAAAAAACCAGCCCAGACTTTTTGGAAAATCAAAATTCTAAAAATTGTGCTGGGTTGTGCTGGGTTTGTGCTAGCTTGTGCCGTATTTGATTTTCTCAAAAAACTCGAATACATTCCAGTAAAGAATTGATAATGATCTGTTTAGATTTTATAGACGTGTCATATTTTTTAATTTCAGTAGTAAACGTAGTGATTCTCCTATTTTTTATTTCACGTCCCAGATTCAAAGTTACTTCTTTGTATTTATAATGCCAATCCACATGAATATGAATATATACCCGCTCTCAGCGTTACCCAGAACCAACAGCATGGACGTGGCGGGATTTTGGTTCCATTTTTTTTTCAATTTTTAATTTTTTTTCTTTTTAATTTTTTTTCAATTTTTTTAAAAGTTTTTTAATTATTTTATTTATTGATTTTTCTCGTTTTCTTCTTCTACATTGATTATTTGGATTTAGTACATTTGTTTCTGCAGGTTTTGATTATATATATATTTTTTTAGGCTTTAGGCTTTCAACTGCGAGAAACGAGGCGCGCGCCGCGCCGCCCCTAATTAACGCTAGGGAACTAGCGGGCCTCCTTGGGACTTTCTCGTGTCTCCTCTTTGGGACTTTCTCGGGCTCGTTTCTCGCAGTTGATATTACTCCGAACGTTTATGGGTTGGCGTGAAGTTAGGGCTGGTTCAACGGTATTCACGGTCTTGATACGTGGTTTGGCAACTGATTGGTCTTCTTAGACCTCTGGCGATCTCCAATTATTGCACAGTCTTGATACGTGGTTTTGCTCGGTTTTTGTCATCCGTTTGGCAACTGACTGGTCTTCTTAGACCCTTGGCGTTCTCTAATTATCGCAATTGGAATAGTCTTCTATTATATGTGGTGGCATTCTCATTTTCAAGTATGCCTCCGATAGAAGATTTGAAACGACACATTCTGTGTCCAAAATATCGCCATATTTTAGACGAATACGGAAAGCCTGTTCCACCCAAATCCTACATATACCAGGAAATAAGCAAGCTCTTAAATAATGCACTTTCGCCAAAATATGTGTACACCATAATATTGGCGAATAGATACGGCTTACATGATGCTCTCCTTGATTATCATAACATACAACTTAGCGCTAATAACACTGCTTCTTCCATTGACGAAAATGAAGCTTTCGACAAATCGATCGACGATACTGACCTTAACTTTTCTCTCATAATACCTTTGAAGACCTGGCACGACATAGATTGTGAAAAAGTAATCTATAAGTCCATTGCCAGGGTTCAAAAAAATTATTCTACTTTGCGTCGTGGAAGGTGGACGAACAAAGTATTCGAGCTTGTGCATGCGGAAACAAAGCTGCCTTGCGCTTTCATGTTTAAAAGATGCACAGTTTCTGAAACGGGAGTATACGTGACAATATACGCCTCATGTCCAGATTGCAAATCGTCTTTAACCGGAAGTGTTGTCAACAAATCTGTTAACGATGCAGACGTTCGGATGGAGTGTTGCGTCAAAAAATTCGATCCATCGATAAAACATATAAAAAAGCGTCCTTTAAAGGGTGAAAACCGGGTCGATATATCGAAAGTATTAGCAGAAGGAACTCTATTGGCTACTACATGGCGCAGAAAAGTAGCTAATGAGTTGATGGAACTTTACGACGATGAACCACCGAATCTCTATAAAGCTGCCACGCTTCGAAAAGCGAAGCAGCAGCGACATGACGAAAATTTGAAAGTAACAGGAACGTGTCCGATTTTCAGTTTACTGAACCTGAAGTACAAGCATTATGCAGGTTCAATACACGCTATAGGTCATGATCCATTTTTTGTCCACTACTGGACCTCCGAGCAAATGGCGGTGTACATGAACTACCATGATATTCTTTACATCGATGCCACCGGTTCATTAGTAAAGAAGTTACTTTTACCGAATGGTGAGAAAAGTCCACATATCTACCTATATCAGGTAGTCACAGACACATCGACGTATAAAATGCCGATATTTCAGATGCTCAGTGCTGTTCAGAATGTGAATGCCATTCAATTTTGGTTGTTTGAGTTTCTCAGAATCGGGCAAAAACACAAATCTATGTTTCCGATCCCCCGAACAGTCGTGTGTGACTTTGATAAGGCTTTGCTGAATGCTATTGCTAAAGCATTTGGCCAATGCGCAAGTTTGAAAGATTACTTGTCAACTTGTTATTGGTTGCTTTTAAATGAGCCCGGAATCAAAACGCCCAAATGCTTTATACGCCTAGATATATGCCACTATATGCATTTTCTGTCGCGGTGGAAATTTTTTTCTGGACTTAATCCGAAAGTCAAAAAATTTTCCCTTTATGCCATGGCACTGTTGACGAAGCAGACGATCTTCGCAGATTTCACTAATCTTGCGAAACAAATCGTTGTTCTGTCTCTGAGCGAAGATCTGGGTAATGGCAATCAAGGAGAGAAACTACCAGCTGCGAGAGCATACACTTCGATTGCTAGCAAAATAAAAGGCGTTAACGACATAACAGTGGAAGAGCAAATTGCCGAAGATGATTTTGTCGAGTGTGACATTGCTTTGGACGATTGTAACGTAGTAGTATGGGCAAATAGTTTGATTGACGAGTGTCGCAAAACGGTGGCATCCGCCAATACTGGCGACCAAGTGAATCCCTATTATATTCCGCCGCTGTGCAATAAACTGAAAAATCTATTTTACTATTTTCCATTATTCACAGGCGTGATGATTCCGGTATTCGGCTACGGGAACATTAACATTAGTTCGGCATCCGTCGAATCAGAAATGAAAGACGTCAAACACGTCTTGTTGAAAAACCATTCGCGGCCTATGAGGGCTGATAAGTTTGTTGCTACCCATTTACGCTCGTTTGCAGGAAGGGCAAAACTAGCCATGGCGTCACAAGAATGGGCAGTGGAAGAGACTGGACTAAAAGCAGCATTATCCTCGCCGATTGGAAATTCGGTTGAAATTGCGGATGAATGTGACAGAAGATATTTAGAAAAATCCCAGATGAGCCCGATTCTGATGGAAATGAAAAGTAACCCGATAATAGTATCATCTCCCTCAGCGGGGAATCTTATGAAAATTTCAAACGAATCTACTGAAAATGATTTAGAAGACTCCGAAATGAGTCCGGTTCGAATAAAAGTGCGTGATGATGCACGTCTGATAAACGAGATGATAGTGGAATTACCAGAAACAGATCGAAGTGATGCTTCTCTCCTGGTAGATGATAAACATGAAACGTGCACAAGTAAAGACGAAACCGGACTCAATATAGAACATAACTGGAGAAACAAAAATTCGTCTACTACTACAACTAAAAAAAGAACTTATTTGGATACCTGTCCAGAGTGGGATCTTACTAGTTTTTCGAAAAAACGAATAGGGGTCGGAATCCTGGAAAACGGCAACACGTGTCCGTCGATACCTGACAAGCGTACTAGAATTATCCTCCGTAACACTTGCGGCTTTGACAGCATAGTATCCATACTTGCCGGTGCGTGCGTCCATGATACTTATCGAGAAAAAGTGACCAATTCTACGTCAGAATTTATGCGGTTCTTACAGAATTTTTTGAAAGACGGATGTTGCGCTAAAACTTACGAAAGTAGAGCCCTTCTTATGAAAAATGTAGAACCTTTCATAATTGGACACAGCGAAAACGCAATTACGGTGGATTGCTATTCCAGTATAGGTAACATGGCACAATATATTCTTGCCGAAGACCCAAGCTACACCGAAACAAAAGTGTGCTCCATTTGCTCTCAATGTTCGGAAAGAAGAGCTGTTATCGTCCCAATAAATGTGGACATACTGAAAGACCATGGTATTGGTAGTCTTCACGATGCAATAGTGGGCGGTAGGCCAACGAATAGTTCAATCTGCTGTAAGCAAAAGATGGAAATAATCGTGACATACGGTTCGCAAATCATCGTCGAATGCGACCCTGTCGAGTACGGTTGTCAAAAAAAATATCAGCTATCGGAATTCCCAAAAAATTTGCAACTACTCGACAGTTCCTTTGCTCTCGCCGGCGTAGTAGTTCGTTACGGAGGACGGGGTAAGAGGTCTGGCCATTACGTGGGATACTCTTATCAAGGTTTGAAGTGGCTTGAGTTCGACGACACTAAAAAAGCTGCTCGATCCGTACTCGCTTCGTTCAAAATCGAACCATATTTGATTGTGTACGCTTCGGTATAAAATTGTCAAGTGATGAAAATACCACTGCTGTCATATCCTGAAACGGCCCGGATAACGCAAGGGAACAAACACATATACATATATACATATATATACATATATATGTTATATAATATACATTATCCTAGATATAATCTTATAAATCCTTTATAACATAAAAAGAACCTAAAGCCCAAAAAAAAATATATATAATCAAAACCTGCAAAAACAAATGTACTAAATCCAAATAATCAATGCAGAAAAATGAAACGAGAAAAATCAATAAATAAAATAATTAAAAAACAAGAAAAAAAAATTGAAAAAAATTAAAAACAAAAAAAAAATTAAAAATGGAAAAAAACAAAAAAAAAAAAGTGGAACCAAAATCCCGCCACGTCCATGCCGTTGGTTCTGGGTAACGCTGAGAGCGGGTATATGTTATTCATGTGGATTGGCATTATAAATACAAAGAAATAACTTTGAATCTGGGATGTGAAATAAAAAATAGGAGAATCACTACGTTTATTACTGAAATTAAAAAATACGACACGTCTATAAAATCTAAACAGATCATTATCAATTCTTTACTGGAATGTATTCGAGTTTTTGAGAAAATCAAATACGGCACAAGCTAGCACAAACCCAGCACAACCCAGCACAATTTTTAGAATTTTGATTTGCCAAAAAGTCTAGGCTGGTTTTTTATTTTTTTTCCAGTCACGCATTCGAGTTTCTGAGAAAACCAAATACGGCACAAGCTAGCACAAACCCAGCACAACCCAGCACAATTTTTAGAATTTTGATTTTCCAAAAAGTCTGGGCTGGTTTTTTATTTTTTTTTTATTTTTTTTATTTTTTTTTCCAGTCACGCATTCGAGTTTTTGAGAAAACCAAATACGGCACAAGCTAGCACAAACCCAGCACAACCCAGCACAATTTTTAGAATTTTGATTTTCCAAAAAGTCTGGGCTGGTTTTTTATTTTTTTTATTTTTTTTCCAGTCACGCATTCGAGTTTTTGAGAAAACCAAATACGACACAAGCTAGCACAAACTCAGCACAACCCAGCACAATTTTTAGAATTTTGATTTTCTAAAAAGTCTGGGCTGGTGCTAAAAATTGTATTTTTGTATTATTTCGGAAACCCTCGAAGTTGGAGTGCTTTTGTTTTCGGCACAGGTTAGCACAAGTCTAGCACAACTCAGCACAATTTTTAGATTTTCAATTTTCCAAAAGTTCTGGGCTAACTTCACACATATAACATTTCCATAATAATAGTAATGAATCAAATATATTTCAGTCGTAGTAATTGAACAGTAAATTTCGGATAAGATACATGTTTTTGTGTTCAGTTCTTAGAACTTGTTGAAATTGAATAAAGTGTAATAAATTTAATTATAAAATACAAAAATTTAACAAAAACAATATTCCACTAAAAAATCATGCACATAATGCACTCATGATGCAATGCGCAGTTTTTTGCCAAGCAAATATTAGCTATCGGATTTAATCTTATCATCCGACGAATATTTTAAGAAGATTATAGAAAAATACAGAAACTTATCATCAAACAATAATTGAATACAATTGATTTGATAATGTACAGTAATTTTTACATGCATTTTAGGTATAACAAGTAATAATTATTGTACATACATTTATACCGAGGGTCTATCATCGATTATAAAATTATTTCTTGGATACCCATAACAGGAAATTTCATTGTCATTGACATCGTAGTTGAGCTAAGCGATAACCTGATTGAAACATTAATTCAACCAATTGGTTACAGAGTCAAATTTATGCGAGCACTATCAACATTCAAAGAAAATTATACTCAAATAAGAAAAAAATGTTCAATAGAAAATATTGTTGATAAAAACAATTGGCTTGTTAACACAAAAAGTCTCACTTTTGAAGGGATTAATGTGAAGTATAAAAAAGGCTATTTTTGAAGAAAAGGCTATCCCCAAAGAATTTTCTGCGAATCACAAAGAGAGTACAATCCATCAGAGCTATGGATTTGAATAGCACTGTTAATTTAAGGTCGGCCTGCTCTAGTATTCTAATGGGCTTTTTTCTGCTTTTCAAGTCCTGAGTTATTATAGTATATTAGCAAGCCATTGATAAATTTTCGACAAATGCAATAATACCTCGTTCCCTCCTCGTTCTGGCAATAATGAGTCTTTATCATTACAATATACATACATCCTATATAATCAAAATATTCCATTTAGCATAGTTTAATTTATTTCAAAATTCTTATGTACCGATGAATTTGGAACATATGTCTACTTTCTGCATCATAGGTTGTTAGTCTAGAACTGTGCACTCCCTTGGACCGCACGACTTCACACACATCTACTCTGAGCACAGATAGCAATTTTAGACTTTCTCTCGATGAGGTACATACCGATCAGGAGATCATATTTGATAATACAGAGAACTTTTCTCTCCATACCTTGAATAATCCAGATGATAATCTGCCTGAACCGAAAAGACAAAAGAAAAAGATCCCCCTACTGTGGCTCTGGTAATCGTCATTTTTATCTACTGTTTTCTAAAACATTAACGTTTCATACTGTAACCCTTCAGGCAATACAATGCAGAACGACGCGCAACACCGATCGCGCAAAGCAGAAGATCACGCGACGACGTTACAACGAATATATATATCGTGCAGTAACGAGGCTAGAAGAACAATTCGTGGCAAAGCGCCCGTCGATTCCACATAACCCTCAACTTTGTAGATCAAATTGCTCAACTTGAATTTGTATCAATTTCCGATTAACTTCGGCATTGTCCAAAATTGCTTTCCGCGAACTTAGATTATATTACTTTTCTGAAATTTACTTACTACAACATTAATTAACTCAACGCAGACGCAAATTATAAGTATTAATTCGCGTGATATTTAGGTTACACTAACTTGAAACGAATAGAATCATAATAGATCCAATCGGTCCTTTTTTGTTAACTAGCAAAAGAAAGAGCATCAGAAATAAGTTTAAATTTATATTATTTCTTCTAATTTCTTATTATATTGTTTTGTTACCTTTATTACCTATGATTTCATATCGTTTGTTCTTCACATTTAATTTTTGTATACATATAGTTTCATACCGTGGTTGCAACCAACTTCACAAATATTATATAAACGATATTGTCTGACTCAGAAGAAGATTGTTTCTATCTGCCACACGTAACATTTCTTTTTCAGGACACAACAAGCTTAGCTAGCTAGAGACAGCTTCGGCCGATATACCACTGACAGTACTTATAGAGCGATAATTGCTATACGTGTCCGGCAAGGCAACATCGCCAAGTGTCCCCCTCTGATTTCAACGAAACTCCGGGAGATTGTAGAGGGGGTGAAAATATTCGACACGTATTCTTTTATATCTGCGGAACTCCACCCTAGAGGGGTGTAATCAACCCCTGAAAATCGCGAATTTCGCTATTCGATAGCTCGCGAAGAACGACCGGCCAAAGATTTTTGGCTGACAAGGTGCTACCGGGGGTTTTCGGGGTCGTTGATTTCAAATCTGCAGTCGAAATTAAAAAATTCAAAATGGCTGACCCAAAATGGCGGACTGAATTCTTCCATAATGGTGCGTATTGCTTCGGATTCGGTATTCCCGGGGTTTTCGGGGTCGCTGATTACGAATATGAATACCATATCCGAAAATTTTGAATAAAAGACCCCACAAATGAACAACAATCTCATGACTAAAGAAAAACTACGCTGTAGTAAATACATCGCCAATTCATGAATAACTTATTACTTTTGGAAATCGTTTTATTTATTAATATAATAGTGCGCTAGAATGGATATATGTATACAGAGCGAGTCTTTTCAAAGGTCTCAAATGGGTGGGACTACTTGCAGTGAAGGTACTCTTATTCAGCCAATCAGGTAAACAATTATCCAGGTGGGGATGGCGAAGGAATGCTTAATCACAAATTTGACATATCACAATACATCTTTGCATGCCTTCGCCGCATCCATTTGAGACCTTTGAAAAGACTCGCTCTGTATACATATATCCATTCTAGCGCACTATTATATTAATAAATAAAACGATTTCCAAAAGTAAGTTATTCATGAATTGGCGATGTATTTACTACAGCGTAGTTGTTCTTTAGTCATGAGACTGTTGTTAATTTGTGGGGTCTTTTATTTAAAATTTTCGGATATGGTATTCATATTCGTAATCAGCGACCCCGAAAACCCCGGGGATACCGAATCCGAAGCAATCCGCACCATTATGGAAGAATTCAGTCCGCCATTTTGGGTCAGCCATTTTGAATTTTTTAATTTCGACTGCAGATTTGAAATCAGCGACCCCGAAAACTCCCGGTAGCACCTTGTCAGCCAAAAATCTTCGGCCGGTCGTTCTTCGCGAGCTATCGAATAGCGAAATTCGCGATTTTCAGGGGTTGATTACACCCCTTTAGGGTGTAGTTCCGCAGATATAAAAAAATACGTGTCGAATATTTTCACCCCCTCTACAATCTCCCGAAGTTTCGTTGAAATCGGAGGGGGATACTTGGCGATGTTCCTTGTGGGTAGTAGTGTTGTTCCCAAGTCTGATAGACAGACACGGTCGCGAAGGCGTCCCTGTTCTGTGGGAGGCGGTTCTGTTCGAGGTGTCATTCCTACCTGAATCCATAATATGGGAAGGTGGCTTCACTGGAGTTCTGATACCCAGTCAAGTTCACGCTATAGGGAATACGTTTTCTAAGTTTGCATTGTAGAGGAGCTCCGAGTCCCTTCCGGACAAAGAATTCACAATAACTAGGATTTTTTTTCTGTCCTGACAGCTAAAGAAAAACTGGAAAAGTTACAATACATTTTCCCACATATCATGATGTTATTAGAATCTGGATATCTTATAAATGATGTTATTAGAATCTGGAAGAACAATCAACTGCAGCTAATGGAAAAGAGACAGAAATTGGTCATACAAATTCACCAAAGCAAACAAGTCCTATCATTATTTCCTAGATTATTTCTTTAGTAATTATCAGTTATAGAAGTTTACTCGTGTGACATTGAAGTTTTATGACATCTTTCGCATACCATGTAGCCATGTTATGAATTATATTGGTAAGATTTGGCAGAGACTCTGACTTCCAATAACCAGAAGATTAAAGATCCTAAAAATACAAGTTCACCAAAGAAAAAAGGGCTCATTGTAACTGTTAGACTATAAGGTTTTCTTATTGTACTCGTGGCGCCGTCAAGCGTCTTGATACAAAAGATGTCTGGCTGACCGATAGTGGGGCATCCAGACACATTACGTATCGAAGAGAATGGCTCAGGGATTACCAACCAAGTAATGGAGAAATAGTGCGCCTAGGAGACGATGGCATATGTGTAGTAGAAGGCGTCGGTACCGTAGACATTGAGAAATTAGGTTATTAAATTAGGGATATGGGAAAAGGGACAAATCAAAAACGTGTTATACGTGCCGTCATTACGTAAAAATTTGTTTTCAGTTGGTGCGTGCACATCTAAGAACTATGAACTACGATTCAAAGGACACACTGTCGAAATATTGACTGATAAAATAGAAGTTGCGGCGCAAGGTGTTAAACAAAGCAACGAAATTTACAGAATGTTTTTTAGGAAAGCCAAGGAGATCGAAGGCATAACCGAGTGGCGAATCAAAGTGTGGCATAAGAGGCTCGGCCACGTAAATCCGCAAACTATCAAAAGAATGGTAGCGCAGGGCGCAATAGAAGGCCTGAAACTCAAGGACATCAAGGACTTCTTCTGCGAGGCATGCCAGCTGGGTAAGTCACACATCAAGCCGTTCTCAACAGACGTGGTAGGAAGACCTACTAGAGCTGGGGAATACTTCCACAGCGATGTATGTGGACCTATGAAAGTTGATTCAGCCGGAGGAGCAAGATTCTTCTTAACTGTTAAAGATGATACGTCTGGTTTCAGAGTAATTTACTTCATCAAGCACAAATCTGATGTTGTAGAGAATTCAAGGAATTTGAAAGCTATGTGACGAACAAATTTGAAACCCCAATGAAGAGGCTCAGGACTGATAACGGGAAGGAATGCTGTAACAAAAACATGCTCGAGTATCTCTCGTCAAAAGGAATTCAGCTCGAAAATACTGCTCCCTACACCCCCCAACAAAACGGAAAAGCAGAGAGGGATAATCGAACCATCGTCGAAAGTGCACGAAGCATGCTGCATGCAGCGAACATGCCTCTATACTGAAACGTTATTTTATGATACCCTTGATAATAAGATATTTTACAGTATGATTATGTAATGAAAAAAAAAATATTTCAATCTAAATAAAGAAAAAGATCGAAACTTATCTCAAATAGAGTATGCACGATATTTCATTGAAATATCATACAAAATAGACCATAGGGACGTTTCAGAGTCAAAGACAAGACATAGGAACACTTAGAAGTCAAAGAAAATCGTAGTAAACAGGTAGATTGGGGTGGGGAACCGCCTATATAAAGAGGCGAGCAAAGCAGCTAGTTCATTCATGATAAAAACTCATGGAATCAAATAAAATAAAATACAAAAGAAAAACGAAGATAAGATTCGATAAAATACAAGAAAATACAAAAATCAAAAGGTGTGTAAGTATATCCTATAAAATTAATTAACGCCGACGGGTGTATGCTCTGAGGGCACAATTAATTAATATCCTAATCCTAATCCATATCAAAGACAACGATTAACGCCAACGGGATAAAACTCCGCGGCTGCAATCGTTGCACATATCCGATACATCGATTAACGCCAACGGGATAAAACTCCGCGGCTGCAATCGTTGCACATATCCAATACATCGATTAACGCCAACGGGATAAAACTCCGCGGCTGCAATCGTTGCACATATCCAATACATCGATTAACGCCAACGGGATAAAACTCCGCGGCTGCAATCGTTGCACATATCCAAT
Source organism: Tenthredo distinguenda (assembly GCA_947538915.1). Classification (NCBI taxonomy): domain Eukaryota; kingdom Metazoa; phylum Arthropoda; class Insecta; order Hymenoptera; family Tenthredinidae; genus Tenthredo; species Tenthredo distinguenda. Next base: position 5,867,175 of record OX384538.1, read on the forward strand.
ACATCGATTAACGCCAACGGGATAAAACTCCGCGGCTGCAATCGTTGCACATATCCAATACATCGATTAACGCCAACGGGATAAAACTCCGCGGCTGCAATCGTTGCACATATCCAATACATTGATTAACGCCAACGGGGTAAAACTCTGCGGCTGCAATCAATATTTCATCTTACTATTAAGGAAAATCATTCAGTTAACGCTAACGAGCAACTGCTCCGCAGCTGCAATTGATGATTAGAATTAATTAATAAGATTTGATTAATTCAAAATAATTATTCGATCACTCATTATAAAGAAGAAAACTCAAAATTTAAATCTAATGCCGGTTTGCTTCAGTAGCCCTGAGATTTAAATTGAATCATTTAATAATAGAACAATTTACTGATAAGGAGTAGAACTCAGTAACGTTGCATTTCGACTCAAGAAGACGAAAACGTTTCAATACTTATGGGGTGAAGCCGTAGGAACGGCGGTGTACATATTGAATCGGACGACGTCGAAACAATCCTCGGACATCACGCCATATGAACTGTGGACAGGGAAGAAACCATCCCTGTCACACGTGAGGAAATTTGGATCTGATGCATATATGTACATATACCAAAGCAACTGAGGACAAAATTCGATGCGAAAGCCAAAACACTGATTTAGTCGGCTATCAAGCAGAATCGACGAATTATTGATTATACGATACAGAAACAAAGAAAATAACTCACTCCAAAAATGTTGCATTCAACGAACAGATGACGGAACCACTGAACACATCGTCAGGAACAGAATTTCAGATTACCCTGTATCCAACTCTGTCAAGTGTCGCCGACGAAAAACAAGATGATGAAGTCTTCAACGAAGCGGAGGAACCCGAGGAAGCTGATGAAGGTGACCCAGGAGTTCAAATGAACCAGCATCAAGGAGACGAAGCTCGTGCTCAACCAGCAAATGATGCAGGGGCTTCCAAAATGCAGTTTTGTGAGAGATTCAATTTCATCAAACCACTCAGATACCAGGCTAATATAGCAGAATGCGACGAACCCCCAATAGTGGGGGAGCCCAAGATGCTAAATGGGGATTTACTCGAGCGTCGTGGGGACCTTTTGGATTGTGAAGATTAGATGCTAAAAAGAAAAAAAAGTTTATGATGTATGCCCTTTCAGTGGTGGGGGGAGCGTGTACAGACTTTCAAAAATGTAAAAAAAAAATGGTCACAAAGAAATATCCGAGCGCTTCAGATATTAATAGTGTATACGCCCCACGTGTTTCTGATAACGGAGAAATATTAATCTGCCGGTTTGCATGGTGCCGTACGAAGGGGTTGAAAATTGGAAAAAAAAAATTTACTCGAGCGCGTCAGATATTCAGAAGGGATGTTAAGTAAACCCTAAAGGAGCTCCTATTCAAAAGACTGACGATTTGGACGCGACCAAAACTCATAGCCGATTTTTGAAAATGCAAAAAAAAATCGTGACATTGAAATACTCGAGCGCGTCAGATTAATATACAGACGGTTCAGCTTGATGTCCTTGTCGTGCTGACCCATAATCTGACAATTATGTGGAGGAATTTCCCTAATCTGACGACGGAAAGTAGTATGGGGAAGGTGCGAGCGAGTGAAACATAGAGAAAGAGCGAGAAGGGAAGAGAGGCGCGGAGTGGGAAATACATAGTTCTGAGCAGCTGCACGCACCACACTTTATAGATGATTTTAACTACTTCGGCTTGTGGAAATCGGCAGATTATATTATTCCCGTGATCCTTGAATGATTTCCTTCAAAATAAAAAAAAAATTAACCGCGTTCGAGAATGTCCAGGTAACGTTTTTTTTTTTTGCAACTTTGTGACTCTCCTATTTCCTTATGTCACGCGCAAATCGTCAGATTATCGAAATGCACACTTTTCTGCATGTAATTAACTCACCTTGCCTTAATCTGACGCGCTCGAGTTTTTCTAACGATCGATTTTATTTTACTAATCTGATCGGCTGCCCTGAACGCGCGACCCTATATAAAGGGTTCATGTATGGTGGGAGTACTTATCAGGGTGCAAGGTTTCCCCCCTTATGTTATTCTGCCGCGCTCGAGTAAGTCCCAAAATCCCCGCTTGGGCTCCCCTACTGTAACTATACAGGAGGCTAAGTCGACTGTAGAAGCTGACGACTGGAGAAAAGCTATACAGGAAGAACTTGACGCCCATGATACAAACGGTACATGGACGCTGGTACCAACCACAAAATGGGTTTTCAAAATCAAAAGAGACATTAGAGGAAAAGCTCTACGATATAAAGCACGACTATATGCACGAGGTTTTATACAAAAGCCCGGACACGATTCCTCAGAAACATTTGCACCTGTAGTGCGGTACGACTCAATAAGACTGTTTTTGGCGATCGTGACACATGAGGATCTAGAAATAGTGTAGTTCGAGGTGAAAAGTGCTTTTCTGTATGGAGTGTTAGATAAGGACGTGTATATGAAAGTGCCGGAAGGCGTGGTTGTAAAGAATGAAAGAAACCTTGTAACGTGTAACCTTGTAAAGGCATTATATGGATTAAAACAGGCACCAAGGTGCTAGAATAACGAGTTCAAAACATTCTTGAAGTGTTCAATTTTGAAGAAAGTACTGCAGACAAATGCATTTTTATCGGAAAAATTGAGAATCAGAAAGTATACTTGATTCTGTTTGTAGACCATGAACTAATAGCTGCAAAGGAACACAATACACTTTAAAAGGTTTTTGAACTCAACAAATCAAAAATTTGGAATAACTGTAGCCAAAGGCGAAACCTTTGTAGGTTTACAAATAGAGCGTGACTGAAAAGTAAAGACGACGTACATACTGAAACGTTATTTTATGTTACCCTATCATATAAGACAAATTACAGTATAATTATGTAGAAAAAGAAATATTTCAATTTAAATAAAGAAAAGGATCGAAACTTATCTTAAATAGAGTATGCACGATATTTCATCGAAATATTATGCAAAATAGACCATAGAGACGTTTTAGAGACATAGGAACACTTAGAAGTCAAAGAAAATCGTAGTAAACAGGTAGATTCGGGTGGGGAACCGCCTATATAAAGAGGCGAGCAAAGCAGTTAGTTCATTCATGATTAAAACTCATAGAATCAATCAAAATAAAATACAAAAGAAAAAGATAAGCTTCGATTACAAGAAAATATAAAAATCAAAAGGTGTGTAAGTATATCCTATAAAATTAATTAACGCCGACGGGTGTATGCTCTGAGGCCGCAATTAATTAATATTCCAATCCTAATCCATATCAAAGACAACGATTAACGCTAACGGGATAAAACTCCGCAGCTGCAATCGTTGCACATATCCAATACATCGATTAACGCCAACGGGATAAAACTCCGCGGCTGCTATCGTTGCACATATCCAATACATCGATTAACGCCAACGGGATAAAACTCCGCGGCTGCAATCGTTGCACATATCCAATACATTGATTAACGCCAACAGGGTAAAACTCTGCGGCTGCAATCAATATTTCATCTTACTATTAAGGAAAATCATTCAGTTAACGCTAACGAGCAACTGCTCCGCAGCTGCAATTGATGATTAGAATTAGTTAATAAGATTTGATTAATTTAAAAATAATTATTCGATCACTCAATACAAAGAAGAAAACTCAAAATTTAAATCTAATGCCGGTTTGCTTCAGTAGCCCTGAGATTTAATTTGAATCATGTAATAATAGAACAATTTACTCAAAAGGAGTAGAACTCAGTAACGTTGCATTTCGACTCAAGTAGACGAAAACGTTTCATTTGGCGCCCAACGTGGGGCACCGATAAAGCAAATTCGGTATTAAAGAATTAACAATTAAATAAAATTTAAAATGGCTGAGGCAAAGAAAATAGAAGAATTGAATAAAGAAATGGAAGAGAAAATTAAGAAATTAAGACTCGATTGGATGGTCGAAATTGAAGAAAGAATTAATAATGTACAAGAAAAGTTAGAAAAGAGACTTACCGATAGATACGAACATCTTAAACAGCAATCAAAAACAGATTTATTAGCTTGCCAAAAATCATTAATAGCAAGAATCGGAAAATTAGAATTATCAATACAAACACAGACACAAGACCTATTTAAACAAAATGAACAAGAAATAAATAAACTCAGAGCTGATATTATAAATAAAGAAGAACTCGAAAATTTTAAAAAAGACGTTAAAGAAGTAATAGCAGTACAAGATAAAGAAATCGACGGGATACTAGCTAGACATTTAACAACTATACACAGAGTACAAGATAATGTAATAGAACAGGGAGAAAAAGTAAAAAGCTTGGAAACTCAAGGAGTAAATAGACCGGAAATAACTCAAATAAGAACTAATAATTGGGGAACAAAATTAACGATCCCAAAATTTGAAGGAAATGTTAAAGAAAAACCAATGAGTTATTTATCCCAGCTAGAATCGTTTTGTCAAGCGCAAGGATTAAATGAGCGTGATAAAATGATAATGATTAAACAGAGTTTAAGCGGTATTGCTCTTGAATGGTGGGAAATTATGGAAGATCGAGATTTTGATAATTTTGATTCATTTAAAAGGAAATTCAAAGACAAATTTTGGAGTGACGAAACACAACGAAAAATTAGACGTAATTTGGAATTTGGAACATATCGATCAGATGGTACTTTATCACGTGTAGAATATGCGATTCAAAAATATCATTCAGCAAAAGATTTCAAATACAAAATGACGGAACACGAAATAATTGAATGCTTATCACGACATTATGACGACACAATACACAACGCAATAATAACAAGAGGAGTAGAAAGCCTAAGTACATTAATAAACCTTCTTGAAAAATTTGATAACACACGTAAAGTAAACTATAGTAAGGATACGACGCGTCCAAATACAAGTAATGACGCAATATCAAAGACACAGAGTCAAGGTGATAGAGACCGTAATATATCACAAAAAAGAGATCAGAGCAGATTTATAAATACCATACTACGGCTAATCAGGTACAATACCGGAGGTCGTATAACACCAACAATATAGAAGTCACCAACACCGTCAAGAACGCTACGCAACCAAACGATCAACAAGGTTACGAACAGGAAAACTAGATAGGGGTATGCAAAAGGACCCTAACGAAACAAATATAGAAAATAACCATACCCCAGAATATAATAGCGGTCCATTTGAATTAAATTCAATTTTCCACGATCCGAAGGAGTTTTTATTAGATGAAAAAGAAATGCATTCTGATGCAAATACAAATAAATTAAATCAAAATAAATGTCCAATAATTGAAATAAAATTAAATGGATTAAAAACAAATGCATTAATTGATTCGGGTAGTGAGATATCATGCTTAAATGAAAATTGGTTTAACAATAACATAGAAAACTTAGGAAAAATAGAAACTTTACCGGTAAATAATACAAATTTGCAAGTAGCAACCGGAAGTAAAACTATAAGAATAAAGAAACAGATATTAGTCACACTAGGGATAAAAGACAAAACAAAAGATATAAACTTATTAATCGTACCCAAATTGATACATAATTGTATTATCGGTATTGATGTACTAAATGAACTAAAATCTTTAATTGACTTTGACGCAAAAACACTTACGATAAAAGCGAATGCAGAAAATGCATCAGTAGAATTTATCGGATGTTCAGATCCAAATGAATACTCAATGAAAGGAAATCAAGAAGAATTATCTGCGATGAAGATAAAGGAAGATGACCCAAATTATCAAATAACAGAAAAAGAAATAAATGAAAAACTAAATAATAATGAAATATTGAAAACGGAAGAAAAGACAAAACTCAAGGAGTTATTATGGAAATTTAAAAGAATTTTCCGAAAAATACCTGGACGTATCAACACATATGAACATAAACTAAAAATCAACGATGATGCACCATATATAAAAAGATCTTATCCAGTCCCAATAGCATACCAGGATAAAGTTGAAGAAGAAATACAACGGATGATAAAATTTGGAATTATTCAAAGATCGAATAGCGTGTATATAAATCCGATGGTAGTAATTCCAAAGAAAGATGGATCAGTAAGATTGTGTTTAGATGCACGACAAATTAATAAAATAATGGAACCAGATTACGAATGCGCTGAAGCAATAGAACAAATCCTTCAGAAATGTCATAATATTGGAATGATGTCAAGTTTAGACTTAACTACAAGTTTTTGGCAGATTCCTTTACATCCGGACAGCCGTAAATACACAGCTTTTATGCATAAATCAAATTGCTACGAATTTATAGTCACACCATTTGGATTGAAAACTAGTCTCGCTGCGTTAGTAAGGGGATTAGAGACGGTACTTGAAGAATTAAAACATAAGGTTATCACATTTGTTGACGATTTATTGTGTATTTCAACGAATTTTGATAATCACTTGGAACAATTAAACGACTTATTCCACAAGTTGGATGAACATAATGTCACAATTAATTTTGAGAAATCAAAATTTTGTAGACAAAAAGTGGAATTTTTGGGTTATATTCTAACAACCGAAGGAATAAAACCACAACCAGAAAAGATTAAAGCGATTGAGGAGTTTCCAAAACCACAAAATGCAAAACAACTAAAAGCATTTTTAGGAGTTATCAATTTTTATTCACGATTTACTGGTAGACATGCACACTGCACGATAGAATTATTAAAATTAATCAAAAAAGGAACTAAATGGAAATGGGGTACCGAACAAGACAAAGCATTTGAAGAAGTAAAACAATTATTCTGTGAATCAGTAATATTGCATTATCCGGATATGAATAAAACATTTTATGTTCAAACCAACGCTAGTAACTATGCATTAGGAGCATCATTATATCAATATGATGACAACGGAAATCAACATGTAGTAGCATTTGCTAGCAGAACTTTGAAAGGAGCCGAATTGGGATATTATACAACAGAAAAGGAATTATTAGCAATCATATGGGCTTTACAAAAATTCAGAACATACGTGTTAGGAACAAAAATAATAGAATGAATAAAATAGAGAGGAAGGAGGCATCATGCCAATTTCCCGAAACAAAAGAAGTAGGGATAAAAAAAATTAAGGGAGAAAACTATAAAGAAGAAATTAAGATAAGAGATAAGATAATCTACCAAAAATATAAATGGGTAATGAAAGTAAATCCTAATAAGAAATTCAAAAACACAAAGAAAACACAGACACCAAAAATCCATAAAAATTATAAAACTATCCAGACAGAAAAATTATTGACAAAATGGAAAATATATAAAATAGAGTTAGACGAAAAAAAAGATAAAGAAAAATATTGTTTGTTTAACTATAAATTAACTGAAAAACAGAAAGAAGAGATTACAGGAATGTATGGAAGGATTGAGGATTGGGAAGATAGTGGAATAAAAGAGCAGAAAAGGAATTGGAAGTATGAGAGGAGAATGGAAGAGAAGAAAAGAAGAAAGGAAAAAGAATTAGAACTGTTTGGTGAAGTGAGTGATAGCGATTACGAGGTAGAATTACCAGAAATAATAGATAGTAAGGATCCGTTAGGACTACAAATATTATAAAAAAAAAATATACTACACATAATATATTAATTATATAATAGATTAAGTTTCAAAATAATAATAAGATAAGTTGGAAATTTATAATAATAATAATTAGAGAAATACAAAGAACAAATTATATTTTGATTTACAGAAACGAATAATATAAATTCAGTTCAAATAAATTATAATTTATTATCCTTGAATTTAGGGGGGCAATGAAACGTTATTTCATGTTACCCTATCATATAAGACAAATTACAGTATAATTATGTAGAAAAAGAAATATTTCAATTTAAATAAAGAAAAGGATCGAAACTTATCTTAAATAGAGTATGCACGATATTTCATCGAAATATTATGCAAAATAGACCATAGAGACGTTTTAGAGACATAGGAACACTTAGAAGTCAAAGAAAATCGTAGTAAACAGGTAGATTCGGGTGGGGAACCGCCTATATAAAGAGGCGAGCAAAGCAGGTAGTTCATTCATGATTAAAACTCATAGAATCAATCAAAATAAAATACAAAAGAAAAAGATAAGCTTCGATTACAAGAAAATATAAAAATCAAAAGGTGTGTAAGTATATCCTATAAAATTAATTAACGCCAACGGGTGTATGCTCTGAGGCCGCAATTAATTAATATTCCAATCCTAATCCATATCAAAGACAACGATTAACGCTAACGGGATAAAACTCCGCAGCTGCAATCGTTGCACATATCCAATACATCGATTAACGCCAACGGGATAAAACTCCGCGGCTGCAATCGTTGCACATATCCAATACATCGATTAACGCCAACGGGATAAAACTCCGCGGCTGCAATCGTTGCACATATCCAATACATTGATTAACGCCAACGGGGTAAAACTCTGCGGCTGCAATCAATATTTCATCTTACTATTAAGGAAAATCATTCAGTTAACGCTAACGAGCAACTGCTCCGCAGCTGCAATTGATGATTAGAATTAGTTAATAAGATTTGATTAATTTAAAAATAATTATTCGATCACTCAATACAAAGAAGAAAACTCAAAATTTAAATCTAATGCCGGTTTGCTTCAGTAGCCCTGAGATTTAATTTGAATCATGTAATAATAGAACAATTTACTCAAAAGGAGTAGAACTCAGTAACGTTGCATTTCGACTCAAGTAGACGAAAACGTTTCAATACACCAAAAGAGCTACGCCGAACAGATTATTCAGAAATTTAGAATGAGCGAGGCCAAGGGAATTTCAATCCCAGCTGATCCTAACGTAGTTCTGAAACCTGTAAGCGATGACGAAGTCATCGAGGCAATAGTACCATTTAGGGAAGCAGTAGGATCATTGTTATTTTTAGCCATGGCCACAAAACCAGATATTGCCTTCGCTGTAAATACTGTAAGTAAATTCTTGAATAATCATAACGACAGCCATTGGCAGGCAGTCAAAAGAATACTAACAATAAGATATGTAAAAGAAACTATAAACTTAGGAATAGTTTATAAGAAGACTGAGAAAGACTTGTGTCTAGTTGGATACTCAGATGCAGACTATGCAAACGATTTAGAAACTAGACGATCAGTAACCGGATATACATTCACTATAGCAGACGGACCAATAACTCAGACGTCACAAAGACAGAAAGGGATAACCCTAAACACCACGGAGGCGGAATATGTCGCCGCATTCACAGCAGCAAGAGAATTAACTTGGTTAAAAAGACTGATGTTAGATTTTGGATACGAGTGTGAAAACACGAGTAAACTCTACGTAGACAATCAAAGTGCCATACGTTTATCACACAACCCAGAACATCACAAGCTCACGAAGCACATTAATATAAAGTATCATCACATACGTGAACTAGTCGAACGCGGCGAACTCGTATCATACATTTCCTCTGAAAGACAATTAGCCGATATACTAACTAAAGCCCTACCCAAGGAACGTTTTTATAACATGCGCAATTGTCTAAACTTAAGAAATAGAATAGAATAAGAAAACAAAGGGAGTGTTAGACTATAAGGTTTTCTTATTGTACTCGTGGCGCCATCAAGTGCTAACCGAAAGATGTACCGTCAGGTGCCGAGAGTATGATGCTACTAGTATTATTCCTTAGTCATCAAGAGGAGCTGCCAGTCGTAAGACGTTAAAACTTGATCTCTTGTACTAAATATTACTTATTATTAGACTTCACAATAGTCACACTCAGGCTATCTTTAATAACCTTTCACAACAGTAACGACTTCGGTAATTATGAGTTCTATACACAAGGTCGAAGTTTTATAGGATTTTTCACATACCATGTATTGATATGAATATTATGACTAATTGTAAGACTTTAGAGAAGATTCCACTTTCAGCAATCAGGATAATAGGGAATTTAGCGTTACAAATTCACCAATTGAAGAAGGTTGTATGACAACTGCTTTGGTGATTATTATTTTTACAAAGCCACATATAGAAGATTTATTAAATTTTGTTATTTATTCATCATAGATTTATATAGAATTTATATCAATAATGTATACCGTGAGCATCAGGTGAAACCGAATGGTCCATCCGCCCAAGCGCCGAATATTTTGTATTTTTAGGGGGATAACCACTCGTTGCGCTGAAAAATCCCTAGGGTGATCTGCCGAGTTTCATCGACCGCGCGCCAAAATCACCCTAGGGATTTTCAGTGCAACGAGTGGCTATCCCCATGAAAATACCAAATATTCGGCGCCTGGGCGGATGGACCATTCGGTTTCACCTGATTCTCACGGTATAGGATTTAGAGAAGGTTTGGTTTCTCACCCCGATGGACAACAAGTATTGAGCATCTTCCGTAGAGACGAAAAGCTCAATAAAACTGCTCAAGATAAGTTGGCAGCCATAACTGTGGATAAGTTGATAGGTAGCCATGGCGAGATAAAAAAACTTTCAATCCCAATCAGCAGCTTTGGCAATTGTGGCACCATTCCCTACTGAAAATTTGGTTGGTATCGTTATCTGAACAACCAAATCACTTTCAGGACGAATAATATAATAAAATAACAAAGTTTTGGCTACGCCTCTATCTGACAATGAGTGAAAAGAACGTTGTCGTTTGGCCAAGGGGCATTGATGCCAAAGTACATGCAGTTTATGTGCTTTTATTTCTAGGATACGTATTACATACCACCCCACTATAAAAATAAACGCCGAAGAGTTTCAAAATGGAAACTACCTTATAGATACAGAAATTTTCGACAGTCTATGAAAGAAAGTGGTCTCTTACAGAAATCAACAGTCAAATCTTCAGAATCTACTTCTTCCCTTTCAGATACAGTTAGTCGTAAGTGATGAACCGTCACTTTATACCAAAAAATTTCAAAATAATTACTCCAATTTTTCTAGAAATAATTTCATACATTTCAATGACTTCATTTCAAAATCTAAATTGGCAGCACCTTTTATTCATCTTATTAATTATCTTTCATCACTAAAGAGTATTTCTCTATAAATTGAATTTCACGAAAGAAGATTTAATGTTCAAATGTTATCAATAACTCAATACAATACTAGTCGTGCCAGATGATGATTTCATCAATGAAAAAATTTGGCTGACACATTATACTGAACCATGGACTAAAGTAATTTAGTTATGGGAAACTACATCCCTTATTAGAACACACCAAATCTGCAGTCTAGAGGCCCAAGTTAATGTGACTGAAATCTTTAAAGAATGGCCAGGTTACAAGAATTCGCCGGGCTACACTCTTGTGTGTAGCAATAGACCTGATGATTTCCGTACAACTTTTTAGGAACTATAACATTTGTATTTGATTGCAGATGAACATTGATTTCAAAACCCTGTTTGCCTCTAAAGAACTTTCATTCCTTCCTGGTTAGCTGTTAAACAGAGAAAAAATTCAAGACTTGTTGATTAACAGACTGAAGGATAAGCACCTGCTGAAACTCATTACCGATCCATCAGCCAATTTGTCTGAAGGTAACAATATAATCCAGCATAAAGATATCAGAATATCAGAGTATCAGTATCATTTATTTTGTAATTTTTGATGGTGTACAGATACTGAAGATACGATAGTGTTGTACCTCTTGCCTGCAATATTACTACAAGCAGTGACTCCAGTAAAAGGCAAGGCTTTGTGGAAACCATTAATCATAGAATTCCAGAATCCATTTATTCTTAAAATGGAGGTAATTTTGGTTTTCTCATTCTACATCTTCTGTACAGAAACCGTGGCTGCTTCAGCTCTCTATATTGCCTGTACCAATAATTCACATTTATACAAGATGAACATTAACTCTTGCAGTCGTCAGCTGAAATAAAAACTGAGCAGGACAGGAGACGAAAATATTTGGCAAGTCGTGGATGCACTGTTCAACCGTGCGTAATAGTACAAGGTCCTTGGAACTCTATTCGAACTTTCTACGTTCAAGGTGACGACACCTTGTACAAGGTTGAAGATGCAGTATCCGCCGTAGATATTTGTTTCAAGCTTTATCAAGTTTTGGATCTCAGCTATCCAGCTGAAGTCAATAACGTTTGGATACTCATCCGAAAATATTTCTATGACATATTAACTGAGTACAACAACGTTATTCCTTGTCAAGTGCATGCCCTAATGGGCGAACTGTAATTCCTGAACAACCACTGGATAAGTCTTTGAATATCTTTTCATATGTTACTGCTCAGGTAGCCTCTGCTTGCATTATACCACGTAACTATGCATTTCCCCTGCTACCATTGCGATGTTAGATGCAGAGATACATTTGCATTAATTCTGCATACTAGCCTAGACCATTCAGATTTACGATTTTTTACTTGTGCAAAAGATGACTGCTGTAGAACCTTTCAACTTTTATCTTCGTTTAAGCGTCATTTACGAACAAAACACGCAAATGTACCAGTAATGCCTATCGCTCATAACAGCAATCTCGAGAATATTATTCAGGGTGAAGAGCAACTATTGCCAAATCAGGAAAATGTTGCCCAACATTCAGATGATAACTCAGACGTAGACGGTGAAGTTGAAATCGAAAATGTGCAAGAAGCACCAGTTAAAGTTGTTCAACAGTTTGATGCAATGTCATTTAAGTTCATGACTTTCTCATACTCCAATAACAACTCGAGGTCCTGCATACAAAATTTTTTTTTAAATACAACTGATTTGTTCATGTATACTGGTGCATTGCTAGAAACGCTAATAACGCCAACTATTGACAAAAGAATTGATCTTGAATTGTTATTAGAATACTTGAAAGAATCTTTTCGTAATCTCGAAACTGAGTATCAAAGAATTAAAACATTTACTGAGTCCGGATTTTTTGTGATGCCTGAAAAAATGTTTATTGCCCAACGTCATGATGAGAAAAATGTCAATGGTCGAACAGAGATCATCCCAATTGAAGTTTCTGCATTCTTACCGGAGTCAAAGAGAATCGTATTTGGAACTCTTTAAAGTCATTCCATGTCAATGAAAACCTCATTCTCGACATCATGCACGATACACTAGAGGGTGTATGTAACTATGATTTAGTTACGTATGAAGTAGTAATAATAAATGACTTGGTTTATGTTTCAAGGATAATCTCATTAGATACGTTGAACGCAATAATTCAGAGTTTCAATTACGGTTACATGGAAAAGGGAAATAAGCCACCTACCATAACCCGGGAAATGATACTTCAGAAAAAAAAATTAATATAAAAGCTGCAGAGATGAGCTGCCTCGTTAAAAACCTTGGTATTATGATTAGAGATTATATTCCAAAGGATTATCATGTTTGGGATTTATATACGACTCTTTCTCAAATAATGGATATCATCTTTGCCCAAGAATATCGTGTAAGGTCTGATCAGCTTCTGAAAACTCTTATAAAAGAACATCATACGTTGTATCTCGATATTTCAAAAGTTTTTAAGGATAGATAGCGGACTCGAAAATGAAGATAACCAAATTTCTCAAGCGGCGTTCTGAAGAGGGCGAATTTACCTTCATTATTCTTTTTTTTACAATTCTCATCGATTTTTTTTGGCTCCGGTACGTATTTTTGAACATGGCCGGTTTCGGCTATTTTTTAGCCGCTGAAAATTAATTGCATGGCTTAGGGAAAATTTTTTCCTCGGTTTTTTTAATGGCTAACTTAAAAAGGATATCAAAACCTACATTTTTGTATTTTATAAAGTTTTGTACGATTTTTTTTCGCCCCAGCATTGCATTTTTAGCTAAAAAAGACATGTTTTAGAAAAAACGGCGTAGTCCAATAACTATGGGGTTTCAGAGGAAATGTCAAGAGGATAAAAAGTTGCATAAGTTTACACTGGCGTAGCTAGAATTTTTTCAGAATTTTTTTTGACAATTTTTTTTTCACAATTTTTGGTCGGGATTCTGATGAATTATGGTGTTTAGGACAATATATCAAGAAAGAAAATTTGTTTACTTTTTCAGTTTTACTTAATTACAATTTTTTCAGAATTTTTTTTTGAAATTTTTTCATTTTAATATTTATTTTTTGTTTATTTTTTTTTTTCGAAAAAATTCTGAAAAAATTGTAATTAAATAAATCTGAAAAAGTAAACAAATTTTCTCTCTTGATATATTGTCCTAAATTATCTTACAATGAAAATTCACGACAAACCTATCGCCAGTCTCTGGCATGATATTAGGAAAGCCTGCAAATCACTACAATTTCCCCGCAAGTATACGTCGTGAAGTCGGACCTTGCTGTTTTGTGTAGTGATATCCAAACATCATTCCAAGCTACGTACTTGGCGGGCACATTTTTCTCTTTTTCGACCTATACCTTTTTACCATTCCTTTTCCCTTAAAAAAATACTTGTAAAGCAGTAGTAACGTTTTCAATAATCGGACTTATAATTGTACCAATCATAATCCGTATACAAATATGACGACACTTTTCATGTTATAGATATGGCGGTATTTGCATAAAATAGCTCATAGGATCTAATCATCAGTCTTATCTTCGGTGTGTGTAATTCTCTCTTTATATCTACATACATTACCTTAATACAGATTCTTAATAAGACTCGTCTATCGTGTGAACAAGTTCATTTTATATAATCTAGATCGATATCCTACATTACGATATCCGATCAATAGATTTGAGAAATACGAGGAATTCACTGGTGGAAGGAAAGTACCGAATTCTGAATCACCCTGTATCATGGTACCAGCCGTTTGCTTGAACATAAGAATAGTATAGGTGCTATTCCACCTTAGCTCTTTCAACTGGAACCCGATTCTGTTTTTAATTATGTTACGGTATTCAATGATGAAAGATGTAACGCCGACAAATTTGCCGATACGGAAAGGACAATTACTTATTTTAAATTAGCTGCTCATCGTGTGCTCCTGGGTTGTACGCAACGATGTTCTAATTCTTATTGACGATGTCTGGATTCACCAATATTATGTGTTAGCAAAAAATCGTCGCGCGCGTCCGTACACTCGCGCGCGACGATATTCCGATATAGGATGTTACGAACGAAAACTAGCATACTTGTTTCATAAAAAAATTTATAATGCGTAAATGTAAAAATCAGTACTCTGCTCTGAGATGTCCATCAGAGGATGATTCTTTTGTGAAATAGCTATCTACGACTCGACCGAACTTCGGTTCTAATTAATTTTTGAATCCATTGCCTTATACAAAAACAAAGAGTCGTAACTTTATTGATCCTGCAGCTGATGAGATAGAATAAACATAAACTCAGGTATGATTGCGATAGAATGCAGAAATTGAATGTGCCCGCCAAGTACGTAGCTCGTGGAATGATTTTGGATATCACTACACGAAACGTTGCGGGGAAATTGTAGTGATTTGCAGGCTTTCCTAATATCATGCCAGAGACTGGCGATAGGTTTGTCGTGAATTTTCATTGTAAGATAATTTGGGTACTTGACGGATTTTTTTACATTTCAGATGTTTTTGGACCCGGATAAAATACTGCCGACCATGCGGTCAAGACTGTATCGTACATCTATTGTATTTTTGTTACGCTAGTTCAAACAGCCTATATGTACTGATAAGTAGACTTTCAAAGGCCGCCATTTCGCGAAATTTGAAAAAAAAGCTCCGATTGAGAAGATAAACTATTAAACTAATTTAATTTTAATTTAGATAAACGGCTAAGAAGTACTGATGGTCACCGCAAAGCACTATTTGTAAGAGAGGGGTCACAATCAAGCTGATAACTTGGTCCGGATTTAATATTTATATTCCAAATATTCGTGGAAATTACTTAGAATATAGTGTAAAAACTTGGTATCATGCAGTAAATGAAGAACATTATACAACAGTCCAGAAAAAATTCCTGGAAAATATCTATTTTTCACGCCTCTGACTACACGTAACTCCCTAAAGCATTATCGTTATTTCATTATCAAGAACTGTGGTGCCATAATACACAGCTGAATGGCGATATCAAATGCACACAGATACTTGATTACGCCGTATCTCTCAAAATCTTATCGGAACGGCTTACATAAAGTCAAGTTCATTTATTCTCAGTAAGACTAGCCAGGGAACTGACACACGTTATGCAAAAAATGAGTAAATATAGTGCTAAGATGATACGATTCAAGGCCGCATACGATGAGGATGACCTTGCAGACACCGTCATGTTCCAATTTCCGCACGTAGGAAAACTGTTGGGAGGCTGAGGCATATCGCTATGTTCTCCAACCTTGATGACGACTCCCATTCCCATGTCTGCATGATTTGATATATGGCAGTGAAAGAACCAGTAACCGGGGTTGTTGGCAATAAATCGCAAAACCACGAATCCTTGGGCGGGTACCCCGATGTTGTCTTTCACTGGAGCTCCCTCTAATTTTTTATCAATCAGCCCAGCCTCGTTTCTGCTCATTACGTTATCTAGAGATATCGTTTCACCTATGGACTCCATAGCAACGACAGAGAAGGTGTGGCCATGTAAATGCATAGGATGATCATCGAACCGATCCGTACCTGTAACAACGATTTCGATCATGTGCCAAACAGTAGAGATTTTATTCATCAAGTGAAAATTTATCATGTTTGGCATCATGACTGTGGCTCATTCAATTCAATATCATGTCCACATTGAGCCCGTACTTCTCCAGAACTTTGCTGACGAGCAAATCGCAAGTTTGATTTGAGATCAAATAAGTAACAGATCTATAGTCTCACCCAAGTCGATAACGATCAACTCCACCAAGCTGTTAGCAGCAACAGGATAGACATACGGACAAGTGCAGTAGGTACCGATACAATCTTTGGCACTATCATCGGCTTCTGTGCAGTACATATCGTCCGTTATTTCGCCATACTGAGTGAGGAGTGGAATTGGCGGAAATTCAAAGCTTGCATAATTGATTTGCGGAAACGGTCCTGGAGAATGAAATTCATCTGAAAAGATCAACGTTGAATTAGCGGTTCTATATCCCTCGTTATGAAGTGCGATTCCTTCAGTTCTTCTCAGTAAATTATTATTCAAATCATTCTCTTTTCGAGAATACACACTCGCATATAATGTACATATATATACATATATATATATATATTGTAACGTGGTATTTTGTTAATCCCCGTCAGAAAGGAATTTTATCGAAAAATGCCGCAATGTGTAGCGTAGACAGGGTCTCCAGGCGAAGGAAAAATTTGGGGAAAAATATTAGGTTTAACTGAGGCTATTTTATTTTTGTAAATATGTATCTCGAGCTCGATCCACCACGAGGTTTCTATCGTCGTGGGAACTACCGGAAGAACTATGGCTGGTCCTGAAGTAAGAAACTTCTAATATCGTCCTCGACGTCTCTATCGGCGTACAAACCCTTGGTTCGCTAAGAAAGCGCGAGGGTCAGCGCGTCTTCTCGAACAGAAAGATCGACTGTTCCCAACCTCCGGACTGGTGGCGTATAGGGAATGTGCCAGAGGCATACAACAATCCTCCCGTCGTCCGGCGAAGCTACCGTCTACTAAAAGCTACGCTAATGTTGTGAGGGTGGCGTATGGGGTCATGTGAAGACATCTTCACAGCCTCCCCCACCTGATGAGTCTTCAGCTAGTGCAAATATCGAACGACTATGCTTTCTCTGAAATCTTTATCGTGGCCGTGGTTGGTCAAGAGAGCCCCCGGTTCGGCGTTCCAACCTGAAGATTTTCGTCGTGAGCGAAGCCCTAGTATGCTCAGCACGAGGCTATCGTTTTCACTGCTTGTGGATTGACGAATCATGTAAGGCCCTGGGAGAATAATTGTATAGCTCCGGCGAGCGAGATTCTTATGAGTCCAGCGTCAGGGAATTCCAACGGAAGGCGGCAGGAAGAGGAGTAAGAAGCAACGGCAGGGGTAAGCTAAAGTTCTCCTGTAAACCTCACCAACAGCAAACGTTCGTCGAAACTCCCGCAGCTGATGAGAACCAATTAGGTCAGGGATGAGCCACGTGACCCATTTCATGAGCCGGTACGATCAAGCAAGGACTGTATAAGGAGGGTACGCTGATCATTCGGTCTATTCTTCGCTACGTCTGCGCTACGCATTACTACCGCATCGAGTATCGTATCATCGAGTATCGTATCGTTATCATACATCGTGTATATTAAAAATAGTGTGTGCAACTACTGAAGCAATTTGAGGTAAGGTATTGATTCTTTTTCTACAGGCACGCGGTCATTCGTATTTCTGGCTAATTTCTATCGTATGGCTTTTCTATTTAGTATGTTAGAGAAATTTATTGTGCATGAAATTTGCTATCAAAATACCGTTCCTGGAGAACCCTGAGCGAAGATAGCCGCGAGTGGCCTTAGGCCTCGCGTTACAGTTAGTATATAGTGTTAATTTAGTATGAATATCGTTTTGTATAACGTCATATCGCTTTGTAAAATTGAGTATCGCTTTTGGATAATTTGGTATAATTAATATCGTATCGTACAGAATTTGGTTAAGAACCACGGTATCGTTTTCCTGAGTTATTCGTGTTTTCAACGACCATTGTCCCTACCTTAGGATAGACTTCGAAATCTCGTAATTACAAAGTCCAGCGAATCGTAAAAATACAACCTGTATGGTTTGTTACCGAGCTTTGTCGGCTAGCGACTACAAAGTCATACACTGGTCCTAGGCTGTGTTAAGAAATAATAAATTTGTCTTGGGTACGGAGTATCGCTCTGTGATACCGAGTCTGGAGTCTAATGAATAATTTTATATCAAGTCAACTCTAACAATCTTATTACTAGCATTGTATCGTAAAACGTTTGCATTCTGCCCCGACACGTAGGGACCCTATCGTAACAAACTGATTAAATCTGTCCCCAATTCTGTTACCGATTATGTTAAATTTTTCAGTTTCACAATGAAATGATTGATTGATGTTACCTCGAATATTCTTGTTGAATTAATATTTTTGTTTGGTGTACCCTGCCTCTCTATCTAAGGCTATCGTAAAGTTGAGTTATCGCTCGTCGCATTCTCGCATTTTAGCTTATTGTTTTTTTTTTTTTTTTTTGTGTCTATGGTATCGTAAGTTGTTAAATAACTGATGCATCCGCGTCTGACGCCCAAAATTCAGTAAGTTTTCAGTTAATTAATAACACGATAAAGCGCCGAATTGTGACGAAGTATAGGTTTTCCTCTACCAAAAAGAAAACTGCGTTACAATATATGTGTATATATATATATATATATATTAGACTGGTCGTTAAAAATTAAATTTTTTCCGACGCCTCCAAAAAGCTTCCTTTTGATGAAAAAACGCCAGGGATTTTTTTTTTTTTTTTTTATATTAACAACACGTGCCTCAGGACGATCTAAGTTCATTTTTTGGTAAAATCATATTTTTTTTTGAAAACAATTACAGAAGTAAAAGTATTAAAAATACTGAAGAAAGTTTACTTGAGCTTTGGAATTAATAAATCTGCTCATAAGAAATAAGTTTGTATTAATTCATTTTTTGAATAAAATTATTAATTTAAATATCCTTCATTTTTTATTAACTAGACAACATCAAATTAAAAAAATTTTGAAATTTTATTCATTTGAGTTCCAAAATTGTTTATATTTCAGGAAAAATACTATTTGTGATAAGAAGTTCTGAAAAATATGATTTTACCAAAAAATGAACTTAGATCGTCCTGAGGCACGTGTTGTTGTTAAGATAAAAAAAAAAATCCCTGGGGTTTTTTCATCAAAAGGAAGCTTTTCAGGGGGCGTCGGAAAAAATTTAATTTTTAACGACCAGTCTAATATATATATCAGGACAAGGGACAAAAAGAGTATTAATCGACTCACAGTAATAGTTAAAAGCATAGTGTAAGTAGATTGTGTGGTCCGGTGTTCCAGATACGTTCGACGGGCTGGCCACGGTACTATTAAGGTCTACCAAGTGAATCAAGGTGTTATCCGTATAGCTCTGATTCGCAACTTCTACCGGGTTCAGCAGCTATATTATAGAAATGGCCAAATTGGAAATAAGAGACATTCGAAAGTTGTGAACAATGAAACAGGTTCGCTCACACTCACAACTGAAGAAGAATTGTCGAACACATAACTTTCATTACATATTACACTTTTTGGTGATTCGCCTACTTACCACTCCAGACCTGTTAGCATCATCATACTCGATAGTTCCCGACGGATTAGTGTCGTTAGCTCCGTTGTAGCGAAGTATCGCTTCTCCATGCACAGCAGCGGTAAGCTTTAAGCAATCGCCAAGACCTCGGTATCTTATCCAATAATTATCGACTGCTTGATCCGCCGTGAGAACGAAATCGAATCGTTCTCCTGCGTTGATCATCAAGGAGTCGACTGTACTCGAAAGAAAGAAATGAATATCTTGATCATGGCATCAATTACTTTACTAATTCTGTTCGTTTTTTCTTCGATCGTGAAAAACATACCCTCAACAGGCACGAATGTTCCACTCTCAGAAGCGATTACTAATAGCGTATGATTATCCACAGATACTTGAATTGGACAGTAGAGTGCGCTGTTGTACATCAGTCGGAATCTGTACCGTGAGCCCTAAATATAATTTGCAAGTATCGAAAATGGGCTTTTGGTAGGGTATAGCGTAAAAAATATGAGGAAAAAAGTCTATTTTGTAGTCGTTTCACGAACCAGAAACTAAAAGAATCGAACTCATATGAAAACACGTCATCTAAAGCATAACAAATGCAAACCAAGCGCAGTGGTTCGGATGAAATTACCTTGGTAACAGTAAACTCGGCCCTGGGTGTAGTGTAGTTCACGCCATCTCTCTCAAACTGTACCGTGGCGGCCAATCCATTGACTGTCAAGCTATAGCCAATTACACTATCATATCTGTGAAGGGCACTCTTGAGTACGGAAGCTGAGGAAGCGTAATACCAATGCCAAACAGCCATGATGTGATCGGAGAGATCAAAGTCGTAATACTCAGCGAGAGGATCGTCGGCTCTTCGTACAATGAAACTTCCGTACAGTCCATCAGCTTCTTCAAAACCTATTTACAATTATGCGCAGTGTTACAAGTCATACCATGGTGCTTTTACTGCTTGGTCATTATCAAAATCCGTTTGTAGTGTCCCCGAACATCATGGTACATACCACTATGAGAGTGCCATATGTGGGTCCCGGCTGGTTCGGCTGTAAAATTATACTGAAATGTATTGTGTGGTTGAATGGGACACTGCGTCAGATACGGGGTTCCATCCATCCACGGGGTATCCCATTGATACAGTCCGTGCCAGTGGATAGTTGTACTGTCGCTTATAAGTGTGTTGATCACATCGACTTGGACAATGTCTCCTTCACAGACCTATAATAAAGGGATTCATTTAACGATGGTAAGCCCTCGACTTTGCACAGATACTTGTATAAAATCATCGTCATGGCATCTCTTTTGACAAGTCATAGTAATAATATCCCGAGCGTCAAGGATGTAAGTATAGCGTAAGATTCATGATGGTCATATTCAGTTTTATGATCTTCAAAAATAATATATATATTCTCGATAAGAAAAGTCGAAGAATCGACAAGGATATCAGAAATGGTTCGATAAAGACCTGGATACTCGGTCCAGGGAGCTGGTGGTTAGCCAAGGTGACTTGACGAATGTCACCTCCGGCAGTGATACATCCAGTATTATAGCAGTCTTCGAGCGTATATGGGCAATCCCCACAAAGTCGACTCATCGTTGTGTATTCGACCACGGTGAAACTGTAAGTACAAATACGTATGTCCCCATCGACACACGTCCGATAGCAGTCGTGCGACGTTCCACCTTAATCAAGAAATTAATCCGTTAAAACTTATCGGCTTGTTTGAAAAAATATTGATCAGTATCTGAAAGTTCGCGAAGTGTCTTATCAAGCGGTACGAACACGCGCAATCCTCACGTTATATGCGATAGCAAAATGACGTAATTCCAGTGTTTATGTAATTGAAAAAAATTGATAACGGATGTACTCATCAGTATGGTAAAATAGTTACTTTTTGCTACAAAACATATCGCACTGCAGCATATAATAAATTATTGATATACTTGATGTAAAGTAGATGGACTTTGACTTTTCATAAACTGCAATGTTATGTTTCTGAACATGAAAATAAATCAGGGTCAAACGATCATAAAACCGTGATTGAACGTTTTGGCCCAAGTTAAGACTATACCCTATTGAAAGATATTTTGAATCCCCATAGACTGTAGCTCAAGCTCTAAGAACGCTGTTCAAAATTTGCTCTAATGGGAACTCAATTCCTCCTGTAATCGGTCGTTTATTCGGAACAAGTTCAAAAGTGTTCTCGTGGTCTGAATATAATACTGCTGTTTGCCAAATTTCGAGCTAATGTGTTGAAAAACAATCCTAATACCGTACTCGCTAGAGATCCTCACGTGTCATTAATGAAGATGTCTATTTACATATCTTCGTGTTTGATAAATATTAACGTTGGATGATCCACCGCAACTTCTTACTCGATTCTACAGGGGCAAAATAGACCCATCGATCTATGGTTGTACATATTACATGTATAGAAGACTCACCCAACACTTCACCATCGGTGTTATTCACATCGAACCCTCGAGTCTAGGTAAATTTGCATGAAGAAAAAAAAAGTTTATAAAACTGTTCGGAAGTATTATTCACACAGAACTTAAAACGATTAAGAGAGAAAAAAACATGAAATTTCGAGTGATTTACCAAATCGGCGATCCTGAATGACTGGTGTGCGCTTGCTCCATGAGCTGCTAGCACAGTGTAAATCGTCAAAAGAAGTACATACCACATCCTGCTACCTAGTGGGACTGACGACAGAGCTCGAGCCTCTTTTATATAAAAAAATCAGCATCAGTTTTATTGAAAAATCGAATTCACTTTATCTCAGGCAATTCTATCTTATCGACATTATCAATTGTGTAGATCGATTGCCCAGATAAAAGGAACTGCAAATTTCCAGCGCAACTATTCAGGTGACTTATTAGGTTTAATTATGAAAGATCAACACTGGCGGTACTCTGGGCCTCTAGTCCGATACCAAGAGGACATTTTTTTTTTGTTACAGTTGAGCCAGATTATCTATAGCAATACTTCCTAATCTATATTACTCACGGTTTATTAGTGTGATTGCCACGACCTGATTGCTCAGAATCATAACCGACATGGCATCTTCATTTCCAATTCCATTGTTCTGAAAATAGAGAAGGAAGTTTGAGTGTAATGTGGTTCTAAAATCGAAAAACAGCCTTTTTGGGGTTCCAAGTGGTCGAGGTTCTTCTTATTGTTAGTCCACTTCGCATGGAATTCTTCATATGCCACATTCTTTTTGTTCGCATGACTGACGATAATTTTCAAGACAATCTTATAGGTAGAAAGCACTTGAGCTAATCTCATACTAAATCGATTACGCAATCTCTATCTCGCACAATCAAAATTTGTGGCAGCGAATTGCCGTCAAGTATCTGTAGGCAGGCGAGTACGCAGCTGATTGTGAAAATCATTCAGCCGAGCGAGCCTGGAAGCGTGTGTCATATCTTCTAAATTAAATGGGCGATATCGGTCACTTTTAGTTTTTTTATGTTGTTCCAAAAATAAAAACAAGTAAAACAAGCGGTATTTTTTCAAATAACAGAAAATTAGCCTTGGCTGCAGAAAGAGTTTCCGAAAATTGAAAAAATAAATCTATTCCAGTGACTATTGTAGGCACTGCTGCTAAGCGCCAGTATGTGTATTGTAACGCAGTTTTCTTATTGGCAGAGAAAAATCTATACTCCGTCACAATTCGGCGCTTTCTCGTGTAATTAAATAACTGGAAACTTACTGAACGTTGGGCGCCAGACGCGGATGCGTCGTTTCTTTAATAAATTCGATACCATAGGCATAAAAAAAAGATAAGCCAAAATGCGAGAATACAACGAGCGATAAATTTCCTTAGATAGAGTGGCAGCGTATACCATACAAAAATATTAATTCAACATCATGCTAGGTAACATCAATCAGTCATTTTATTTTGTTATCAAAGCGAGCAATTAAACATTATCGATAACCGAATTGGAACTAGAGTTGATCAGTTTGATACGATACAATGTCAGTCATAAGCCTGTTAGAATTGATTCGATATAATATTATTTATTAGACTCCAGACTCCAGACTCCAGACATTACCCAAAGTAAGTATATCATTTCTTAACGCCGCCTGCCTGAGACCGGTATATTACTTTGTATTCACTAGCTGACAAAGCTCGGTAACAAACGATACAGTTTTTAACCAGGGGGCCCGTAGGCTACCGTATTTTACGGGGCTCTATTTTATGTATTTCTTAATCAAGTTAATTAGTAACTTATTGAAAAATCAACTACTTCGAAAATTGATCTGTTGATTACGTATTTATTTGTTCTTTTTTTTTTCGAGAACATAATCAAGTCGGAACGATTTTGAAAATTACTATTAAAAAAAAAAACGATACGGGGCTCTCTCGGTCAGGGGCCCCTAAGCGGTCGCCTAGTCCGCCTAGTGGGTAGTCCGGCGCTGTTTTTAACATAGGGGCCGCTAGACCTTATAATTACGATATTCGAAATTTCTTTTTTTTTCTTTTCATTATTTTTTTTTCCAAAATAGGGACCGCATGGTCACTCAAAATACGAATTAGGCAGAGCTACGTTAACAAATTAAACTTAAATCGATAGGATAGTTCTTCACCAAATTCGGTGCGATACGATAACGTTATTAGCAATACGAAATTTCACAGGATGATTTTACGTTATACCAAACCATATTTGTAGTGTCGAGTGTATTATATGGACAAAAATTAGTTTACGTTAGGTTTAAATATTAGAATTGACCTGACCAGCGACTCAGTAAGACGTATGTACGGAGTTGAGTGAATTGCACGAGGGCGAAGTAAAATAAAGTCTACTTATTGTTTTTAACTTCTTAAATGGACCTTGCATTTATTGATCATCCTTAAACATCCTCGCTCACCCTTAAACCACACATTTCGGTAGTTTATACTACATTTTTGGGGGCTCAACCGGGATAAGGGTAGTTAGCGAACGGTGACAGTGACTGGCAAGTGAAAAGACACGAGTGATAAGTGACAGTGTAGAAAGTAAAGTGTAAGTTTAAGTTCAATAAGTTGTAAATTATGGCCGACCAGGTTGAACAAGTGGTACAAGGACTCAACGCAGTAGAGCTCAATGACGAACGGGTTGCAGGGATGAAGGTCATCAATCTCAAAGAAGAACTCAGACGACGACAACTCCGTGTGACCGGTAGGAAGCCGGAGTTACAGGCACGACTAAGGGCAGCATTGCTGCTAGAACGGGAACGCATTGCTCCGGGCGAAGAAGACGACGAAGGCGACGACGTTGACGACGAAGAAGATGATGCTGAGGGTAACGACGAAGAGGTCCGCGCAGACGGCAACGGCCAATTAAACCCAGACGCAGATACGGACGACGACGAAGACGATGAAGAAGTTTCAGAAGAAGAAGACGAAGCTCCAGCCCGAGCAAGACGACGCAGAAGACGAGAATCACCTCAACGCGCGCTGTTAACGTTCAAAGACGTTGAGGAATCTCTCGAAAAGTTCAGTGGCGACGATTATATGAGTGTGAAACAGTGGCTAGAAGACTTTGAAGAAATGGCTGAATTGTGCAAATGGACTGATGTCCACAAGATTGCCTACGGCAAGCGACTGTTGAAAGGATCGGCGAAACTGTTCGTCAAACACGAAAAATGTACAAAAACATGGGGTAAGTTTAAAAAAGCTTTAAGAGAAGAGTTTGACGAGGCCGTCAGTGGCCACAAGGTGCATATGGAGCTGTCGCAGCGCAGAAAGAAAGCAGAAGAGACGTCCCAGGAGTATATCTATGAGATGCTCGAAATTGCTGCCCAAGCGGATGTCGACACGCAGTCCGTGATTCAATACATCATACAGGGTGTACCAGACGAGGCAACGAATAAATCGGTGTTGTACGGAGCAAAGACTATTCGACAGTTGAAGGAAAAGTTCAAGCAGTACGAAGCCATGAAGAGGGAGATGAAGTCGAGGTCAAAGCCAGCAGAGCAGCGGAAGGACGATAGGGCGAAGCGGCCCGACGGAAAAGGTGTCAAGAAGAAGACGACAGACGAAGCTACGCCAGTGAAACGGTGTTTCAATTGTGGTGATAAAAAACATGTGGGTGCGGAGTGTCCGGCGAAGGAAAAGGGCACAAAGTGCTTTCAGTGCAACGAGTACGGGCATATCGCGGCAAAGTGTCCGACTAAACCGAAGGAGGCGTACATTGTGTCGCGTCCCAATAAACAAAAGTACATGAAGGAAGTGGCTCTAGAGGACCATAAGTTCGTAGCATTAGTCGACACAGGCAGTGACCTTACTTTCATACGATCAGACGAGTACGAGAAGATAGGGTCACCAGCCTTGCATGATAGTAATCTTAAGTTCGAAGGTTTCGGCTCCACAGGCAATACGACTATGGGTGAGTTTACTAAGAATATGACAGTCGATGGCGACGAGTTTCCCGTCGTGTTCCATGTAGTTTCAAGTACGATTCTAAAGCACAGTCTATTGTTAGGTACCGACTTTCTTGACCAAGTAGAACTACGCGTAAGACGAGGTATCGTGGCATTTTTAAGACTCGACAGGACAGACGACGATAAAGTAGATTCGCCACATATTTTCAGAATTAACGTAGTTGATCAAGCGGACGAAGTTGACCTGTCCCATGTTAAAGAACCTTATTATCGCGAGGGGATCCGTAAGGTTATAAAGAAGTACAAGCCGGAAAAGACGCGAGACGTAGGGATCAAGACTAAAATAATATTGAAAAACGATGTCCCGATAGCGAGTAGGCCACGAAGGCTCTCACCGTCGGAGAAGAAGGAAGTAGAAGACTTGGTGAAGCTATGGATGCAGGAAGGCATCATCAGACCGTCTAATTCAGAGTACGCGAGTCCGATAGTGTTAGTCAAAAAGAAAAATGGCTCGACGAGACTCTGCGTCGATTATCGCGAAATAAATAAGTTAATTGAGAGACCACGCTTTCCATTACCGCTGATCGAAGACCAGCTAGACTCTCTGCAGGGCGCGGAAATATTCACGACGATAGACATGAAAAACGGGTTCTTCCACGTACCGGTAGACGAGGAAAGTCAGAAGTATACGGCCTTTGTGACGCCAAACGGGC
Organism: Tenthredo distinguenda; assembly: GCA_947538915.1. Taxonomy (NCBI): domain Eukaryota; kingdom Metazoa; phylum Arthropoda; class Insecta; order Hymenoptera; family Tenthredinidae; genus Tenthredo; species Tenthredo distinguenda. The sequence continues at coordinate 5,894,364 of OX384538.1, forward strand.
AATACGAATTTTTAAGAACGCCGTTCGGATTAAGTATTTCGCCAATTATCTTTCAGAAGTTTGTGGCGACGGTTTTTAAGGGATTAATTGATAAGAAATATCTAGTTGTTTACATGGACGACTTGATAATTCTAGCGGAAAACGTAGAAGAAGCTATGGAGCGTTTAAGGCTCGTGTTGGAAGTTTCGAGTCAATTCGGATTAATAATTAATTGGAGTAAGTGTAGATTTCTGCAAACGGAAATCGAATATCTAGGGCATATTGTTTCAAAAGATACCATTAAGCCGTCCGAGAATAAGACGAAAGCCGTAGCAAATTTTCCCAGGCCGACAACCGTTAAAAAGGTCCAAAGCTTTTTAGGGCTGACGGGTTATTTTAGAAAATTTATTGAAGGGTACGCAAAAATAGCTAGGCCGTTAACGGAATTGCTGAAAAAAGACGCGAAGTTCAGTTTCGGGGATCAAGAGATCGAAGCTTTTGAAGCACTGAAGACAGCGCTAAGTAGCGGGCCCGTGCTAAGGTTGTATCGCGTGGGGGCGGAGACAGAACTGCACACGGATGCATCATGTTTAGGGTACGGGGCAATTTTAATGCAACTGGGTAGTGACGACGGGAGATTCCATCCGGTCTACTATGCCAGTGGTAAGTCGACACCGGCCGAGGAAAAGTACACCAGCTACGAGCTGGAAGTACTCGCGATTATGAAGGCCTTGAAGAAGTCTAGGGTTTACCTTCTGGGAATTCCGTTCAAGATTATCACTGACTGTCAGGCTTTCGCAATGACGATGAAGAAAAAAGATTTATGTGTGCGAGTAGCCAGATGGGCTTTGTTGTTGGAGGAGTTCGACTACGAAGTATGCCATAGGCCGGGTAAAAGTATGCAGCATGTGGATGCCTTGAGTCGTAATCCGTTGCCAAGTGCGTTATTGGTAACCGAAAGTGACGACGGCTTGATTGCGCGATTGGTAAAAGCGCAAAATGAGGATCAAGACTTGCGGAAAATATTAGACGCCGCAACACGCAACCAAGCCGACGGGTATTTAATAAGAAACGATCTATTATATAAGGAAGTAGATAATGATGTTTTAGTTGTAGTGCCGAAGAGTATGCAAACCCAGGTAGTGCGCCAGGCACATGAGCGTGGGCACTTCGGGGTGAATAAGACTGAAGCTATTGTCCGCAAAGACTTTTGGTTTAAAGCGATGCGGCAAAAAGTAGAGAAAGTGTTAGCGAATTGTGTGAACTGTATACTAGCGGAAAGAAAACAAGGTAGGCAAGAAGGGTTCCTGAACCCTATCGCCAAAGGGGATGTCCCGTTAGATACGTACCATATAGACCACGTGGGTCCGATGACAACGACAAAGAAGAAGTACCAGCATGTATTCGTAGTGGTCGACGCGTTTACAAAGTTTGTGTGGCTGTACCCTACAAAGTCGACGGATACAGCTGAGGTGCTAGACCGCCTGCGTAAGCAGTCCGCCGTTTTTGGAAACCCACGAAGAATCGTTTCTGACCGGGGGACGGCATTTACGTCGAACGCCTTCAAGGAGTATTGCGAGAGCGAGAGGATAGACCACGCGCTAATTACGACAGGGGTGCCAAGGGGGAACGGTCAGGTGGAAAGGGTGAACCGGACGTTGATCCCTCTTCTTACCAAGCTGGCTGCCCCGGTACCTGAGAATTGGTACAAGTACGTAGAGGCGACGCAGAAATACCTAAACGCCACAGTGAGCCGCAGCACAGGTAGAGCGCCGTTTCACCTGTTGTTTGGGGTCAACATGCGGATTAAGAAGGACCAGCAGGTAAAAGAGCTCATCGAGGAGGAGTGGGCCACGAGATTCGAAGAAAGTCGTGACGAACTGCGAGAAAAGGCCCAGGAAAAAATCAGAAAGGCGCAAGAAGAAAATCGCGCCAGCTACAATAAAAAACGCAAGGTGGCGCAAAAATACAGAGAGAACGATCTGGTTGCAATTAAACGAACCCAGTTCGGACCAGGGCTGAAACTACGAGGCAAATTTTTGGGGCCCTACAGAGTGACACGTGTTATGCGAAACGACCGGTACGCTGTAGAAAAGGTGGGCGAACACGAAGGCCCACAACTGACATCAACGTCGGCGGATCACATGAAAAGGTGGGTCGTGAAAGATGACCGTGATTCCGACAACTGCAGTGAAGATGAGGACGACATCTGAGGCCAGATGTCAACGCAGGATGGCCGAATGTAGTGTCGAGTGTATTATATGGACAAAAATTAGTTTACGTTAGGTTTAAATATTAGAATTGACCTGACCAGCGACTCAGTAAGACGTATGTACGGAGTTGAGTGAATTGCACGAGGGCGAAGTAAAATAAAGTCTACTTATTGTTTTTAACTTCTTAAATGGACCTTGCATTTATTGATCATCCTTAAACATCCTCGCTCACCCTTAAACCACACATTTCGGTAGTTTATACTACATATTAATACCAAATTATATTAAAATTAACTGTAACGCGAGGCCTGAAGCCACTCGCGGCTATCTTCGCTCAGGGTTCTCCAGGTAAAGTATTTTATACTACAATTTTCATGCATAATAAATCTCTAACATACTCAATAGAAAAGCCATACCATAGAAATAAGCCAAAAAGCAAGATGCGATAATTCATCGCCAAAAAGCAATAGAAAGTCTATGTATCTCAGCCAGACTCGAGGTTGTTCGCCAAATTAACCAGGAACGAGATTCTTAGCTCAAAACCAAACGCAAGAACAGACTTTTATACGAACAACCTCGTGCCTTCACAAAAAAAATCAAGACCCTAGTTTTGATTGTTTCGAAATCTAACACAAAAGCACTATTCTAGATAGACTCGATATACAGTACGATATATGGTGCGATACTCGATGCGGTACGATACTGGATGGTACAGGGTGGAAAGAAATGATTGGTCACCAATTGGCCAGATGATTCTCCAGCTCGAGATCGGTGGAGATCTATCAAAACTTGCAGCCGCAAAATTGACCCTGGCCCTGAAATTCAAGGTCAAATTTTTTTATTGTCTTAAAAAATTCTAATTGTCAAGAAGAACAAAAGTCTCGAAGGGACCGTAGGCAAAAAATGCGATCTTCTTGGTGGAGAAACAGCTCAAAGGCGAAAAAAATCTGAAAAACTATATTTTCCTAAATATTGTTTGAACGGGCTCACAACAGATGATATAATCATGAAAAAAACGAAGCACAAGCACGCCCGTAGTCTTTCACCACTCTGCCACACCAGCTGAGCTCGGCTAGCGCTTCCCCATCACCTCTACTCGGCTAAAACGGCCCCGTCGACCGAGCGACTCGAGCGTTGGCGGGGGACCTCTGATCGAGAGCAAAGTGCCTAGGCGTGCACTTAGCAGGAGGCCACTTGAATATCGAAGGCTTTGCTTCAAATCGCCGAAACTGTTGCAAAATTCTAGGTTGTCTCCCCACGACTGTGACTTTCTGGCACTGAAGGTTGAGAAACCGTTAGCTTCTCGAATTTTCCTATTTTCTATGGAATGTCTGAATCTAAATATAGCTTTTGAAATTAATCCTCCAAGAATTGATTAAAGAAAAAATTATTGCCGCTTTGTTTTAAAGACACACGACTGAAAAATCATGGAGCGCCGGGGTCATCCACGAGATGGTCGGGACCAACGTTTAATGCTACGAGCAATAGACGACGCTTTTGGAAATTATGCCTGAGCCCGCGAAATCTACGCGGAAATAGCTCAAAACCGTGCCGGTAATCGACGACTCCGTCCAGTTGAAATACCAGACAGACGTGATTTTCAACGTCTAGATGAACGTTATGCCGATCAGGAACGATTTGAAGTCCAACGTGCTGGCTATCACCGGGCTGGCCGTCCTCGTATCCATTGGGGAGTTGAAGAACGCGTCATCGCGCTTGCACGGGCTTTTCCGGTCATGGGATTGCGTCGGATAGCCGCACGCGTAGGAACATCGCATACGACAGTGAGGCGTATAATACGTGAAGAAGCATTGAGACCCTATCGTGTTCGATACGTGCAAGCATTGAATCCCGGAGATCGCCAAGCTCGAGCAAATTTTTGTCGATGGATGCTGCGAAAACTGAATCGGAACGCTCGATTTCTTGAAAACATCCTGTTTACAGACGTAGCAAGCTTTTCCAGTACTGGAATCATAAATAGGCAGAACCTTCGTATCTGGGCCGAACGAAATACACATGCTATGATGCGGTGGGGGTGCCAGGGTCGTTTTGCCATTAACGTTTGGGCAGAAATCATCGAGAATGAGTTCGTTGCCCCTATCTATCTGCCATTGCGGTTGAATACCGCAAGTTATCTCGAGTTTCTGCGACACGAGCTTAGGCCCCGGCTACGCCAAATAATTCTTCTAGAACGCCGAAACAGGATTTATTTTATGCACGATGGGGCACCACCACACTGGGGTCGCCAGGTCCGCGCTTTTCTCAATGACATGTTTGGTACCCGATGGATAGGACGACGTCCTGCGCCACAATTATGGCCCCCCCGCTCTCCGGATCTTAATCCATTAGATTTTTTCTTTTGGGGAGCTTTGAAGGCGATTGTTCACCGATCTGGTAGGGCGATGAGGACGGTAGCTGATCTGCGACGCCGGATAGACAAGGGCGTAGCAAGACTAATGAGAAACCAAGACCTTCTTGCCCGTGTTAGGATAAATTTCGAGGAAAGACTAAGGGCGTGCTTGCGCAACAGAGGACGAAATGGTAAAGCGGGAATCCAAGCTCGCGTGTTGAGGGCGATTAGAGCAAACGGTGCAATTCTTTGGGCCCGTCATCCACATCGCCCTCGTCAACACAACGAGGCAAACCGGGATTGAAGCACTACTCGGCTAAGTGTTAGAAGAACCCACTGACGCACACGACTCTGGAAGATGGAACGAGAATGTGAAAAATCCACCCATTACGCCATCCACCTCCCTGCGATCAGAGTCGGGCAACGGTTCCTTTTCTTTATTATTTTCAATAAAAGTTTACGGCTAAGCGATGAAGGGCCTTTTTTATGATTATATCATCTATTGTGAGCCCGTTCAAAGAATATTTAGGAAAATATAATTCTTAAGATTTTTTTCGTCCTTTAGCTGTTTTTCCACCAAGAAGATCGCATTTTTGACCTACGGTCCGTTAGAGACTTTTGTTCTTTTTGACAAGTAGAATTTTTTGATACAATAAAAAAATTTGATCTTGAACTTCAGGGCCAAGCTCAATTTTGCGGCTGCAAGTTTTGATAGATCTCCACCGATCTCGAGCTGGAGAATCATCTGGCCAATTGGTGACCAATCATTTCTTTCCACCCTGTACCCCAAACACGTAGCGCAGGCGGAGCGAAGAATAGGCCGCACAATCAGCGTATCCTCCTTATATAGTCCCTGCTTGCTCGTACCGACTCATGAAATGGGTCACGTGGCTCATCATCGTCCTAATTGCTTCTCGTCATCTTCGGTAGTTTCGACGAGCGTTTGCTGTTGGTGCGTTTTACAAGAGACTCTAGCGTACCCCTGCCGCTGCTTCTTACCCCTCTTATTGCCGCCTTCCGTTAGAATTCCCTGCAGGTGGATCTATAAGAAATCTTGCTCGCCAGAGCTATACAATAATTATTTTAGGGCCGTACATTTCTCATCAATCCTTAAGGAGTCAAACGATAGCCTCGTGCTGAGCACAGTAGGGCTTCATTCACGACAAAATTATTCCCGTTGGAACGCTGAACTGGGGGTTTCCTAGATCAACCCGGCCGCGATAACGGTCTTAGAGAAAGCATAGTTGATCAATACCTGCACCAGCTGATGACTCATTAGATGGGAGGTTGTGAAGAAGTCTTCACATGACCCTGTACGCCATCCTCACATCAGTAGTGTAGTTTCTAGTTGGTTTCTAGTAGAAGGTAGCTTCGTTGAACGACGCGAGGATTTTTGTGTGCTCCTCGCACATCCCTATACGCCGCCAGTCCGGATCGTTGTGAGCAGTAGATTGTAGGGATGGACATTTGAAATAAATATCGATGTTTTTTCCCATGTAATACATCGCTCGGTTGCATCAATGTTAATACGTAGAAACATCGATTGTTTTCAGAAATTAAATGGGGACATGTTTATTAGATATGCCGAAACTAAAAAAAAACTAAAGGTACGTAAGGAAACATTTATTAAGAATTTACTCATACCTATAATATAACAACGAAATCGATTGAAGGAAAAAATATCGAGTTTTCGTCGTGACAAGTAGTATGTCTAAGTTCTAGAATTCACATTAACTTTATTTTGATTAAAGATCCCAATATTTTTTTTCAATGCTATGTAAAAACGAAAGTTTACTCAATCTTTTTCCCTTTAATCGATTTCTTTGTTCATTTAAAGCTAGTGCTACCTGTGAAAAGAGTCTTTCTGAAGGGACAGATGCGCCTACCATCGTTAAATATTCAAAAGCTATTTTGTACAATCGTGGGAATTGTATTTTATAATCCGACTAAATGTCTAACGGATTTTCGTTTAATCTTCCTACAGGAGTTCTCAGATAAACTGACAGTTCATCACACAAAATTTCTTCAGTCTTGTTACTCTACCAGTTATGATGCACTAACTTATGATGGTCAGTCCATAATGAAAAGATTTCTTCATTTTTATCAGACTTGTCAGAATCGGATTCAATTTTCTCATTGCTACGCAAATCCCTTTTCAATAACTCTGTAATTTTCACTACGGCATTTGAACAAGCTATTGCATCGGTAAAGTGTATTTTTTTTGAAGCGAGGATCTAGAATGTTCGCGATAGCAAGGGCGGTTACATGTTCTATGGGATACATTCTTTTATTTATTTCATTAATCGCAAGTTTCCACACCTCGTTTGCTATGGGATCTTCTATAACAGCTGAAGTAATTTTAGATAGCATGCAGCGAACTAAGGGAATAATTTTACTGCTTATGCAATATTTGTCAGCAGAAATTTCTTATGTAGCCGCCTCCAAAGGTCGCAATACCTGGGGGTGGATGACACAGTGGATAATCCTGATCCACTGAGCATTGCCGGTGCTTCAGTGTGGCGGTAGAGAATATCATCAACGACACTCCGTAGTTCTAAAAATCTTTGTGTCATGTAATACGTACTGTTCCAACGAGTATCCACGCTTTGTATCAATTTTGTCTCATTGTCAGCAGAAGTAGCTTTGCGCAATTCATCACTAGCAATGCAACTCTGTTTGAACCGAGTTACTATTGCTTTTATTTTTGAAACAATGTTTTTCCACTCAGTGCATGCCATTGTGCCCTCAGCCACCAAATTCAAGGTGTGTGCAAAACATGGGATATGGGCAATTCTACCTCAAATCGGCCGAGAAATGACCTCGTATTTTTTAAATCGCTTTGAACTTTTTTTACGTGAAATCTACCTCAAAAAAGTAGACCCGTATTTTTTTGTTGGTCCAAAATATTTTTTTTACGCTAGTTATGAATTATCGCATTTTACTGTTATTGTAACGCGCGGGCGGCTTCAAGAATTAATATCTCTGGTCCCCTTCACCCTAGAGAGATGTTCCAAAACGCGTCTTAAAGGTGATGAAAGACACTTTTCGATAAAATTTTCCAAATTGTCAAACCATATAGTTTTGTTGGTCTTATGAGCAATCAAAATGTTTATCGATTTTTTTCACAAACTAAAGCCATTTTTTAAATTCTGAAAAAAATATGGTTGCATTCCTTATTCAATTCTAAAGATGGCGAAATTTTGAAATTGATGGAGCGATTTTTCTAAATATTTTTTTTACAATTACTTGTCCGGCGCTGCGTCAGGTAGCTGCGCCGCGCGCCTAGCGACTACCGCGTCGTACGGGGTTCGGCAAATGTGTGGCGCGCGTCTTTCCATATATGGGTAGTCGCTAGGCGCGCGTCGCGGCTACCTGACGCAGCGCCGGACAAATAATTGTAGAAAAAATATTTAGAAAAATCGCTCCATCAATTTCAAAATTTCGCCACCCTCAGAATTGAATAAGGAATGCAACCATATTTTTTTCAGAATTTTAAAAATGGCTTTAGTTTGTGAAAAAAATCGATAAACATTTTGATTGCTCATAAGACCAACAAAACTATATTTTTTGACAATTTGGAAAATTTTATCGAAAAGTGTCTTTCATCACCTTTAAGACGCGTTTTGGAACATCTCTCTACGGTAAAGGAGACCCGAGATATTAATTCTCGAAGCCGCCCGCGCGTTACATTAACAGTAAAATGCGATAATTCATAACTAGCGTAAAAAAAATATTTTGGACCAACAAAAAAATACGGGTCTACTTTTTTAAGGTAGATTTCACGTAAAAAAAGTTCAAAGCGATTTAAAAAATACGAGGTCATTTCACGGCCGATTTGAGGTAGAATTGCCCATATATTTACAATTACTGTTAGGAAATGCGAAGCAAAAGAAAGAAGATAAGGAAAATCAAAAAAAAAAAAAAAGAAAACCCTCTGTTTCGTGCCAACATTCTATTTGTATAATTTTATATAGTTTATTGAAAGCAATTGATGTGAGGTGAAGTGTAGATAGTTGAGGTAGTTGTTGAAATTTAAGTGAAATGCTTAACGCTTACAATTAAACAATGGCAATGGCCTAAATCCCTTGATGTGTTGATTTTAATTTGTCCATTTGCGACTCAAGATTGTTTTCTTGTACTCTTATTTCTGTCATATATTTTTTCTTGCGCAGCTCAAATATTTCGTTTTCGTGTTTCTCTCCATTCCTTAATCCTTCGATTTCTAAATTTAATTTAACTTGAGCCAGTTCGTTCAGTTCCGCATTATGTTTGCAGACATCCTCTTTAATTTTTTTTTCAATTTCTAATAATTCCAACTTTTTTTCCTCGTATGTGGATTGCATTTGGATCTTTTCACTCTTCTCGCTCGTGAGTTTGATCAGCCTTTCATGCACAGTGTTCGGTGTGCTTCGTTTCACGCTTTCACGCCTTCCGCAAAATTGCTGTGGTCTGTACTTGGCTGATTTTGGCCTCTGGTGGGCTTCGTTTCTTGCAGTCGAGGAGGAAGGCTGCAAATATTTATTGATGAGGCTTTTAGTGGCACGTTATCATTCACTGAAATTAATCACTATATCATTTGTAATGACTCACAAGGGATGATGCAGAGTTCATACGAACCGGCGTATCAGCACTACGGGAATTCATCGAATCGTCCACGTCATTGCTGGTGTCGCTTGCAATGTCGGCTGTTTGTGTCGAGTCTTGTTTGGCTAAAATAAGTAATACTGTTGGATAAAGCGAGTGCGGGCTACTAATTTTCAATTTTTTTTTTTTTTTTTTTCAAGTCTCGGCTGTTGAAAAAAAAAGATCTGCAACGCCATGTATTTCATAAAAATCGAATATCATACAATTAGATATGGTGGTCCGTTCTTCGTGCTTTTTCAAGGGCCTAAACACGCTATAGTAAGATATTGGAAGATTAGGGTCGCAATGATGGACAAAGCGTAGGAATAGACTATATTGTGGTTCATCTTCAGCCATAGGGCAACATTACTTTTCATTTTCTATGCCCCTGCCGTGAAAATATTTTCAAATAAAGCCAAAAAAAGGAATATTGAAGAAATAAAAACCATAATAACGCATGCTATATGATAGGTCAATGAATTATAAGTTTTTATTTTAAAGTAACATATGAAATAATTTTTTTTTTTTTTGTTGAATGGTCTTTCAAGGATGTGTTGTGATTGGTAATTTAATACTCGTAGATACACTTCGACTCACCACTTATATCGTGGTATGCAGTTGCAGAGTCAAATACATTTTTGTCTGGCTGGAACTGTGGCCGGATTAGACAAATGGAGATTGAAAACCATATAACAGATTATTGTACTTCCATACGTATAATAACTTTCATAGTTGTGACATATTATGGATAACTAAGGTTTGATATATTGTTACCCAGTTTTTTTCAACAAAGCTAATGAAAATACAGCTTGTTTTTTAATAATTTCTGTATTAGTCGAATTTGAGAATTCAATGATATAGCCTCTATTTTCATTTACTTTTTTCGGAAGATATTTTTGTCTTAATTCATTATACTTTATACTTTATACAGAAGGCTAATTTGTCGATGAACTCATGAGTTTCAATGCACCCATAACAATAGTTTATTTCTGGAAACTAGAAATGTTCGTCTTTGCCTATAACTCTCGTATTATATAATGTTATTGTCTCATTTGAGCTACTATTCTTTTAAATTCAAATAACATTCGTTGATATCACTTTTGATCGTTAGTATAGGGTACAGTGTAAGGGAGGACGATTGCACGCAATTATAGAAATCTTGGTTTTTTATCATTAGTATTAATGTAGATACCAAAACGGATTTTTCTTTCCCTAGTAGCACTCATTGTCAGCCAAGGTTGTCCCATGTTCCAACAGCCTCAATTACCTCAAAGAAATATATTCTATTTGTATCTCATGTGCTACAACTTCCAATGTCCGATTAATTATAATAGCTATTATAACATATGGGGCATTCCACGCCAAATCGACCACTTTTGACCCCGACCCCTTTCGATTTGGCTGAAATTTTTTTATCTTTTTCTACCCCACTAAAAACGTTCCTCAGAATTTTTTCAAATTTTTTTACCCAACCGAAAAAAATAGCTTTTTTTTTCAAATAGCCATAACTTTTTCAAAAATTGACTTATCGGGACGTTTTTTTTTTTACAAATTGTTGGGTTTTGAATGTCCTTTGAAAAAAAAGTAGAAAGAAATTATTCAGACCTATCCTCGACGTTTTGTTTTAGATTTTTGGAAAACAACGAAAATTTGTCGATGATTACCATTTTTAATTTTTTTTTTCTTTTTCTTAGAAAAAACTTGGATATTTTCTGTAAATTCTCTGAAATTTTCGGAGTGGTGTTTTTTCGTTTTCTATTTTTTTTAATCAATTGAAAAAAAAAATTGAAATTTTTTCGATGATTATTACTTTCAATTGTTATTATCATTATTATTTCTTCAAAGTTCAAGGTTCTTTGTACATCCTTGAAAATCTCCAGAATGGTATTATAAGAAATAAGGTGAGTTAAAGAAATAATTTTTTTTTCGCCTTTTCCCCTCCCCCCTCCGGAGCGAGAATCAAGAACGCTCGAAAACAATCAAAGAACGCAAAATCGAATCCACCACGAAAATGTACGGCCCAAGCAAGCCGAAAAATCGAATTTGAAAATGATTCTGTAGCCTACAGATCTACAACAGATATAATAAACAACATTTATATTACCATACTGAAGAAAATCCATTTTTACCCCCCCCCCCCCCCCTCTTCCCCCCAACAATTTATGAACCGAAATGATCATTATTCGCTGGATTTAGAAATGAAAATCTTTGGTAATTTTCACTCCAAGGATAGCGTTTCGAGGTACACGATGGTTTTGTACCTTGGTGCATATTTAAAATTTTTTTCAAAAACTTCTGACCGAAAAATTACTTTCAACGAAAGAATGAATCCCAGCAGGTTTTGACATAAAAAGGTTGTTCTTCAAAATGATATCAATTACACACTCTAAGAAAAAAATATAGTATATCGTAAACTTTTGCACAGTTGTAAATTTATAGTTGGCCAGCACTCATTTATTGTTCTATGAATCATTATATAGTTATTAAAATGATCGCATCAATTCTAGCATTATAGTAAGCCAAATTATTAAAATTTGTGTTAATCATAATACAATATCTGTTATGAACGGCACTAATTTTATTTGGTCAAATTAACAATCTTGATCGAGTTACGGTTACAAGTCAGTAAGTGATTGTACTATCATTATAGTTGATTCTTCTTCACCAATATTGTCGATTTTACATTTTGCGATATAGTTGAATCAATGCTCCGCGTTTCCACTATCAACGTTGCCAACTTACATTAGTATGCCGTACTTTATGTTCGATAGGGGCAACCAAAAATATTCTAGGACCTATTGCGATACTAGATATTGTCGGTACTACTGCAATAGTTGGAGCGACAATATCATTCAGTTACGTTAACATCTTAGGAGGTGATTACACTATCATTACAGTTGATTCTCCTTTACCGATATGGTCGACTTTACATTTTGCGACATAGTTGATCAATATTTCGCGTGCCCACTATCAACGAGATATTTAAAGCGTCCGACTAGTAATGCGAGCGAATGCGTATCCTGGATCGAATCCCGGCCAAAATAGTGCGATGTTTTGCTGATTTGAAAATCCTTACTTTGTATCAATATGGAGTTGTCACACTTAGTAGGTGTTGCTCAACGCATCACACATTGTAATAAATACATTGTAACCATCTGAAATTCATTTTTTCCGAAATCGAGTTCGGTTCACACTAATTTTGCTAAGGTTACCATCAAATATAGTAAAATTGCTCAAGTGCCATTGTTAACACAATCACTTAGCCGCATTACAGGAAGTCAAAAATTTGTTTCACTCGACCTTACTGTACAATAAATTGAACTATTTGATTACGTAGAATTTACTGTATACTAAAATTACGGCCACAAAAAGTATATTTAATAGTAGCAATCGTTTAGTATCAATAACTATTCTAATTTGGTTCTTTTCACTATTTTGAAAGTTGGGCTGCACATAGTTATACTTACGATGTAGATATAGTAACTTGCAACGATAATATTATGGTGAACCCGACTATATTTTTGTAGGTAATGGCAACTATTCATTTTATAGTTAAAATATGGTTGACATAACTATATTTTTTTAAGAGCGCAAGCCAAAATGTTCAAAAAGCTCCATTTCATAACCAAAGATCGAAAAAGTGTGCCAAGGTAGAACACTTTCCCCTATAGTGCATCCAAAGTGATGTCATTGCATTTGTTTAGCCTCGAGTTTTTTTTTAGCTTCTTAGCAGTTTTTAGGTCCGCTAATTTCTTTTCCTTGTACAAATTACTTTGACAAGGAATCATGTCTACAAATTCTTCCGGAATGAAAGCCTTAAACATTACCATACAAGAACTTTTATTATCTAATCCACAATCCTTTTGCAATCCTGAATAAGGGTCATTGAAAGGGTGAATTTTTGGTTCAAAATTATCATTCTCGTTGAAATTTCAATTTTTTATCAACTGACTCAATCTTATGAATAATGTAATATCATCAGAGTCAACATCCTTCAGATGTTACTCCAAACTTTCATCAGAACTGCCTGATGAAATATCCTCTTCATCATCATTAACTTCCTCTGCAAAAAATTCATCATCAGTTTCTTCCAAATCAAATGAACTGTATTCAGAAGATATAGGCATTTAGCATTTTTTATGCCAATAATTGTAGAAAAATAAAAAAAACTGAAAATTTGCAGAAAAAAAGTGCATATTTCACCCTCAACCCCTTGCTTCGATCCTAAAGAGGGTAGCGGATGTTTCTTTTCGAAAAAAGAGTCTCGTCGGCTAGAAAACGTAGAGTTTTTATGTAATGTAGCGTAGGAACTTGCAATTGAAAAAACTGAGAATTTCACCACCAACCCTAATTTTTCAACCCTTTGGGGGTAGCAAAGTGAAAACTAAGTTCGGGAATGGAATCAGCAACCTCGAAAACCCGCAAAACAAATTATTGTGTATTTTGGCAAATAATTTGCTTGTACCAGTTTTGGCACGAAAGCTGGAAAAAAGCCTACCAGTCAACTGGTTAAGCTGGAATTAAAACTATAATCACAAGCATAAAATTTGAGAAATTTAGCTCAAAACGCCATTGTTGTTGTTGTTGTTGTTATTGTTGAGCCCGTTGGCATACGGGCGGTTGACCGGGCGCTCAATCCTACAGGACCATTGTGCCCGAGCCCGTTAGGGCACTTTATCCTGGCCTGGCAGCCATACTGGCGAACTGTAGTAGCCCTTCCACCCCCATTTCCTCGATCCTCCTACCTGATCTGTGGGTCCCACCGAGGGCCTCCCTACGGGGCCCCTCGAGGCCCATGCATCGAGTAATCAGGTGCAGTGGGGTTTTTTCTGCTTCCCCGTATCTGGTACATAGCGGCCCGCTCCTGAGCCTCATACGAACCATGTGCTTGCCCGTGAACCAGTGGCCAGTGATGAGTCCCACCACCAGCCCGAGTCTGGTTCTGTCTAGGTTGATGAGCGAGGTCCCTGGCTCCCGTGAGGGACCTTGAAAGAGGGCCCTTGTGTGAGCTAAGCCTGGTGCTTGCTTCCATAGGTCCGCAAAGCGGCACTCAGTCCACTTCCTCGCCAGGTCCCTGGCATGGGTCGGCGGTACGCTAATAAGGTACCCCGCATCGACTCTCTTGCGCAGAGCCCCCGCCTCGACTAGGCAGTGCGCCACTTCGTTGCCCTGTATACCGCTGTGACCCGGCACCCATAGTAGTTTCACGCGGTTATCGCGAGAGATCCTTAAAAGTTCCTCCGTGCAGCCCTTGACGAGCTCGGATTTTATCACGCAGGCGCTGAGTGATTTGAGCGCCGCTAGACTATCGCTGCAGATATAGATGTGCTCGCCCCTGGGTTCCTTTGCCAGGATTGCCTTGGCGCAGGCCGGTATGGCGAACACCTCGGCCTGGAGGACTGTCACTGTGGGCCCGAGCGCGAGCGATGTGCTCGTTTTCGGTCCCTCGCTCCAGATCCCCGCCCCAGCCCCTGTGCTCGTCTTGGACCCGCCCGTGTACCAGACTAGTCCTTTCGGCGAGAGTAGGCTGTCCCGATCATCTACCCAGGATTGTCTGCTCGGGACCTCTGCCTTCTATGCTGGTTCGAACTGGTAGTGGTTCGGGCAGCGATCCCCATCCAGGGATGGGCACACCTGCGGAGCCCCCTCCCTACGCAGTACCGCTGTGTGTCCCACTCCAGTCCTCCAGTGCCCTAGGTGCGACACACGCAGGGCTGTCTTCCAGGCCTCCGCCTCCGCCTCCACCGTGATGTGTGGAGGCGGCAGGTTCAGGAGAGCCCCTACCGCGAGCATGGGCGAGGTACTAAGCGCCCCCATTATCCCCAGGCACGCAAGTCTGTACACCTTCTCTAGTGTCCTCCGCAGTGTGGTTTTGTCCATCGCGGGCCACCACACTACAGAGGCGTAGGGTGACGTAGGGAAACGCCATTTAAAGTAAATTTATTCACTCTATGAGATATTCATTTAAAAATTACGATCATTAACGTCAATTGACGTAAAAGCCATGTCAAATACATTGAATGAAATTAGTATTAAGTAATAGATTAATTATAAGTTTACTTTTTGATGGATATTTAGGATCAGGCAGGAATAAGAGAAATGATAACAGGGAGTTTCTTATACATGAGAACATTTAAATATATTTCTCGTCGTCATACACTCAGAACGCCTGAAGATACAGAGCGTGGTTAATTAGCACAAAACACGTGACGAGTTTAGCCGTGCAACGAACAGCAGCAAGAGTCATCATATGTTTTATTATATAGGTAATACTAAAGAGGAAGCCAGGAGCGGATGCTCTGAATGAATCGAACCTTCTGATATCTGAGGACGCTCTGTTAAGTTTTGTGAAGAAGTCGAACCTTCATATATGTGTTTCGAGCTGGGTAGTCCGGCTGGACTCGTCAGTAGGGCTAATGCCGAATTGCCCTACCCCAGTCGCGGCGTGTCCGGTGGTGGGCGTTAGGTAGTAATCTGAATCAATATATGTTGTAACTTACTGCACCTGTATCGCAGCAGAAGGCTGGCGATAAGGTGCTAGTCCGCGTCAGTTTTTTTGTCACGGCTGTGATTTTTGGAGCTCCTCTAAGGGAAAAAGTTTAAAAAACCTTAAAACCCTAATACAGACTCGAATAGATGTTATTCTACCAGAGCTGCCTCCCTACAGACTTGGGATATGCTTGATTCCCAGACTAGGATAGCTATTATAGCTCTATCGTAGCTGGCTGAATCAAGCTCACCGAAGCTGCCTATTACAGATTTGAGTTCGGAACACTCCCAGACTACGATAGCAATTATAGCTCTATCGTAGCTGTCCGAGTGTCCTTGCCAAAGCTGCTTTTTAGCTAAGCAAGAGATTTGAATCTGGAATGAATTTAAGTTTGAAAGGAATTTAATTTGTCGATAAGGAAATTTTGAAAATGAAAAATAAAGGTCAGATTTCTAGTTACATTTTTAATACAGCTATCATTTATCTTACATCCCTATGTAAGAGCAATGTACGTCTCAACGGCAATGAAATGGATAAGACTTGGAGAATTCGCTAACACCGAAAGCTGCAACATCAAGATTGAAACAAACACCGAACCCATACATCTCTGCGGAACATATCTTGCACCACAGGATAAAGTGAGACAAGAAGACATCAAACACATATTCAGACGCCAAAATACAGTTGTAATTGGAGACCTGAATATAACACACCCAAAGGCTTGACGATACAACACCTTCTTCCCCAGGAAGAGCCTTTATCAAATTGCTAGAGGAACAACGACTGAAACTTCACCACGGAGGAATTACGCACGGAAACAACAAACTCGACGTTGCGCTGACAAACAACAACGAAATTGAAATCCAAGTAAGAACGATTGACGAGATGGGAAGTGATCATACACCGATCATCGTGGAAATCGATTCAAACATAACACACGAAGAAAAATGGAGGCTCAGCCACAAGAACGTCAATTGGGAAGAATTCCGAACGAAAACAAGAATGGATGTGCAAGAGATCGATTCTATACCAGTAATGGAGGAATCAATCCAAAAAATCACATTAACCATCAACGAGGCCAAACATAAGTTGTACAAAAGATACGATGCCAACGCAACGAAACAAGAACCTATGCCACGAGAAGTACACGAAGCGAGACGCGAAAAGAACAGCTACCTACGCTGGATGAGGAGAGGAGGAAGATCGAACGTACCAGAAATCCGAGAAGGATACAATATACTCGAACGAGCATCCATACGAATCGAACGAGAATACATGCAAAAGAAATGGATCTCATCCATCACAACGAAGAACACTACTGGAAGAATCTATGGAGGATGCAAAAGGCAATGAAACGCCCGCAGCATCTTCCACCGATACTAAATGACACGGAAAATCAAGACGAGATAGCTAAGAAGCTTATAGATGCAGCGATAGTAAAAAAATCATAGGTAGAAGAGGAAAACCAACTTCATCCAGAGATACTCGAAAAGGTAGAACTTCAAGAGACAAATAGTGTAGAAATGCAACATTCATTGAAGAAATTTAAAAACAACAAAGCCCCAGGTCCAGACGGTATAATAGCCAAGGAACTGAAGAACGTACACTCTACTGTTAAACAGCAGATGATAAGAATGTTCAATTTTTACCTCAAGAACAACATCTTCCCAAAGGTATGGAAAACAGGGAACTGTGTGTTTCTTCATAAACCGGGTAAACCAAACAACGATCCTGCATCTTACAGGCCGATAACACTACTTGACATAATGGGTAAATGGTTTGAAAAGATCATAAAACTAAGGATGACGCACCTTGAAAAACTAATGCCCGAGTCACAGCACGGATTCCGTCCACAGCTTGGAACATATACACAGATCGCAAGAACTTTCTCGAAGATCCAAGAGAAACAACAAGAAGAATATCATGTTGCAATGGTATCCCTTGATCTATCGAAAGCATTCGACTCCATTAACCACCTGGGACTTTGCCAGAAGTTAAGAGAAATGGGAGCCTGCAATGGACTAATCAAACTAATCGCATCATACTTGACTGACCGACAACTGGTCGGAACATACATGAATGGAAAAAGTGAACCAACACATCAGCCGCACGGGATTCCCCAAGGATCAATTCTTGGACCCATCATCTTCAATCTCTACGTGAGTGACATACCAAGACCCGGAAATGACGATGTAATACTCTCCCAATATGCTGACGATGTTCTCGTAACAGCGTTTGGGCTTAATCCACGGAGCGCGATTTACAAAGCCAAAATACATACGGATGAGATTACCCAATTTTACAAGAAATGGGGACTCAAATGTAAAGCTGGAAAGACACAAGCCATGATTCTCAGGAAGAGGAAAGATGCGCCAACGCAAATGAAAATTGACGGAACAACAATTGACTTGGTAAATCAGATGAAATACCTCGGGGTACACATCACGAAATCACTAAGTCTTAACGCGCACGTCGGAGAAACACTACGAAAATTTAACTGGGTATGTTACATTAGGGTGGGCCAGAAATTTTTTTTTTTTTTGAATCTCCCACATTAAAAATCAGAGTGGTTTTATGAAATACGAAGCCTCGATGAAGGAGGGCACTGAGAAAAAATGCGAAGTGGTGTCTCAGTCGACCAGGCATTAACACCGATGAGGCACCTTTTAAATTTGATTATCAGCATCTTCCTTTCGGCAATTGGAATATTACATGATATTCAGGTGTTCTAGCATGTGGTATAATAAGTAGAAAATAAAAAAATTTTGGCAAAAATTAAGCTATTAGCATTTACTTTTTTTTTGTTCCCCACTGCAGATACGTACGTATTTGTGAATAATAACGACCCTCGTGAAAGAGAGCATCAGACGATCAATGCTAACAGGTGCCTCATCGCCAATATTGCGATAAGGTAACTGATGCTAGCTTCTAATGTCCAAAACTCCCTTCAGCGAAAGGAATCTTTGTTCAATTTTGTATAACACCTTGTAATATTGTTTATTTTCGTGTATAATTGATCCTCACGAAAGGGAGTTCCGAACAGACAAGATTAAGAGGTGTCTCATTAGCGTTGTAGTTTAGTCGATTGAGACACCTCTTAGAATTTTTTTTCAGAGCCCTCCTTCAATGACGTTCTTTATAATATTCAGATACGCAAATTCCCGCGGTGGGAAGTGGGGAAAAAATATAATTTTTTTTTCTCACAATTGTTCTCAAAACAAAATTATTTATTCGTCTATTCCCTATACCACCTTGTGATTTTATTCGGTCTTCGGTCAATTAAGTCTAGCAGGTGCCTTATGATTATGATTTCTGTTCGACTGAGGCACCATTTAACATTTTTTGTCAGAGCCCCCCTTCGACGACGTTTCTTATAATACATGAAACCACTCATTTTTTATATGGGAAATGATTTAAAAAAAAAATTTTGTTGGCACACCCTAATGTTACATCCTCAACCCAATCATTGGATACCACAGCAAGATTGACGTGGGAATGAAGCTTAAAGTCATCAAGGCATGCCTTCTATGGATATTTGATTACGGGACGTCAACATTACTCCCAATACACACGAAAGGTAATCTCAAGAAACTAGAGATTGCCTATAAGAAAATACTAACATCGGCTGGAGGTTTTCCAAGATCTCTGCCGAACAATATTCTCTGGGATATGCTTAAAGAACCTGACTTCGGAGAAAGACAATGGGAAAATCAAAAACGAATGATGCAAAGCCTGAAGGAGGGAAGAGATGACTACCTAAGGGAAGCAATCAACAACAACGCACTTAAAGAACGAATGCGTAATCAACGCGGAAGATACGGAAACGTACTATTCGGGCGGACAGAGTAGAGCTATCGTCACTTGACATATATATACCATAATCACACTCACACAACCACACACATAGAACTAAGACTAGACCTAAGCGAGGGGCCCAACCCCCAAAAATGAAAATATATAAGTCGAAAGATAATGAAGTACCCGAGAATAAGTAATAAAACACAAAAACATGAACATGAAATTGAGGACGGAGCTTGATCCACAATACGTGACGCACACAAAACACTACATTAAATTGTAGGTATTAACCAAAAGATAAATAAATAAATACTAAATTTTGACCTTGAACTTGAACATCCCTATGTAAGGTAAATGATAGCTGAGTCGTTTCTGTTGTTTTACAAATAAGAAAAGAATTATAAATGGTTTTAAAGAAAACAGAAAAATTAACGAAGTAAAATAAAACAGGATCTCTGGAATATAAATTGTGGGGACTCACATAATTCCTCATACGCCCGCTACGCGGCTACGCCTAGCTACATCTCTCTCGCTAGTGCTAGGACAAACACTCGGTTCGTATATATACCGATTCCTAACAATCCCTAACGTCCACTACCGGACACACCGCGTCTAGGGCAGGGTACAGTGGCGCAGCCCTACTGACGAGTCTGTCACTGTACCCAAGACGAAACGCATACCTGAAGGTTCGACTCCTTCACACACGGACTCAAGAGTTCCCCACATGTTAGAAGGTTCGAATCCTCCAACAAAAAGTCAACGGAGCCAACACACACACACCCTAGGGTTCGATTCCTTCATTGGTGACCCCGACGTGATGTGCACACGCACACACTCAGATAGACCGGCAACAGCAAAAAGACATACAGGCACGGCTCATTCTCAGATCGGCACACGTACACCGGATAATCCTCCTCTCCGTACGCCATGATGCTCTGATCTGCGAATCTCATGCGCTCTGCACTTCGCACGCATACAGCCCCACACCTCGTCTCTCTCTGCCTCATCTGACTTCTGATCAACTTCTTCCTCCTATCGCACAACACAGCGTTGTACTAGGAGCGGAGTGATGTGGGGACTCACATAATTCCTCATACGCCCGCTACGCGGCTACGCCTAGCTACATCTCTCTCGCTAGTGCTAGGACAAACACTCGGTTCGTATATATACCGATTCCTAACAATCCCTAACTACCACTACCGGACACACCGCGTCTAGGGCAGGGTACAGTAGCGCAGCCCTACTGACGAGTCTGTCACTGTACCCAAGACGAAACGCATACCTGAAGGTTCGACTCCTTCACACACGAACTCAAGAGTTCCCCACATGTTAGAAGGTTCGAATCCTCCAACAAAAAGTCAACGGAGCCAACACACACACACCCGAGGGTTCGATTCCTTCAAGATGAAAGAAAGAACAACAAAAGAAAAATGATATAGTCTAACCTAACCTAAATCTCACATCTACTCGAGTTTTTGTTTTTATGTTTCTGATCGTTTTTAATTTTAAGTTTATTTTGATTTGAATTTTGAGAATGGATGAGCGCAAATACTATTTCGGCTATTTGCCTCTGTTTTTGTGAATTTAGCTCGATACGGCCGCTTTGGCACGATGCGAATAAGGAAAGTGAGTTTAAGTTAATTTCAAGAGAATATTCAGAGAGAATGATTTTGATACGCGTGCGAAAACGACGGCCGATTTGGTACGAATCACCTGCCTGTAGTCTCGGTGCCGCCTCTTATATAGCTGCGCGCGTTGCGTATATGCGGTGTCCGACTACACCTGTATGTACTGGTATAGCCGAACACGTTACAATGTACTGTACGATGGTGTCAGAGATGTACCACCGCACCTCTACATATAGGGTGCAGTCCCTGGTTTACATCAAAGAAAACAAGAATACTATGTCTTTTATAAAATTCACATTTGTTCACGAATGTGGGACAATCTCTCATCACGCGTAAGCTATCTAGGACGGGATGATCTGGAGTCTGGACCCCTGCTGACGACTTTATTATTTTTTAAAAAATCTGTACTCTCGGAACCTTAGGTAACACATCCAGGACTGTAACTGTACTACGTATTAGGCAATTGACATGTTCACAGGAGTTGGGTAAAACACCTTCGGATTCCAAAAACACTTACGTTTCTTACTTGGAATACAATGTCTGGAATTTAAACTCCCATCATTGTGCTTACAATAAGTAATTAATTTCAGGTTTTTACGGAACGATACCAAACTTACAACAATATGAAATAACCATTTCATAATTCAAAAATTTCGAACTAAAACCTTCTATAATTTTTAATCAATGAAGCGGAAAGACTCCAAATTGGTCACGCGATATAGAGTATTCATAACATGAAAATTATTCATATTTACCTTAATCCTAGTCACTTACTAGGGTCCAGATGACCCCAATCCCGACTTCCGGTCAAACTTTCGAATAGAAGATACTCGAATCCGAACTTTAGGCGCCATCCGTTATAAATTTGAACTATACGTTGGAAGTGTAGAATGGGGGACCACACTGCCAACTTTTCAAGCTCGGTGACAGCACCATCGGTAGTCTAATTGAGCGCAAAAATGCGAATTATTTTTCTCCAACTTTTGTGTCGTTCAACGATTGGAATCATAAACGTACAGACGTTGTTAATATTAATAATCGCAATTGTGCAATGCAGTGTACCTCATTGTAAAGAAAAAGGTAGTTTCCATTTTCCGAAAAATGAACGACGTCGAAATCAGTGGGTACGCGAAATAAATCTCAATCATCACAGCACAGCGACTTCGAGGTCATGTCCCATCCACTTTGAGGAAAAACATGTCGTACAAGATCGAGAAAGTCGTTGGACAGGTAATAACATTTATTCAATCATGATCGGTGAAATACCTTAGCACGAATTGGCAGATTCATTTAATCTTTATAGGACTGCTTTCCACGAAAAAATGATTGAAAAACGACGCAGTTTCTACGCAAAGGTTGTCAATGAAAGAAGAAACAGAAGCAAGAATTAGAAAAATTCAGAAAAAATTGTTCGGAGTAGATTGCGGTCATTCATCGACGTCTTGTTCAAGCATAGCAAAGGTTACGAATATCGTTACCCAAAAAGGTTTTTTGCTTGGCGATGCTGTTCCTGAAGTGGCTAATCAAAATCAAAGCTCTGGGGTTCTTGATGATGGTAACTTGAAAAATAAGTATGCTGAAATACCTGATAGTCATAATGTTCAATTACCAGCAGAGATGCTTGAAAAGTTTTTTGGCACCGACAAAACAAAAAACTCTTGCCGTTTCTACGGTGCTCGCTCGACTGCCGAGATAGAATGAGTGCGACACTACAATGAGCAAGTGAGATAGAAGATGGTCGTGGATTTCGTCTTGAATTGATTGTTTAAGAGAAACAGTGGTATTACGTATTATGGATACTATTCCATATTCGGTCACTTTCTTCTCATATAGAATTACTATCAAACAATGTACGCGAATTTGAAAATAATCCAAGTACTGAAAAAACAGGCATGATAAAAGTTGAAGATAGTGAAAAAGATGTCAAAAGCAAAAGCAAAGATGCTTCCGTTCAAGTCAATGCAAAAAAAGATGGCCCGATCCCAATAAAATCAGTTAGTACCCAAGCGAATTTTGGATATTACACTATTAGCATGTTGGCTAATGACAAGATGGGGCTGCATTTTTATACAAGACTGGAAAGTTATGCTAAATTCATGCTAGTTTTTCAAACCTTGAGCCCTCACGTTGACTAATTAAGGTTTAAGCAGAGCGAAGTTGTATGTACATGTGACGCCAGAAGATATGGTTTTCATCAACTTCATCAAATTACAACGAAACAAGTCTAATTATGAGCTCAGTCGTTTGTTTGCAATAAGTGAAACTTTTGTTTCTAATATTTTTCATACCTAGATAAATTTTACGTATCAACTGTGGTCTTCACTAGATACATGGCCTTTTAGAGAGCTTGTAGATTTTTATATGCCAACAAGTTTTAAAAAACAGTATCCAACGACTCGTGTCATCGTAGATGCAACAGAAATTTCAATTGTTATACCGACAAATCTAGTAGCTCAACAAGCAACTTTTAGTACGTACAAGAATAGGAATGCTGTAAAAATACTTGTCGGAGCATCACCTGATAGACTTTTGACTTACTGTTCTGCAGCCTACGGGGTAGGCACCAGTGATAGACAAATTGTGGAGCGTTGCGATTTGATTCAGAAGTGTCAGAAAGGTGATGGCATTATGGCAGACCGTGGCTCTAATGTACAGGATATTTGTGCGCCCCGAGGTGTAGCAGTTAATATTCCACACTTCTTGAAGGGTAAACAACAACTGCCTGGGATGACTGTTTTACCGGAAAGTTATCATCCAAGCGTGTTCATATAGAACGCTTGATCGGGCTGACCAAAACATTTCGTATACTACAAACTCCGTTAATACCTTGTTATACTCAACTAGCGCCAAAAATTTACTTCGTATGTCCTATGCTCTGTAACTTCCGGGATGATATAGTGAGCAAAGAAGCATGAAGCTCTCAAAAATAATGTAAAAAAAGTGTTGACTATGATTTATCTATTTATTAGTATTAATATATTTTTGAATACATAAACATTTTTTTGTTAACATTTATCAGTATTTTAACAACAATGAACTTTGTAACATACAGGTAATTTTTAATAAATTGATTCAATGACAATTACACGCTTATTTGTGGAATATAGTTCTATAATCCTTGTAAATATATTCTTCAAATAGTGCCGGTTTGAAATAATTGTCATAAAAGAAAGACAGGCAATTTTTAATTTCAGTTATTGCATCATCATCACGTCGTACATCGATAACAGCAACTTGCACATATGTAAAAACAACTAGTTTGGCCATAGACCTGCCAGTCACTAACAATTGCCCTTGTATCTGATAGAAGTAAGAATGATTGTTCAATAGCTGTAAACCTTTCTTTGTATCCCTATAGAGAAATGGGATCGTACTGTCATCAATAACCGAGATCAGTCCATCGGGAGACGCTCCTAAATAGGGCTGACTTATGAACAATCCGCATTTGTCTATTTTCACACCTGGAGACTCTCAGGCGGCAATTTCTACAGCCTCGTTCAACTGTCCATGAACTGTTGCTTTGCTCTTGAATGGTGTTGGGTTTATGATTCTTTTAGCAATAGCCTTTTGTTCAGTAGTGCGCGCGATGCAGCATGTATGAAAATTTGATGCTGTGATTCTATGACGTCGATACTCATGCCACTTCTTATTATCACTTTGACCACGTGTCTCTCTTTTGATTTCATTTATTACATTGTCTGTAATTTCTACCAGATTCAATTCTTGCAGAAGCTGCTCTTCGGGATCAATAGCAGTATACCAATGATCCCAGATTGCAGCATACAAATCAGCTGGCTCATATTGATGCATGATTGGCATCGTTGTTTGATGTGAGGCACAGAAATTGATACACAAGTTACGGACCCTTTCATTGTATGCTTTTGCATTGAGACACCTTGGATCAAGGGGGGTGTACTCGTTAGTTACATTTTTTTTAGTTTTTTTGGGCAAATCTTCAGCCTTTATTGGGGTTCCAAAATATGCCTTCTTCAGCTTGTGAAAAGAATGCAGCTCTTGGGTGCATGCTTTCAGACAAATCATTTTTTTTTCTCTAACCATGTGTTCGGTGGCCCATGACAATACAGCAACATGTTTGCAGTGTGCTGTAACTCCACTGCCAACAGCACACTCACAATGGGTTTCTTCGATAAATCTGTTGGATGAGAGACGAATGTCCACTACATACTGAACATGTTTCTTCATTTGTGCTTTACAATATCCTCTGATAAATGTCCAGTTATCGAATGTGGCTATTCTTGCAAACAATAAATATTGGTTGTCGTACATTTGTTTGCCCAAATCTTTTCTTTACAGTAAATCTGACAGGGAGAAAAAAAACATATAACTATTCATGCTTTTCTATTGCATTATTTATGCATTTTCAGTCCTAAAACATACTACACACACTACCAATCCAATCTCGAAATTAACTTTCTAAGAATAAAGTGATGTGCTCCTTTGTTAATTGTGGCATAATAGTATTTGCAATAATATTACGATAGTTGCCAGCATCTGGTGGGATAAATATCGTTTCCAAAGACTTATTATCATTTGGGTTATCAATATTCGGTATAACAAAATTATTGTTATTGTCGTACCAATAAAATAAATAATAATATATAATGTGAAATAATAATTTACAAAAATTGAATTATGTTTTGAGAAGGAATTAAATACTTATAACCAAATTTGATGACTATATAATACTAAATATTATTTCAAATCAAATCTCAAGCATACAATATTACGTAAATTTCATTTACCTTTCCAGCTGATCTTTTTTCTTTCTTTCGAGAGAAGCACCACAGCGACTTAATTCCTATTTTAATTCGTTAACTGTTCAAGCAAAATACTTTTCCATTTCGGAGGATTAAAATTTCGCGTCAAAATGGACCAACGATTGCGGCGCCACCTACACTCGGCTTGACAACTATGGTTCTCCATTGTGATCAAGCGTCAGTCTAACTACTGCGCAGCAGAATTCAAAGTTGTGCTCTTTCTCTGATGAAATATCTCAAGAATATCCAATTCAAAATTTAGCCAAAAATATTCAAAATTGTAAAAGTTATGATTTTTTCAGTAAAACAACTCAGTTTTTCTGAGTTCTTCGCTTTGAGAATTTCTTACAAGGTCCGAATTCAATTTTGTTTCAAATAACTAGTTAGGACGCATTATTGAGATGCTACGGTACTCCCAGGAATTTTTTCATGATGAAACTTGCAATATAATTAGTGTGACAACTTTTCAAAGTCGGCTGGGGTCAGAGTGACCCCGTGTAAGTAATGTGGAAGTTTCTAGAGGTGTAAGTGATTAGGGTTGAACACACTGCTAGCCGTTCTTCCTGTCCACTACCTCTTCTGAAAGGTGTGTCTTTTTTTTTCAAATCGCCCTTCATTATACTTAATAATTCTCTATATTTCTTATATGTCATACCGAAATATGGAAAAAATTTAGCACTATCATCAACTAATCCGAGGAGGGTCTGGAATTCACCGTGAATAGTTCGGTCCATACGAATATCATGAACCCATTACCTTTTTCTTCGATTTAATCTCGAGGTTTCCTCACAAAGGAGCGCAATCACAAAATTCTTTTCATCTGAAGATGAGGAGCTGCTATACGTATATGAGTCATTCGACGTCAAACCGGACACAATAAATAAAAAATTGATCTCGATGTTTCCGATTTCGTTCTCATTTTTTTAACGGGTTCTTTGGAACAAACGAATTCATCAAACAATTTGTTTTTTTTTTCCGCCCCTATTTTCAAGTTACACGGGGGTGAAATTCATGAGAAACGGCCAAAAATCGAAAACATACTCCTCTTCAAACGGTCATATCTTTGGCTGTGTTCGTCCTAGGGATTTCTTTCAAAAACCATTTTAAAGCTATTGAATGGCACTATTATTATATATTTATTGAATTCTGCGATAAAGAACGATTCCATTTGTGATAAATAAATATATTATTCAAACGTGGTTTTCTAGGCGAGAACCACGCTTTAAAATGCCCAAAAAAATATGAGCGTATTCCTTGATCAATTCCCTACAAAACCGGTAAGTTATAGAATGGAACTCCGATGGAAACTATGTTGAAACGATTTATTTATAAGCGACGGCGCGCGCTGCCGCTGAGAGACCTGGCTCGGGTACGTGTAGCTCGCGTAAGGAAGAAATGGTGGGCATGCAGATCTATGTTTGAAAAATTCACCAT
This sequence comes from Tenthredo distinguenda, assembly GCA_947538915.1. Taxonomy (NCBI): domain Eukaryota; kingdom Metazoa; phylum Arthropoda; class Insecta; order Hymenoptera; family Tenthredinidae; genus Tenthredo; species Tenthredo distinguenda. Next base: position 5,921,657 of record OX384538.1, read on the forward strand.
GTCAGAAAACAATGTATATCATATTATTTTATTAAATACCTAACTAACAATAAGTAAATCAGGGTCCTCAATCATACATAAAAATCCCCTAGTCACATTATACCATATATTATAATACCTGGAAGTCGTTATATTTGCTTACAATTAGTGGTTTATTTAGAAACAACGGCTTCTACTGACTTTCCGGCATCAGAGTATCTCTTGCCTATTAATTCATTTTTTGTTAGTCGCATTAATTTATTTTTTTGTTAGTGGCTTAGGAGGAGCCCTTCAAAGACTAGCAGCTAAAGCAAGTCTGGAATCCTTGCAGGAACCAATAAATACACCACAATTTTTTTTTCTATGGGCGCAGAATATCGAAAATATTAAAAATACTGATGTAGAATTTTCCACTAAACTGCATTGCAGCCTCGTTTCGGAAAAGCTAGATTAGTTCATGGTACACTGACATTTCATTGTATTCTGCGACAAACAAAAAATAAATTAATAACTAATGTAAGAGATACTCTGATACCGAAAAGTCAGTGCAGGCCGTTGTTTCCAAATAAACCACCCTAAAATTTTTAATTATCTTTCCCAAATTAATTGCTTTATTTTCTTAATTTGACAAAAAATTGCCCCGTTATTTCTTTCAACTAACTTTAACAATAATATAATTATTTATATTTTTGCTTCAACTTCAACAGTTATGGAAGCAATTATATGAATAAACCGAACTTCTATTGAATTAATTATAGTGTATTCATCAATTCAGGTATTATACATATATAATATAATGTGACTAGGGGATCTTTATGTCAGATTTAGGATCATGATTTACTTATTGTTAGTTAGATATTTAATTAACTAATATGATATCCATTGTTTTGTGACATGGTGAATTTTTTTAATATAGATCTACATGCCCACCATTTCTTCCTTACGCGAGCTACACGTACCCGAGCCAGGTCTCTCAGCGGCAGCGCGCGCCGTCGCTTATAAATAAATCGTTTTAACATAGTTTCCATCGGAGTTCCATTCTATAACTTACCGGTTTTGTAGGGAATTGATCAAGGAATACGCTCATATTTTTTTGGGCATTTTAAAGCGTGGTTCTCGCCTAGAAAACCACGTTTGAATAATATATTTATTTATCACAAATGGAATCGTTCTTTATCGCAGAATTCAATAAATATATAATAATAGTGCCATTCAATAGCTTTAAAATGGTTTTTAAAAGAAATCCCTAGGACGAACACAGCCAAAGATATGACTGTTTGGAGGAGTATGTTTTCGATTTTTGGCTGTTTTTCGTGAATTTCATCCCCGTGTAACTTGGAAATAGGGGCGGAAGAAGAAAACAAAAAAAATTTTTGATGAATTTATTTGTTCCAAAGAACCCGTTAAAAAAATTAGAACGAAATCAGAAACATCGAGGTCAAAAAGGTGTCCGGTTTGACGTGGAATGACTCATAAATAGCGCTTGGTGAACGATTACATAAAATGAGCCGAGAAGATCGTTAGAAGCGTTTCCATAGCAATTTGCAATCGCAAGCGATGTACGGTGCAATTCGGCTGGCGGCCGCAGTAGGCGCATGGCTCGAAAAGTCCGCGGTGCATCTTGGTGTTGCGCAGCTCCATGCTCTAGTCAGCGTCAACCTTTACCAAGGCAAGTAGCAGATTACTTGCTGTGTTACAAGGGAACGAGCCTTATGACAGGCAAGCAGAATTATTAAGAGATTACAGCTTCGCGTACGAGTTTATGATTCATTGGTAACGCAGCTTTGGTCCAACCATTTCGAGATTCATACGATTCGACTTATTTTTATCCTAATAGGTAGCATATCTCTTGGATATTGTATAGGGTGTAAAAAAATTATGTGTTGCCACTTTACCAGATAATGTTCCAGGTTGAGATCGGTCAAGATCCCGAAAAATATGCCACCGCAAAATCGATCTTGATTTCGAATCTGAAGGTCAAACGGGGTCAAAAAATTTCATGATCCTAAAAAATCTTACTCGTCGAGAGAAACAAAAGTCTCTGAGAAACCATAGGTCGCAAGCAACCCGTTCTCATAGAAAACGGCCCTTGAACATATAAAAAAATCAATAAAATTATGAAAAAATTTAATTTTTAAATAAAATTAAAAATTACAAAATACTAAAAATCATATTCAACAACAAATAACACCTTTCATTTATATTAATTCAAATTATGAAATTTAACTTTTTATTTAAAATCTATAAAATTGAAACTAACCAGTTATATAATTTAATAAGATAACTAATTCCAACTATGCAACCCCATTTTTTGAATTGAATCGATAAACAGATTCTCGAGTCTCTGGTCCATGAGTTATGACTTAACTAGTCGAATGTTCGCGTCTCTGGGACTAACAGAAAAAGAAACATAGAAATCCCGATGAATATCAGCACCGAGTTTGTTGAACTGACAGATGATGAGATTTCGCTAAATAATCTCACAATTCGGTGGAATGTCTATGTAATTTTTTCATAATTTTATCGTTTTTTTATATGTTCAAGGGCCGTTTTCTATGAGAACGGGTTGCTTGCGACCTGTGGTTTCTCAGAGACTTTTGTTTCTCTCGACGAGTAGAATTTTTTAGAATAATAAAATTTGTTGACCCCATTTGACCTTCAAAATCAAAATCAAGATCAATTTTGCGGGGGTATATTTTTCAGGATCTTCACCGATCTTGACCTGGAGAATCATCTGGTAAAGCGGCGACACATAATTTTTTTACACCCTGTACATCTATAGAACATGAAGCCAAACAATCTATTTTGGAAACTCGGTTTTATAAGCCCTAACAATTCGTGGAACACCGAAATTACATGCAGTCATTCTTATTTCCAACAAACTTATAAGAAACTAATTATTTTCTGCCTCAGAATATTTCGACTATACAAGACTTTTCTAATTAAACCTATATTACTTGTGATTCATATTAGAACGCCGAGATTTGACAAAATAAAATATTTTTACTGCGGCTCCCAGCTAGTCCTGAGCACAGAAACAAGCAGACACAATTTGTCGTCTTTCGAATAAACTGGGAAATTGCTAATCTGAGACTCAGGACAGGATGCGTGGGAGGCAGTATGTGCGCCGACGCACCACGTCACATTTTAACTTTTTTCTCAAAAAAGGCTATCCTCGACGAATTCCTTTGTACGAATTAGTAAGGAATAGATCAAATAATTTCGGTAAATTACGGCTTAGCATTCTATCGCTCCTTATGGCAATGGCCAATTAGTGGAGTTTTTGATGAAAAAAAGTAGTTCATGAATAATCATTTGCTCAATGTTATTTTTTCCTCGAAAAACTTGATTCTTTGGGAACAGAATGAAAGGCCGGATAATACTCTGCAGTGTGTTCTTGCGTATTTATGAATTTTTAGACCTTTGGTTGCAATAGCAGTTTTGGAAAATTCCAATATCCGTAGCTCGGTATTTTTGAAAATTAAAAATAAATTTCAAAGACGTTTTGGTCGAATCTTCCTTACGATAATGCTATCGCTATGTTGAGAAACTGCACAAAATTTGTACTTAATTACATGACCGTTTACATGGAGTCTCCGCAATTAGAAAATCATCACCAATTAAAAGTATCGGGTGGCTGCGGTGGATGTTTATCTTCGGCAATAATGTCTGTAATCTGAAACTGCACGAAATTTGTACTTAATTACATGACCGTTTACATGGAGTCTCCGCAATTAGAAAATCATCACCAATTAAAAGTATCGGGTGGCTGCGGTGGATGTTTATCTTCGGCAATAATGTCTGTAATCTGAAACTGCACGAAATTTGGACTTAATTACATGACCGTTTACATGGAGTCTCCGCAATTAGAAAATCATCACCAATTAAAAGTATCGGGTGGCTGCGGTGGATGTTTATCTACGGCATTAATGTCTGTAAGGCGATGCATGGAAGCGGATTATTACTTCGTGTCTAAACCACTAGTGGTAACATGTACTGGCCTAGTTATCGCTAAGCTGTTATAGAAAAATCTCCGGAGAAGGTACTTTTAATTCTGCCACCAGTTGCAAGCTGCGCGGCTACCGAGGCGCCTGCAGCTCCCGCGTTTCGCTGAGTTTTATATTCGTCTTCGGTTACGGATGACTGTCACCTGTTTTTCGTCACTTATGTGAGAATTCTTCACTGATAAAATAGTGAGTTCGCTAGTGAGTGAGTTCAAGATAAGAAATAAGACATTAATTTTCAGTCTCCGATAAGAAATCCTGTAAGAACATTAGTTCAGTGTGGAGACGTTGACGGTGCAATGGAGAACGAAGGTAATATCACAGATTACTTTACTGTCAAATTTTTTTGCTAGTTAGAAGGAGTTAATAAAATTTGACGAATGAAGTATTTGAAGAAGAAGCGTCCGAACTAATTGACATCCTATCGGTAAATAGTGTCGCAAGTTCAAGAGATTCAACCTGCTATAAGCTCAGTTTCAATTTCTTGGATCTCATTCTCTGAATCAATGAATCCTTCCGTACCTATTTACCGCAATCGCAGAAACTACGCGGTCAAAGTAAATACTTTAATTGATTCATATTTATTGGCCTCTACGGAGTTTCTTAAATTCATTCGCAATTAGAATTCACGGATGCTTTAAATATTGAATAATACGAGTAAATATGGTGATTGACCGAAAACAGCTGCACGAAACGCGTCATACGTCATACGTTATTATTATTTTCTCTCCACTCTATTAATAAATTTCAGCCACATGGCGCGTGTGTCCTGCCTACAAGCCATTGGTATTCATTGATATGTCTATTCAGCATATACTGGTTCAATCTTAAGGGCAGCATTATGCATTTTCTGTTTGTTTATACATATCCCGCACTCGAAAGGTTTTTCCCCTCGTAACAAGGCACTCCAACTGCTATGGTCCGCGTCCATCATCACATGCTTACTTGGCTCACAGGTAGTGACATACGACAGCACAAGCGAACCGCTGACTGGAGATCTGAACTTTTACGCCCTCGACCAAGCAACAATAAAAATCCCGATTCTACATATACTCATGTTTGCTCCGACTGGACAACCGTGATTTATATGTTGCTTCAAGGGGTTATACCCGGTCAGAATTTGAAAAAAAATCGTTTTCTTACATATTATTATAGATAAATCTTTTAAGAATATTTTAAAGCAAAGCCGATGTCGAAATTCCTAAGAATTCCTAAGCCTTAGAATTAGTAAAAACATTAAAACGCGTTTATCTCGACACTACATTTTCCGACACGGTGGGCGTGATAACTGAAACACCGTTTGACAAATTAACTTCTCATTCGGCGCACGAATTTTTTTTATGATTTCGCATCTGTTCAAGTAGGTTTCTTCCGATTCACCGTTTCTTAATAACAGTGAGAATACGAGGCGATTTTTTAGCCAAAAATTGATTATTTTCTTCAAATCGTAATTTTTCTGACATTTTATCCAATTTCTCAAATCCCATATACAAACAGATAGCCATTATCATGTATAATAAGAAAAATCCTAAATTTTGAATTTCCAATACGGGATTCAATCGATATAATGCCCCCAAAAGATTTTCGCAATGTAAACAGTACTTAGGCATACGCAATCGGTAAGCCGTCTTTTCTTAAGCAGTTTTATAACGAGAACTTGTATACTTATTAGTGGTAGCCTGTTTAAAAACGCGGAAAATTTCCTCATTCAAATACAAGTTCACATGACCATACCAGCCCTTCGGGCCCACTCTAACGGTATGCCAATGGTTTTCCGATGAATTTTCATTTTGAATTTTATTACAAAACACATGGCAGCCTGATTAAAATCGTACCAAAACACATAATTTTCGAACAAATGACGAATCATTTTTTAATATGAAGAACCCAGGACGGCTCTTTGATTCGTGCATTATTATCATGAGGATATACGGACAATATTGTCCTCTGGAAGGCATACTGAGTAAAATCGTATCCCAAAATCTGTCACTATCCCCCGGTCTAAGAAGCGCAGAAGTTCGGGAAGATGGCGATAATTTTTGAACGACTAAATTTTTTTCCATCAACTAAATTTTTATTAATTCAAAATAATATGATGTAATCACCATCTGAAGCTCAATAAAATCCACTACCTGCTTTGGTTGTGAACAATTCGCTAAGATATATCTGTTTTTTGGCGGTCCGACCGGGTATAACCCATCAAGCACAGTTTACCGTCGTCATTGTGAAGGGAAAATTGGGAATAGCAATTTCATGCTTGTGTTCGCAAAAAATTCCATGGTTATATTATACCATATATAACTGTAATATATAAATAGTATTATAAGGGTGGTCCATTTATGTTGGCACAGCAGAATATCTCGAGAACCACGTATTTTAGAGAAAGATGTTTGGAATGAAAGTTTCATGGTTTGAAGGGGGCAAAATACTGTGCTATCGTACTTTTCATTCGGTGGAGGTTTACAAGGTCATTCGGAGGTTGGTTCGGAGGCATTGTTTTTTTCAATGGAAACGTATACTTTTTTTCACAGATTTGCATTTTGCACAAAAAAATACAAAACTTTTATCCCAAGTTGTTTTTTCTACATCAATTTTTCGAGATATTTTAGGATTAATAAAATAGGTAGCACGAAGATCTGGCTACCTAGCAGGCCAATGTAGTGATCCGCCTATGTTTCTGTTTTCATTCCATGAGGGTCAATTTACTGTTATGATAGTCTAGTGAAATTAAGATTTCAAATCGGAAGAATTCCGGGACGCAATTTTTTTATTTTTTACTTGGGGGTGGTGCGGTGTCGTGACCTTCGGGAGTGTGAATCTCGATTTTATAATTCGCTTATTTTGAACTTTGAAACGAAAATGATTTTCAAAAAATGTGAGGAAATGTAATTTCCCACAAGTTTGTTTCTTAATATTTTCACCCTAGGATCGGTATTTACAGGGTTAAACGCCAACTCGTTTATTATCAACTTCATCGTAAAAATAGTAGGGAACAATCAGTTGTAGGAAATTTAATTATTTCCTGCAACTTTCCTGTAATCAAATATCGATATTTACAGAATTGTAAATATTTACAGAATTGTAAATATTTACAGAATTGTAAATATCGATCATACGGTAAAAATGATAAGGGCTAAACTTAAAATTCTTCCTATAAACTTCTAGGAAATTACATTTCCTGACATTTTTTTTATTTAATCGTTTTCGCTCTAAAGTTGAAAATAAGCGAGTTATTTGATAAACAAAAAAATCACCCTTCAGAGAGTGTCCCTAAAATCGAGATTTACACTCCCGGAGACCACCACACCACACCACCCCCAAGTATCGATAAAAAAAAAATGCGTCCCGGAATTTTTCCGATTTGAAATCTTAATTTGACTGGACTATTATAAGAGTAGATTGACCTGGCTTGCTAGGTAGCCGGATCTTCGTGCTACCTATTTTATTAATATTAAGATATCTTGAAAAATTGATGTCGTAGAAAAAACAACTCGGGATAAAAGTTTTGTATTTTTTTGTGCAAAATGCAAATCTGTGCAAAAAAGTATACGTCCGATTGAAAAAAACAATATTGACCTCCGAATGACCTCGTAAACCTCCACCAAATGAAAGTACAATAGCACAGTGTTTTGCCTCCTTCAAACCATTCAACTTTCATTCAAAAACATCTTTCGCTAAAATACGTTGTTCTCGAGATATTCTGCTGTGCTAACTTAAATGGACCACCCTGTACATGGGGTATTTCACGTCAGATCACCCAGCCAATAACCCTGACCATTTTACATTTTCTCCATATATTTTTACATTATAGCTCTCTACTCAAAACTATTGAAAAAAAATTTTTTTTTTTTTGACAGCGTTTTTTTCTGTTTTATATTTAAGCTATCTCAAAAACGCCATTTTTCTAATTTTTGTAAAAATTCCTACGAATATTAGATTTCGAAGCGATGATTTCAAGACTGCAACGAGAGTGGGATTCCAGTTTTTTTCCATGTTTTGCAGAAGGATTTCAATATTGCAGCTGAGTTATTTCGAAAAAAGTTGAAGATTTTTGTTGGGGAAATTTTTTTTGCCGTACAAGATACTTGTGACAGATATGATTATTTGTTTGCGAAAATTTCAGAGAAAAATTTCCCAACAAAAATTTTCAATTTTTTTCGAAATTACTCAGCTGAAATATTGAAATCTTACTGCAAAACATAGGAAACACCGGAATCCTACTCTCGTTTCGGTCTTGAAATCATCGCTTTTGGATCTCATATTTCTAGGAATTTTTACAAAAATTAGAAAAATGGCGTTTTTGAGATAGCTTAAATATTAAAAAAGAAAAAAAACGGTTTCAAACATAAAAACATAAAAATTTGTGTGGTTTTTGAGTAGAGAGCTATTATATAGAAATATGTGAAGAAAATGTACAATGTGGAATACCCCATATACAATAAAAAAAATGAACGTCGTATATGAATACATATACATAATCTAATCACACATATATATAATTTAGGGTGCTTTTTTTTGGGACTATTTTTTTTTCGCTCCCGGCCTGAGATTTTGTTGGAAATGCTAAAAAAGAAATTCCCTCAAAATATAAGCCCTTAATATTGATATTAAGTACTCTCCCAGAACGTGAAATGATTTCTCATTTAAATTATATGGGAACTGAAATTTTTTTTTTCAAAATGCTATAACTCGGTGGCATTTTATGCTATTATATCGCCTAAACTTGCAAATTACTCAGCATCAAGCGCTCTACAAAAGTGTCCATTGCGACTTAACTGTAACTCACACCGGTGAGGCAGTACAGGTCACTCAAAATACAAGAAATTTCTACAAAATTTGACTTTAGTGTGAGTTATAGTTAAGTCGCGATGTGCACTTTTGTAGAGCGCTCAATGCTGAGTAATTTGCAAGTTTGGGCGATATAATAGCATAAAATGCCACCGAGTTACAGAATTTTGTAAAAAAATAATTACAATTTCCATGTAATTTAAATGAGAAATCATGTCACGTTCTGGGAGAGTACTTAATATTAATATTAAGGGCTTATATTTTGAGGGAATTTCTTTTTTAGCATTTCCAACAGAATTTCAGGCCGCGAGCGAAAAAAAATAGTCCCAAAAAAAAGCACCCTAATATATATATATATATATATATTAGTTAATATATATATATATATATATATATATATATATATTAACTTATTTTCGAACTTCACGACTGTTGAGCTCGCTGCTAGATCAAAGTTGTATTTATAGCGGTCGCTATAAACGGCATCACATCTGAATCGTCTATACTCTATGCTGTATAATTCTATAGAAACTAGTGGAATGTAGAGGCGGTCATAAAAAATTTATTAATGTCGGATCAAACAATTCTCAAAGTGAGAAAAGCCATATGGAATTCGAATTCAAATCATTTTAATGAACAGATATATTCAACGAGGTTTTCGAATCATACATTTAAAATATTGCCGCGGGAAATATAAATTATCGTTCACGGAGGTGTATACTCAAACTGGCACTCATTACAAAGCATACCTATGTAGAACTCTTTGTATCAAAGTTTATCATGACGTATGAAATTCACTTAATTTTTTTGGTATTCCGATATTTTTTAATATTGTAAAAATTTCAATATTATTCAAAATAAATCTCACGACTGAATACAATACGTCTGAATCAATCTTCGAAACTTCGCTTAAGCAATATCCTATTAGGCTCACCTACGATAACTAGCACGATCCCAGTGGGGGTGATTGTTTTACATAATCAACTTATACTGTTAGACAATACAGTAAACGACGAAGCAGGTTTTTACCAAATCCAGTTATACCTAATTAAAATGTACTACTCAACTCTTCATTTTTATTGGGTGAACTCTTGATAAAGTGATTAATGAACACATTCAGAGACATCTCCGAGAACCATGTTGCCGTCGTTGAAAGTGGTTTTACAAAAACTTACAACGTTTATACTTCAGTAACACTCACACGTATGCAAACACACAAAATGAATATTCATGTGTTCGTGTGTTCGTGTAAAAACCTGTGTGTTTCTATGTGCTGTTACTGACATGTAGACCCCCCACTTTTTGTCTTCATATTTCATGCAAATAAATTGTAATTTTGATTAGCAACAGATACATCATGATTGTAAATAAAAAGTTTTCGTACCGAATTCGAGACGGAATTGTAATTCAATCGTAATCATAAGTACAACCTGTGATCTTTCATTTGTGATTTATTGGGCAGAAGCGATATGATTTTTTTTCTATTCTTCCAAAATAAGTTCAAAGTTCCTCATACATATCCCTTTAATAGTAGAGTGGAATTAATTTTGGTTTGGTGACAACAATTTCAGAAAATATTTTTTATTATCTCCAAAGGTAATGAAACTTCAAAACGAAAAAGATCATAGTAATTACAATAGAAGCATACGCTTTTTATAATAATATGCGTAGTACGTGAAAAATATCATGTACTAGAATCACCTCCTCATTCATAATATGATTATTGATTATCCGACAAATAAGTAGAATAAAGACGAAAAAAATTGAAAAATTAAGAATGTTGTACAACCAAACAAAAAATGAATCGATTGCCACTTGAGGTATATGGAGGGCACATTTCAAGCCATTTTTAGAAGTGGACAAAGACAAAGATGTTCATGGGTGGACTTGTTGAAAAATGAAAATATTATTTAGAGAGCGTTTTTGAATACCACATTGCAGTTGGGAAAGAAAGTGAGCACGATGACTCTGAAACGCGTGGAAATAGCTACTCAAATGACTATATAACTTTGAACTTCCTTTCTGAAGCAACTGATCTGCTAAAATCAGAAAAGTATCGAAGACATCGCTGCAAAGAACTCATCACTCCTCCAAAAAAGTATTAAAATCAGATACTACTGCCAAGTATGTACACTTGACGTGTTTAATCATGACCGGTATGAGCTCGCCCCACAGTCTTCTGTCTCTTCTCTGCTCCGTGTAGCCATAAAAGATAGAAGAAAGACAGAAGACTGTGGTGCTAACTTCATACCTGTCATGATTGAACACGTCGAGTGTACATCGTCATTTTTATTTCATTTCAAGTGTCTAATTAAGCCTCAATATCTGATCTAGGCATGTCCTACGTATATACAGAGAGGTTCACTGGAAACTTGCCACGCTCCACGGTAGGCAACTCGTGTTTTCACGAAATTGACAACTGTGTCGTACGAACATCTATAGAACAGCCACGGAATTACAATTGCCGCTACGTTGTTTGTAGATATGGTCGTACCACGGCGTTGGATTTTCTCAAAAACACGAGTTGCCTATCATATGGCGTGGCAAGTTTCCAGTAAACCTCTCTGTATAAGCTGCCAGCGTATAGATATAAATAAGCAACATACGCGTACTCATAAACAAAATTGAAAAAAAATTCATGCGAAAAAATCAGTGGAAAAAAATTTGGAGTACGTGGTACTTGGTGGGCTGATTTTTGAATTGCTACGAGAACATTGGTGTAGCTCAAATTGTGTTTTATTATAGTTTTTCTAGAAAGGCCTGCCAAGTACCGCGTACTCCAAATTTTTTTTTGATTAGTGTTTTTTTCAATTTTGTTTATAAGTACGCGTATGCTGCTTGCTCAGATCAGTACGCTAGTAGCTTATATATTCGTAGGATATGCCTAGATCAGATATTGAGGCCTGATTACAAACTCGAAATAAAATAAATGTCACGATGTACATACTAGTATCTGATTTCGATACTTTTCTGGAGGAATAAGGAATTATTTCAGCGATGCCTTCGATACTTTTTTGATTTCATTTTTTCAAATGTTTTTTTCAAAATTTTTCATGTTTTCAAATGTTTGCAGGTGAAGTGTTTTTTTGTGGGGTATTTCACTACGTTTTGTACCATTTTTTTCGATATGTATTCTTGCTCGCAACGTATTATATGGCACGTGCCAGCCTATGGGTAGTGGATAGCAATTCGCTGCCGCGAATCTTCATAGATATATCTCCCCAACATGTAACTTGACTTGCATGCAGGGTTATAGTTACTGTTAACTTGGGCAAAATGTTCTAATTGTCTATTAATTTATGCATCGTGATCAAGTCTGCCGTAGAAAGAATATATATGGGGCATTCCACGCCAAATCGACCATTTTTGACCCCGACCCCTTTGGGCCGCGAATCTTCATAGATATATCTCCCCAACATGTAACTTGACTTGCATGCAGGGTTATAGTTACTGTTAACTTGGGCAAAATGTTCTAATTGTCTATTAATTTATGCATCGTGATCAAGTCTGCCGTAGAAAGAATATATATGGGGCATTCCACGCCAAATCGACCATTTTTGACCCCGACCCCTTTCGATTTGGCTGAAACTTTTTTCTCTTTTTCTACCCCACTAAAGACATTTCTCAGAATTTTTTCAAATTTTTTTACCAAACCGAAAAAAAATGGCTCTTTTTCTTTCAAATAGCCATAACTTTTTCAAAAATTGATTTATCGGGAAGTTTTTTTTCTTCTGATTTTTGGTTTCAAATGGACTTTAAAAAAAAAAAAAATAGAAAGAAATTATCCAGACCTATTTTCAACGTTTTTTTTTCTTCAGATTTTCGGAAAAAAACGAAAATTTCTCGATGATTACCATTTTCAATTTTTATTTCCTTCTTCTTAGAAGAAACTTTGACATTTTCTGCAAATTCTCTGAATTTGGCAGAGTGGTGTTTTTCGTTTTCTATTTTTTTTAATCAATTGAAAAAGATTTTTTTCTTTAACCCAGCTTATTTCTTATAATACCATTCTGGGAATTTTTAAGAGTGTACAAAGAACCTTAATCTTCGAAGAAAAAATTAAAATAATAATAATTGAAAGTAGTAATCATCGAAAAAATTTCAATTTTTTTTTTCAATTAATTAAGAAAAATAGAAAACGAAGAAACACCACTCTGCTGATTTCAGAGAATTTGCAGAAAATGTCAAAGTTTTATCTAGGAAAAAGAAAATTAAAATTCAAAATGGTGATCATCGAGAAATTTCCGTTTTTTTCCAAAAATCTGAAAGAAAACGTTGAAGATAGGTCTGAATAATTTTTTCATATTTTATTAAAAAAGTACATTTGGAACCCAACAATTTGCAAAAAAAAAAACGTCCCGGTGAGTCAATTTTTGAAAAAGTAATGGCTATTTGAAAAAAAAGAGCCATTGTTTTGAACTTTTTTTTGGGTTGGATAGAAAAATTTGAAAAAATTCTGAGAAACGTTTTTAGTGGGGTAGAAAAAAATAAAAAAAGTTTCAGCCAAATCGAAAGAGGTCAGAGTCAAAAGTGGTCGATTTGGCGTGGAATGCCCCATATGCATCATGAGCATTTCTCGGCCATTTCTGGGCCCGTTTAAATATTCTGACCGTGGTGAAATATTGCACTATTTACCTTGTATATTTTTGCACAAAATGAGAATATATCAGTGGGCACAGGCTTTTATACGACAATTAGTAATCTTCGTGGCTTGTCTACTCTGTACGGAAGTGAAGAATTAAAGTTAGAAACTATATCACAGAAAGATTCATTTTGTGCTATCGTTTAACATGTAACAACGTATGGTATATTAGTTTAGTGTTCTATAAATTATTAAGATAATGAATACCAAAACTTTGTCAAGAAAAATGAAATACAAAAAATGTTCGTCATCGGCATTGACTCAATATCACGTTGTCAACCGAGGGATAACTACTTCAAAATGTGGTGTCCCAAAATGAAACTTTTGGATTAATATGAGAGAAAAATTAGTACAATGCATGTCAGACGAATGAATATTAAATCATTATACGGCCACTGGAAATATCAAGATTTCTCTTTTGAAACATCATATTTTCATCCCTTTAATCATCTTTTTTTTTTAATCATGATAACCATTCTCTTCTTACGACAATTCATGTTGCCTGGGTTTTTCAAACTGTTCAGACAACTAGTAAAAACTTAATTGATAACAATAAACATCAGATGAAAATATGTAATTTATTCTTCTACGATGAAAAAAATACTGTAGCTGCATTTCGCTTAAATCTAAATCACTGAAACGCTATAGGTACATATATATTGTAACTTTTTGAGAGTGTTTGCGGTACGTTAGTGACGCAAACCTCAAGTTAGTGTGAGTTGTTTATCTAATTAAGGATTTGGAGCCACTCTATAGAATTTAATATGACCGGTTTTCTACTGCGGACTTGGGGATAGAAGATTCCGAAACCGCCCTTACATACCTGGATGTGCAGATGCACACCAAGGATGCCTTGTTTCCCTGATCGCGGACTTGGGAATAGAAGATTCCAAAGCCGCCTTTACATACCTGGATGTGCAGAAGCACACCAAGGCTGTCACAGACTCGGACGAGTTAAACTCGCCAAAGCTGTCATCTACATATGATAACGTTATGCCGCGACTGATAAGGAAAACTCGGGATGAGAAAGCCTGCGTCGTAGAACTTTAACTTAGATTTTAATACCAGAACATGAAATAAAATAACATAATTTGAAAAAAAGAAATATAAAGAAATAATAATACAACGTGTGGTTGCAACCTGGCAAAATTGTCTTACAAAATAATATTATAATTAATCTGAAGGTTTGTTTGAGGTAGTTGTATTGTTTGGATTTATTCAATTTTTATGTAAACGTGAGAAAATGAGGATTTGAAGTTAAGTGAAAATAATTGATTCTAACGCGGTATAATATCTGGCTATGACTATTATCCGTGATACAAAGAGAATTTACAAGTTCACCGGGCGCTTTGCCTCGGTGACTAGCTAACGAGAGAGTGGTGAGCTAATAAGGCACTATGCCGTGTATTGCTACTCGAAGGGTAATGAGTCGCCGGGCGCTTTGCCTCGAAACGCTCCTGAGCTGAGTGGCGTCGCGATTTATATATTCGTCGTGACGTCACTCAGTCCAGTGTCGCTGTCGCTGTAGGTCGTGTGCAGCTGTCTCGGTGTTTGAATGATAACGGCTCAGGCCCGGGTAGGCCTGACACGTTACAACATGTATATGTGTGTGTATATATGACTAATATGACTATATGACTAACTTTGGACTGGCTTTCTTAAAGTGACTAACCAACTGACTGATCACACTTCAATATTCCTTTAAAACTATACGCCTCTACATCACCAGGAAAAGTGTGTTGAAATCTGTTACCAACAATCGGTGGTAGTTGGATGTCTTCTATATCAGAAAGATTAACTGGTGATATATCGTCTTGATCCGGCAAAACGAAAGTATTATTTGAGCCTGAAACTCTCCTCATAAATTATACGGTAAATTCTTCTGAATCTTCCTCTTCCGCTCCTAAGATGAAGCCTACGTAATGCAGTTTACGTTTTTTCGTTGCGAATTCAACAATCGCGAAGTTTTCACTTGAGGGGTATTTCTGCACATCCTGGTCCATCGGCGAATCCGTTCGAATAGCTGAAATCGAAAATTATTTTAACAGATAAAACAAACGCGAAAACATTAACCAGTGGCATTCAAATCAAAGTATGAGCTGTTTTTATATAGGGTTCCGGAATATACCAGCAGCGAATCCTGGTTCTCCCATATCCACAACCTACTAACTTCGGGGAGAATGCTTGGTTTGTTGCCTTACAAAAATCATTGACGAGTGACTTCGCCTCCTGTTTTGGTTTTCATTAATTCGATCGACGCTGCATTTATTTCGAGCAATCTTTCTATCCGAATTTCAGACCATATGATTCGCTGAAATCGATTCCTACCTGATACATTTCTGCTTTCACCTTCGTTTCCGTCCGTATGCTCGTCATGGCCGTTGTTTAAAATTGTCCGTATTGTGGAACGTATTTTTCCGAGTAACTGATTCCGCAGTTTGAAGTAGTAGGAGCCGGAAGGGTAAATTTGTATTGGCACATACTTTGGTACCGATGAAAATCGCAAGAAATTACTTGCAGATTGTCCTCTACAGCAAGTATGTACCAAGTACATAACATTCCGGCTCTCGAGTCATTACTGGCAGCATGACGTTTCGAATACTCTTTTTGGCGCATGGTTTTCCCGGAATTATAAATGAAATCTAATACTAATCCTATCATGAAAGGATTTTGACTCTCTTCTCGAGCCTCTTCATCAATCTCGAATATTACCCAGTCGCCAAGGCTAATTTCACTTTCGTTCAAAGTCTTTTTTTCCATCCCGCCGCTCTTTACATTTCTATCCATTTTATCGCTGGAATCCCTGCCTAATTCGATTTCCTTTACCTGTTGTAAGCGATCACTGCTTAATCGAGTGTAATTTTTCATTAAAAGCCAACATATAGATGAATTTCTAACAACATATTCTTCTTCACCAGAATCTCTTACGATAGCAAACGGACTTGCATTGCTCAATTTGATCTTGTTATTCACGTAATCTCGTAATTCTAAATTGCCAGTTACAGTCTGCAAGGTATTCATATCCGCTGATAAATTTTCGCTCTCCTCAGCATCCAGTGATGGGTCTAAAGACTCTACGGATTCCTCATCACTTTGCGATTCGTCAACTGATATTTCGCTACTAGGTCCTTCCAAGTCTATCTGGCACGTGATTTCCTCGACACATTCAATACCAAAATCTCGTAAATCGTATATGGAATTCTTCTTTACAGTCTCAATCGTCGCGTAAATTTCGACATTGGACGGCAAATTAGTAACTTTGCTAGCCTGACCCGTTTTGAATTTTTTCTCAAGTCTGCGAAAGCTAATTTTGTCTGATTCGCTATTAAGTATGTTAGTTTGCATTTCAATCCTACGGAGACGATGGATGATATCAAGAGACTCGGTAGAGTCTGGGGCCAAGTACATTAAGAAAATTTTTTTTTTTTTTGGTATGCACCGCGCGAGACTCGACCGAGTCTGTATACTCGAACAAGAACTAAACGACCGTTACGGTAATTTATGATCATCAATTTCTTCCGCCTCGTTATATACACGGAGTTGGAATATTTATCGAAGGATGTAGCCAAGAAAAGCTTCCATTTGAGCTGTGACGAACGTCACATGGGTTGTCCGACTATGCCTAACCGCGTAGCGTTTAAATATAACCGCCCGTTATCTATGATAACAAATAAAAATAATTTTGACCTATCTCTCAATAGATCGATTTTTGGATCCTACGCCGTCTAGTCCTATACAGGTCTCGCATTAATTATTTAAACAGAAGGGCCTAATTGTCTTGTCAGGAATGTATTAGGTCGGGTAAAATGATAAGGAAAATTAATTGATAGAAATAGATTATATTCTTGAACGATTATTTGAAGTAAAACGTACGGTTGAACATAAATGAATATCGTGTATGGCTAATACAAGGGTAATGATGTGTGTGTCGACGCGGGTTCGTGAAGAGAGCTTACTTTACAAGAAACCTTTAGATAGGCACCAAACAGAAATATGCCCTTCTCGATTCTCGTGTAGACACCTTGGTAGTGATAAAATAATATAATGTGTGAATCTGATGTCGCTCGGAATTTAATTTTTGGTTTGATAAATCTTTGCAACCTAGCAACTCCTTATAACTCTTTCGCTGCAATTCCTTATGGTTATACTAATATTATATTGCTTAAGATTATATAGCCATGCTCGACAAGTTGGAGACGTCGCGAACTTGCTTAAAGCTGAGGGTTTTCCCCGAAGTGTCTTTGCACTAGCTCTAGGCAAGGTCTATGGGCTTTCTTAAACTAATTATCATAGCAAGCATAGATAATAGATATAGGTAACAGGATAATGACAAAATATAGTGTAATTACAAGTATAACTAGTATACTTGTGAGAATACTGGAACCAATTTGATAGTAAAGATGGAATTTAGCATGAATGATAATACATGGATAACGATCGTCGACACTTAGCTTTAGTAGAACCGACCATGGAGGGCTGGATGTCGCGTCGCACCCTTGATTTTGCGGGTCCTCACCTTTAGTATCTTCTAACTCCAAACTTTGCACTATCGACGTGGTTTTTTTTAAACAGTCTCGGTCTTTAATAAAGTATCTATACACTGACTCGAATTTTGAATATTTTTGATGAAACTAATAAGGTCCTGAATTTGAAAAATGTCTATCACTAGGTTTTGATTATAATGGAACGTAAGGTTTGAATTTATGAACTTAAAACTGAATCTATAATTACAAGTACGAGACTTGGCAAAACTGAACTGAATAATTATTTTTTTGATGAGTACTGAGTCCCTTGGGTCATCACTTTGTTAAAGATTGAACACCAACTCTAGGCTCTAACTAGCACCCGGTTCTCTGCATCCACGCGCCTCGCGATTTACCAGAAGAAAGACACAAAAGGATGATCCCTACCTCGCTCGTAATCAGCCGTCAAGACTTTGGGGACTTAAGTCCCAAGAAGTGCACGCGTCAGCCGTCCGCACCCACATAGTCGGTTCACCGTAGTAATTAATTTATACTTATGCTAGATTCTTAAAATTAGCTAGATACAATCACTCCATGCATAACACACATCCCAATTCTTTAATTTAGAATTTCCTAGGTCTTATGGTTTACCTTGTCTATATTAGGATAATTAAGGTTTTATTAGAAAGAGTTATAACGATACGACTATAGGTGCTAGGTCAACAGAAACTGCTACGTTGTAAGCGTAATCCTAGATATTCTATATTATACGTGACTTCTTCGACATTAAGGAGGTAATGAATCTTTTCTAAATAACAAAGCGAATCGTGACAAAATGCACGTTTTAATAATTCTCCTTCTCGAGTATCCAAAAAGAAGAGTGACGACTAGGGTTTCCTCGAATGCTGATGTCTTTGTCTGATCTCAACTCAAATTTATTGATTATTATAAATTTTTAGGGAAAGCGTAAAGTTGGTACGTAACAGAGCCCTATTCCGACGAAAACAGTGAGCGGAGAGCTGAGATATGATTATTCAACGTTTTAGAATACCCGTTTTCACCAAGATTTTTCATCGTCTTGTTCTTCAGTCAGCTCGCTCAGACCTAAATCTCCATGCGTATACAGGGTGTATATTTTAACTCTGCAGAGACTTCTAGGGTGTGTAGGGGCTGCTTAAACAAGCATTTTGAGGTAATACACCCATAGTCGGAAACTCATCGTAACGGCTCTGAAAAGTTTTCAAGGATTTGGTACCGCGCGCTTGTTCGTAGTGTAATGAATCAGATGTGATTACTTTTCAACCAATTTTTTATTCAGCCGTAGACAACATTACAGACCCCTTGTGTGAAATCAACAAAACGATAAACTTTGCAATGAAAAAAAATAACAAAACTTTTTCAAATCCTGTTTAGAAGCACTGAAAAAAGTTTTGTTATTTTTTTCATTGCAAAGTTTGTCGTTTTGTTGATTCCACACGAGGACTCTGTAATGTTGTCTACGGCTGAATAAAAAATTGGGTGAAAAGTGATCACATCTGATTCATTACACTACGAACAAGCGCGCGGTACCAAATCCTTGAAAGCTTTTCAGAGTCGTTACGATGAGTTTCCGACCATGGGTATACTACCTCAAAATGCTTGTTTAAGCAGCCCCTACACACCCAAGAAGTTTCTGCAGAGTTAAAATATACACCCTGTATAACTGAGTAAAGAGTGGCATTCGCTAGGCTACGTAGAGAGAAGAGTACCAAGTACGAGCATCAGTAGCTTGATGACGCTTCGGTTAGCGCTAGCGTTGATTAACCCTCACCGTCACACTGGGTAGAATCGACCCGTCGCACTGTGGGCAGATTCACAGAAAAATCGGCAAAATCCAAAAATTGAGTGTTCTCATTTTTGATTTGTATGTATGTCATTTCAAAGATCAGGTGTTTCTACGCCCTATTGTAGAAGGACCGGTCCCTACCCTTCGCGGTACTCGACTGACGACAGTCCGAACTCGACCGTTTGCGAGTGAAGAACGTAGCGATTTTGTACTCTGAAATTTTCGATTCGCGCGAAGTGAAATATATTTTGTTCTACGCTACCGATTTCAAATCGGTAAAATGGGAGATAAGCTTGAAGGTATGTAGAATATTATTATGTCAAATAGTTTTTTGAAATTTTAAACATTGTATGTTTGAAAGAGTGTTCAATGTGTACATTTTAAGCAAGCGTGTAAATTTAATATTCTAAAAGAATTATGAATATAGTTATGATCGCGGGAGATCTCAGACTTTTGAACATTGTACGCTATTGATAATGTTATTGAGATTAGAAATTGATGAAAACTTTCCGCAGAATGCTGCATATCTGGCTTTGGGAAGCGGAATTCTCATGTCGCGCAACGCTCGGCATGTTTGTTCAGGCTGGGCGCATAGTCCCCAGCAGGTATACCTGTACCTGTTGGGGACAATAGCCGTTCCTTGTGGAATATAAAATAATTTTCTACCCACTGAATCAATGGAATACACCAGTGATGAATCAGAACCCACCAATCCCTCTGACGACGACGACCGCGACGCTGACGATTATGATTAATATTGAAATCAGGAATAATTATTCTATGTAACTCACGTATTATTTTCGGTAGTATTTAATTCGTAAAGTGTCGATTGCTGTTTCAACTGTGTTTAGCAATAAAATTCGTTTAAAATGCTTTATAACTAATTTTCCAAAATTCTTTGAAAACTTTCCCTCACTTCCAGACAAACGTTTTATTTTCCCTAATTCTCATTCGAAATTTCTAAAAAAACAACCTTGAAAACACACAAATATTGATTTTTGATAGAAAAAGTTGCTTGTGAGTAAGATAAGAATATATTTCCGGTTCGCCATTTTGTTTTTTTCGAAATTTTGATTCAAGATTTTCAGTAAATGATTTTTAAACCGCAAATTTACCAATCCCTACACAAATTGGATGCTTTTTAGTAACGCAGATAGTCACTTCCGGTTCGCCATTTTGTTTTTTCGAAATTTTGATTTGAGATTTCAAATCAGCGAGGTCAAAAACTTAAGAATCACCATTGCATTTTTCAGTACGCACATCTGCCTAGTTTTGCCGATTTTTCTGTGAATCTGCCCACAGTGCGTCGACCAACTGCGGCGTAAATATTGTTTTTGCGTTTTCACCTTTTCATGAATTTTTTTTTAACATGTCGCCATTTTATTTCTCATAGATCAATTTTTCGTACATCATCTAGAATGTTCAGAGCATGTTCCGCAATTTTTTGAACCACTTCGGACGGATAGTTTGCTCACAATCGTTTTTTGAAAACTGACTGGGTAGAATCGATCCAGTGTGACGGCCGTGATATTTTTTGGTAGTGTGACGGTGAAGGGTTAAGGATATAGAGAGGTTATATGAGTAAACTTTAAACTTGTACAATTGATTGCGGATGTCAATTTCTGCTTATTTGCAACATTATTTGGTTATAAATAACTGTCGGGTTGAAACTTCGAATCTAATTAAGTTAATAAACGAATGTCAAACACTTCAATTCGTAAATAAGTTGTAAGAAATTAATGAATTGATTGCAGATGTAAATTTATGTTTGTTTACTTACGGCATTATTCACAAGCTAGCAGTTTCTCGGTGACTGACTTACTCGTGGCATCACTTCGACAACGACGGTCAGGAATACAACGATTTAAATTTGATTCAACGAGCAATCTATGAGACATTTTTGATGTAGATTTAGATTTATTTATTTATTTGTTATGCCGGGGCCTAAACGTTTTCAAACCACTTTACTCCAAATGTGCACCCTTACATTAGGAGATAGAATATCTCGAAAACTATGAGCCTTCGAGCTTTGCGGCCATGGAGACTTTTGTTCTACACTTCGAGAACTAACATTTCCCAGAGTTTCAAAAAAATTGACCGAGAGCCATTTTCCATAAGGAGTTGAACGGGGTCCTTTATTTCAATCTTTTGCGCTCAAAGCGGGCAGATAAAATTAGAATTCGCCGAAATACAATGCAATTGTTGTGGTGCTTCTGCGTCACAAGATCTTTTATATCTTCAATGCCAAGCCATTCCATGTTAACTTTCCGATCTTTTTCAATCTCTTGGCAAAAATAATAACCAAAGTCCTGAAGATTTACAACATAAGTCATGTTGAATTCCAAAATTGCAAGCTCATAATCGATTCCAGTAAACTCACAAGCTACTTAAATACCGGGCTTCAGAAGATTTCGCGATCGTGAAAGAAACTCTGCCAGAAGCGAAATTCGAGGGGGTGATTTTTGTGATGAATGCAACCTGAAACGAATGAGTTGCTCAATTGTTGCTTAAAAAGAGCTTTGTGATATCAAATAAGACGAATTGAAGCAAAATAGTGCGATCATAATGGAAATTTGGTTGCACGTGTATAAGGGTAGATTACCCCTTTAGCGAAGTTATTTCAAAAAATACAAAAACACTTACTCCCTACTTTTTTCTGCTCTTTCAAGTGCAATTAATTGCATTGAAATACGAACAATAGTTTTCTAGTTATAAAAAAATTGTAACTTTCAACCCCGATAATTTTGGATCATTTAACCCCATCGTAACCAGACAAAATGCATTTTTCATTATTGGCCATGAGAATTCTTCTCCAATTGGTTTCATTCAAATATCTCAACTGGAAATATGCGAAACTGCGGAACTACCGCTGGGAATGCCCAACTTTGGAGGCTGATTTCACCCCTTTAAACCGTTTATCCGTAGGTAAAAAAAAATATGTGTCGCTTAGATTTCGATGAAGAATAACATATCCTAAGATGAACGAAATCGGGGGGGGGGGGGGGGGGGGGGGGGGGGGCACCTCGGGCCCTTTCCTTGTAAGAGGTGCGGCAATCGGTCCTTCGTTTCGTGTTTTTCTTTGATGTGTGCATTTTATGATCGAGTAATATAGCTCGAAATTCTGTATTAGATAATTTTTAAGAGAGTTGAATTTTCTACTAAAAAGGTTCTTGATGCCAATTTGCTAAATCCAACCGTTTACAGGTTGTAAAAGTGAAATTTTTATATACTGTGGCGGGCACGACCGACGATTGGGGGGGGGGGGGGGGGGGGGGGTATACTCGGGGTCGGCTACGTTCACAAAACCAGGCGATCCCACCGTTTGGCGATTCGTGATTTTACTGTTAACCCTAGAACGGTACACTTCCCTAGCCGATCATTAACGGTACACCGGGGTCCGGCGGACTCCAGTCAACTTTGAGCGCGTGCCATTTCCGCTGTAATCAATATTTTCATATGCGGTTAGCGTCATTTCAAACGTTAAACAATTTCAAATCTACTGACAAAAGTTTTTTTCAAATTCACCTGATAATTTTTTTTTAAACTGAGAAAGTCGAACTGAAAATGTTTCGGAGAATGTGAAAAAACAAGACTTCGTAAAAAAAATCATAACTTTTGTTCTGTTTCACTAAAATGGATGCGGCTTGTGACATCTTGAAGGGGAAGTCGTGATCTTTCACGTGAAAAATCGGCGATACATGTACCCGACGAAAAACATAATTCTTTTGCAGATTGAAAATGACCGATTTGGAAAAATTTTTAATTTAGCTAAAAAGTTGTTTGACTCGAAAATTCAAAACTTTTATGTATTTTGATATATTTTTATGATACTTACATATTTTTGAAGTGGGAGGACTGTATTATCAGTCAAAAATAGGTGAGTTTGTTCCTCTTTGCTAAACGGAGGGAATTGGAGTTCGAAGGAAGGGAAGGATGTGATGGTATTTCAACTAAATTTGTATATTTATGAAAATAATAACGTAATTGTATTTCCAGATATTCTTATAAAAGTAAAAGATTAGTCTTTGTTAGCTCCGCAAGTCACGCAGAGGGAACTTCTGTGATCGTTACACATAGGAGCATGGCAACTGCTGCACGCAGTGCGTGTTTTTCGGTCGGATTCCCGAGGGCATATGGCACACGGGGTTCTTCTGTCAAGATGAAGGGGTACGCCCATTGTTACGTCGTCTTGGAGCTGTAAAATTGATTGTATCCCGAGTTTGAGTGACATCCTGAGATTGGGGACTTGTAAACGTGTCAACAAATGAGGTCTGATAAGTTGCATCGATAAATTCTCGATAAATTTTCTTCGCTTCACGTGGTCTGAATTATCGTTCATGTTGTATAAAATGAATGCATTTATCGCTGATTGGTCAAGTATGCCAAAAAATATTCGTAAAGGCCATCGCTGATACTTTCGCGCAGTGGTATATTCGTGGGTCAACTGATCAAAGCTATCGGTTCCGCCCTTGGTGGTGTTATAATGTAGTATAATATTAGGCTTTCCAGTCACAGGATCAATGCTTGAAGATTTCATATCCGAGGATACGACAAGTACTATTTTATTTCTTTTGGGGGTGTATGAGAGCAGTGTCATGTCGTTATGAAAACCGAACTTTGTTGTTCCTGGTTCTCCAGCTTTTCGCATTCCTAACGGTATGTCACGCTGATTTTTTCGGATTGTCCCAGTTATTGTTAGTTTATAATCGTCACCCAGCATTTTCTGTATCAATGGCACGGACGTGAACCAGTTGTCACAGGTGATGCTCCTGTTTGTGCCGTGGATCGGTCTAGTTATTTGTCTGATGCAGTATGACGGTATTTTTTCATTTGGCTCTGGTGTAACTTTGCCCACGTACGGAATTGCATTGATCAAGTAAAAGGTTTTCGAGTCGTTGAGAGTGACGATCTTCAAGCCATATTTATCCGGTTTTGATTTCATATAAATCCTGAACCCACATCGTCCACGGAAGCTCAACAGTTGTTCATCCACGGTGCAATATCGATGTGGTGAGTAATATTTTTGGCAGTTGTCGATGAATTGATTCTACAAGTCTCGAATTGGTGCAAATTTGTCTGTCTCTCGACGATCAGACCTCGTGTGTCTATCATCGAAGCGAATAGTCTTTGACAAGAACTGAAATCTTTTTTCAGGCATCGTGCACCTATACAACGATATACCCAGTTTGGTTGACCACAAATCTTCAATATTGGTATTGTTCGTTTTCCACATTCCCGAAAAATAAAGCAATCCGAAGAATGCATGCAACTCATCAAGAGTTGTGTCGTGATGGAAAGTCTGTCTACGCTCCGATTCTACTGGCCGTTGCCTCTCTATCTCTTCGTTCGTATATTTCAGTATACGTTCCCGCATGTTGCTGTCAAACAGCAGGAACCAGAATTCTAACTCCGTTTGACAGTGCCTAGCCTCACCACGTACTGCAGGGAGATGCATCGTCAGACTCCTGTGCCGTCTTCCTCGCTTTTCGGGCTCCCTTGCGCTCCACCGGAATCCGCTCGCCGCGGTATATATTGAGCGTTTTCTGCCCGCGTTACTCTCATTCTTTGCCCTCTTACTCCCAACACCGACCTCACTTTCCTCTTTCAAATCGTCGTTATCGCTTTGCGCTGCATCCTCTTCGCTATTACTATCTTCCTGTTCCAAGACGTGATCGATCTCTTCGTTGTCTGAACAATCGGCGCCGAAGTCGATCAAGCTTTCGGGCACAAATAAGGCCTCCCTTAGTTTTCTTTTGCGGAAATTATAAGCCATTTTCCTACAAGAAGAGAGGTGAAATTCGTAATATTAGAAGCCCATATGCATACAAGGTACAGCCAAACACTATTTCGAATGTGTCCATTATTCATTTTTTTATGTATGTGTTGTCATGATTTCTTTCATTTTACTTCATACTTACCGTTTAGCAACCTCTGCAACAATTTTTTACGTACCCGGTACACCCGGGGTCCGCCAGACCCCACGCTTACTTTCTACATGTACACTACGTCAACTAGCAGCCGACTAGCGCTGCCCTTGTACGCAACCTGTAGATGAATGTTTACACTTTTTTCCCGCACAGGTCGCATCTGATATTTGATCAACATCAAACCTTTATACGCAGCTGAAATTTCGACTGGGATCTATTGGACCCCAGTGTACCGTTCTAGGGTTAATAAATAATTATTCAACAACAAAGTCTGGATAAAATATAAGGTTGGGCGCCAGGTACCTGGGGTACCGCGCTAACGAAAGAACTAAGAAACGAAAAAAAAAAGAAATATAATATTAGGGTAAAAAAAAATGAAAAATAATATTTTAAATGAAATAAATCCGTCAATTAAAGAACGTGAGACGGTATTACTCGGCGAATTCACGGTGAGGGGAACATGGGGGCGAATAATATAGCAGAAGCGATACAATTACGGTTCATGGAAATATCACAAAGAAACCATAGTTATTTATTGGCAAACAATAAGGGGACATCAAACATAAAGGAAGTAACTAATACAAAAATAAGCCAATAAACCATTAATAAGAGAAACGAAATCTGCCGTTGAGAATCCCCGAACAACGAGACAAGTGAGTCAATGGCAGATATCGGGACTAGCTGATAGATTATTAGTAATGTAGGTCATAAGAAAGGCCCTAACACATAGGGTAATACAGAGCAATTTACAAAACAAAGAAAAGAACTGCCATAGGGTATAACAGAAATCAATCGCAGAATATAACGAAAAATACAAGACGAGGTCGATAACATAGGGGAGTTGGGGGAGCTAGTGCCAATATTTTGTGAACTATTGAAAATCAATTAGTCGGGTCGATAACGTAGGATGGGCTTTTTTTTGGGGATGAACCCGTCCGAACTTACACGGATATTACCGAATGCATATACGAGGCACGCCATGCAATCCATGCTAATTAATTAATAAGAGCTACAAACAATGATATCCCACAATCTTAAATAAACCAATTCGAGTTCTCGAAGGCTTTCTAAGGAATATTTAGTCCGGATAGGAGGAATTTACACAAGTTTGGGGGAGAATCTTATCAAGTATACGGTAGTCGATCTTTCTGGAAACACGTGGTTTGGTAATGGGACAAGAAATAACACAAGACAGAACACAAAGTAATAATTCAGGGATCGAAACGACGCGATATTTTGAGCCACGGAAACTTTCTTGAAAAATCGATGAACGATATATCGGTACAAACACAGTAATATTCGGGATCCAACAGATAATCAACGTACAATCGAACTAAAGCACAACAATCCGATGAAATTTTAAGGGGATCTGGCTTTTTACAATTTAATTTGAGTACAATCGGAAAGTCGTTTAAGGTTGGAAGCTTACCTTAATCTCAACGCTCTCCAACCCAATAAATCAGGACAACACAAACACAACAAAAGAAAACAAAGAGAACAAATCCAAAAAATTAAACACAATAAAGTTATTTAGATGAATAAAAAAAGGGCGAAAATTAAACACAAAAAAAAAAAATTATATATCGGAATGAAAAATCGCCAAACACTCTCGCAAAAAATGAAAGCTCTATCCTCAGCGATATTCAAACAAGAAGTGCCTATTTCCACCTGTTACTACCCAAATTAAAATTAGGAGGAGGGGGAAACAAGAGGGATGATCTCCCTCGTGGATCCGGTCGAAGCGGTACATGCGATATTAGAGAGGAACGGGACAGACAATTATTGTACAGGATAGGGATTACAATAAAGGACTTTCGGAACTTGAGCTTCGGACTTCTTGTTTCGATCTTTATGTATTTTTCGCGGGGTCACTCTCGTCTGAGGAGGAGACGATTGTTCCATTACGAGGCAACTAATTTGCCTCGTTACAATACATATAATTTAAACTTTGAATTTCTCAACGGTTGTGCTTATCAAATTTGCACCAAGGGCTTACTTTGTCAAGAATTCACTTCGCTTCAAAATTATGTGCGACAGAATTTCGAGCGATATTTGCCAATAATAAGATACATACTAAAAAAAAAAGCAAAAACTAAAAACCTATGTTATTCAAATACAATATCGAATATCTGCTTGACGCACCTCTTAGATTTGAGCTACGGAGCTCCGCTTTGGAGAGGTTTCTTTTTACGCCAAAAGCTAACGGCTAATAAAAAATAGCTATTTTTTGACACACTCCAATAGGCACCCTTCTCAAATGTGATATCAGGTAGACGAGATATTTTATTAATCCAAGTCAATATTACAATTTTTCAAATGCACATGATATTCAGGTAACTGTTATTTTATTCTGTTGAATTATATAATTTATAATTCGACGTATACAAGTTATTGCATGTGTACTTCGTTCACGGAGAGATTACCCAAACGTCGCGCAGCTTCGAACGGCCTGAAAGTCGAGTGGGGGTGATGAGGCTCACAACTCCCGTACATTCTAAGCACAATGGAGTACGATGATTTGCACACATGGGTCGTGTGCACGATGGACATGCTTCCCTTGTCTAATGGTCTTCTTCGCGAGAACAGTAAGCACATCTCAACCTTTTTTTTTAACAATATAATAGCATTCCCTGCAGTTGGTACAGGATCGTTGCCCCCTAAAATGACGGTAATGCCGATTAGAAAGTCGATCCCTGAGGAATGGAGTTATCATGCTTTCGAACAGCTCTCAGCAAATAGTTCTCTTTTTTTATCGAGCATGCCGAGTTTGCATACTAATAATATCCTGGCATTTAAAGCAGCTTGGTCCAGGATTCCCAAAAATACTCTCATCGGCTACCTGTTCGTCTTTCGTGCAGTCGTTCGAGAGTGACATAACTGATGAAAAGTGTCAGTGCCTCCGTTCGTATTATTATAACGATGAATTATTTCTGGCTTTCCATTGACAATTTCAGTCGATTTTGCGTAATTAGAAACAAGGATAACAATCTTGTTCTTCTTCGGTGTGTGGGTTACGAGAGTCATGTCATGTGCATAGAAAAATTTTGAACTAGGAGGATTTTTACTGGCGACTTTCATTTCAGTGGGTATTTCACGCTTGTTTTTTCTAATAGTGCCGGTAATACTCAATTTGTACTCATCTTCTCTCATTTTTTTAATCAGAGGAATACTGGTAAACCAGTTGTCGCAAGTGACTGTACGATTTGATCCATGAATCGGTGCTGTAACAACTCGGAAGAAATATCCTGGAATACTTTTCTCTTTATTTGCTAATAGCGTTTTTCCTAATAAGGTACGCCGTTGTACTGCAAAATACGAAAGCGATAGATATAAATAAATAAATAAATGAAGTCGTTTTGATTTTTGTGACGTGATATTTACTCACCACATAGGATGTTTCAGCATCATTCAACATGACTATCTTGATGCCATATCGGTCGGGTTTTGATTTGATGTACATTTTGAAACGGCATTTTCCTCGAGTACTAAGTAGCTGTTCGTCTACGGTCATTCTGCTCGAGGGCTGATAATATTTGATGCAATTGGCCATACACATATCCCATGAATTACGGATTGGTGCAAATTTATCGTCTCGATTTCTTATAGATCTCACATCAAAACGAAACAGAGCTGCTAGAAATTCGAATCTCATTTGATTCATGACACATCTGTAGAAGCTTATTCCATTTTCGTTGCTCCAACACTGTTTATTAGCAACACCTGAAGTTCTCCAACGTGCACTGTGGTAGAGTATTCCTACAACGGCTCTCAATTCGGTGACATCAGTACGATGGTGGAAAGTGTGTAGCGTTTCATTTTTTTCAACTTTTAGTGCACAAAATCTCCAATTTTTTCATTTGTCTTTTCAAAAATGAGTTCAAACATCTCATTTGTGAATAGTAGATTCCAAAAGTGGTCCATTTTTTCTAAATCAGCAGCTTCGTTTATAGGTCCGGGAGTAAAATCTGGTGGAACGTCACGTAGCCGCTCTGAGAATTCAAATGGAAATAAGTTGATCTCATAAAAATCAAGAAACTCGTCATTTTTCACACGTCATTCAAATCATTCACACCCGATATATTGTTTCATCATTTCAATAACGATTGTCATTACACAAACATACATGTTTCACTTACTTGTGCGTCGAGTCGGGACGTTCAAACTCCAAAGAAAGTTATTTTTTCCCCTCAATTTGCTAGCTGGTCGTCCAGCTCTTCTATTCTCTTGAACTGCAGATACCCTGAGGTCGCGTGTAGCATTTTCAAGCTCTGTGTCCGAGTCATCATCATTTTCGTCATAATCTTCTTCGGATTGTTCTAAAATATGGTCATTCTCTGGTTCTGAATCGCTTCCATCAAAAGCATCATTTTCTTCAATGGGCTCGAGCAAATCTTTTCTATAAGTCTACTCCGTAGATCATAGCGTGACTGAAGCCTTTATGAATAAGTGAAAATAGATGAGAACAAAACTTATATCAGTATAAATCGTCTTTTCATACTTACCATGATTGCTCACACGTGAAAAAATACGATTTTGAAACTTGTAATTTCGATCACTTTCATACGTTGGACCGATATTGGGGTCACTTTGACCTCAAAATTCGAACACAATTTTGGATTTCGATTGCGCAGAAGCCAGACTGACGCTTGATCACAATCCTACATATCCAACGTATAGTTAATACTCCAAACTAGTAACTGATAGCGCCACAGGTTCAGATTAGAGCATCTTCTATTCGAAAGTTTCAATGGAAGTTGGGGCTGGAGTCATCTGGACCCCTAGTAAGTGACTAAGGTTGAATGTGCTCTCAGCACTATACAAAAAAATCATTTATTTGAATCGACGAATATTTAAAGAATTCAATAACTTTTTTTCTCAGTGTAAAAATTTATCCGTATCCGGACACTCGATAGTTGTACAAAAACAGGCCCTTCACGAACAGGTGGAAGTTGCAGCACATCACCAAAGAGCGGAATATCTTTCTTACCGAACCATCCATCTTCGCAGTCCGTGGTATTAAATATTTCACCCAAGCGAAGATGTATAGTATAAATCAGCGTAACATTTGAAATCATAGAGACCTCGTCTATAATAATTAGTGCAATATTTTTGAGATGATCCCGTATAGTTTTCAGAATTGCGTCCGGCAGTTGTTCATACTTAGGAGAGCGCACGTGTTCAACTGGTAATTGAAACAATTTATGTATAGTCTAACCGTCTGTATTAAATGCTGTTATTCCAGTCGGTTCCGAAACCGCGATACCGCTACCAGCATGTTGTTTAATCCAACACCTGATTGTTGTTGGACCTAGTTTTGATAAGAAAACTCTTACCAGTTCCGAGCTTTCCGCTAACGTAAAATATCGCTTAAACTTGCAGCAACTGTAACTTTATCAAATCGCTATTCGGTGTAATCGGTATTCAATTCGCTATGATTGCCGAAACATTTACTGTATCGACTTTATCAAGGCCTTCTTGAAATTCCTTCATCGCACCTTCAGGTTCAATAGGCTCAGAACTTAACAGTACTGTTACGTGAGGGTGAAGCCCGAGCGTATGTTAAATAAGTTCACGTAGCGAAAGAGCTAATTATTTATCTGACTTATCGCTTATTAATAAGTTGGTACATGGGATCTTACTCGCCTAGCTGTGTATAGAGCCGTACGTTTGTTCAATTATAATATTAATGAGGCCAATTATATGCTTATATAGTAAGGATATGGTTGAATGAGGGTGATAAATGAATGAGAAATAATAAGTTAATAGGTAAAACTGAAATATATTCTGCAAGCGATTTGGTTTGAAATGTGATTCAAATGATTAATGAAAAAAAAGGTCAGATGAAGCTAGCACAAGCGAGGAAATATTAATATATGACTAAACTATAATAAGTATAAATATGAATCCGAACAACAGGTTTTGAGAAACAAAAGGGGGAATGGTCGGTCGATTTATCTCTGCAACTCACTCTGTCTGTACGGTAAGTTATTATTGTGGAAATGAATAATTGTATATAATTTAGTTGGAGGACAATATGAGCGGGTGATACTCTAGGGAAGGACCAATTCGTACATGAAAGACTTATACACGAATCAGCCTTTTTATCACTCGTAGGTGATTTCCTAGTGAAGATAGATTTACATACGAAAGACTTATACACAGATCTACCTTTCGATCACTGCCTATTTTGGCAAGCAATTGGTTAATACAGATAAAAACGTGGCTTTGTTGTACGACTGGAGTGACGTTGGGTCCTGTCGGATAATGTCTGGGTCCGTCCCAATGTATGATAGCTCAGCGTGTCTCACCTGACGACGAACCACGGGTTTTATACAACCACAACTTAATATTTTCACTTTTGTCCAATTCAAATAACTGAAGGGAAAGTTTAGATAAAAATGTTAAGGTCAGAAAAGGCACTGAAGCGAGGAGCTACAAATTTGAAATTTGAAAGGAACGCAAAATTTGAGAGTTTGTAGGTTTAATCACTTGATTGGAATTGTTCAAATAACTGAAGCTAACGATTAGAAAATTGATTAAATTGTGACGTCCTGACATAGCCACTCCGTTCCCACGGCTCATTATCACTCCCTGTATGCTTACCTCTGCACTTTTGTTTCCCCACCTTGGTCAGAACCGAGCATTCCTCATTATTCCATACTAATTTTACAACACTTCCAAGTCAACTCTCCTACCTTCTAGACGTCTTCTCTCCTTCCTTCTCCTTCCCGAACGTTGAACTCTATCTCAATTTATAAATCTTATTAAACAAAATTCGAACTTCAAATATAAATCAACAATCATTTATCATCCTTTACTATTCCAAACATCCTTCTATCACCTTAGTTACTATTTAGTGTAAAACGAGATGAACCCTAAATACAAACCACGCCCTTAGACACAAATTCAGACCGCTCGGATAAAAATAAGAATTCCCATCGTTGATCAACATAAACAAAAAAAAGGGTCGGGCAAAGTAAAAAAATCCCGACGTCACAAGCGAAGTACTTGAGGATTTGCTGTTGCAAGCAAAGCTCCCTATCGAACAGCGAAGAAGTATTTCATCTGTTACTAAAAGTTCGTTCCGGGATACATTGTACGAACGTTTAAGTGATCGCAACGACAACTTTGCGGAGGAAGCGGACAGGCGTATTGAAAATATTTCAGATCCAACTGCGGTTAAAGCGCGATATCACAGCGATTGTTCCAAACGTATACATATATATAAGTCGGTTGCAGTGGAAGATCGACCGGGAAGGCCAGTATCCGATAACATCGATCGTGCTATGGAGTATATTTATAACTACATCGAACAGCATTCTGACGAATGTTAATTTACAGTCAAACACCTGATGGGAAAAATCGAAGGAAAATTCGTCCCTCATGCGAAATCAGTAAAAAATCGCTTAAAGCAACATTATGAATACGAAATTGTAATATTTGATACGATTGGGATGGATTCTAGTACTTTGTTTCGAAATACTGGTCACAAACTACCCACACAACGGTGGTACGAGGAACGAAATGCGGATACACAGCAAGAGAGGCTGAGAGTCGTGCGCGAAGCTGCCGCGATAATTATATAGAACATACGCTCAACACCTTATGATGTCAAGAATTATCCTCCGACCGATAACTTGTTGGAAAACATTGACGACGCCATCCCCGAATCTCTCCACGTTCTTTTGACCAACATTATTTATGAGTTAAAAAAGAGTTCGCTCGGGCCGTACGTCCGCGATCTTTCTTTTCGTCATTACAGCTGGGGGTTGGCGCTTTATTGTACAAGAAGTTTGGGTCGGAAACTTTGATCAATGTTCTTTCCGCGTTGGGATTTTCTTCTTCGTACGATGAAATTACTGCATACGAAGCCTCTTCTATCATGCGACGACAGCGCCAGGTTAAAGCAACAGCGATCTCACAGTTCGTTCTTGACAACGCGGATTTCAATATAAATACACTGGACGGAAAAATACTTTTCACTACATGGGGGGGGGGGGGATCCAATGCCTAACCCCGTTCGATGCTACGGAACCGGACACACCAACAAGTCGCGACTCGTCAAAAAAACCTGCCGCAGCCATTGCAGAAGTCGGACATGTAGAAATTTCTTACTACGGTAAACAAAAATCAGCGGGTCTCCGGAAAGTAGAGGTTGCTGATATAACGGAAACATGTCTGCCAACCATTGGTGATCTCATGTGGCTCTACGGGATATGGTCCTGTATCGATGGTATACTAGGGTGAAATGGATTCATGGAAGAAGCTACTGCCAAGAAAACCTTTGTCAGATCGAGTATATTATTTCTTCCGTTTCTTCGTGCACCACTTTCAGATTACGACACGATATATACGACTCTTATGCATGCTCATGCCAGGAGCAAGGCTTCGAACAGCAAATCCTGTATTGTGACGTTCGATCAGCCACTGTATTGGAAAGCGCACGACATTGATTCTAACACTGATCCTTCATCGGAGATTAATTCCATCACCCTTCGCTTGGGGGGATTTCATCTTTCAACGTTATTTTTGGGTGCAATCGGATACATAATGAGGGGCAGTGGACTCGAGGACGCTCTACCTCGAAAATAACTGGAGGATTGTTTGGACGAGGAGCTAGTGAAAGTGTGGCAACGAGATGGACCATGGGTTCGGTGCAAATGTAGAACATTTGCCAACAAGTTGAGAATTCTTGCGATATTTACTGCGCAACAACTGAGCAACACGTCGATTTCCGACCGACTCGTGTCTCTAGAGACAATTCAAATGTGCAGAAATTGGATCAGTGGTTCGCTGCGCATGATTCTTTCCCTGTTGATTCTCAACCAATGTCTATTAGCACGGGATTTCTCGGCACTGCAAATATTAATTGTCATCTTGCTTCGGAAATTGGTGCGAAAATGTTGAATAATATGATTGGTTCAACTCACGATTCGGTGACATTTAAACGAATGGACAAAATCTTACTCTTGGCTACAGCTTCAAACAGCATTACCATCGACAAAACGACTGTTCCGATAAATCCTCTCCTGTTTTTCCAGCGCATCAGTATTTCCAAGCAATCGGACAAAGACCTGCAGGACTGTTTCGCTTACGAGCTTTCGCCGTACCCTCTCTTGTTATTCAACGAAGAAGGAATGCGAAAGAGTACAAAGTCTGTACGATACATATATAGCCTACCTCCGTGTGATATAAGAAAGTAATGTAAAAGACTTCTCGATCTGTGATCAATAAACAATCTCTAAATAATTTCGACATCTAAGTAAAGTTATTAACACGATATCCACATATTTACAACAGAAAGTTTATTCGTGCACGAACTAATGTTGTCTACTGCACTGATTGGAAAATCATTTTTTTTTTTTTGTCATGTTCAAATCAACGTTCGATTTTATTGAGATCGACAAAAAAAGATCGGACATGATTTTCGCAAAATACAGACTAGTACTACATGATGCAAAATTTGAGTATCGTTTCACTTAATTGTCTGATTAAAATAAAATAAAAATTTTATTAAAAAAATCCATTTTTGAGTGCGATATGAGCTTATAGCAATCAACAAGAAGCTTCTACAGTCTTGGTTCTTGTTTGAAAAAATTTTAAAAAATTTCATTGGAGAGAACGTTGAACTGTGAAGTGTCTTTTATCTTTCGAGAATATCGCAATCGATGATTTGTATTTTGGTACATAAAAAATATATCGGTGCATCTGTTCTAACTGTTACTTTTTTAATTAAACATTTTTTGATTCTATAATTAAACTTTTTTAGTTTTATAATGCATATTATTACTCTATTTTATTGTAAAAATGAAAGTCTGAGAGTATTTCGCTACAACTTCAAAATATCGAGAATGAGAATCAAATTCCAAATTTTCCGTGCCACGGTACTGACTCATTCATCCACGGTACTGACATAAAATAAATTTGGTAGACGTTCTTCAGAAAAATTATTACGAATTGTATTATAATTTATTTATGAACTGTATTATAACATCAATTAGATTTATGGATTAATTAGTTTGGATCATTTATTACGACAAAGAAATAATGAATTCATAGGGAAATTCTAGAAATGGACATGACACGGTACTGTAACGTAACGTATTAATATAGCGAGTCGCAGCTAGATGCAGAGACCTAGCTGTTATGTTTTTTGTTAAATAAATTCATACAAATGATAAACGCATTCATACATAGAAACAGAAA
Organism: Tenthredo distinguenda; assembly: GCA_947538915.1. Lineage (NCBI taxonomy): Eukaryota > Metazoa > Arthropoda > Insecta > Hymenoptera > Tenthredinidae > Tenthredo > Tenthredo distinguenda. The sequence goes on from OX384538.1 coordinate 5,957,491, forward strand.
CATAAATTTGATATAATCACCGATAGATGGTTATATAACTCACAATAAAAGTAATTATCATATGTTAATATAAATAATCCATTTTAATCATTCGTGGAGCGCCATACTCCATTTAAATCATCTGAGGCATTGCGGATCGTACTTCGGTCTTTCTGCCTGTCCTCAAGATTTTTCTTTTCAAATCACTAAGATTTGCTAGCATCGCGGATCGTATTTCGATCTTTCTGCCTGTCTAGCTTTTCTTTTTCTTTTTTGGTTTGTACGCATCGCGGATCGTACTTCGGTCTTTCTGCCTGTCGTGCTTTCCTCTTTTTATTTTTATTAGAGTCATTAGAAAATAGACTAGCTTGCATCGCGGATTGTACTTAGGTCCTTTTGCCTGTCAAGCTTTTCTCTTTTCGATAAAAGAAATCTTGTTAAAAATAAATATAATTTAAATATTACAATTAATTCATTTATAAATTAAACTCATATATCATATGGTAATAAGCGATCTTTCTGTTTATAAGCATAGATTCAAACAATTTTATTAGAATATTATTTAAACCTTTATAATTACCAGTTCAACCTTATTATAATAAATTGATATATTATTTAATTGAAATGTCTGCATATCCTTGTTTCTTTGTAGAATATTGAAAACCTTTATACATTCAGATACCGGATAATTCCACATATTATTCGTTCAATACTCGTTATTGTCCTCTTCATTTGACCAGCCCAGAGAATTCTCAACGCCCTGAGTTTCACAAGTTGTTTCTAATATTATCAGATATTATTTGATTGGCGCCCAACATATTAATTTATTAAATATTTATTAAAGTCCAATAAAAGTAAAATAGCTTCAGTACTGACATTTAAGTGATTCAAACCGTGAGTTTTCTCTGGACTGCAAGTTATATTATACGAAAGAAACGATGAAATATGTTCATGAGGATCGTATTGATACAAAAATTTTATGTGTAGATTGTTAATAGATGACCAGTGCGAGCAACAGTACAGGACATTAATAGACACAGTTAGAACGAAATCACCGATATACATTGATTGAATTAATAATAATGAAAATAATGATTATACAAAAATAACATCATTATTACAATGGCATCAATAATCTTCTATAAAGTAGATTTGATCGATAAGTACTCACCTGTCCAGTACACTTAAAAAAATTTGGAACGTGTGGCGTTACTTCGTTTCGTGGGAAGAGTTTTTTCACCTCATTTTTATGCATCGATAAGAGGTGTTTCTTCAGTCTCGAAGTGTTACGATTTTTCATTTTTATTTCAGTTTTCTTCGGCCCTTTGCACAATTTACACGAGCCAAATACGTCTTTACCTTTGTCAACTATTTCGAGAAATACATTGAACTTACTTTTCTTATTGTTAGTTTTTTTACCCGACTGTTTCGATTGCTTCTGTCTTTTAGCGTTTGTATCTTTCTCTCTCACTCTCTCAACTCCATTATCACTATCGCTAGTATCACTACTACTTTCAGCAGATGAAAAATACGTCACGTCCTCCTCACTCATGTTTCGACTATGTGTGTTGCTTACTTTGTGTCTGCAGACTGCAAAGTAACTCGCTTATGCTAGGTGATTGAGTCACGGAGTTACTACTGACGAGTCGACGCAAGTTGCGACTACTGCAACAGCTACGAGGACATGCAAATTCTAATGACGGCCAATGAATAAATAGATACTAGAATTATACTCATGTTGCTTGTGGATCTTGTGTTGCTTAAACATTAGAACCTAAGAATATTTCTAACGCAACAACTTGAAATGCAAGATGTACTGGTTATTTTGAAACCAATGTATGAAAAGACTCTCGTTTATTCCTCACCTAGTTCAGACATTACACATGTATATCGCAAAAATGGAAGAGTCTTGCAGTTCGGTCCTGTTCTCGTTTGAGTCTTGCAGGCTTTGTATTGGTCTTGATCTTGGTCTTGCGCACACAATCTTGGTCTTGGTCTTGATAAGTCACATATGAGCTTGGTCTTGCAAAAATGCAAGACCAAGACCAAGACCGCAAGACCAATACCGATTTCGCTCATCACTAGTTGTAACAATATCGTATTTGAATCATACCTTCTGGAATCCAAGACACTATCTTATTATCCTTGATCACTGGCTTACGGGATTCAGATATTATTGTTGTAAATGATGAGCTAAAACTTTTTTCGTTTGCATCATGTCTGCTATCGATATGACTTCGGTCTTTTTGAGCTCTGTCTCCATCTATAATGAAACGATCAACAATTAAAGTAATTAACCACGTAATGAATATCAGACAATAGACCCGTGCAATACAATTCAATAATTGATATTTGGTACGTTTCGTGAGATTTGGTGAGAAAGATAAGTTAGTAGGAGTGAATATTTTTCATCATTCATGTTCACCCTATAAACTGACATGAAGAGAAATAAGAATTCTCATAAAATTTCATAACCACGAAAATAACATGTCCACTCATGTGTATTACTCTCACCCACCGTTTGAGTGTACAGAAAGTGCTTTTGGCAAAATTGGTCCATTATCGGAGTCATCATTTCCATGTTCCTCGGACGATGATATGGTTCTAGATTTTCGAACCCCATTTTTTCTATGGCCTTTCTCACGGCCCCCTGTATTGAATCGGACTGATTCGTTTATATCTACATGTCAGATAAGGAATTTGTAATGGATAATCCTCGAATTCATTTATTTACGGCCAACGAACAAAAACTTATACACATCGCTGTCCCATACGGCTTTTCAGTAGATTCGTCAAGAGACGCGTCATCATCAGCTTCCTCGGAGGGTGATTCATTTTTTTTCGAGCTCTGCTCTTTCTGTGCATCTTCTCATTAGCATCTGTATTAATATCCGAAAAATATTCCGCTTTGATCCACTTTTTTTTTGCTTTTGCAAAATTGGCTAAAATAAATAAACTCGATTATGTATTGAAACGTTTTTAATTTACTCCATTATGAGTAATCAATGTAGTATTTAATTATTTGATTTTATTAATTACTTTGTCTTTATATCTCAGGGCTACTTAAGCAAACTGGCATCCGATTCGATATTTCGAATTTACTTCCTTATAGTAAATGATTGAATAGATATTTTAAATTAATCAAATCTTATTAATATATTATAATCATTAATTGCAGCTTCGGAGCAGTAACTCCTTAGCGTTAATTATATGATTTTGTTAATTCTGAAACAAAATATTAGTTGCAGCTGCAGACTAATACCCGTTAGCGTTAATCGTTATAATATAAGTGTGATAAAGGATCGAGTATAGGATATTTATTAATTGCAGCTTCAGAGTAAATACCTATCAGCGTTGATTAATATTGGTAGCAAATACTTACACACCTTCTATATATTTTTTTCTTTTATAATTATCGAAGCTTATCTTTTCTTGATTATTTGAAATTTTCGATTCTATGAAAGTTTCATGAAAGATTAAGCCTCTTCGCTCGCCTCCTTATACAGGTGACTCTCCTCTCCAAATCTACTTGTTTACTACGATTCTATTTGACTTCTAGGGCGTCCCTATGGTTTGTGTTTGACTTCTAAGGCGTGCCCATGGTCTGTTTTGCGTAATATTTGAATGAAATACCACGCTTTCTCTATTTGAGATCAGTTTCGACGTCTTATTTTATTTCAAATGAAATGATTCTTTTCATACAATAATGATAAGGAAAATAATTTTAAATAATAATAGAAAAATAATAACATAAAATAATGTTTCAGTATGTTGATAACGCATGATCATGATAATCACAATGAGCGTTTATGTATCAGTTGTCGAATTCTACGGAGTTATATTATTCATATATTTATATTATGTTTATATACATTTATTATACAGGGTGTGTCAAAAGTCCCGGGACGGCATGATAACTTGGCGGAAATGCATTTTCGGAAAAAATGTTTCAGACAAAAGTTTCAGGATTTTTCCCTGGCTATCTGATGGTGACTTTTGATTTGACCTTGACCATGATCTTCAAGGTCATATCAAGGTCAAGATAATTTTTTTAAACGGGAACCCCTATTTTTTATTACGTATTATGAGAGAACGTAAAATTTTACGTCCAGATATGTACCCATGTCCTAGGTCAAAATGACCTCCAGAGGTCATTCAAAGGTCAATCACTGTTTGGTGGTAAATAAAAAATGACACCAAAATGTCTGGTTAGTAACGTTCTCATTTTGCAGAATATGAATTTTAAACACAAACCTTTCAGAATAAACAGATCGGTAAGTTATTTTGAGCAATTGATCATTCGATAGATAAACACATTAGTGCTCAAAATGACCTCCTCGTTGTAAAATATACGCCTGCACTCCAGTTTAAAAGTGATCAACAGCTCGTCTAATTTCTGTTGCATCCAGAGATAGAATAGCTCGTCTGATTTGACCTTTGAATGACCTCCGGAGGTTATTTTGACCTAGGACATGGGTACACATCCGAACGTAAAATTTTGCGATCTTTCATAATCCGTTATCAAAAATAGGGATTCCCATTTAAAAAAATGGTCTTGACCTTGATATGACCTTGAAGGTCATGGTCGAGGTCAAATCCAAGGTCACCATCAGATAGCTAGGGAAAAATCCTAAAACTTTTGTCTGAAACATTTTTTCCGACAATGCATTCCCGCCGAGTTATTATGCCATCCCAGGACTCTTGACACACCCTGTATATATTGATATGTAAATTTATACTACATATAAACCTTTGATAATTCAATTAAATTATCGCATCAAATAAATTATCGCATATTACCCTAGAAACAATGAGAAACATCCGGTTCACAAACTTCAAGAAGGGAACGTATTATTAAAGAACACAGTTTCTCTGAGAGGGATATAATTTGAATGGTATGAGCAGCTATAAGTTGCGTCGGAATCTCGTAACATATTTGTTCAGACACAAACTTTCTGAAAATTACTGTAAGTAATTTCAATCAATTACAGAATTTTCCGAACGTTCTTGTTATGGTATAAATGGGCCATCCTGTATCCAACTTGATTCGATTCTTTATCGCTTTCTCCAATTGATTGGTTGATTTGAACGGTGGAAAAAAAAACTAGCGTTGGATTCTAGTCACGACTCCAAGACTACTGCCAATCCGTCATAAAATAAGACCATCAGAAATTCATTTCCACCATCATTCGAAACCACGATTACAGCGTTACTAATAAGATAAAAAAAAGAAATATTTTTGAATTACAGAGATATCAATTTATAAAAATATGAGTCCACTGCAGGATATCGATAATGGATGTTAATAATTGGATATTATATAAAATATCTAATGAAGAGAGTGAAGGGTGATATAACGTGAATCATTATCATTTCGGCCGACGCTATATTTCACAATATTTAAGATATTATTGTGTGCAAATATAGATGGATGAACCTTCGTTATTCTTATTTCTTACCAAAAAAGCAAAAGTATACAATTGACCTTTTAAATGATTCACATGGTGTTCAGCAATGGCAGTGCTACCTCATAATTATCGGCATGCGAGAGTAAGACATATTTGTGTTGGATGTCCGTTGATGGCCAACGTTCCAAGGCACCTAAATTTTCGACTTACGTTAGAAACAATTCAATAGAGCAGGAGAGCAAGGTTTTCTATAGAATTTCTCTTCTTGGGAAAACTCTACCCACAATACAAAAGCCGAAAAGAGAAGTCGCGAGATTACGAACAGAAATTATGGATCTATTGACCAAAGCACAACACTTGTCTGGAGATTTTCTTGATAATACACAGCGTTTGAATGTGATGGACGAATATTGTGGATGAGAGGTCATAAGTGTCATAGGGCGGTCGTGATGCTGATACCCTAATCGAATCTCTCTGTCGTCTCCTTTTTGTTGACGAGTGGAAATACTCAACAATTCGGTGTATCGATTACTTAGCTGATCTAATGGTTGGTTTGATTTCTGTATCAAACTCTTCACAGACTTCATGAAATTTTCATACTCAAATGCACTGAATTTGCCCAAGGGTCCGCGACGACGAACGTCATCAGCCAAATGCGTCAAATTATGTATGTTATGCGAAACAAGTTGTCGGCCATATATTTTCGCAAATGGTAGCACAAAATACTCAAGTAATTATTCTGCATAGTCAATTACCACTGGGCCTAGATTGGGGTGAGCTAATATCATGAAATGCAAATATTTATCTTGACTGAGATGATTTTTCAGTACTATTGGCCAGGTGTATAGCAAAAACATTCGCTTTATAGTCGCTTTCCACTGGGTGATGCTAGATATTTCAAGGGTCTTCCTTGAAAATTCCCTCGGTATTCGAGATTTCAGTTGTATTAGCTCTTCAGATATACTTTTTATATTTTTCGGAGATAAACGGGTTTACCATCTAACCACAACACGATGAGTTTTTTCATCATCCCGATACATACAGCGTGCATATAATCTATCGGAATTCCCGACACTAGTCCAAAATTTTTGATTTCAACAAAATTTGTGCAACCCGTGTGACGGTCAATATTTGATTGGTTTGTTACACTGTCATCAGTTCGTTTATTCGTCAGCTATTATACTGTGCATGATGATTTTCACAGTGTGTCCATTATAACAAAACTTATTGTTTATGAGATCTTTCATCTTCTCAACAAAAAATGTTAAATAGTCGACGTAATTGGATGGTTTTGATTTCCCATAATAGCATTCAGTCAAAAAAACATGAGGCCTAAGGAATATACTACCCATGATAGGCCAAGATTGATTTGTTGCTGATTGGGTCAACGGTAATCCATCAACACCGACTTGCAGCTGTACACACTCTACTTTAAGATTCTGGCCCAGAAAGTTTTCTACATTTTTCCTAACACCAAAATGACAGTACTGTCCTGGAGGTGGATCGTGAAGTGTTGTTCATCGCGGTGTTTGTAAGAAAACTTTTGCACTTTTCGGAAGTGTTCCGACGATTCCATGGTGTGGGGTTGTCCGTATATTTCGTAATGCTATTTTGGAGGATTTTTTACCCCCCCCCCCCCCCCCCCCCCCCCCCTCCTGTAACGGAACCGTAACACTGAGAATCACCCCCCACATCGTTACGTAATTTTTGGTGAATTGAATAAATAACAAACCATGTCTTATATCAAGGTCGTCCCATGAAACAACGTTATTTATTACAAAACAATAATAAATAAAATAAATAATACATAAAATTATACTTTATAACTGCGAATTAAAATATAAGAGGTTTAACAAAAATCATAAAATATTTTTATATTTGCCTAAAGTCGACTGCGCATGCGGCGCTCGGGGGCGCGCAATTTTGAAATAGGAACGTCGGTCTATCGCGGGCTAACGAAGTTAGTTGACCGAAAACAACGTTGAGGCAACGGTTACGTAACGCTTCGCTACCCCCCCCCCCCCCCCCCCCCCACAATTTGCGTTACGTAATATATGGATAACCCTTGTCGGTGAATTGACAAGAGTGCTGTCAAAGCGGTATGCGAAATCTGAAATTTCAATGCCCACGCTATCAAATCATTCAGAAAAGGTGGTTTTGGCTCGTTGTCGGATCCTAATAAAGGTTAGCCCGGTGCGTCTCCGTGCTCGGCGTCGCGTATATTTTCTTGATCATTTTCCTTGAAATTGAAAATTGTTTCGGCCTCGACTTCTTCGCTTTCACTTGCGACATTTATTATTTCTTCATTATTCTCGTTAACAGAAATGTGTTCTTGACTTCCAGAATGGTGTCACCTTCCAGAACTTATATGGGTTTCTGTGTTTGTGATTTCGGCAATGGTTGTGTTCACATTCGTTGAAGTGCTTGCTAATTCATCAACTTTATCTTTTATGTCACGTCGTCGGTAGTGCCGCTCACAGAATTCCGAGATAGGCTTAAGATTTTTTTTCGTCAGATGACTTTATAAAAACTCAGAACATAAATATGTTCAATGCCAATAGAGTATGCCAATAGCGATGAAATCAGATCGAATAATGCATCGTTTTGAATTATTCAAAATTTTTGAATAATTTCAAGTCCGAACAATCACAAAATTTCGAGAATCCAACATACTAAACTTGTAAATTTGACATATTTATTATGTGATATCAAATAAATTAAAGTACTAGAATTGAAGTGATGAAACATTCGGAAAAGTCTTCGTTTGAATCGTGTAATACGATAAACTTCAGGAAATTTTAAAGTAGAGGAGAAGAAAAGTAAAAACTCGCAAAATCAAGTAAAATCCAAATGTAAAAAAAATTACAAAATTCATACAATATCGGATATCTTGGAAATTCAAGAATACATTGGCTATGATAAATTTCGTGCTATTATTCGCGATCACCAATAATTTGCAAAAATAAATACCTCTCACTAACAATATACTATAACGATGTTTGAGAAACTTTAAATTTTTTTCTTTTGGAAATTGTGTGAACTAACGAATTCTTCAAATACGCAATGTTTTTTTTTCCATTCTAGCGTTTTACTTTCTTTTTAAATTTAAGATTCAGTCAATTATAGGTTCAACGTTTAACATTCTCAGATTGATTAATTACCAAATGGGCATTCCGAATGATCAAATATTCATAAGACTTTGACCGAGATTATTTTCGAATAATATAGCATGTTGGAATCAAAAACTGAGGTAGGGTAACTCGGCTAATAGATGGACAAATATGATTTTCGTAAATGATTACATTGAATCTAAAAATAATATTGTAAAAAGCCATTTTTTTCTTCTAAATATATATATTTATGATTATGTAAAAAGAATCTTTTTTGTTGTATATTTTGTATTATTATTTTTAAAAAGTTATTATCATTCGACATTGCTACGTTTCGCTGTAGTAGCGCGACCGCTAATAAGCGTACGGTAGAGCACGTGTTTGTTGTTTTGTCGGTATTAAGAGAATTAAATAAAATAATAAGGTATGTATATTATATTTTTATGTTCATATTTAAATAATAATGCAAGAAATTAACTGATTAAATAATAAAAATTGAGAAATATGACAAAATTCGTCGTCCATCTATTGGTGAGAAATTTCTAACCTGAATCCAATAAATGGACGGTAAATTTATCTATCAAGTTTTGAATTTGTATTTTTATATTTATATCAAATTGTTTGTTAGTAATGAAGAAACAAAAAAATAAAGAAGAAGAAAAAAGAAGGAGAAAAGCAAAAATTAGAGGAAGTAAAGTTAAAATTACAAAAAGAAAAAGCTGGCTGAAACGCAAAATTCAAAAAGAAAATTCTAAAATAAAAAAAACAGACGGACAAAAAAGCGTAAAATTAAAAAAAAAATATTATATCGTATGTTTTTATAATTTTTCAGTTGATAATTAATATATTAATATTATTAAGTTGATACATCAAATAACAATGTTGTTTTTTATTGAGATTTATGAAGAAGTCAATAAAATTACTTTTTCATATATTTTTTGTAAATTATTATAATATCTGTTGATTTGTTTACTGGTTATTTCTATCAAATTTGAACTGTTCGCCATTGAATTTAAAAGTTTAATTCTTTTCAACATAAATAATAGGCCAAAAATAATATTTCTAACAAACGTCCATCTATTAGGGGATAGCCGTTCATCTACTGGATATTTTGTCTATCTATTGAGGGTATTCACTTTTTCTCAAATTTTCCTTTTTTGTTTTATATGTATGTACAATAGCAGTGATTCTGACAATCGTTTTAGTAAAAACTCTTCTACTACACTTGATGGGAAATAACTGGACAAATGTTCGGTTTAAACTCTTGGTGCATGTTCGATTGACTAGAAAATGTAGTTGATCATACTAGATTTCATTGATAGCATTTACTTTTTTGAGATAACATCTGTAAGATCGTACAAATTATATAGTCATGTTGTGTCCAACAATTATTCTAGTGAAGCCTCTTGTACTATACTTTATGTTAGAATTACTGCACAAATGTTTAGTTCGATTTCATAATGTGTCTATAGTTGATTGAAAAACTTAGTTGGCGTTATGTTGTATGTTATTAGTAGCATCAGTATGAACTACTTGGTAAAATCTACGCTGTGCGCATCGGGAAATGAAGCATAAGCAAGGGCATAAGTATGGTCTATTCCGCTGTTTAACATTTATAATTTAATGTTAAAAGACGCATTATTATTTACCGTCTACCGAATATCTTCTTTAAAACCAAACAATATTCATTTACTATTGCCATATTTATTTCACTGTTATCAATTTGAAATATGACATGTCTAGCCATAAGTACATATTAAAAAAAAATATATATATTGTGACAGGAAATTTAAGTCCAGCCTCGAGTCAACGCTCATTAGACTCCTCGAGCGCTCCCCAATTATAAATTTTTCAATTTGACGTTAAATGTTGTATCGTCCGAATTATTTATTCAAACTGTTGTATCCTGTGATCCGTTGATTCGTCATATTTATAACGTTTACATGAAATTCGTCGTGAATTGATCACCTGTCGAAATTATATGTCGCCTCGTTCTCGAGATTACAAATATGTAGTACCGCTACTTTCCGCTAGGTATTGCCACAACGTTCAAAAACAAGCGAGAATCCTGGTTGCGCGCCCTCTCGCCATCTTGTCTTCATTACGCTTTTTGTGCTAGAGTAAGCAACAACGTGCGCGAAGTATTTCAGTAATTCCAGAAACCATACGTGCAGAATAGTCCTTTCAAGAAGTGTAGGAGTGAATCTCGGAAATGGGAAAATCAAGAAAGCGAAAGCCGTCGGAAAGCGACGAAGATGCCGAGGATCTGCGGCATAGAATTAAGAGGTTAGAAATACGCTTAGAGAAGAAGTCCGAGCGAAGGCAGAGGTCGCACAAGCGCACCAAACGAAGTCACTCACGTGGTAAGTTGATTCAAATGGTTTCTTAGTTAATGCAACGATCTCCCGACCTCCTGACGAATGCCGGTGGGGTTCAAACGAGGGTTGAGACAAAAACTGGGCAATCAGGACTGACAGGGCTCACACGAGGGGTGAGACAGAATCAGGTCCCTAAAATCCTTCTTTCTCTTTGGTATAGATAAAACCGAAGAAAGCCAAGGGAAGGAGAACGTGTCGCCCAATCACCCCCAAAGCAGTACAGTGGTACAATCATATGACGGAAGGGGCAGCGACGAGGTTTTGGAGGAAACGGACAAACCAAACGAAGTAGCGCAGCAAGACTGCATGGGAGGTGAATCACAAGTGATGCAACCGAGTAGTGAGCAACCGAAATCTGCAGAGAATAACAAAGAGGTTAGTGCAGGACCATCTGACGGAATCCAAGAGATTCTTGATGAAGAAGCTCTTCAGATTCTTGGGGAGGACCCGTCAGAAAATAAGGTTAAAGAGCTCAATTTGCATCCAAGTATTGCTTCCCGATGGAAAGCATTCATAGCGTCCGGACAACCAAAAGAGGTTACAGAGGAATTGTTGAAGAAATATCCTCGCACAGGTAACTGTAACCTAGAAGCTCCGAAGTTGAATGGGGAGATAGAAGCCTCAATCAACGACGCAGCATTGATAAGGGACAAGAAATTTGTTCATGAGCAGAATCTTGTCGGAGCAGCTTTAGCTGCCCTTGGTACGGGGATATCAATGATTCTGCGAGATGAGAAGGTTCCTATCGTCAGGGCTAGGTTACTAGAATGCCTATCAGATGCGGGAAGACTCCTAGCTGATCTACATCATTCGGAGTCGAAGGCCAGGAAGGCTTTCATCTTGCCAGGAGCCAGCAAGCAAATAAAACAGGTCCTAGAAAGTGCAAACACGAGCACTCTACTGTTCGGCGATGAACTTGCTAATCGCATAAAGGAGGCTAAGACAATAGAGAAATTGGGTCAGGACATGAAGCCTCAACAACCAGTTACACAGAACAAGAAAAGTAATTTTAAACCCAGGACTTTAAACTGGAGAGGCCCACCTGCGAAGCGACAAGGGACGTTCCAGATGGGCAACAAACAAAAATTCTCCCCAAGACAGTTTCAACCGAATCAGAGGAACCGACCATTCCAACCACAGTCCTGCCCACAAAACACACCTCGACTACCAGCGAATCGACCAGAATCGAATCCGAAATCATAGAGGTGAGAACAGCAGGTCGTTTAAAGAAATTTAAAGATGCTTGGCAGGATCTTACTTCAGATAAATTTGTATTGAGTTGTATTAAGGGTTATAAGATTGAATTTATTACACGACCGGTGCAAGATTATGTTCCAAAAGAATTCGAGGGTTCCATATCAGAGATGCGGGAGGCTAGGATAGCCATTGATAGGTTAATGAAGATAGGTGCGATTGACAACTGTAGACCTATAGAAGGGCAGTTCATGTCTTCCTTTTTTCTGGTGCCCAAAACAGACGGAACCAAACGTTTTATTTTAAATTTGAAAAAACTCAACGAATTTATAGACGCATCCCATTTCAAGATGGAAGATTTGAGAACTGCGACAAAATTGGTAACACATAATGCATTACTATGCAATTTGGATTTGAAAGATGCGTATTTCCTACTACCAGTAGCTAAATCTAGTCGAAAATTTTTAAGATTTGCGTTTGAGGGTAAAATTTTCGAGTTCAAGTGCTTACCTTTCGGTTTGTGCACAAGCCCTTATGTATTCACAAAAGTTCTAAAGCCGGTAGTGAGTCATTTGAGAGAACAGGGTCTGTTATCTACAATTTATTTAGACGATCTTCTCATTCTAGGTAACGATAGGGAATCATGTTTGAAGAACCTGAATAAGACGAAGGAATTACTGACGTCTCTAGGTTTCTTAATAAATTATGATAAGAGTAATTGTACTCCGAATAAACGTTGTCAGTTTCTAGGTTTTATTATTGACTCGGGTACCATGACCTTGGAGTTAACAGAGCAAAAAAGAAAGAATTTGCATTCACAAGTGAATCATTTTATCACGCGTAAATCTTGCAAAATTAGAGACCTGGCTCAACTCATCGGTTCATTAGTAGCAGCATGTCCAGCGGTAAGATACGGAAGACTATATTGTAAACTGTTGGAAAGGGAGAAATATCTGGCATTAATCAGAAATGATAATAATTTCGACCAAAAAATGGCCTTACCAGCAAGTCTACAAACTGATTTGATTTGGTGGAAAAATAGCCTACCGGTCGCACGGAATTCAATAAAGCAAAATAATTTTGTAAGAGAAATTTTTTCGGACGCTTCCCTGACTGGCTGGGGTGCTGCCTGTGAGGGAGAGCAAACAGGAGGTTTTTGGAACATACAAGAAAGAAGGTTACATATAAACTATTTAGAGCTTATCGCCGCCTTTCTGGCGTTGAAATGTTTTGCAGCCCATTTAACTAACTGTGATATTTTACTCAGAGTAGATAATTCAACAGCGGTTGCCTACATTAATAAAATGGGTGGGATTCAGTACCCTGAACTTAATAGATTGGCGAGACAATTGTGGCAGTGGTGCGAAGAGAGACAGCTCTGGGTGTCTGTGTCGTACATAGCGTCTAGTGAAAACGTCAATGCAGATCATGAGTCGCGCAGAACTGAGATAGATACCGAATGGGAGTTATCCCAATCTGCATTCGAGGAAATTGTAAATGAATGGGGTACCCTCCAGATTGATTTATTTGCTTCACGGCATAACACAAAACTTCCATTGTTTTGCTCGTGGAAAAGAGATCCGGATGCAATGGCAATAGACGCTTTTACGATTTCCTGGCACTCCCGACTCTTTTATGCGTTCCCTCCGTTTTCAGTAATTTTAAGAGTTTTAAATAAAATAAAACAAGACCAAGCTACGGGCATTGTGGTCGTACCCTTCTGGACTGGGCAGCCGTGGTACCCCGTGTTTAGCTCAATGTTGATAGGGAAGCCCTTGCAATTTTCACCATCAAAAGATTTACTATTGTCACCTTGTAGGAAGATACAGCATCCGTTGGCGGGGAAGCTTTCATTGATTGCAGGGATACTATCCGGAAAGCATACCTGAGGAGAAACCTGCCAAATACCTCTATTGACATTCTGATTGCGTCATTGGCGGAATCAACTATTAAACAATATAATGGAGCCATGAGAAGTTGGTGGAATCATTGTAAAGACAGGGACGTGGACCCTTTGGATGCTACAGCAAACGATATCCTGATTTTTTTAACGAAAAAGTTTAAAGACGGAGCATCTTACGGCACGCTAAATACTATGCGAGCTGCTATAGCGTTAGTTTCACCCGAAAAAGTCTCGAGTGCTTCAATTATAACCCGATTTTTCAAAGGGATTTTCAGACTCCGGCCAACTAAGCCCAAATACGATAAGACGTGGGACACAGAGATTGTTCTCAAAGCAGCAGCTGCATTAGAGCCCATAGAGTCTCTAAACAGACAACAACTAACGAATAAACTCGTAATTCTATTAGCATTAGGCACAGCCCATAGAGTTCAAACCTTATCCCTGATTAAGTTAAGTAACATAGCATTCTCATCAACGGGGGTGGAAATTAAAATATCAGATTTGATCAAAACATCCCGGGCCGGGTCTGTGCAACCAAACTTCTTTCTGCCATTTTTTCGAGACAAACCCGAGGTCTGTTTAGCAAGAGCTATCCAGTTTTACATAAGATTTCCTAAAGAGGACAGAAAAGGAATAGATAAATTGATTCTTACAGTCAAGAAGCCCTACAAGGCCGCTGGGCCTCAAACAATAAGTAGGTGGATAAAGGCCTTTTTAGTCTCAAGTGGAATAAGTGAGGAATTCACAGCTCATACGACAAGACATGCCACTACATCGGCAGCATTAAAAAAAGGGCTAGACATAAGCTTAATAAAGAGCACAGCAGGGTGGTCGAAGGAGTCGAATGTGTTCGCTAGATTCTATAACAGACCTATAATGGAAAGCAAAGGAGCATTCGCAGCGGCGATGCTTAGGGTAGAGGAACCATTGTAAAAAAAAAAAAAAAAAAGATATGATAATATATGTTGAAGAGATGGTTAATAAAAAAAAAAAAAAAAAGGGAAGCTCTAAACATCTACATATTTGTAATCTCGAGAACGAGGCGACATATAATTGGAAATCAAACGAACTTACCTGTAAGTGAAGTTCGATTGTAATTATATGTAGAGCCTCGTTCGAGATGATTACACCCCACCCAAAAATTGCACCCTCCCTAAAATATTAAGGTTCTATATTAGAAGTAGGAATTGTTCCTTTTATTATTATTTTTTTTTTTTTTATCTAATTTGAACGAAATGAAGACAAGATGGCGAGAGGGCGCGCAACCAGGATTCTCGCTTGTTTTTGAACGTTGTGGCAATACCTAGCGGAAAGTAGCGGTACTACATATTTGTAATCATCTCGAACGAGGCTCTACATATAATTACAATCGAACTTCACTTACAGGTAAGTTCGTTTGATTTCCAATTATATCTAAATCACTTAGAGACGCGCCAAAAGCCGTAAATACAATCAAATCTTGGGTGGCGACACGTTTGTCAAAGATCGACAAGGTAGAAACAGTTCTCGAGGAGTCTCATTATAGTAAGGACGTCTTTGTCCACATATATATTTTGTTCATTTATATTATCTTTATATTGTCGAGGTTATACTTCATATTTATTGAATATTTATAATATTCTTCATTGTCGACTACCTATTTGTCGAAATCATATTTATTGTGTATTGTTTATAATAATCAAAATACCGTCAATTTGTATGTAAAATCAAGTTTTGAATTTGCCTTGATTCAACCGTCTATTGCTACGTTCGAGTAAGTCTCAAATAAACTTATATTTCTTTCCGTAAATACTATTTTCTATTGATTTCGCATTTCTTTTGGTCCTCCAACGTCCCACCCTGTGATTGTCTCTATTAATTTATTTATTAATTTAATATATCTAATTAACGGTGTCGATTCTGACTAATCGACTGGCGCCCAGCATTTATTAAATAAAATTATTTCAACCGTCAAACCAGAGCCCTGGCAGCCGCATGGACCACGGCCGCGCCAGGTGAAATCTTTTCGATTTTCAGATTTTCTATTATTTATTACATAGAAGAAAAGATTTTGTCTCAATATATATAGGTGTCATTTAAATTATGCATGTATGACAGATATTATTTATTAATTTTGAATATGCTATACCGACAAAAATATGGAACTACGACGGTGGAAGCTGTCGTACAAAGCTGGGATACATTATAGTATTGCACCTTTTAGGCTTGATACTGCATACACTGTTTCTGTCGGCGCTACATCAAGAAACGTGGTTTGCTTTTCAATTAAAGTTCATGCTGGAACTGGTGGAGAATTTTCTCAGTTGGCTCTTAGCTCTGCTATGAGAGAGTCGTGTGAAAAATCTAATTGATATATTCTAATAAAACCTATCCGTAACGCGAATTCGCTCTACAGTTTTTGCGCTATAGCTATATCGTGACGTGTTGTGCTTGCGTGACTATGATAAAACCAGACGAAAAAAATTTCGTCCAAGAAAAACTGACTGCGTGGGGACTGCAGGAATGCATTCAAAAATTTGAAGGTAAGTTAGCTTCATTGTTTGATTGCTCCACGGAATATTCTTAACGGTATTGTATACACACATACCTATAGGCTCCATGTGCCGTGGTACAAGTTCGAACTTATCCGTCTGTCGAAGCAATGATTAAGATTCTCTTATGCATGGAAAATTATCTTGCATTTCCCATAGTTCAGTTATTGTAAAAAATGTGATTATTCAAAATCTTATATTCATTTATCGAAAAAGATAGAAATGTTATTCGCTATTCGTGAAAATGCCTATCACGCATAGATGAGGGAGTGGATGAAGAAGCGATAAGAGAACTGATACCAAAAGTGGGTCTCCGATTTCAATTTCTCAACGAAAGACAGAAATTTAGAGCACAAGCGGACGATAATCCATTATTTATTGTATTTATGGTAAGTTTTACTTGTGGTGAAAGGGACAGAACATATAGTAGGTATAACATATTATCCGTTATAAATGAATTAACGATATAGTTACCGGTACCAAAAAATAAATAGGTAAAATTACTAATTTCGCAACCACGTAACTTTATTCCCTGGGTGTATTCTAACTATGAATTGTGTAAGTCTGCATTCAATAATACCACATAGTAAATGTAACACGTTGTTCGTTCCATAACAGTAAAAAGTCCTATAAAATACGGTCGTGGGGCCACGCTCGGTAATGAAAATTTAATCGGAGAATTTTTGTACAGAGGACTGTGCCGGTACCGTAGTTTGACATCAATTGGTATTGAAAGTCAATTGTTAATAATCAAAATTCCTCTGGTCGATACTTCTAGGATAAGCATAAATAAATTGAGGGAAATAACTGTAGATGTTTGAATTCTGTAATTATCAATATCTAAATTTTGAACGAATTATATTTTGCTGATTTATGAAAGTGACAATCTGTGTGAAAGTATAGTCTTGCAATGTCTAACAGGTATTAATCGTGATGCTATTTAGTTTAGTCTGCCTTGATAAATATAATAATAGGCCATTCTATATTTCATCTGTTATTTGCAGAATTCTAAAGAAATGTTATCCAGATTAGAAACGCACGATACATTCGGCATCTGTTCAATAAGTGATTCCGACACAGCGTCTACTCCATCTGAGGGAATATTTTCCAGAGACGCGCATGATGGTCAGGTACATAGTTTTATCATACAATGTGTTGCGACGCATAAAAAACTCAGTGTTGCGTGCAAATCATGCTCTAATTTAATCAATCTATTTAGACAATAAGTCATTAATTCATTATTTAATCATTTTCCACACGTCTATCCGAAACGCTCGAATGCCCTTCACACCCTGAGGCAGAGGGCAATAAAACCTATCCTCACCTTTTTGACAACATTTGGCGACCAAATGGGGAAAACCAAAAATTCATATTCCTCCAAGCAATTAGTTTATGGCTCCTTTGTACTTCTCGAAAAACTTCCCTCTATTGTTTCATCACGTCCGTCGAACCTTTACCTCTCCTCCATCTTGTCCTTCCAAGAAACCAAATGTTTAAACAATCCTCATTCCAACCCCCCAAATTTCCCACTCTAACCAAATCTGACCAATCCCTACGTTTAAACAAATCTCCCACCCAACTAACTAAACCAATCAACACAAATTAACAATTTCCTACCCTTACTCAAAATTTTCGTCCACTCCCACCATCACCAACAACCAAAATCTCTTGTCTAATTTTCGTCAGTCTAATCTCAACCTCTCAACTAAAAACATACAATCTCAATCTCCTCTAACAGTCTCATCCTCAAAACCTCAACTCAACTCATATTCTCAACCAGTATCTTGTAAAATATTTGAACTTATTTATTAAAATATATTCGAAATTAATACAAGACACTCGTTCTTACAACCTCAAATCATCTGCAACCTTTAATTAGAATTGCAGAAGTTCACAAAAAGCGTTACAGACCAATCTAAAGAAGTCTGCTGCGTCCACGTGAACACAATGAATACCATGAATATTTTTACGATGATTTTTAAGTTGACAATTATTGTTCTATATGTTTCGCAGAAACTTATGCAGTTACTGACCAACAACCCAATTTGGAAAACACTCCTTTCCAACGTCTACGGTTTACTCATAAACGCTTTTCGATCGTGCGGTTGGTGTCGTTGACAAGATTTTAATGTAAAAATTATTTCACCATGTCGCTAAACAACCACTTAGACTTCACTTTTTAGGCTTTTGATAAAACGTGAAAATCGCGCATGAGCTGAATAAAATTACCGGCGCAACATGTAGGCTAAGTCATAATCTGTCCAGCGCAATGTTTTTAGCACTCGTCTCCGGTGCACCTCCGACTCTTGCTAAAAACATTGCGCTTGACACATTATGAATAACTTAGCCTACTAGTTACGCCAATAACTATATAGTTACTCATAACCAAAACGTTCTACCGAGTAGAAAGAAAGTTAATTAAATAACTTCAACGTTTGTGATTGACGATTCTAAAAACTAAGTGTGTGTAATCAAAATAAAGAAGAATATCTTGTATCGTAACAACGTCTTCTTCTCTGGACCACATCTCTTACCGAGGCACCTTCACTTAGCGGTCCTGTACCCAACTACCTGTTATCTTGAAAAAACACTTCAAATTTATTATATATGATAGGGAAAGAACGCCTTATAATAACCACGCCTTCGCCTAATGTCGAAAAATTTAGGATGGCGCTCAAGGCTAGCCAGCCAAGGAAGTTGAATAATAACATAGCTAGGCAGGGCTAAAATAGTATATTGTGTACCAAGGGCGTAAAGTGGGTTTCTTTAGAGCGAGTGTGGAGTTTGCAGTACGAGTCGGAGGCGAGCTAGCACGAGCCGAAGGCGAGTGCGTCTGCGAGCCGAAGACGCATACTGCAACCACACGAGGTCAAAGAGCCCACTAGCCCTTGGTGCACACCATATTTTTTGTAACGCATGTATCGATTTTTGCATTTAGCGTGCTTATAAGCGGCACTGAGGTAGCGGGCGATAAAAGTTCATTCTAGCCCGCTGCTCACCGTTAGCGGGCGCAAAAAGTTCATTATCGCCCGCTGCTCGCCGTTAGCGGGCGATAAAAGTTTATCATCGCCCGCTACTGATTTTTTTGCCCGCCGGTACAAAAACGTTCACTTTACGCCCGATTTTTAGGTCAAAAAACGCGAAAATCGTGCATGTGTTACGAAAAATTATTTTTGTAATACATGCACGATTTCTGCGTTTTTTTGACCTAAACATCGGGCGTAAACAAACCTTTTGTTGATCGGCTTAAAAAAAGCGGGCAATAATAAAACTTTACGCCCGCTTCTTCAATAAACGGGCAATAATGAAATTTTACGCCCGCTTTTTGAAGTGCCGTGTCAAAACAGGTCACCTATTAGTACCGCTTATAAACACAGAAGACGCAGAAATCAATACATACGTTACAAAAAATATGGTGTGTACCAAGGGCTAAATGGGCTTTTTGACCTCGTGTGGTTGCAGTACTCGTCTTCGGCTCGCAGACGCACTCGTCTTTGACTTGTATTGCAAACTCCACACTCGGTCTAGAAAAGCCCACTTTACGCCCTTGGTACACAATATACTATTTCCTCGTTTAAACAATAAACTTTTAGTACTTGGTGCAAAATAGTAAGCGTTTTTAAGTTTGAGAAGCGTGAGATATACTTTATTCCCTATCAAGGCGGACCAAACAAAAGAACAGCGGCGGGAAAGCTGTGGAATGGATATGTAAACTGAACAAAATATATAAAAAAACAAATCGTTAGCAGTACATGCAGTGATGATGATGATAAAACACTGACAAAAGAAGCATCAGTCGATGTCCAAAACGCTATTACTATACTAACTGGAATTTCGCCAAATGACGGCGAATTGTACGATATCTGGGAAAAAACATTCACACTCCGCAGGAAAGACCTCTGCTCAAGTGTTGATAACTATAAAAAATATCCCGTCATAAGTACACCGATCGGGATTTCATTGGCAAAATCATCATGTGATAATTAGTATTCACAGAACTATTTCGCATTATGATATCTTAACATAAATTTGTATTTTAGATCTAGCTGGAATTCAAATTGATGCAAATCACGAACGATCCTGATATTTTACTTAAAAAGTGGCCAAATATTGCACCGCACATTATTGAGTTAACCAAAAATACAGGATTCTGTGCTACCCGTTTCGAGGAAGCAGGTATAAGTCTATAGTAGTATTTAATGATCGATAAAACCATATGATGTTCTAACGAAAAGTACAAATGTTAGTAAGTTTTCCATTCTACATAGTTTGCAAAGGAAAAACGAAACACCACAAAAAGTAAAGTCAACGCCTCTCAATTGCAAATTCCAGAATACGAACCAAATCCTGTTTTTTGGTGGCATGATAAACTAATTGCAGAAAGTCTGCAATATTGTAAAATTATAATAATAGGTAGTGCTGCCACATCTATTCAAACCATTGCAAATAAAAACGGGTAACAAAAAAAAATGGAAACCTTCAAAGCAAGAGGTACAGGAAAGTTTCATAGCAAGGATTATGGTAAGTATAGCATATTCTACCAGAAAACTCACACCCACGATAATGTCCACGCAAAAGAATTGTTAATAGCTATATCTCATTCGTAATATATCGAATAAAAATACGATTCAGTACTTTTATTATCAAAGTGAAAAACAGCATTTTAAAATTAAATTAATGAAATATGGTTGAACGCTTCAACCGCTGATCGTTATTGTTGGACCACTGAAGAAAATAGAGGCTGTTTATATTATCATAAACAATATACGATACCATGCCAGCGGATTGCTCGGCGCAGTGGACCTCTGTTTTAAGGCATTCTATGCGTTAAATGTATCGTACCCTGTGGAGGCTGAAATGATATGGAATTCCCTGCAGAAGTTCATTTACAACATACAGGCCGAAAAAAGGAGCAAACATTTTGTCACTGTAGAATCCGTTTCCTCTGATCTGTTAAGCATCATACCTGAAACCGAACAGCATCTCTGACTTTATATACCTATCTATACGATCTTATACGAGTAGCTTTATACGAAACGTTCGTTGTTATTACTGGACTTGAGAGGTGAATTAAATAAGCAACAACGTTCACCGTCTATAAAAAACAACTCAGTTCTCGGAAAAAAACTAGTAAAAATAAATAAATGAATAACTGTACTCCATATAACTCCGAATCGTGAAAAGCATACGATTATATAAATTGCCAATTATCAGACTATGCCTAGTGCCCCATAACTTGAAACTTAAAAAATGTTGCTATCATGTACTATATGGCGTAACAATATTGAGTTGAGAAATTTGCACTTACACATGAAGGATGTTCAGGGCTTAACCGAAAAATCCAGTATATACAAGTGTACGCATGAATCTTGCGATCGCTCGTTTTCAAACACAAATTCGTTCCGCAAACACGTATGAAGTCATAAAACTACTATCCGAAACCCAGGAGAATTTATTAAGTTTCATGGAAACAACACAAGTTCTGTTCCTGAAATTGCAGCTCTCGAACAACAAAATTTAGAAAATGCGATACCGGATATACCGTTTCCTTCTGATAAATCACTGCATGAATCTGCACTGGCTTTTGTATCAAATTTATATTGAGATTCAAGTTTATCGCGAGCCCAGGTACGTTTTGTCGATCTATTTCACTAATTTCTGAATAATACTTATATCAATGCACTGAAAGAAATTGCGATGGACACTTCGAAAAATATCGATAAAAATTTTATCCTCGAAAAATTTGAAAACATACAAAGTGTATTTGCTAATTTGAATTCTGAAGATAAGCGACTACAACTACTGAAGACGTGTGGTTTTTACATAAAACCAGAATCAATTCTTTTAGGATACACAGAAATGAAAGATAAAGATAATGTGTTGAAAAATACAGAAGTTTTCGGACAATATGTGCCATTAGGATCACCGTTAAAAGCATTTCTCGAAATTCCAGGCATATGCGCCAAAATATCTAAATATTGTTCGGAGTACGTGAGAACAGTACCGACATAAGCAACATCATTCAATCTGATTATTGGAAATCCAAAACATCCCACTGTGATAGCAATATCGTGTTTCCTTTATTTCTATATCAAGACGACTTCGAAACCGGTAATCCGCTAGATACACATGCCGGAATTTATAGGTTGAACGCACTGTGTGTTTCACTTTCGTGTATTCCTCCAGAATATCGGTCGCAACTCAATGATATCTTCCTAACTTAGCCTTTTCATTCCGACGATGCCAAAACATGTTCTGAAAGTCAAATCTCTTCCAGGCTTACGAATGATCTGAACTCGTTAGAGACCAAAGGCCTCGAAATAATATCAGACGCCGAATCGCACAATGTCCGTTTCATAGCTGTTTTCATGTTGGGAGATAATTTAGGATTGCACGGCACTCTTGGATTTGTAGAAAGTTTTAGAGCCAATTTTTCTTGTAGATTTTGCAAAGTACCGCGTGATAGATCGATGAAACTGTGTTCTGAGGATGAATCTGTTCTGAGAACGCAAGACAGTTATGAAATAGATGTATTGAAAAACGATGTGGTAAATACTGGCATAAAAGAGCTGTACATCTGCAATCAAGTTAATAGTTTTCACGTTGTTCAAAATTATTCTATTGATATAATGCACGATCTACTCGAAGGCGTTTGTAGTTACGAAATGTCGATTCTTTTAAAATACTTGATATTAGAGAAAAAGTATTATACTTTGATTTAGATACTCTCAATTGCAGGATCAAATTTTTTGATTATTATCCATGCACGGTAAACCAGCCTATACTTATCAACGTTAATATTTTAAAATCAGGTCATCTCAAAATGTCAGCGTCAGACATGAAATGCTTCATGCTACGTGCGGGTTTAATATTTGGAGATCTTATTCCAGTTAAAAATTATCGCCATTGGGAGCTCTTTCAGTTGTTGAGGAAAATTTTGTCAATATGTTTACAATCGTGTATTACACCAGCTACTGCCAATCTATTGGAAAGTTTGATTACCGAACATCATTCCTTCTTCGTAGTTCTGTATAGTAATTGTTTAAAACCTGAACACCATCATATGTTGCATTATGGGCGCATAATGAAACAGATTGGACCCCTCCGACACATATGGTCTATGCGTTTTGAATCGAAACATCGTGGATTAAAACAAACCGCTAAAATTACATGTAATCGAATTAACATTTGACGAACGCTCGCAATAAAACATCAACGATAGTTTGCTACAACAAAAACAATTCAAGGATAACATTGAACACAAAGAACACAACGTTGAAACGATATTACCAAATATTGACGCGCATAATTTACTACCGAATCGTGAGAATTTTGTTCGAATTAAACATGTTGTAGTCAATCATTTAAAATATAAGCCTGGAGTGAAAATTCTTCCGCACGTCGACGAATTCCCTGTATTCAGTGAGATAAAACAAGTATATTTGAAAGACAGGTGTACGAGTCCAGAAAATAGTAGTTTACGACACGAGTGCGCGAAGTACGTGATTTTCACACGAGTGTTAGCTTGTCGCCCGAGCGAAGCGAGGGAGACAAGGACACGAGTGTGAACCTAATCACGTACGCGCACGCGTATCGTACACTACTTTTTGCAACTCAGTGCGCAAAGTGAGCACTTTGCGCACTAGTGCGCGAAACGGGTACTTTGCGCACGCAAAATAGGCATCGAAAGTCGAACTTTGCGCACTGAGTTGCAAAAAAAGAATTTTGCTTTCATTGTGAATGTCTTGAAGTGGTACATTGTGACGATCACTTGCAGGCTTACAAGGTGGAGGATACATCGCAACTCGAATCCATAAGTCTTGAATCGTGTACTCCCAATGAACAGTTCAACATCATCAGAATGGCTGATGGCAATTTATATAGTGCATATAGTTTTTAGTTTTTGACACTACGGATTTTTAAGTAATGATAAATTCATATCACACTATATGTTCTATTCTGTATTTCTCTGTCAGTTGTCTTTTTTTTATTTTCAAATAATAAAATTATGTATTTGTACCACGTTTTATACAATAAAAACCTGAAAAAATATTACAAGTCTACTGATTTTAAAGCGCTATTTCGCATATCGTATACATTACAATTCGTACCATTCTTGTATCGTATATTGAACTATGCTGCTGGAAACTGCACCTATATATGTGTATGGTCATGTACATGGCGGCGACTACCGCTTTCAATATTCTCGCGAGTGCCAGTTATAGGATTTAGTGAGTAAATAAGGACGCGAAAGGTCTTACCTACATGTACCGCTTATTTTTTGTATTGATTATATGTTGTTAATATGTATGATGTTAATATTTGTTTCTCCCCCTGTAAATCTAATTCCATAACAAATGATGCAATTTTACAGGTACTAGGTACGTTATTGTCCATAATAATTCTCGGGACACCGCGAAGTATCCAGGCCTGACCGATCCATCATGGGCTCACACTAAACATATTAATCAAAAGCCCCCCCCCCCCATTTTATATCAAATTTTTTTTTGTTTTCCACTCTGAATTAGTTTTTTCGTACGTACCCAGCACTATAAAATAAAGTTCTGATAACTACTTGAGTAGGTATATCAAATATAGTTTTCTATTTTTCAGTACCCGAAAATGATACCACATTTAACCCGATTGTATAGTTGGAATAGAGTTCCCGTAAATATATTTTTGATTTGGTATATGGTAGCACGAAAATGCATGATATGATATGTGTAATTGTATCTCTGGTAAATTCAACCGACCATGGAATGTGAAATCAAATTTCAAGCATGGTTAGATATACTCAACGGGTCACACAAAATAGAGTTCAATTGACTTTTTCATGACGTTGACCTCACTTATTTCAAAAGTTGAATTATCTTTCGCGTTGTGTTGTACTGAGTATACCGGGAAGTATTCATGATCCGCTGATTCGGTAGCTCTAAATGCTCTGCAGAGAGTAATAGATTATTTTGATTCTTGAATTTACTTGATAGATATAGTAATGCCGACTATAATTCGTTGAACTCTAAGCATAGTTGAAACAACTATATTGATAAAGTCATTTTTTGACAATAATTTATAGTTCGTAGGAACATAATTCCGTGGGTATTTATAACTTCAATTTATTGATGTCACCTCCACACACCCTATTTTATGATAGAATTGTGGTTGTATCAACCATATTTTTCTCTCAGTGTATAGCACTAATCAGTGTATAGCACAATCTAAAGAAAAATATATAGCAAAGATTTCGCCAATAATTGATGAGCGAACTAAGGTTGCTAGAAGAATAAAAGCTGAGTCGATTATCAAGTAGTGCATTCGTGATCGAGATGTAAAAATAAGCTTCATGAAGAAAAACTTGGAAAGCATCAAGAATAAAGCAGAAGTCTACCAAACGCAGGCTGCCAAATGGTTTGATAATAAGATCGAAGATAAACTGAACGCTCTATTCCATTTTATGTACCGATTGTCACCAATTTGATAGGTCAAGCTGTTAACATTTTGCCTTCACTTGAAAAACAGAATAAAAGTGGAAAAAGCAAGCGTAAGAGTTGGCCTTGCGACCAAATGTGTAAAACGAAAGATTTAACATTACTGAAGAAATATGTTGAGTTTCTTCAAATTGCATCCATGTGCACGTTGAAAAATATACATAAATTTATGGTCACGTTGAAATGTACAGCAGAACAATTAAATGGCAGATTAGGTCATTCGCGAATTTGTTATATGGGTGACGCGTCCTGCAAATCCATCTTTTTACCTATGCAAATCTTATCTGCACATTTTCCATCAGTTCGGTATATACAGAGGCTAGTATACAAATTGATAAATCGTTTTTTCTGGTCATCGACAAGACCTTAAACGATGGTGATCTCGCTGAACTACAAGAAATTTCAGAAACCGCTCAACAAATTGGTAATAAGATCGAGAATGATATCGTAAATGACATTGAGTTAAACGAAGAAAAAATCGGAGACAAGTATAATATAAATGTGCGTTCAATGCTTTGACAAGACGTTCATTTGATATTTCCTCTTCAGTCTGTGTATCCCGCGAAAAACTTTGTTTCCGAAGAGAATTTACGGCCATTGAGAAATTTAGAAAACCAATAACGACAAAAATTTGGCTAAATTTGATGCAACATGTCGAATCTAAAGGATATGAAAATCAATTTGTTTGCAATTATTGCTTACCTAAGCTTCGTCAAAACACCATGCCACCTAGGTGCATTTTAAATGAACTTATTACTAAACCAGTACCGCAGGTTTTATCATCGTTAAATAATTACGAACGAATTCTAATACAGAGAGCTAAAGCATTTCAAACTGTTCAGAGAATGGGCACCGTCGTAAACAAAAACTCACCCCACAGGGAAATGGTGCAAAACGTGAAAGGCAGGATGTTTCATTTACCTTTATCTATGGAAGAAACTTTAAAGAAAATCTGTCCTCCTACTGACCCGATTAATTTTGATCACGAGCTGTAGATATTAGTTTGCGGAATCCCAACGAAATAATAATTAGCGTGGGAATAATTGGTGAATATAAATGAAGTATGGGATGCATTAATATGGCTCAAGGCGAACAATCCCCAATATTCTGAAATACAGTTGTCAGTAAGGGCTGACGATTTGTTGGCTGATATGAAAGACATCGCATTCCAAATAGAGGATTAAGAAAGCAAGGAATACAATTCGCAGGAACGTAAATGTTTTGATAAAATAGATTCAGCAATCGAAATCGGACATAACGACGAGGACGAGAATGAATATCTGGATAACATAATAGATGCAAACAAGCCTGCATTATTGACTTAAGTATCGCAATCGGATGAAATTTATGAACAATTCACCATACATCCTTTGTATGTTGAAGCTGTCACAAATCTTTATCAAATGCTGAAAATTCAAGACGTGCCATTAGATAACCGTCATAAAAGTCTGGGTTTACAATGTTTTCCTCATTTGTATCCATATGGTTGCAATGCCAAGATAGCCCAACGCGTTTAACCTATGCCGAATTTATCAAATCCAGACTCATGTCAAAGCATCCACAATATTGGCTATATCAGCAATATCTCCTCTATCTATTAAATGATGCTAATATTCGGCAATTGAGTAGCGGAATATATTACAAACTTAATATAATCAATCCGAGCGAACGATTTACCGCAGCGAGTTATCTGGAAAAACTATCTAGGCAAGAATTGGAAGAAAAGTTGCACGCAATATTTTCAAGGCTGCGCAACACAGAGCAATATCCTGTATGATACATTATTACGGTCCGGCAACACGGTTTCTCACTCTAAGTCCGAGCGAATGGTTATGATCCGATCTGACGGAATACCTTCGTGAAGTGGGTGGCCCTGGTGTCGATAAGATGTCTCCGAGTCAACTGATCGCTGCTGATCCACTGTCTGCATCTCGATTTATTGACAACAAGTTTCACGCTATGCTCGATTTTATATGCTTTCCCGATAACCCTATCGGAGAAGTGACGCATTATTTCCGGAGGCGCGAGTATCAAGGCAGGGGAATTCAGCATTTTCATCTGTTAATCTGGGTCAAAGATGCTCCGGTTATTGGGAAGTCTTCGAACGAAAAAATTGCGAGGTTTATTCTGAAATATGTAAGCTGCAGTATGCCACCAAAGCACGTTTCACTTGACTTGTATCGTCGAGCGAATACGCATCAACGGCACAAACACAATTCCTATTGTTTGCGGAGCAAACGGAACAAGCATGGTGTTTCGTCCAGAGTATGTCGATTCGGGTTTCCTCGTCCCACAACAGACAATATTGTTACCAGAGATGTGGCTGTTTCCATCGCTGGCAGGCAGAAACTCAAGTCCAGAAGTAGACTGAACGATTTACCTCGAAATCAGAATGAGGAATATACAGGGTGATTCAGGTTGGGCGCACCACCTTACGTGGGTGTATTCCTCCTGAAAATCTAAGACTAAATTTCCTTTACCAAAACTTCGAGGGACTAACGGTTTGGGAGCTACGGAAGATCTTAGTTGACCAATCACAGGGCTTATGAGTGACGTAGACAGGGCCGCTTCAAGAGTGTAAGTCGAGCAGTGCCCGCAGCGGTTCGATTTTTAATGTACGACGTTTCAGTTCGATTTCTAGATGAGTGTGACGGCGTCGCCTCCTGGAGATGTCTTCGTACGGCATTCACCTCCGTTCTCGTCGTCCTGATCCTCTGCTTCATAGTTTCAGTCGTCCAGGTCCTCCGCTCCGTAGTTTGAGTCGTCCAGGTCCTGCGCTTCGTAGTTCTTGTAGTCCAGGTTCTCCACACCGTAGTTTGAGTCGACCAGGTCCTTCGCCTCGTAGTTGTAGTCGTCCAGGTCCTCCGCTCCGTAGTTTCACTCGTACAGGTTCTTCGCACCGTAGTTTGAGTCGTCCAGGTCCCGCGCTTTGTAGTTTCAGTCGTCCGGGTCCTCCGCCTCGTAGTTTCAGTCGTCCAGGTCCTCCGCTCCGTAGTTTCACTCGTCCAGGTCCTGCTCTCCGTAGTTTCAGTCGTCCAGGTCCTCCGCTCCGTAGTATCACTCGTCCAGGTCCTGCTCTCCGTAGTTTCAGTCGTCCAGGCCCTGCGACTACGAGAACTACGAAGCGCAGGACCTGGACGACTGAAACTACGGAGAGCAGAATCTGGACGACTCAAAGTAGAGTGCGGAGGACCTGGACGACGAAAACTGCGTAGCGAAGGACCTGGACGATTTCTAGATGAGTATGACAGCGTCGCCTCCTGGAGATGTCTTCGTACGGCATTCACCTCCGTTCTCGTCGTCCTGGTCCTCTGATTCATGGTTTCAGTCGTCCAGGTCCTCCGCTCCGTAGTTCTCGTAGTCGCAGAGCCTGGACGACTGAAACTACGGAGAGCAAGACCTGGACGACTGAAACTGAGGAGCGGAGGACCTGGACGACTCAAACTACGGAGCGCAGGACCTGGACGACTCAAACTACGGTGCGGAGGACCTGGATTACGCGAACTACGGAGCGGAGCACCTGGACGACTGGAACTACGAAGCGCAGGACTTGGACGACTGAAACTACGGAGCAGAGGACCTGGACTCCGAAAACTACGAAGCGCAGCACCTGGACGACTAAACTATCGAACAGAGGACCTGGACGACTGAAACTACGGAGCGGAGGACCTGGGGGACTCAAACTACCGAACGGAGGACCTGGACGACTGAAACTATGGAGCGGAGGACCTGGACTCCAAGAACTACGAAGCGCAGCACCTGGACGATAAAACTACGGAGCGGAGGACCTGGACGACTCAAACTACCGAACGGAGGACCCGGACGACTCAAACTACCGAACGGAGGACCTGGACGACTGAAACTACGGAGCAGATGACCTGGACGACTGAAACTACGGAGCAGATGACCTGGACTCCAAGAACTACGAAGTGCAGCACCTGGACGACTAAAACTACGGAGCGGAGGACCTGGGGGACTCAAACTACCGAACGGAGGACCTGGATGACTGAAACTACGGAGCGGAGGACCTGGACGACTCAAACTACCGAGCAGAGGACCTGGACGACTCAAACTACGGAGTGGAGGACCTGGACGACTGAAACTATGAAGCAGAGGATCAGGACGACGAGAACGGAGGTGAATGCCGTACGGAGACATCTCCAGGAGGCGACGCTGTCATACTCATCTAGAAATCGAACTGAAACGTCGTACAATAAAAATCGAACCGCCGCGGGCACTGCTCGACTTACACTCTTGAACCGACCCTGTCCACGTCACTCATAAGCCCTGTGATTGGTCAACTAAGATCTTCCATAGCTCCCAAACCGTTAGTCCCTCGAAGTTTTGGTAAAGGAAATTTAGTCTTAGATTTTCAGGAGGAATACACCCACGTAAGGTGGTGCGCCCAACCTGAATCACCCTGTATAAATGATTATAACCCAGCAATTTTTTATGCTTGGGAAGGCAATATGGATATGGGGGAGAGCGGGGTAATGCCGGACGGCGGGTAATGCCGGACACAATTGTTCAGGACCGGTTAATAGTTAAAAATCGCAGATCACGTGTAACGTGCATCATGTGACATGGTGTAATGGCTGACTTTACAATATTGCCAGGGAAGGTTTTGTTCATCACATACCAGGTTTGATTGATTTTTGTTTAATTTTGAGTAGATATACATATACAGGGTGGGGCATTTAAAGTGTTACAGAGCAATACCTCCTAAACTATTGATGATATCCAAAAATGTTTCAGATGAAAGTTATATTGTTCGAGAAGGCCGTCATGCTGGACCATCCTATTTTATTTTTCGGTGGAGGCGCAACTCCACTTTTTTGAATGGAACCATGTATTTTTTTTTCAATCACATTATGACTGACTTTGAGACGAATTCAGTGATCTACGATACAAGGTCATTTTAGTCACGCAAAGTATGAAAATAGTAGAAAAATGTAATCAAATCGGAATAAAGACTTTTACAGAATTCACTAACCTTGGTTTGGGTAAACCTACAGAAGATGCTCGAAGTGATTACCCTTGACTTGTAAGCACTTGTTTATTCGCTGTTTTCATGTCTTACGATACCCGTGATAATACACATCGACAGGTATTGTTTACATTGGCAGCAAGTACGCATTTTCTGTTGACATATCAGTTAGTCACGCGTTACCTTCTAATGTGAGTTCATCGGATCGCGAAAATGAACGATTTTCAAGAATCTTTTGATATGTTGATGGTGCTGGGGGAATGCCGCAAGAATTACAGAAGCGCTCAAAATTTGTATGCGGCCCATTATCCGGATAGAGAACAAAAATCGCACATGGCTTTTAAGCGATTAGCTGACCGTTTCCGTCGCTCCGGTACAGTAAAAAAAACACGAGTCAGACGTCGACCGATCGTGAATGAAACGAATGCGGCTGCTATCTTAGCTTTCGCTGCACTAAATCCACTAGTGATGTAACGAATATTCGCATTCGCATTCGCGAATATTCGCATATTTTTTGACATTCGCATTCGCATTCGCATTCGCAAAAATCATGCGAATGTTTTGCAAACATGAATATCACAAAAATTCCATATTTCGTTTCTTAGAATTGCGAAAATATTATAAAATTAAACGAAAAATATATTTTTTAAAATATTTTTTATTATTAAAGTTATCAGCCTTGACTTAAGCATTATTTTACTTTTTACATAGGCAGGCAATCAACATCTTAAACAAAACTAAAAAATAAACAAAAGCTTCATTCTTCTTTTAATTATTTACGTATGTCTTGTTCTATTATTATTAATCAACTTCTTTGGAAAACTAAAATTAGTACTTAGGCAATTCAGAAATTTTCTTTTCTTATTCCGAGATTCTAAACAACAATTTAATAATCAAATTCAAGTAGTGTATTATTAAATTTCACAAATAATAGCTTTGAAGCCTTTTCTCCTTCAAGTCGGTTTCTATGCGGTGTGTAAAGAAGTCCAGCGCCACTGAACATACGCTCGCTAGGAACGCTTGTTGGTGGTGTCCCCAAATATTGCCTTGCTATAGGAAAAAGAAGCCCATATTTCTGCTTGTTCACCTTCCACCATGTCAAAGGATCGACACTATTTACTACGCGTTTTTCTGAAATGTATTCAATAACAGTTTTTCGAATTAAAAGGTGAACAGGATTTTGATTTGCAGTTTCATGAGGACTTTCATCGTCTCCCTCACTATCACTCGTATCCAAAAGTAAAGTCATGGTATCCTTCAAAGATACGCGTTTATTTGATCCAGGAACATCATTTTCATTTAATCTGGCACGCTTTGCATTCGGATAACGTGAACTTGAAGGTGCGTCTGCTTGATTGTCTCCAAGCAAATCCAAAATATGCTGTATGACCCGATCTTTAGTCGACGTATTTTTGAAAAATTTTACTTTATATCTTGGGTCAATGAAAGTCGCCGTGGCAAACAATATTTCATTTTCTAAAACTGAAAATTTGCGATTGAGCTCCTGTTTTAAAAGTACAATCGTATCACCAATGTATTCATCAGACGAATCAAGATCATTGAGAATTCTTTCCAAAGTAGCGATTAGTGGAATCACTGATGATACAGAAATATTAGCCGCACTTAATTCTTTGGTGATTTCTTCAAATGGTCTAAGTAACGTTATAAGTTTCTCCATGATCGTCCACTCGTCCGAAGTCAGTTGCGGAATCTTATTATTTGTGGATGCGTAAAAACATAAAGACTCTTCAACTTCCAAAATGCGTTCTAACATAGAAAAGGTACTATTCCACCTAGTGGCGCATTCTTGTATCATCTTGAGGGGCTTTTGATTGAGTCTTTGCTGTAAAGATGCAAGCTCATCTGCAGCCGTATTTGAATGATGGAAGTGTGTTGCCATCTTTTTACATTTTCCTATCACAGTAGCGACAGTTTCTTGTGCTCTTAGACCCTCTTTTACAACATTTTGAATTTTGTGTGAAGCGCAGTCAATGTGTTGAACGTTTAATAAAGAAGTACCTTTCTTCGTGTTTGTGCCGGCATCCCGAACTATACATTGCACTTTATTTTTAGGTATTGCCCATGTTGAGAGGACGCTTTCCATTTTCTGCGCAATATTTTTTCCAGTATGGCGACCGTCATTGAACACTTCTGCTTTTAATACTATCATTTTCCTTTCAAATTCTTCTGTTATCCCGTGACAAGTGAAACTCAGGAGGGAAACTCCAGAACAAGAATCAGACCAGATGTCACTTGTAAATGACATTTTTTCAAAAAACTGCATCAATTCGAGTATTTTTTGGCTTACTTTTCCGTATAACTTTTCGCAGACAAATGGAGTGAAGTACTGACGAGATTTTAAATTGTAGGACGGACACAGGTGCTTCATCAGTCTCACAAATCCAAGGCATTCAACAAAACTAAATGGTAAATCCTCCAACGCAATCATTTCACTAATTAAATTGTCAACAACTAAAGACTTTACAGATTTATTGTCCCATTGTTTCGTTTTTTCGACACATTCTTGAAGTGATATTTGTTTCAAATCAGATTTGGTACTTTGGTGAGAAGACGATGCCAAAACAAGTGTCTTTACCGTATCCTGTTTCTCTTTTTCGCATTTTTCCAGGTCACTAAACTCTGATATATGCATAGCCTTCAAATGATTCCTCATAGCCGTTGTAGTTCTTCCTTTGCGCGAATATTCATTGTTACACAGTTTGCACCTAGCTCGTTCAGCGTCGGAAAGTTTGAAATAAGTCCATATTTCACTAGAATTTGGTTTACTCATATTGACAAATCACCAGTTACACTCTAACCTCAAAATTCACTTGTTTTTGTTAGCAAACTGTCGATGAATTTGCGGTCAGTGTTGCCAACTCAAATTTTTTGATGTTAAACCTACCTCAGAATGCTGCCGGATTATGCAGAATGTAGCTAAATGTATGCAACACCATCGGCAAAAAGTAGCTAAAATCACCTAAAATGTGTGAAACGGGCATTTTTTTTTGTAGCTAATTAAGGCTCAAAAGTAGCTAGTTATAGGTACAAATTAGCTAACTTGGCATCACTTTCTGCGTTAAATACACAAACAAAAGATCGTATGACTTCGGATCAGCTCGGCAATTCTTGGAATAAGATGCCTACAATGACGATGTTTCTGTGTACGTGCCAATAGCGCATCAGTGTCAACTTTTTGTCATGGACAAATGGCGCCAGATTTTAAACCGGTACATTCGCATTCGCATTCGCATTCGCGAATGTGCAAAATTGGACATTCGTTACATCACTAAAATCCACATGCAGGCAGCAGGCAAATGGAAAGAGAGAGTGGAATTAGTCGGCGATCTTTATTAAGAATTTTACACCAACACAAGTTCCATCCGTATCATATGTCATTACATCAGGATTTGTATGGCAATGATTTCCCAAATCGCGTCAATTTCTGCAATTGGATTCGTAGAAAAATGCGCACAGATGTCACATTTTTGAGTCACGTGCTTTTTTCTGACGAAGCTAACTTCAAAAATACTGGACTTGTGAATAGACATAATATGCATTATTGGGCAAATGAAAATCCTCGATGGATGAGAACTGTACCGTTTCAACATCCGTGGTCCGTCAATTGTTGGTGTGGCATTTTCGGCGATCACGTCATTGGTCCATATTTTTTTGAAGGTCGCTTGACTGGGCAAATTTACGCAAACTTTCTGGACAACGTACTGCCTCTTCTACTGGAAGACGTGCCCTTGCATTTTCGGATGAACATGTGGATGCAACACGACGGTGCACCACCCCATTATGCTCGGTGTTCAAGACGAGTGATGAATGACATTTTTGGCGAAAAATGGATAGGGCGAGGCGGTCCTGTAGCTTGGCCACCTCGTTCGCCAGATCTAACATCACTAGATTATTTTTTATGGGGTTTTGTCAAAGAACGTGTAATGGCGGTAGCACCTACCACGCCTGACGACATGAAAGACAGAATACGCCGAGCATGTGCCGAAATTACACCAGAAATGTTGGCCGAAGTTAGACGGTCTTTTCATCAGCGAATAGACAAGTGTTTACAAGTCGAGGGTCATCACTTCGAGCATCTTCTGTAGGTTTACCCAAATCAAGGTGAGTGAATTCTTTAAAAGTCTTTATTCCGATTTGATTCCATTTTTCGACTATTTTCATACCTTGCGTGACTAGAATGACCTTGTATCGTAGATCACTGAATTCGTCTCGAAGTCAGTCATAATGTGATTGAAAAAAAAATACATGGTTCCATTCAAAAAAGTGGAGTTGACCCTGACGTAGTTTCAGCGCCTCCACCGAAAAATAAAACAGGATGGTCCAATATGACGGCCTTCTCGAACAATATAACTTTCATCTGGAACATTTTCGGATATCATCAATAGTTTAGGAGGTATTGCTCTGTAACACTTTAAATGCCCCACCCTGTATATGTATATCTACTCAAAATTAAACAAAAATCAATCAAACCTGGTATGTGATGAACAAAACCTTCCCTGGCAATATTGTAAAGTCAGCCATTACACCATGTCACATGATGCACGTTACACGTGATCTGCGATTTTTAACTATTAACCGGTCCTGAACAATTGTGTCCGGCATTACCCGCCGTCCGGCATTACCCCGCTCTCCCCCGTTTAGGTGGTATTGCTCTGTAACACTTTAAATGCCCCACCCTGTATTGATGTGTAGTGATCAGATCGTGCCGGTAATATAATAACTGAACGCCCTGACGTGAAATACTATTCATACCCTTTGAAAAAACATGTAAGTAAAATCTATTCCTACTTTTCGAAAGCTCGACTATCAGATTATGTAAAAACCGTATCGTAGGGCAATGGCGGACACAATTCTTCTAGGTGTCCGGCGTTACTCCGCAATATTTTATTTCAGTTCATTTTCTAGTATAATATAGCTGCTCTAATTAATTAAACTAAAGATCGAAATGGTCCGTAAATATGTACGGAAAACTGTAAGAGCGACATGGGAACCTGCTACGCTAAATAGGGCGATAACAGAAATTTCGGAGGGTAGAATATCCTTGCAAGCAGCTTGAGTTGAATTTGAAATTCCCAAATCAACGTTAAGCGACCGTGTGACACAAGGAAGCTTCAAAGAACCTCTAAGTGGTAGAAAACTTATTTCAACTCGCGAAATGCAAAAGCAATTAACAGATCATGTTATCATAATGAGCGATTGCTTCTATGGACTAACCCCGATCGATTTACGTAAACTTGCCTTTCAGTTTGCCGCACTAAAACAGTTGTCCTAAGTTGAAAGCTCAACATATAATCTTTAGGTATAACAGATACCGTAGCTAGTACCGTAGGTATATAAAATACCGACGTGCAATTACCATCAGAGTTCCAATAACACCCCTGTCGATGTAATTCCATTTATACTTTTTTTTCTCTAAATTCTTTTATATTATTTTACCCTTAGTTATCGGTCAATACTTTCAAGAAGTCACAATCTCATACACCATGATTAATTTTTTCCATAGTTTTTTACGTAACTAAGCAAGCCTGTAAACACTCGAAAACTCATAAATTTGAAATCTTAAACTTTAAGTAAACTTCGAAAACGCTAAAAACTATCTTTATTGGGGAAACATAAATCTTCAAGATCTTTAGAATTTTACTGCCAAACGCGGAGAACCCAAAAGACAAAGACAGTTTTGTTTAAAAGAAGACAGATCATAGACGCTCAAAAACATCCCTTCTCAGCATCTCGACGCTTGGGCCTCTGACCCAATCGTCTCGCACAAATTCTATTCTAGCCAACCATATTTTTTCCCTCTTAAATTTAATGTGTTTTTTTTACCAACGAGAAAAGACCCGCTTTCCCGCGAGTTCCAAAAACTTCCCCCCCGCGTAACCGCGAGGAGATATCTTTTTTCACCAGAACATGGGGAGTTAGTCACGAGATTTCAAAGAGTAAAGATCAAATCTAATAAGTCTTAGAACCCTGAATGTAATACGAAATTCGAAGTGTTTGATTCATATATGAATTGCCCAAGTGCCAAATTTATCAACATACGAAATCTAAAAACTAAAGTTAATCAACACACGAATGTTAGATTAACAACCAATATTGTTAGGCAGTTTGTTAAATAAATATTGTTGATTAAAAGTGAAATCTACAAACATTTATTTCACCCACGCATAGTGGTGACTGATAACAACCCATTACCTCAACAGATACGAGCTATACGTCAATCAGAAGAACTAGTTATCCAAGACTCGGTAAGAAACATAGAACTCTACCAAATCTGAATTAGAACCTCAACACATCTAACCAGTGATTCGCAACCTCTATATAATTCTAATCCAGGACGTCACACTCGCTTAGACCTCGAAAGGTAAGCAAATGTTCAGGTGCGCGGATGCGGTTTATTCGTGGACACCGACATTCTTGGTTTGGGCGCTTCACCTGACGGTCTCATTATTTGTATTCCTTCCTTATTACAGGAAGAAAAAACTGTCTCATGAGCAAAACCTGGCGATCGAGGCCCGTATTCAGCAGTCACTATCAGCTAAAAGCGGTGGTCGCTTTTAACTAAAAGTCACTAGCGCTATTAGGCGAAGTCGGTATTCTACTCTCGTTTGCAAGTCGCTTTTAACTAAAAGCGGTGGACTAGGGAAATACATTTGGCAACGTCGCATTTTGTCCCGAAACGATGCGTTTACGGTTGCTCAAACCGTGCTTACTGGCGCCAATTCACCGGCATTCGAACGATGATATATATATCGGGGCTTTCCAGACGAAAACGGCCACTTCAGAAACCGAGTGTCACGGATTTCAATAGTTTTCACATATGTTGTCGTCCATGTCGATCTTAGATCTCAGGTAAGTCCTTTCGTCTTTCTGACCCACGCCGCCATGCTGGCAGAAGTCGTAGCACCTCACTTTACAGCCGCTAATCTCCCAAACGACTTAACCAAATACAAATGTTGAAAAAGCAATTTGTGCATAAATTCTTGGGCTTTCCAGTGCATATTATGAAAACGCGGGAAATTTGAACCATACCGGTAATTTTGGCCAGAAATGAAGAATTTTGCGTTCTTAGACACATACACTACCGCTCAAAAGTATTTGGGCAACCTTGTTTCATTGTACTGTTCAAATAAAAAGGTGGTTGGAAAATCCCCTTTGGGTACATTCAATTACTTTTCTCAAGTGCAATATTATCGCATAGAAATTCAGTAATTAGAGTTGGCTTGAGTACCTTACTACCCGCAATATCGCAATTCCTATAATACCGTTATGGGACATTCGTAGAAATTCAAGTATTGAAACCAGTTATTAGAACTCTGTCGGTAAAATTTATCTTATTGTAGGTGGTGATGACATTGTCATTGTTGCCGATTTGGAATATCATATTGAAGTTAGGGTCACCTGTATTTGCGTTTTGGTAGTGACACGGTGCTGCGCGAAGTACAGAGCTAAAAAGTTTTGAAAAATGCCTAAAAGAAGAGAGCTAGGTATCGAAACACGTGCTCTTATATGGGCTTACCACAAAAGTGGCACAAGCAACCGACAAATTGCCGGGGATATGCATTTAGCCCACTCTACCGTGGACTATATTGTGAAAAAATACGAAGAAAGTGGCAGTTTCTTAAATAAACAACGAAGTGGGAGACCAAGAGCGACTTCATCTGCAAATGATCGTGCAAAAGCATTGACGAGTAAGAGAAATAGATATAGAACAGCTTCAGAAATCGCCGCAGAAATGAATGTTGGCCAGCAAAATCCGATCAGCGTTTCTACGGTAAAACTTCGCCTACAGAAATTTGGGCTTTATGGACGAATAGCTATGAAGAAGCCTTTGTTACGTAAGCAGAATAAGCGAAAGCGACTCAACTGGGCCCGGGAACACCAACATTGGACGGTGAAAGACTGGAACAAAGTGTTGTGGACGGATGAGTCGAAATTTGAAATGTTCGGTTCACGAAAACGTGTGTTTGTTCGAAGAGCAGTGGGTGAACGCGCAAGAGAGGAGTGTCTGGTGCCTACCATTAAACACGGGGGTGGTTCAATCATGATTTGGGGCTGTTTTGCTGGCACAGGTGTAGGTGGCATCGCAAGAATCCGAGGGATCTTGAGAAAAGAACAGTACCGCGAAATTTTAGAAACGTATGCAATACCTTCCGGACTAATGCTTTTGGGTCAGAATTTTGTGTTTCAGCAAGACAATGACCCAAAATACACGTCGAAACTATGTAAAGATTATTTACGTGACTTAGAAGTGGAAGGTGTTCTTAAATTGATGGAATGGCCTCCCCAGAGCCCGGATTCAAATCCCATCGAATTATTATGGGACAAGCTGGACAGGAAGATGCGGCACTTCGCCCCTACATCGGCCAATGATCTGTACGATAAATTGGAAGCAGCTTGGGATCAAATATCACCCGAAACCTTAACAAAACTTGTTGCGCGAGTGCCCCGATTATGCACTGCTGTAATTCATTCCAGAGGAGGGCACATAAATGAAGCCGCCATTTAAATTTATTGATTATTTTTTCCATGTTTTAGACATTTTTATTTACATTGATGTATCTTAGAGATAATATGAAACAAACAAATAAATATTTCTGTATTTTCCTAGAATTTTTGTATTAATTGTATTATAACGATAGGTGCCCAAATACTTTTGAGCGGTAGTGTATATCCAGGCTGAACAATTTACAAAAATTCCGTAAATTACCTTTCTTCCATGTCCATTTACCCTCCAAAGTAAATTCTGGGCTCGTCAACGGTTCAAGAGTTATAGGTCAAAATGTGTTCTACTCTCTGCGTGGAACAGGGTTGAGACTTCCATTCAGTAGTTAGCAAATGCCCGCGTTATTTTTTTTTTTTTCTTCTATCAACAAATATTCTACATGAGTATTTTCCATTCCTTTTCTAACAATGCTATTTTCATTGGAATATCGTTATTATCGTGGCATCATGTTTGCAGCAACTCAATAAGAAGAGTATTGGTTTAAGATGAATGGAAAATGCTCCAGTAGAATATTTGTTCTCAAAAAAAAAAAAAATTCACCATGAGATTGAACACGAGGTGCAAAATCTATAAACCGGAGTCGTATTAAAAACAATCGAGCATTACCGAAGGCGATATCGTCTGTTGTTTTGACGGTGTACTAGAGTCGACCTTGATATCAGTCCAGTATAACTACTCACAATCAGAAGGTTGCGTGTGTTAGTTATCGCATGATTTATTTACTAATAATAAGTGCGTGTAATTGAACAAAAACATCCAGTGTCTGATTTAGAATAAAGTATCTCGTACTAAGAATAATGAGCACTGCGATTTATCAGTATATAAACTCTTTTCGATTGAAGCCGCATCGAAAAAGAAAATTACTACGTCGAGTTTCCTCGGCTGTCGCAAGGATACGGAAGTTGCCGAAGAATGCCGGAATCTGCGATACTTGCAGAAAAAAAATTCACAAAGAAGGATGGCCGAAAGTGCCTGATGCAACAGCCGTACCCTCAACAAGTAAAGAAGATGGTAACTGGAGCTACTCACAGTGCTCCCACACATCTACGGACGTCGCCGGAAAATCACAATTCGAGAACGACTTTCAGTCAGAATACGAGTTCGATATGTCTGACAATGAGAAGCGGAAGGTCGACAATGATGGAGAATATCAGGACCTGCGGCAAATGCTACAGAAAATTATTATAAAATTCAAAGATAAATCAACTTCGTTTGCTGAAAAGTCACAAATCCTAACTGTTGTATCTGATTCTTAGAGCATACGGAAGACAGCTGAAACTTTCGGTTGTTCACGACATTTGGCGAAGTGTGCGAAACAGCGTTTAGCCGAGAATGGTGTAAAGGGGATAATGTCTGCACTAGCGCCGAAATCTGGACATGGTTTGACTGTACTCCAAAAGCAACTTGTGATCGATTTTTACGAAAACAGTCAGAACAGCCGTATTTTATCCGGTAAGAAGGATGACGTTTCTGTATAGAAACCGGATGGCACTCGTCAAGCGATGCAGAAGCAGCTCATACTTTGCAACTTGTTGGAACTATTTCAACTTTTTAAAGAAAAACACCCGGAGTGTAAAATCGGATTTTCTACCCTTGCCATGTTGCGCCCGAGGCACTGCGTTTTAGCAGGTTTAAGCGGTACACACCGTGTACGTATGTTTTTACCATGAAAACGTTAAACTCATGCTTCATGGTGATAACGTAAGCTATCTTAGAAAGGACCGTGCGCTAAAATTGACCTCCTACCGTGATTGTTCGAAAGCCATTATGTGCAGAGATCCGACACCAGAGTGCCACTTTGGAACATGTGAAAAATGTAAGTATTCCACTTGCATCAAAGAACATTTGGAAGATATCTTTCAATTGCATAATATTGAAAGAATTGAGTACCCAACATGGCGCAGCATGGACAAAGCCACATCGATAACGGAGGTGTTATCGACTGACGATTTCGTGGATCAGTTTTGTGAGAAATTGGAGGCACTCAAAGCTCACGATTACTTAGCCAAGCAGCAAGCAGCATATTTAGATCACCGAAAATCTTCTCTGACGGAAGACGAAGTTCTCGTTTAATGCGATTTCGCTGAGAACTACGCGTGCCTTGTCCAGAATGCTGCTCAGGCATTTCATTATAATAATGACCAAGTTTCAATACATGCTGCCGTCTTTTATTATTTGAAAGAAAATGTACTGACGCATCAGAGCGTGATTGTGCTGTTGGACGATCAGACGCATAACACTGTCGCTGTGTATGCTTTTCAAAGTTTTCTTGTTAGCCATCCGCGGGAGGAGGATATAGCGATAAAAAAATCATTTATTTCACTGATGGAGCAGCGCAACATTGTAGGAATCGCTTCAATATTTCCAACTTACTCCAACATCATAAAGACTTCGGTGTTAGTGCTGAATGGCATTTTCGGAAAAGGGTAAATGGACATGGAAAAAAGGTGATTTATGGAATTTTTGGAAATTTCTCAGCCTGGATATATGTGTCCGAAAATGCAAAATTCTTCATTTTTCCCCAGAATTACCGGTATGGTTCAAATTTTCTGCGTTTTCATAATATGCACTGGAAAGCCCAAGAATTCACGAACAAATTGCTTTTTTAACATTCTATTTGGTTAAGTCGTTTAGGATATTAGCGGCTGTAAAGTGAGGCGCTAGGACTTCTGCCAGCATGGCGGCGTGGGTCAGAAAGACGAAAGGATTTACCTGAGATCTAAGGTCGACATAGACGACAACATATGTGAAAACTATTGAAATCCGTGACACTCGGTTTCTGAAGTGGCCGTTTTCGCCTGGAAAGCCCCATATATAGGTGAGCGCAATGTGATCTTATACCATTACAATATATGACGGTGCGGGAACTTGTACCGTAAGTGAACAATTATTAAATAAATGGTATTAAATGCGTTAAATAAAGTGACATTCAACGTATTATCAATTTTAGATGTCGCCAAAACGACAAGAAAATTTTAGTTTTGCGGGAAAATCGTACATA
The DNA here is from genome assembly GCA_947538915.1 of Tenthredo distinguenda. Lineage (NCBI taxonomy): Eukaryota > Metazoa > Arthropoda > Insecta > Hymenoptera > Tenthredinidae > Tenthredo > Tenthredo distinguenda. The sequence continues at coordinate 5,999,994 of OX384538.1, forward strand.
ATCAACTTCGTGAGGGAACATCGCGACGTGATCGAGAATAAAAGCAACGACGCAACGTTACAACGCGAGAAACAAGCGAAGTGGCAGCTTCTGACGAGCCAATTAGCAGCTACCAGTACCGACAGGAGCTGGACATCCCTCAGAGAGGCGTATCAACGATGGAAGCTTGCAGCAAAGAAGAACACCTCTGCCCACAGGAAGTCGCTCAAAGCAACAGGTGGTGGCCCAGGCCATCTGGAACCCAGCGCACTCGATTACGAGATTAAAGCCATCACGCCTAACAACTTCAGTGAGGATGAGAGCGCCTCCGATTCCGATGCTTTGGTACTTAGGATCTGCAATTCAATAGTATGATAGTGTAATGACATCTATGAGCAAGTAAATGATTGTCATTCTCTTTTTCTTCAGCGAAGAGGCGAAGAGGCCCAGCGTTTGCCAGGAGTCTCCATCGAATACGTTCTCGACGAACGCTCCGGGTAATCAAAAATTTTCGCACCAAGTAATCCGAGTAAAATTTACTAAAATTTTTGACATGTCTATTTTAACTGATTATAATAGTAAATTGATTCCTGAACCTGAACCATCGACATCTGGTTCAGCTGTCGGCAGTTCTAAAAAGAGCAAGAGGCTATCTTTAACTCCACCGAAGAGACAGTCTCCTTGGAAAAAGGCCAAAGACCTAAGCGCCTATGAAGAAGCGTTTTCAGAGCTGCAGACAGCGAAGATGGAGGAATCAATTCAACAGCAGCGCCAAGCACACGAGGCCAAGATGGAGATTCTGAAAACGTAGCTGGCCAAAGAAAAGGAAAAGCTGCAGAAAGTGAGACTAGAGAAGGCGTATTGGCGTCGAAGGCTGGAAGGCAGTGAAATCGTTAGGTGCGATGGCTTTAATCTCGTAATTGAGTGCGCTGGGTTCCGGATGGCCTGGGCCACCATCTGTCGCTCCACTGTTGATACGCCTCTCTGACGGATGTCCAGCTCCTGTCCGTACCGGTATCTGCTAATTCGCTCGACAGAAGCTGCCATTTCGCTTGTTTTCACCTGCTGTAACGTTGCGTCGTTGCTTTTATTTTCGATCACGTTGCGATGTTCCCTCACGAAGCTGAGTATGTACTATTTATCCACACTACTAAAATTGGAGTTGATGTACATATTTTCTCATAATAAATACAAATTATTTTCAAAAAGTATCTATTTTCATTTGTAACCCTCTGCCGTACGAAAAAAAAGTGAGATACACTTATATAGAGAAGGTCAAGAGTTGCGAGAGCTACAAAGTGAAGAAGTACATGCCTAAGCAGACAGCGGAAGCATAGGAGAGGATTGAAAAAAAGTTACGAGTTACCGTATATAAATTATAATTTATTTCTATAATATATAGGCATTCTATTGCAAATATATTATACAATAGTACATTTCGATACGAGTGCGACATGAGAGGCGTTTATAGGCGAGTCCGATGTTTTCAGCATGAACCGAGTCGAGGCGGAGGCAGCGCTCGGCGCCGCAGGCGTAGCTGCAGCCAAGACGAAAGTGAGTGCTGAAAACATCGGACGAACCTAAACGCTTCATGTCGCACGAGTATCGAACACTATTTTTTGCAACTCAGTGCGCAAAGTTCGACTTTTGATGCCTCTTTTGCGTGCGCAAAGTACCCGTTTCGCGCACTAGTGCGCAAAGTGATCACTTTACGCACTAGTGCGCAAAGTTCGACTTTTGATGCCTCTTTTGCGTGCGCAAAGTACCCGTTTCGCGGACTAGTGCGCAAAGTGCCCACTTTGCGCACTGAGTTGCAAAAAGTATTGTACGATACGCGTGCGCGTACGTGATTAGGTTCACACTCGTGTCCTTGTCTCCCTCGCTTCGCTCGGGCGACAAGCTAACACTCGTGTGAAAATCACGTACTTTGCGCACTTGTGTCGTAAACTACTATTTTATGATAAATGTATGAAAAAGTTCTCCATAGCAAAGCAAAGGGGTCCAGGGGGCGAAACTCCTCCGGGGGGGTCCAGGGGCGCGGCCCCTGGTCGGGGTGCAGGGGGCGAAGCTTCCTGTTGGGGGGTTCAGGGGGCGAAGTCCCCCGATTGAAAATATAACCAAATTTTAAGAGACATTTTATTAATTTCGTTTAGAATGGAAATTAGAAGTACTCTGAAAAAAATGTTTGATAATTTAATAAGTTTTTGATAATAACAAATAAGGAAATGGCAAGGAGTATTATTTTATATTTATTTTTAATATTATTTTCTCCACGTTTGTAGTTTGAAAATATACAGGGTGTCTGGAAATTCGCGCACCATCGGCATACTGGCGGATTCCTTGCGAAAAATTAGGACGAAACTTACCAATAAAAAAAAGTCCGCAAGGACTTAGTTTTCGTGTAAAAGCACTAAATAACGGACCAATCAGCATCGGTTTCAAGAAAGACTGGCTAAAGCTCCGCATCGCCGTCCGCCCCACTACCAAGATCGAGACAATAATGTGTGGTGTTCCCCGCTTTGCCCAGGAGTGGGGCGGACGGCTATGCAATGTTCTAACCATTCTTTCCTAAAGCTGAACGCTGATTGATTCGTTATTAAATGATTTTACAGGAAAACTAAGCCGTTGCGGACTTTTTTTTATTGGTAAGTTTCGTCCTAATTTTTCGCAAGGAATCCGCCAGTATGCCGATGGTGCGCGAATTTCCAGACACCCTGTATAACAATAATATATGGATATTCTTATCTGTTTGTATAAGATACGTTTTTTTTCTTTCACTTTATCAACCAGAATTGGTAATAATTCTTTTAATTGCAACTTAGCATGTCTTTCAAATTATTACTCTTCTTTTTTGTTGATAAATTGGAAACTGCAATTAGAGCAGTCGTGGATCTGAATGAGCCCTTCTGTAGGCACAACAATCTGGGCTGGAGCATCTTCATCTAGTCTCTCAGAAAGATTGGTCCCCATTGATGTCGACATTGGAGCTGGTGTTGATGACGTGGATGATGATGTCAATGACTTGGATGTCGATGTCGTTTTTACATTTATAGAGCTCGTTATCCGACTATAGATTTTTCTTTTTTCGTTCCTCGAGCTTTCGACGTACCCTTCTGCAACGGTATCGGATCACCAGCCGCCATGCCGCTTGAGTGTTGTCATGTCAGCTCCACCTTCGACGAGCAAAGCTGCTGACGTTCGACGCCAAGCATGGCCAGTGTAGCTATCAGGTTGACTTAGATTCAAAATCCTAGCAACTGTTTTGGGCATTTCGCCAAATGAGTTAATATCGATGACTTGATTCACACATTTGCCTTTTTGGAACTGCAGGAAGAAATCTTTTTTCTCCTTTACCGCCTTTGACCTCAGTTCTACATATATCTTTGGTATATCTTGTAATATTCGCCTCCGAGGGTGAACGATCTTGGCTTGTTCATCTTCGTTTTCGGAATCCTCACAAGTAGCGTAGGATTTTTCTTTTCTTTGTCACTGTCTGGATAGTAAACCTCAGGATCATCGGTGGTTACATTTCTCAGTTCTGCTCTTCGGCACGCCCCAAGGAACCCAAACATTGCAGCCACCTAAATATTACATAGTATATCATATATTGTCTGTTATTAGAATCAGAATTTATTTATCTTTTTATTTATATATTTCAAACTAGTTAAAAGTTTTTTACTTTTATTGCCAACCATTCATTGTTTGGGGCTGTATTCAAGAATCGTTCGATGTCATTTGATGAAAATGCACTGGCTTTCTTGGTGTCGTCATCAGCATTATTTTGTACCTTTTTCGAAAAACGTTTCGAATCCGTGTAATTAATGTCAATTTGATGGTTATGTTGGATCATCGTTTTGAGCTTTGAAAATTCACTCCAGAGAGTTGCTGGCTTCATTGTTTTTGACAAGTCGTTAAAATATACGAGGAGAACTCGCTGCGAGAAAGATTCTGCTTTTTTAACCTCTTTCCACGTCATAAACTTATCGTAACTTTTGTTGTAACATTTTGTTGATTTGGCCAGCAATAATTTTGCAGCCACCTCTACACTCTCTTCACAAAGGTCGGGTGGAGTATCAGGATTTCGATAATCGTCGTCTGAGTTCATTTTATGTATGGTATTATTTTTTTTCTTTTCAAACTGGACGTGAACACGGCACGAAGTACATGGACGGACTAATTGTTGTTACTATGTCAACAACTAAAATGGTTGACCCACGTGCAGCTTAGACTGAGCGCAAAGAATGAAGTGTACGGTTCGTACCGAAAACATCGCATCAAATTGAAGTACGCTCGGAGATGGCGCATCGATCGTGATAAATTGGATTTTTTCGCACGCCGTGCGTAACACGAAACATGTTGTGCACGCTCGATGTGCGCAGGACGTAGTGCGCATGTTCGGCGTGTCATGCTGCCAGTAACTTCGCAAACAGCAGAAAAGTGCCAGAATATGCACGCTCCAGAGCCCCAAGCAAGCAACTTTTTCATGCATGCGTTATAAAAATATATTATATACACGATAAAACCAACTGGGAAGTGGTAAAATAGGAGCTCGAAATCCACTGGTTTGAGATGAGATTCGCTTGACATTTACACATGATGTCCGTTTTGTAATAGGCTCTTCAATTGGTTCAAGAATTACTACGTGGCGCATATGAATCAGGTGAAGTGGCGCTGAACAAATGTTGTGCGGAAAACATTACCCGATTTTGGCTGCCCACGTCGTGTAAGCTCGGCCTCTTCAACATCCTTGGCGTGGTCACTGTCGGCATCTTCGTCCGAATCAGTATCTACATCACAATTATCATGTTAGTCGACCACTAAAATTTTCAGTTTACTTTGATCTGTGAATCAAAGTCTAACTTGAGCACTTAAATACAATTGAATATAGTATTAGAATTCGATGAATCAGTATCTGTACCGTATCTGTCTTCCTCGCCGTGAAATTTGCGGATGTTGAAGAGAACCGCCATAGCGACAATGGCAGCTTTTGCGATGGGTAGTGAAATTCGCAGACGTTTTTCAGTGCCTTAAACATCCCCCTCCATTCGCCGAAGCAGCGCTCGACACTGACGCATGTTCGTCTATGGGCACTGTTGTACAAGTCTTCAGGACGAGTTTGCGGATGAAGGATAAGTGTTAATAAACATCTTCTGCGGTCTCTCCAAGCGGACACCCGTCATCCGTGATGCTTGTAATATTGTTGTATATTATTCGACCTCTAACTTGAACTTTCGTCGAATGAAAATTATTCAATTTTGTCGGAACCTATACGCATGTGATTTCGTGGAATATTTGAATATCACACCTTGCTTCAAACTCGTCCTTTGGACTGCAACTGTCCTATATCCGAGCGGCGTGGGCACTGCCTCGCTACCTGGCGACGATGTTTAGGATTTGTCGCTGCGCGTCGCAAACTACCTGAACGTTCAACGAGTAGAAGCCCTTCCAGTTTATGTACAACATAGCCTGTTCTCCGCTGGGGCATTGTATTGGTACATGTGTACAATCGATACATCCCACCACTTGCGGAAAACGGGCTATGCGGTAGAAGTCCGTCATTAGGTCTTCTACTCTCGGTGAAAATAAAACAAATCGAGGTAGCAGCGACGCGATTTGTTCGGAAACTCTGGCGACAATCTTGGACAGGGACGGTTGGGAAATGCCGTGTAAATCACCTCCAACACAGGCGGTTACTTTTACAATGTTATCGAACGTGAGTTGCTACCCCAAGGGACAACACAGCAATGAAACTTACCTGACTCTAATTGGTAGCAGCCTTTTGCGTGGAAACGCAATGCTACCAACACCTGTAGCGACGGAGATATATTTAGTTCCTGAACCGATTGCGGAGCTAACCTGCCTTCGACCAGGCCTATCACAAAACGTACACTATCTTTGCTTAATCGGTACCTATTACGAACTCCCGATCACTGTAAATATCGAACGGATCTAATCTCTCCCAATAAACTGCTGGGTTTCGAGCCCGCATTTGCATCACATCCCTAACGGCGATCGCTTCGGCTTCGTCTATCGCATTGACAGCTTCGAACGCGTCCGCCATTTTTGTCGGCTCATCAAAGGCGCCCAGATCCACTTTTCATTTTTCCCTAGGCTCCCGATAGCTAATAGCGCGTTGAAAGGACATATGAATACGAAAACTTGCCTAATAGCGACCGTGGGAACGCGTTCAAGAAAGTTACCAGAAATTTCAGTTAAAAGCGACTGCTGAATACCGGTTCACTTTTAACTAGTCAGATCTAAGAAAAATCACCGTACTATTAGCTAATAGCGACTTAAGAGCGACTGCTGAATACGGGCCCGAGTCTCTAAAAAAACCGTTAAATAGTGAAAAAACTTTAATGTCTCTGTGGCAGTACTAAATATTATCGTACGAGTGTCGTCTTGAACTGAAATGCTCATTGAACAAGAATTTAGAGGTAGCCGGATGAGCACTTCGATCTGAGAACTTTGAAGTTGCTGAAAATTGTAAAATTTCGAAATTTCAACCTTGATGAGGCAGTAGTAAATATTGTCCTATAGAGCTCAAAAAATGGAATATTTAAAAGGAAATCAAAAACAACATATTCACGGATGAGCAGCAACATCTGAGCACTTAGGTCATTTTTGAACCGCCCTACTGTTTAGTTCCTGAAATAATGGACAGTCGCTAGGACTATGCCTATAAGGGACCCACCTTACATACTGGAGGCACAGGGAATAACCGCCTAACGAAGGCAAGAGAATCAAGCGAAGATGATAGCAAAAAAAAAGAGGTAGACGAAGCGGATCCGTGCTAATCTCTAGCTCGATTTTACTTATGACGGCGTGTGCATGTACTGCATCGAGTTTCGCACAAGGAAGATGCAAACGCGTAAAAAGTAAAACCGTACACAAATGTTGCGTGCAGAAGCGCGCAATGTGTCGGTACTTTTGAGCCGAAGCTATTGTAACGACCTGGCGAGTCAGTCGATTTTCCTGAGACTATTGTTTATAACACGATCTATCGAACAAACATGCGAGACGGATCAAACGCAGCCCAGAATGAAAAGACTTTACTTCGCGCGTTACCGGTAAAGAAAAACTCCCTTTTAAATACACATGTATTGGGATTCGGGGAGTAAAGGAGAAATCTTCCTTATCGAGGAAAACAAAATATCGAAGTGGGAAAAGAAAATTTATAAAGCTTGCTTACCTTATGTGATAAGATGACTCGGAGGTTAATGTAGATTACAGATGTCAACGTCACCCAATTGTTCGAGGGTGTCGGCAGATAATACGGGTAGAGGATCTTGCAATTTGAGGATTGATTTAGCTATCTACAGATAGAAATCTTCTTCTTCCAAAGGAAAAACTCCCGTGCTCGATGCTTTTTCTTGAGTAGATGTATAAGTAAAAGGGTGGTTGAGCGTGGTTATGGGCGTTGCGGGTTGTTGAGGTATTGAAGTATTTTCCGCGTGATCGCGCGGTGGTTTTTTCGACAAATCTAGTGGATATGAAGGTTCGTCAGGAATCAGAGGAGGTGGGGAAGGCGAGCTCGGGTGCGAAGGGAAGTTTTGAGGGATAAGTTGCACACTCAATGTATGTGGTTGAAAACAGAAAGGTATTTCGGTCACTAATTGCGTAGTGCCCGTTCGAAGTTTCGGGATTAAAGTTATAGGCGTATTATCTGGTTGATTATTTGGTTTCGGGATGGACAATGACTGCTTAGTCTGTTGAACTACTTCAGTAAGTAGATGTGAAATGTCTTCAAGACTTTGAAAGAGCTGGTTTAGTGTTCTCTTTGCTTCGGCAGATATTTTGATTGGTTTAGATTTTCTAGTAACGGCTTTTCGAATTACTGGTGTTTCTTTAGGCATCAGGAAGGTTGATTATGAATAAAATGATAGGGTGGTTAAGGACTCACTTCAGGTGACAACTTAAGGTGCAACCAAGGATATTCTCCTTGTTTACCCCGTGACCAGAGATATTGTCTCTAGGTGTCAAGGCTGAAGGAGGTTTCTGGGTTTAGTTAATGGTTTATTAATGATACTGGAAAAGAGTTGGGAAACGTAAAGGACTCACTTCAATTGACAACTTAAGGTGCGACCAAGGATATTCTCCTCGGTGTTTACCCCGTGACCAGAGATATTGTCTCTAGGCGTCAAGGCTGAAGGAGGTTTCTGGATTTAGTTAATGAGATTATTAATGATAATGGGTAGTTGAGCTGGTATAGAAGAATTGCCAGTAATTGGAAAAAGTCAAGAACTACTTACGTAGGGGAAGTTAAATCACTCGTTCTTTAATATATAATATTGTTTTTATTTCACTTCTGGTGTGTGCACTTTGGAATTAAAATTATCCTCTTCAAAGTATCAATGTATTTGATCAAGAGATTTAAGAAATGAGTGGGTTGAGTTGAATATTACCGGATAAACCGAGTAATAGTTTTTGTGTTGAATTGTTAGGCTTGAAATTCTTTTATTATAAATTCTTTTATTCAAACTGTTTTGGATTTATCTGATCTCGATTTTGACTGCGAATGTTACTTTAACCGAAAACTCCGCGCGAACAATTAGAAGTGGCAACCGCCAGCCGGAGCAGTACTACTTTTGTGTCATCCTTTATAGGAGTTTTTCATAAGAGTGGGGCTTTTACTGGCCTAAATCTCATTGGTCAATTACTTACTCACGAGTACAGTCACTTACTTACAAGTACAGTCTGAAAGAGTTAGCTTAGCTTATGAGGAACGTTCTTCCCCTTAAAGTATTTGAATGTGTAACCAATGATAGTTGATCGGCGGGTAGAGCCTATGCGTCTCTCGCGGGTTTGTATATCATATTCCTTCTATTAGTTCTTAGAATCGTGATATACAGAGGTATATATATATATATATGTTGGGCTGTGGATTTCGTATATATTTTGAGATGTCGGTATAACTGAAACGTTGGACTATTGCGATGTTGGATACATTGGTATATTGAAGCGTTGGACATTGATATATATATATATATATATATATATATATATGTATATATACAGGGTGTCTGGAAATTCGCGCACCATCGGCATACTGGCGGATTCCTTGCGAAAAATTGAGACGAAAGTTATCAATTAAAAAAAGTCCGCAACGGCTTAGTTTTCCTGTAAAATCATTTAATAACAAACCAATCAGCGTTCAGCTTTAGGAAAGAATGGTTAGAACATTGCATAGCCGTCCGCCCCACTCCTGGGCGAAGCGGGGAATACCACACATTATTGTCTCGATCTCGGTAGTGGGGGGGACGGCGATGCGGAGCTTTAGCCAGTCTTTCTTAAAACCGATGCTGATTGGTCCGTTATTTAGTGCTTTTACACGGAAACTAAGTCCTTGCGGACTTTCTTGCATAGGTAACTTTCGTCTCAATTTTTCGCAAGGAATCCGGCAGTATGCCGATGGTGCGCGAATTTCCAGACACCCTGTATATATATATATATATATATATATGGGGCATTCCATGACATCTCGATCAAGATTCTAAGTCGATGTCTCTGATCGGCTTTATAATTTTTTGTATGAAAGTACATGACGAAAAACGCAATCGCAATTTTTTTCAGAATTTTTCGACCCAGCGTATCTGACCTATAATTTCAAAACTTGAAAAAAATACCCCCATCTTCTAAAATCTGAAAAAATTCACAAAAATCTTATGAAATATAACAACATTTTTGACGCCTATTAGAAGATGGAGATTTCATCACATTGAAAGATAAATGAGAAAAACTAAAAAAAACTAAAAAAAATCATTATTGGATTGCATTTTTGCCATAATAATGAACATAAAAGCTCATTATAATATATTACATATATTATAATATATTACAATGAGCTTTTATGTTTATTCTTATGTCAAAAATGCAATCCAATAATGTTTTTTTTTTTTTTTTTTTTTAGTTTTTCTCATTTATCTTTCAATGTGATGAAATCTCCATCTTCTAATAGGCGTCAAAAATGTTGTTATATTTCATAAGATTTTTGTGAATTTTTTCAGATTTTAGAAAATGGGGGTATTTCTTTCAAGTTTTGAAATTATAGGTCAGATACGCTGGGTTGAAAAATTCTGAAAAAAATTGCGATTGCGTTTTTCGTCATGTAATTTCAAACAAAAAATTATAAAGCCAATCAGTGACATCGACTTAGAATCTTGATCGAGATGTCATGGAATGCCCCATATATATATATATACAGAGTGAATCTTTTCAAAGGTCTCAAATGGGTGGGGCTTACTTGCGGCGAAGGCATGCAAAGATGTATTGTGATATGTCAAATTTGTAATTAAGCATTGCTTCACTATCCCTACCCGGATAATTGTTTACCTGATTGGCTAAATAAGCGTGTATTCGCCGCAAGTAGTCCCACCCATTTGAGACCTTTGAAAAGATTCACCCTGTATATATATATATATATATATATATATATATGTTATTGCTAATTTCTAGTTTTTCCACCATGGCGTCCGTTTTAGATCGCGTCATAGTTTAACCAAATTTCTTATTCATAAATTAGGTTTCTTATTCATAAATTCGTTGGTCCGTCACAGGGACTTGTCCCAATATGGATCAAATATGTATAAAATTTGATGACGTCCGCATGGCTTTCCCAACATCTTTATCAACTAACATCATTACTCTATTTATTATTTTTATTATTGTTAAATCTAGGGTTAATAGGTTTTATAACTAAATGATAACATATCGTTTATTGATTGTTTTACCCGGAAGGGAATACTCATCGAAGTTTTTATTAACCATTTCATGGATTAAATTCCTGAGGGTGTGTTTGGTCGTCCATTATTTATAGATAAATTGAGTTATTCCCTTGCAGGCTCTGCAATATCTCAAAGTAATATTTATCCATTTATGGCATAAGACCTATATATGGTTATAGGTAAAAGAAAAGAATATTGTTTGATCGTACTACTAGTGCAGCTGTGGGTAACGTAGATTTCTTGTCTTTAGTGCTCGTGTGGGTTATATGTGTTGGATGGGTTCGGGGCGCTAGGTCCAGAGGACGTGACACTATACGTGCCGCATAAATATTGCGTTGAGATTTCGCGTAAGTCGCGAGCACGCATAATAAAACAACCGTACATATAACCAATGAGTTGTCCGGCAACACTTACATATATTGCGTTGGTTTTCGCGTAATGAAGATGCAACTGCTGGAAAAGTAATATGCTGTAACGCAGTTTTCTTTAGGAGGAGGAAAACCTCACACTCCGCTACAATTCGACGCTGACACGTCTTACTTACTGAAACTTACTAGATTGTTGGGCGCCAGACGCTGATGCGTCGTTTCTTCAATAAAAATTACGATACCATATAACAGAACGATAAGCCAAAATTCGCAAGAATGCGACGAGCGATAACTCAACTAACTCAGCAACGATAGCCTTAGATAGAGGGGCAGGGTACACCATACAAAAATATTAATGCAACATTAGGCGAGGTAACATCAATCAATCATTTTATTACGAAAGTGAGTAATGATTCAGTATCGATAACAGAATTGCAGATAAATTATATCAGTTTGCTACGATAGATTTCCTACGTGTCGGAACAGGATTTACGTGTTTTACAATGCAAGGTCAGTCATACGCGCGTTAGAATTGACTCGATATAAAACGATTTGACTTAACTCCAGACTCGGTATGACAGAGCGATACTTCGTACCCGAATGCAAATTTATTCTTCTTAACGCCGCCTAAGGCCGATAATTTACGTTGTCTCTTTAGTCGACACAGCTTGATAACAAACGATACAGTTTTTAACGCGATGGGTTCGCTGGACTTCACAATCAGATCTATCCTAAGATAGGGTCCGTAATCAGTCAAAATACGAGTTACTTAGAACAGCGATAACAAATTAACAGTAGATAGATAGGGTGATTCACAACCAGATTCTGTACGATACGGTACTGATATTAGCGATACCAAATTATCCAAAAACGATACTCAATTTTACAAAGCGGTAATGAATTATACCAAACCACATCAATACCAAAATATAACAATATTAAAACCAAATTATCTGTAACGCGAGGCCAAAGGCTACTCGCGGCTATCTTCGCTCAGGTTCTCCTGGAAAAGTACTTTACTACTATTGTCATGTACAATGAATCTCTAACATACTAAATATAGAAAAGCCATACGATAGAATCAGCCAAAAAGCAATATAAAGTCTACGTAATTCAGCCAGACTCGAGGTTGTTCGATAAATTAACCAAAAACGAGCTTCTTAGCTCAAAGCCATACCATAGACAAACTTTTATCCGAACTACCTCGTGCCTTCACAAAAAGAATCAAGACCTTACCTTAATTTGCTTCCAAATAACACAAGACACAGTTTTAATTATACTCGATAACGATATTGCGATACGATACGATAGTAGGATATTCGATGAGTGGAACGATAGATGGGCAGCGCAGACGGAGCGAAGAGTAGACCGATTGACCTACGTATCCTCCTTATTCAGGGTGTCCCAGAACTAATAATAAGTACACAAAATTATCGGGGTAATAGAGGGGGTTGAGCTGAGTAAATTAACCTGAAGAACATGTGGTCTCCGAAGTCGCGTTCGCGAGATACGACCGGTCAAAAAATCTCGCGAAACACAGCGGGCAGCTGCTAGCAGTCTTGTTAATAAGTGCGCTCGACTGCTAATGCGGAACATAACGCTCCGAAATTCAATGCCAAAATGGTGTTTTCGTTCTAAATTTGTAAATTTCGAAGCGTTATGTTCCGCATCAGCAGTCTAGCGCACTTATTAACAAGACTGCTAGCCGCTGCCCCCTGTGCTTCGCGAGGTTTTTTGACCGGTCGTATCTCGCGGACGCGACTTCGGAGACAACATGTTCTTCAGGTTAATTTAGTCAGCTCGACATCCTCTATTACCCCTATCATTTTGTGTACTTAGTTCTGGGACACCCTGTATAGTCCTTAGTTCTGCTCGTACCGACTTCTGATGGGTCACGTGCCCATCATCGTCCTAATTGGCTCTCGTCATTTTCGGTAGTTTCGACGAACGTATGAGGTGTCGATGTATTTCTCAGGGGAAACCTATCCTACCCCAGCCGTCACGATACCCCTCTTCCTGCCGCCTTCCATTAGAATTCCCTGACGCTGGATTCATAAGAAATCTCGCTTGCCAGAGCTATACGATAATTCTCCTAGGCCTTACATTAGAGTCAATCCTTGAGGAGTTATTTGATAGCCTCGTGCTGGGCATACTAGGGCCTCGCTCACGATAAAATTCTTCAGGTTGGAACGCTAAACCCGGGGTTTTCTGGACCTACCCGGCCGCGATAACGGTCTCAGAGAAAGTAGTTGCACGATACCTGCTCCAGCTGATGAGTCATTGGGTGTGAGGCTGTGAATATTCCTTCACCTGACCCTGTACGCCACCCTCGTCTCAAATGTGCAGTCTTGTCAGACGGTAGACTTGTCGGATGACAGAAGGATTTTTCTGTGCTCCTCGCACATCCCTGTACGCCGTCAATCCAGTTCGTTAGGGGTGGTGGAATTGGCCTGGTCGAGAGGAGGCGCTGACTTTGCCGCTTTCTTGGCGAATCGAAAGTTTGCACGCCGATCGAGACGTCGATAACGATTTCAGATGTCGTTACTCCTTGATGAACGGTAGTTTCTGCAGTAATTCCCACGACGGTAGGAATCTCGTTGCGTATCGTGCTCGAGTTACATAATTACAAAAATAAAACAGGCCTTAGTTAAGGCTAATATTTTTCCCTAAATTTTTCCTTTTCCTGGAGGCCCTTGTCCGCGCTACGCATCGCTATATTTTCCGGTAGAATTCCCTTGGAACTGGGATTATCAAAATACCACTTTAAAATACGTACACAAATATTGCGTGCAGAAGCGCGCAATATGTCGGTACTATTCAGCTGCAGCTATATAGATCGGGGGATAGTAACAGATTTTAGGATACGATTTTACTCAGTATGCCTTCCAGGGGACAATATTATCTGTATATCCTCATGATAATAATGCATGAATCAAAGAGTCGTCCTGGTTCTTCATATTAAGACATGATTCGTCATTTGTTCAAAAATTTTGTGTTTCGGTACGATTTTAATCAGGCCCCTCCTGTGTTTTGTAATGAAATTCAAGATAAAAATTCCTCGCAAAACCATTGGCATACCGTTAGGGTGGGCCCAAAGGGCTGGTATGGTCACGTGAACATTTGTTTGAATGAGGAAATTTTCCGCGTTTTTAAACAGGTTGCCACTGATAAGTATACAAGTTCTTGTTATGAAACTGCTTAAGAAAAGATGGTATACCGATTGCATTTGCCCAAGTACTGTTTACATTGCAAAAATGTTATACAGTTATGGAATAACATGCCGTGATTTTAGTCAGTACAAAATTTGTACAAAATTTTTGCAATGTAAACAGTACTTGGGTATACGCAATCGGTATTCCATCTTTTCTCGAGCAGTTTGTTGAGTTTGTTCAGCAGAACTTGTATACTCATTAGTGGGAGCCTGTTTAAAAACGCGGCAAATTTCCTTATTTAAATATAAGTTCACGTGACCATACCAGCTTTTTGGGCCCGCCCTAACAGTATGCCAATGGTTTTCCGAGGAATTTTCATTTTGAATTTCATTACAAAACACATGGCAGCCCGATTAAAATCGTACCAAAACACATAATTTTCGAACAAAGGACGAATCATGTTTTAATATGAAGAACCCAGGACGATTCTTTGATTCATGCATCATTATCATGAGGATGTACGGATAATATTGTCCTCCTCCGGTGTAATACGTGCCGCACGAATATTGCGTTGAGATTCCGCGCAAGTCGCGAGCACGTGTGGTAAAATAGCCGTACATACTGTAACACGGCAAAGTGCACTTGCCGTTACAAGGAGTTCCCGAACCCTTAGACAGCCGTAATTACGTAGGCCAGTATGCATAGGGAAGTGCGAATGCGTTAGGGAGCCACGAGGCTACGATAATTCTCCGAGAGGCGACCGTGACTGTACTAAGACTGGAGAGTTCATTGCTGACTGCGTTCGTTTTCTTTTTCAAAATTCTCTATCATGTGGGAGATCTGGACAAGCGACGGCTGGAGGACGATACGACCCGACAGACCCAGACTGACGTGGACATGTAGTAGAGTGAGAGGCCCACCGAAATCGGCTGTACTAGGCCCCTGGGAGGCCTAAGACTACATGGACCAGCTGACTTTAGAGCGAGAACGCGGGGGAGTGCCGGGGGCACTCAGCTACGAGGGACAACGGTGGTGGAGGTGAGTCCCGCCACCCCCAAGAGCCAGCGAACCGCGTTCCGCCAGGAGAATCATCGAGGATCACCCTGAACAAATTTGAAGTTTCGCGCGGGTTGGGACCAAGCCGCCATGTCTGACGATCTAGCGGTCGATAGGCCAATCGATAACGGCCTGACAATCGAGGGTGCGCGATACCGGCGCCATGCGGTCTGGAAAGAGCACTCTGCCGTAGGCCATCGTCGCCGTTAGACATAGTTTTCGTGTACTTGAGTGTCTGTCGAACGTTGAGAGTATTCGCAGAAGGAAAAGGCCAAGATATAAATGGATCATGCCCACGAGGCCTTGCAGTTTGTCAGGTGGCTGGAAGACGGAAAGCGTAAGCCAATTTTACCCTGGTTCTGATTTGAATCTGGCAACGGCCGTTGCCGTCTCGCCCGTAGCAAAGCCACGAGGCTCTTTAGAAATTTTGTTGGATTCGAATAAAGACGACCTCCGAGCCGGTAGGCCGTCACCAGTGTCCCTCCCGTAGCAGAGAAATTACGAGTTTAGAGTTCAGTAAGATTTCCTGGCCAGAAAGCCGTAGTTTGTCGAGTCGGTAGTCGTCGCACTTGTGTGCGACAAGGACAGCCGTAGTCCGTCACGATCGCTCTTTCTCTATCCCTCCTGTGGGGAGAGTTGGTCCGTTAGCACAGGTTTGAGCCTGCTCAAATTTTTTGTTGTCTCTCCATAGATTCCAATTTCGGTCGCCTACGAAGGTAGAGTTAGGTTAAGATAGCTGTAAGTCCTTTGTAAATAGCCTGTAAGATAGGTAGCGAGGAGGCCTAGCCTCCCCGTTAGTGCCGGTCGCTTATACACGGCCGGCCCTTGCATGTGTAGTAGTATTGTTAAGATAGGGTAATTAAGCAACACAGCCTCGCGGCTGTAACCCTGGGGGCTATTCGTCTGATTATTCCGCGGGGATTTGATTTGTCGAATTACTAGTCGTTTTCCTTTCTTTTTTTTTAGTCTGTTATTGCTACTCTACGTGGGAGCTATTCTTTGTTTTCTTTCTATTGTAAAATTCGCAAATCGAGGCGAGGCCGCCATTACACGGCCTGTAGCTGCCCCGCACCCGTAGCTCAGTACCCCCGGATGCGTTTACGAGATTGTACTACTTTGTTATCTAGGGTCAAGCCTTTTTTTTTGTTGAATAAATTCTTTATTATTTTGTTGAATTCTAAATATCGCGAGTCGTTATTGTCTGAGCTAATCCCTAACATGATCCCGACCCCTCTCCGCGGTACTGAAGCTAGCCGCCGCGTGTAAAGATTCGTGAGGCTTCGTTGTTTTTCTTAATTCTGAGTTCCGTGGCGAAGATAGTTCGCCTGGCGCCCAAACCATTCTAAAATTTTTTCGAAGTACAAAAAAATGTTCTTGGACTTATACTATTGAAATGACAAAATTTCGCGAGTATGATTAGACTATGTTATACATATTAGGCCGTAGTCAACGTCACAACCAATTATACAATACTCTGTTGCTGCAAACGCTAGTAGTCGATTTACAATCTTGTTGGAGGTTAAGTATACACTAAAGGGTCATTAAAGGGTTAATGAATATTCGGATTTCTTGGAGGACATCGTACCACCCAGCTGGATTTTCTTATACTTCTATGAAATATGTAACAAAATATGTATTTTGGAATGTTACAGAGGTCCCTTCCGATGACTCGTCATCAGTAGACAACGGTAGTACCCGAGAGCTTCAGAAACTACGTGACAGATACGAAGGTCGACTGATGGCCTCGTTGTACATGGCAATACTTGTCGTTGCTGTGGTTGCCACATCTATAGCGTTGCCAGCGCTTTGTATTATTCACTCTAATGTAAGTTGAGTTCCGGTGTTCGAATTGAGTGTGCAGTTGGACTTCGGGCACTGATAACTCTCCTTTTCTCAGTCAGGGCTAGCTCTAGAATCCCGACCTCAAATAGGTTAGAATTTCTTCCGCACAGGGGTTGCGTTGAATGCCGAAGCCCCGTAGTACGGCCCTGTTGCTGGTCTCTTATTGGCTAACAGGTGAGCTTCGTCAATGCCTGAAATCTTGCGCCTGGGCTCCGTCAGTACCTGAAGTCCGACGGTATATTAAATATGTCTGTCCAGCATGTCCTGACTTATAACGGAATAAGGATTTTTGCAACGTCCTGTCTGTAAGTCGGCGCATTCGACTTCGCTCACATAAATCTAAGCAGAGCGCATTACACAATAGAGTCACGCATATAAACTAACAAAGAATGCTATTGGAACATCTAGCCAAAAGGCCGTTATGATTTTACACTCATGTAAGTCAAGAGGGATACAAATTCATCCACTCTAGAAATCATGTTTCCAGAAGTACATCAACCATTCAGAAATTTATTTTGTGCTGCACCTGATTACAACAACATTGAAGTAAAGTACATCGATATGAATGAATGACTTCCCGAATTTGTTGCCGCATATATTACGTAGGTGAACGACTCCCCGAATTTGTTGCTGCATCTATTTGATAGATGAACGACTTTTCGAATTTGTTGCTGCATATATTGCGTAGGTAAACGACTTTCCAAATTTGTTGCTGCATCTATTCGGTAGAGAAGCGACTCCCTGAATTTGTTGCTGCATATATGCGGTAGATAAACGACTTCTCAAATTTGCAGTTGCTGCATCTAGTCGGTAGATGAATGACTTCCCGAACTTGTTGCTGCATATACCGTGAGAATCAGGTGAAACCGAATGGTCCATCCGCCCAGGCGCCGAATATTTGGTATTTTCATGGGGATAGCCACTCGTTGCACTGAAAATCCTTAGGGTGATTTTGGCGCGTGGTCGATGAAACTCGGCAGATCGACCGCGCGCCAAGATCGCCCTAGGGATTTTTCAGCGCAACGAGTGGTTATCCCCCTAAAAATACCAAATATTCGGCGCCTGGGCGGATGGACCATTCGGTTTCTCCTGATTCTCGTGGTATTTGGTAGATAAACGACTTCCCGAATTTGTTGCTGCATCTATTCGGTAGATAAACGACTCCCCGAATTCGTTGTTGCATATATTGGGTAGGTAAACGACTCCCCGAATTTGTTGCTGCATATATTGGGTAGGTAAACGACTTCCCGAATTTGTTGATGCATATATTGGGTAGATGAATGACTTCTCGATGCGACGGGCGTGGTGCTGTTGTTTAACCAAGCGGTTGATTAATAAACGAACTTTACTAGCCGGGTGAGTCCCGTCACAGACTGAATAAAATAATAAACTAAAAGAGCTACGTCACGATAGATCGGCAAATGGGATCGCTGCCGTCTAGTCTTATACAGGTCTCTATTGAAATGTTTAAACTATGGTAGAGGCTAATTAATATGGGTCATTCCATGTCCCATCGACCCCTTCCAATTCGGACGAAATTTGGTCAAAAGTTTTCTTTCATTATAAAACGAAGATCTGCCAAAGTAAAAAAATTGAAAAGTTATTAAAAATTCAAAATTTCACTCTCCTTCCAATTTTTCAAGTTTATTTTTCAAATATCTCGAAAACTATCATAGGTACAGAGATGAGCTTGTGTTTGTTTCAAAGAGGATACTTAGGGCTATGAAAAAAAATTGTTCGAAAAAAATGTTGGAGAGTGAAAAATTTGTAGAATTTTGAATTTTTAAAAATCGTCAAAATCGACTATCGACATCAAATTTTCGGCTCAATTTTTTTTATATAATACCTTTAAATGATCTTATAAGATCGTGAAATTTTCAGAGTTGCGTTTTTTTTTCCAAAAATATAAATTTTTGAATTCTGGCAATTTGGCAATTGGCAGAGTGGTGTTTCTTCGTTTTCTATTTTTTTTGAATTAATTGAAAAAAAATTTTTTTTTTAACTTAGCTCATCTCCTATAATACCATTCTGGGAATTTTAAGGATGTACAAAGAACCTTAAACTTTGAAGGAAAAATAATAATAATAATTGAAAGTAGTAAACATCGGAAACATTTCAATTTTTCTTTAGATTGATTAAAAAAAATAGAAAACAAAAAACACCACTCTGCCAATTTCAGAGGATTTGTAGAAAATGTCAAAGTTTTTTCTAAGAGAGAGAAAAAAAAAATTAAAAATGGTAATCATCGAGAAATTCTCGTTTCTTTCCGAAAATATGAAAAAAAACATTGAGCATTGGTCTGAATTCTTCAATTTTTTAATTTTGAAAAGTACATTTAAAAGCCAACAATTTTCAAAAAAAAAATGTCCCGATAATCCAATTTTCGAAAAAGTTATGGCTATTTGAAAAAAAGAGCCATTTTTTAAAACTTTTTTTCGGTTGGGTAAAAAAATTTGAAAAAATTCTGAGGAACGTTTTCAGTGGGGCAGAAAAAAAAAAAAGTTTCAGCCAAATCGAAACGGGTCGGGGTCTAAAGTGGTCGATTCGGCGTGGAATGCCCCATATACATTGTAAAGATGGTGTCAGAGGTGCACCACCGCACCCTACGGCGTTCCTCAAATAAAATTAGAATTTACGAAATAAATGTCCTAGCGATATTGTTTGTTGGGCGCCAGACGCGACTGCGTCAATTACGGATAGCTACGATACCTCAGATAAAACGATAGAGAAACTTTAGCGGAACGACGGCCTTAAAGCCCACGGTTAGCTCAAATGTACAGCGATAATGGTAGAGTAGGTAGGTTCGCCTTCTAATTAATGAAATAAGGGTTGATACACCAGATAGATCCTTCAAGGGAATCCACGATTCCGTATATTCAAACTTTCAGCGTTAACAATTAGTTAGCGGTAACAAATAAATTCAATATAACAAAATAATATGATCGGAAAAAGCTACTAGAAATAATATAATAGAGACGGTATATGATATGATTTGATATGGGATCAATACGAAACTACAAAGAAAAGAATAGTAGTTTACGATACAAGTGCGCGAAGTACGTGATTTTCACACGAGTGTTAGACTATATAATATAATTTTTATATTATATAAATATAATTTACGATACAAGTGCGCGAAGTACGTGATTTTCACACGAGTGTTAGCTTGTCGCCCGAGCGAAGCGAGGGAGACAAGGACACGAGTGTGAACCTAATCACGTACGCGCTCGCGTATCGTACAATAGTTTTTGCAACTCAGTGCGAAACGGGTACTTTGCGCACGCAAAAGAGGCATCAAATGTCGAACTTTGCGCACTGAGTTGCAAAAACTACTATTAAGTACGCCTGATTTTCGACGCAGCGGTATAAAAAACAATAACACGCCGGTCGGCTAGCGAGCGCCTTAGAAGCGATACAAAGCAAGCTATTATACTACGTTTTAGACTGCGTATCACCGAGCGATACGATACTCTGGCCAATTTTCTAACACGGCGGCACGCTAGCGATATTAATTATAATATTGGCGATATTACTTTAATAAATGACTCGAACTAATTTTCTTAGATAACAGGCTGGATTCAAATAGACTGAAATAGAATATAATCGAAGGGTTCGCAATATACGGAAATATTAAGTACTTCGGATAACGGTAAACTCAAAGATATGCGACGGGATTCGGTTCAAAGAAACTAATATAAAGAAATTACTTATTAACTAACTTAGTACTCTGCTACTAACAGAGATACGATACTCTGGCAAATTGTCTAACACAGCGGCACGCTAGCGATATTATTTATAATATTGGCGATAATACTTCAACAACTGAATTTAACTAATTTTCTCAGATAAAAGACTGGATTCAAATATGCTGAAATAGATTATAATCAAGGGTTCGCAATATACGGAAATATTAAGTATTTCGGATAACGATAAATTCAAAGGTATACAGCGGGATTCGGATAAAGAACTCACTTATTAACTAACTTAGCCTATGACATCTACGTCCAGCCAACCCTCGGGGAGTTGGGAATTGATGAGCGACACACCATGCACAATAATATAATACTAACTACAGAGATAGATCAAAGAAATAACTACAGACAAAAAGATAGAGAAAAATAGCTGAATCAAGCGGTAAAGTAAGTAAGCGGCAAGGTATCAAACAATAAGCATCAGCGATAATCGGAAAAGATACATCTACTAAAATAGGCAGAGAAAATGGCTACAGCCACTCACGAAGTCCTTTTACTGATTTTTCCTCAAAGAGAAATTTACTTATCACGTGGCCCGTAGGCTTCACGCTACACAAAAGATACGATAAGTGGAAAATTCAGCGAGACCTTGTGGCTTTACAAAGATATAGAGTAAAGAAACCTTACCTTAGCGAAGATGTGAATTCTCACAAACTCACTTAACCTTAACGTTTAACTGAGCGATACATTAACAATAGAATAACCAAGATAACAGTAAACCTAACAACTTAGCGGAAACTTAACAAAACGATATCGGTGGTATCCAAGATTCGAGAGAGAGCGATAGAAGGTACGTCTATTTTATTATCTCTTGCGGGATTTCGGTGGTCTCCTCGCTGCTCCTTACGCCTAGGGAGTGGGGAACCTATGAGGTACATCTCATTAGTTAATTGGTTCCCTTAACCGACGACTTCGTAGCCTTGCTCGTCAGCCGTTGTCTACGAAGCGTCATCTTGTTGCGGACCATCAGGCGTAGGGCTCCGCGCTTCTCAGCGGTAACTCAGCCGTTCCTAGAGGCTGGGGTTGCGAGATGGCGTGGAGGAAGGTGTGACCTTGGCTCTTACGTAGCGGTACCGTCCTTGCGTTACTAATCTCTCCGGAATAGGCTCCACAGCGGCAGACTCACCTGAAGTCGGCCTCGCTGCAGCCTCCTGACGAGATCGATGATCTGCCAGGAGCACGCGGGACGCCATTCTCGCCCACTCTCACGCGGCTCATCCTTTGGCGATAAAGTTACGCCACGAGTCTTTCCTGGACCAAACGTGGCGTCGATAATAGTAACAGGAGCGGTAGATGGAAACTGGTGTGGTAACGGGAGGTTGCGGCGTTGTGGCGTACAACCCTGTACGCCATCGTTGCAGGCTAGATGCTCGGCGGTAAGCGATATCGGCTGACAGGGGAGCCGTATGCAGGCCCTGTTCACTCTCAGCGGCATCTTCGTTCAAGGTCGACAGCCTTCCCTCCAGATGATGCGGTACTACCCTCGGTACTTTCTGAGGTACAGGTCCCGGGCTGCGTACCGTGGAGGCCTCAGTGGCGATAGTTGTGGTCATCTCAGCAGCGGAAGTTTTCGGAGCGGAAGTTCTCGAAGCGGTAGTCTTGATCTAAATCGTCTCTCTCTCTCTCTCTTTCGCCGTACATTAACAAAAAAAAACACATCAAATTAGTCTAACTCTAATATTCCTTAATTAGGTGTGTCGCTATTATCCCGAGGTTGAGACGTGCTCTACCTCTCTCTCGCGGTATAGTTACCTAAAAAGTTTGCCGGAAGGGCTACTGTGACGGCAGAAAATCTGCAACGTCACAACATATATTAATTATATAATGTCAAGTGTATAGTTTGAGACCCTACATAATTCAATCGATATTTCGTGCACAATCGCATAATTTACTTATCTTCAATTTCGTTTCTAAGTATAAACTACTTTTACTCAAGTTATCTCAATTAATCTATCAAACGCATAGTTTGCAGACTAATCAATTGAACGTTTAGTTTGGGCCCAGCCCCCATTTAATCGGTCAAATATAAAATATATTGTCAAGTGTATAGTTCGAGACACTGTCTAATCAAATCGATGTTTAGTACAAAACAACAACATTCACTTCCCGTAAATAATTCTTCATGTATAAATGATCACGAGGTTGAAGTGAGAAATTGAAGATAAGTAGATTCTGTGATTTTCAGGGCAACATCGATTCATTTATGTAGGGTCACAAACTATACGCTTGACATATGATATGTATATATACATATATGGCATGCGTGGAGTTTATGCCATATATGTATACATATCATATGTCAAGCGTATAGTTTGGGGCCCTATATAAATAAATCGATATTTTGTGCAAAATCACAAAATTCACTTGTCTTCAATTTTGTTTTTGAGTATCAACGACTTTTTTTCGAGTTATCTGAATTGATCTATCACACGCATAGTTTAACGGCTAATTAATTGAATGTTTTATTCTGTCCAGTCCCCATTCAATCGGTTAAATGAAAAATCTATTGTCAGGATATAGTTCGAGACACTGTCTATAATTGAATCGCTATTCAGTACAAAATAACAAAATTTACCTCCCATAATTAATTCTTCATGTATCGATCACCGTTTCAGTCATTTTCATTCAATTGGAATCAGTCTTCATTTAATCGGTCCAATATGAAATTTCAAATACATAGACAAGAGCGTAGATCATACATCTGTACAATAAAACTGGCCTGAGTTCAACTTCAGTTTTTACTTCAATTCGGCAAATGATTCGGATTTTGATTATATCATACATGCTCCTTGTGCTCATAAGCTGCATGTGTGGACTATCAATAAATCTACTAATGTAAGTGGTAATCCACATTAAAGTAGTATGATATTCAATTTCCCAAGATTCAAGAATGATTGAAAATTTAGTATTCGAAAGATCATGACGTTTAGAACAAAAACTTTCCAGAAACGGATATATTCAGGTAAAATAGGTAATGGGTGTTGTAACATTAAACATACGTCGGAGATATGTCATATAACATTATGTGTATATTAAGAATACCTTACATGAGATCATCCATTCGACTAAACCATATCGTCTCAGAAAAATGCATCTACCGAGTAGTAATCTACATTGAGGTAGTATGATATTCAAATTTCCCCAGATTGTCGGAGTCATGTCATTTAACATTGTTTATATTGAAAAAACGATTTCTACCTGGTAGATGCATTGTTTGGAGACGATATGGTTTAGTCGAAAACATTTGACTGAAAACTCGGAAACAAATAATTGAGATCTTCGTAGATCTACCATCTTAGATCCACATCGAATAGTAAAATAGAATATCTACATAGAATATCTGATAGAATATTATACAGGGTGTCCCATTTTGATCTTACACCTGATTTATCTCGGAAAATACGTCTCCGATCGAGTATTGAGTAAAATGAATCTTTGACGGTTGGAAGGGGGACGTTCAAAAAAAAAAATTACTTTGGGTCCAAAATAAAAAATAGCGGAGTTAAGGTGGTAAGCATGTTTTTTTAAAATGGAAACACGACTTTTTTTTTCACCTAAGGATTTGTCAACCAAAAACGAACAACTTTTGTGGAAAACATTTTTCCATTAACCCCTTTGCAGTAAAGCGAAAATGAGATTTCCGTGCCACTTTTGTGTTGGGAAAAAATTTTCGTAGATTCATCCTACAATTTTAGTATCACGGTTTTTGGGGTCGCTGAATCCGAATCTGAAATCAGATTTCTAAAATTTACAATTGCGAATCCAATATGGCGGGAGAAAATCCGAAAAGTAGTTGGATTTCGGCAAAAATTTGTATCTTTAGATGTTTGTGACCTGAAAAACCATAGAGTACTCATTTTAGTCGAAATCTAACCATTTTTCGAATTTTCGTCCGCCATATTGGATCCGCCATTTTGAATTTTGAAAATCTGAGTTTAGATTTGGATCCAGCGACCCCAAAAACCCCAATACTAAAATTGTAGGATAAATCTACGAAAATTTTTTTCCAACACAAGACTGGCACGAAAATCTCATCTTCGCCTGACTGCGAATGGGTTAAGGGAAAAATGTTTCCCACAAAAGTTGTTCGTTTTTATTTCACAAATCTTTTGGTAAAAAAAAGTTGTGTTTCCATTTAGAAAAAACATGTTGGCCATCTTAACTCCGCCATTTTTTGTTTTAGACCAAAACAAATTTTTTTTCTGAACGTCCCCCTTCGAACCTTCAAAGTTTTATTATAGTCAATACTCGATTAGAGTCGTATTTTTCGAGATAAATCAGGTGTAAGATTAAAATGGGACACCCGGTATATAATAGTATAATAGAATAGAGAATAGAAGTCGAATAAAAGATAACCAAGAAACGATGGATGTCCACATTGCAGTCTATTTCAATACATTACCAAAATACGACTCAAATACTTGTGTTAGTTATCTTTCAGTCAATTTTCGAGATTGACTGCAATATGGACTGTAACGCAGTTTTCTTTTAGGAAGAGGAAAACCACTACTACGTCACAATTCGACGCTTTCCCGTGTTACTTTTACTGAAACTTACTAGATGTTGGGCGCCAGACGCTTTAGCGTCGTTTCCTAACCAAATTTTTACGATACCATCAAACAAATTATTTAGCCAAAATTACGAGAATGCAACGAGCGACAACTCAACTAACTCAGTTTTCCGTAGCCTTAGATAGAGGGGCAGGGTACACCATACAAATTATTAATTCGACACGAGTATTGGAGGTAACATCAATCAATTATTTATTTAACGAAAGTGAGTACTTGAGTCGTACCGGTAACAGAATCAGACATAGGTTTTCATTAATCGATTACGATAGTTTTCCTACTTGTCGGGGTAGAATCTACGTATTTTATACTATGAAACGAGTCATAGGCGGGTCAGAGTTGACTCGATATAAAACTAGAAACTAGACTCCAGATTAGGTATCACAGAGCGATACTTCGTACCCAAAGCAAAATTATTTTCATAACACCGCCTAAGACAAGGATTTTATGTTTCAGTCGCTAGCCGACAAAGCGTGGTAACAAACGATACCGTCTTACGTGGGAGCTTGCTAAGCGTGATAAATACGATATCCTGAATTCTAGTTTAAACTAGGAACCGCATGGTCACTCGAAATGAGTTAAGCAAAACAACGTTAATGGATCAAAGCTGTAGACGATATAATAAACCCGATTCTATACGATATGATACTCGATGACACAGTATTAAATTATCTAGATTATACTCAACTTTACGGAATGAATTTACGTTAAACAAAACGGTATTAATGACAAATTATAACAAAATAGTCAATTATGACCAGAATTAAACAGAATTAACGATTAAACGAACTTACCTAAGTGAAGTTCTATCGTGATTGTATGAGCGCCTCTTCTGAAGAGATCAAATTGTAGTACCCCTCACTCTCTACAGTGTCGCCACAAGGTTTTAAAGCAAAACTTTTTTTTCCCTATGAGTCCCTATGCTCTCGACGCGCCTGCGCTGTTGACTATTCTCATTCTTTTAAAGTTCTGCCTGATACGCCGTAACTGAAATAAATTTGGGTATCTCATACGAGATTAATGGGTGGGTGGGACTGATCTCTTCGGAAGAGGCGCTCATACAATCACGATAGAACTTCACTTAGGTAAGTTCGTTTAATCGTTAATTGTATTTCGCGCCTCTTCCTTCAGAGATCAAATTGTAGCTGTTTAAAGCGAGTTACGGCTGATGAAAAAACTATTATATTTATTTTTTAAACATTTCCAAATTTTTATAACAGTTGAAACAAAAAAAACGCAAGAATGCAAGAATATGCATATAATCTTATGTACTGCATATTTTGAGAAATAAACAAGGTTACATACAAACAAAAAACCTTAATCTCTATTACCGAGAATACCTTCAGCGAATTGGACTTCGTCCGGCAAAACCTCTCGATCGTAGAATCGACCAAAGGTCGCGGACTCCTGTGTCCAGCCCGCCGTTTTTCGTAATAAATCGACGCTCACGCCAGCCCGTTTTGCTGCTGACGTGGCGGCGTGACGCGTACTATACGCGGAAGAAATGTTAACATCCACGCTGCTTATGGACAAAGTCTTTTTTACCCAACGAGATAACGTCTGCGACGTAACCGCCTTATGCGGTTTTTTGAAAGAAATAAAAAGACTCAAAATTGCGCTACGTAAATCTTTTGTTCTGTCTAAGTAACTTTCAAGAGCCGACGCTAAACATAGAGACCTGTCTTCTGTGAAAAACGGTAAGCGCAATACCGGTTGCTTTTTATTCGGAGCCGAAGTTTTTATTCGGTCCGGAATTTTTATCTCGTAAGATTTCGCGTCGACTTTTCGGATATTACGAATATCTATTAACGAAAAGGTTTGCAGCCGGTGGCCTGTCATTAGCGCTAGTAGTGTAACTAGCTTCATAGAAAGTTGCTCCAACGAAATTTTTTCATTTGAACCCCAGCTTGAAAGTAATCGTAACACGATTTTTGGGTCCCGCGTCGAGTCGTAACGTGGTGCAGAAGGCCTCAATTTTGAAACCCCTTTAAAAAATCGTGTTACCCTCTCATCTTCTCCCAAATTCGAGCCAAGAATGAGTGAAAGCGCTGATCGATAGCAATTGAGCGACCCATATGATGCGTTATTTTTGAATTCTCTTGTAAGAAACGATAAAACGTCCATTGGTGAGCCCTTAATGGATTGACACCTGTGGTTGCACAGAAACGCCACCATTTTTTCAATCCACAATCGTACTGCCGGATAGTTGCGTCTGTTAGAGACGCAATGAGAATGTCGGTGGACTCCGGTGGGGCTTGTCTCAAGATGAACGCTTCCCTGATAGCATCCCGGCAACCAATGTAAGTTGCTTCGACAGCGGGTGAGGGTCCCTGTTGGAAGAATGCAACAGATTAGCATTTGGTTTGAAAAAAACAAGATCGCCAATCACTAACGAGGAGAAAAGAGGAAACCAAGGTTGACCTTCCCAATACGGTACAACAACAATTCCCTATGCGCGATCCTGGCAAATTTTTCGCAAAACTCTCGAAATGATTGAGAATGGTGGAAAAGCATAAAAAAACCATTGATTCCATTTTACGGTAAATGCATCAATCGCGAATGACTCGGGATCTCGGCGTCATGAAATATATCGCTCGCATTTCGTATTTGTTCGTGAGGCAAACAGGTCGATTCTTGGTTCACCAAACACCTTTACTATTTTTTGAAACGCATAATCCGCGAGTTCGAATTCCGTCTCGGGCTGTAATTTTCGCGACTCGTAATCCGCTTCTATATTTTCTTCCGATGCAATGTATCCTGCAACGATCCAAATATCTATCGCCTCGCACCAATCCCAATTTTTTTTCGTTATATCGCTAAGATTATCGAACCGGCTGTCTTGCATACGATTTATGTAAGCTATCGCGGTGGTGTTGTCGATACGAAGAAGCACGTTGCATTGTTCTTTATGGCTTAAAAAACATTTTAGTCCGAAAAAAGCGGCTACCAGCTCGAGATGATTGATGTGGAATTTTAAATCATCCGTGCTCCAGTGTCCGTTCGCCCGCCGACCTTTGCAAGCTGCTCCCCATCATGTACGCGAAGCATCGGTAAAAATCTCGTAATCGAATACTGGCTCATTCAGAGGAGCGCTGGCTGAGGCTATATTTAGCGTCCACCACTCGATATCTTCTTTTAATTCCTCCGGAATAATCATAGTCATGTCATAATTATTATTATTTGCTTCGAGTGCTAATAATCTGACTTTTTCGAACCGTCTCATATGTATCATGCCATACTTCAGCGCAGGACAGCACGAGCCGAGAGTACCGAACTCACGAATCGAGCATTTTTTTCTTTTTCCAAATTTTTTCAATAGATCGAGAGATCTTTGGATCTTGTCCTCTGGCAATTCGATCGTCATCTTCGCCGAGTCAAAAATAAGCCCTTGATATTGGCGTCGTTTTTCAGGAGTCCTACGACATTTTTTATGATTGATTATGAATCCGAGTTGTTCTAAAATAGCCGCCGTAGTTCGAAAATTTTCAGCACACTCTTCGTATGATTTTTCGATAAGCAAAATATCATCTGAGTAGAAAACGGATCTAAAGCCCTGTCTTCTTACAATTAGATATGTTGCCACCGGTTTGAGTACTTTTGTAAATACGAAAGGTGCGACGTTTAAACCGAACGGTGAGCAATTAAATTCGTAATATACACCGCTATATTGGAATCGTAAAAACTTTCGAGAACTCTTTTCTATCGATACGAGGTAATACGCGTCCTTTATATCGATTGACGCCATAAAACAATCAGACTCAATTAACGACTTCGCCACTCGCCAATCTTCTATCTTAAAATGTTCCATTTATGAACTCGTTAAGTTTTTTGAGGTTCAAAATAAATCTTTGCGTACCGTCGGGCTTCGGCACTAAAAAAATATTTGATAAAAACTGGTCCGGAGACGGAGTAACCGTCTGTATCGCGCCTTTTTCTAATAATTTTTCGATCTCGCATCCGATCGCGAATTTTTCGTTATTTGACCAATCCGTTTTTTCCGAGATCCGACCCTGCACGGGAAGTGATGTAAAGGGAATTTTAAATCCTCTGATCCATTCATGAATTACAGGATCAGCCGATACTTTTGACCATGCCCGATAAAAAAACCGTAATCGGCCCGCAGTCTTTCTTACACTGGAAATTAGCAGCGTCTGTCCGGGAACCGCGCCTTTTGAGGATACGTTTTCTTCGGCCTCGAGCCGAATTTGTCGTTCGTCGGTTTTTTCGGCCCGCTCGACGTCCAGTTCCTCTTGCGCATCAACTGACGCTGCGCCGGCGGGCCCCTCTGGTTTTTTGAGTCCTTGAGTTTTGATAGTTTTTCCGGTTGAACAAGGTCCTTCGATGTCCGCTCGATTGTCTTTGCAGTTTTAATTTTTTCTTCCAGATTCGCCCCGAACAGGAAACCGTCGACTGTCGAGCACGTCAAGATTTCTCTTACGGATGAGTTGAGATTTGCGAGGATTAAACTTCTGCGAATTTCTGATTCCTCCCTCTGTAGAAACGCCAGGAGTCTTCCTGTATCACTCAGAATTCCGAGCAACTCTAGTTTTTCTCGACTGTCCGATTTTAGAGTAATCGAGATAGCTTTTCCCATGGCTGCCATACAGGAAGCAATGCGCTCCTGTTTTTCGGTGATATGTTTGTCTCTTGTTTTGACATTATCTTGTATCGCGGCAACAACCTCCGAATTCAACACCGGGGCAACTACGAATCCGCAATTTTCCGGAATATTATACTTTTCCACGAGGCTCTTGTTTTCCTCCTTGGAAAGCCCTTTTTTGAAGATTTCCATCTAACGAATAGCGATATCTTTGTGTAATGAAGGGGCCTTATTCTGTTCCGGTTCCAAACGTGGTCCAATAACGTTTAATACGTCTTCTTGAAGGTCAGCTTCATGCTCCGGCTGATTTTGGTTATTTTGAGCGGTCACGCTCGCCTGTTGTTCAGTGTTGACTGGGGCTGTTATTTCAGGCGCCGATGGGCCCGCTGGCAACTGCTCATTGACGATTTCCATCTCGTCATTTTTTCGAGTCAGTATTTGAGACTCCTCTCGCTCTCCCTCCGTCTCCTGCGGAGATTGTTGTGAGCCATAGTCAGATTTTCGCGAGCAACTACGCCCTGAGTGACTAGAATGACCCGAGCGACTACGCTCTGAGCGACGAGAATGCCGTGAACGGCTCCACGAACGTGAGCTGCGACGATCTGATCTTCGCCTGCATTTGCCGTCCTTCCTGTGACGGGTTCGAGAGCGATCCCGACGATGCGGCGAGCTCGTTCTATAATCTGGAAGGAAAACGGGCATAATGCCGATACTTGCCTTATACATCGTTTTTGAATTATTCAATTTTTCATCAAATGAAAATGTCTATTTTCAAGGGTCAGACCCATGGAGACTGAACAATGTATGTTGTATTCCTTCGTCAAACGAAGGCGTGCGCCTCGGTCAGACCAAAGGCACGCTGCCGAGCAATCAAATCGCTGGCATAACAACTAGGTGTCCAGACCAACAATTTTTGTCAGTAATTGATCTTTCAGAAAGAGTCAATTTTCGTGGCGTCCCTTTTCGCCAAGTAAGCATAGGTTATGTTCGCCGAAACTTACGTTTTTTATACCTCCGATCGAAATTCGTCACTATTTCTTTTAGTCTCTCAACTAAATCCACATTTTCCTTCTCCTC
This sequence comes from Tenthredo distinguenda, assembly GCA_947538915.1. Taxonomy (NCBI): domain Eukaryota; kingdom Metazoa; phylum Arthropoda; class Insecta; order Hymenoptera; family Tenthredinidae; genus Tenthredo; species Tenthredo distinguenda. The sequence goes on from OX384538.1 coordinate 6,031,112, forward strand.
CCTCGATGCCGAATAATCGTAATTCCTCTTCTTTCCCATTTTTTCTGAATTTTTGTTAATATTTCGCGTGTGACGACGCTGACACAAAGCGAAAGAATGAGAATAGTCAACAGCGCAGGCGCGTCGAGAGCATAGGGACTCATAGGGAAAAAAAGTTTTGCTTTAAAACCTTGTGGCGACACTGTAGAGAGTGAGGGGTACTACAATTTGATCTCTGAAGGAAGAGGCGCGAAATACAATTATAACTAAACTTTACTGTAACGCGAGGCCTAAGGCCACTCGCGGCTATCTTCGCTCAGGTTCTCCAGGAAAAGTACTTATTCTACAGATTTCATGCACAATAAATATTTAACATACTAAATACAAGAAAATACTACGATAGAACAAGCCAGAAGGCAATATATAATCAATAGTAGCGAAAAAGCAATAGCAAGTCTACGAATTCAGCCAGACTCGAGATTGTTCGATAAATTAAACAAAGGACGAGCTTCTTAGCTCAAGAAACAACCATAAAACAGACTTTTATACGAACAACCTCGTGCCTTCACATAAAGAAATCAAGACCTTACCTTAAATTGCCTCAAGATAACACACAGCACTATTTTAAATAAACTCGATAATTCACAATTTTCGATATGATACACGACGATATGCAGCGCAGACAGAGCGAAGAGTAGGCCGATTAGCCTACGTATCCTCCTTATATAGTCCTTATTTTCGCTCGTACCGACTTCTGATGGGTCACGTGGCTCATCTTTGTCCTAATTGGCTCTCGTCTTTTCGGTAGTTTCGACGAACGTATGAGGTGTCGTTGCGTTTCTCAGGAGGAACCTAGCCTACCCCTGCCGTTACGATACCCCTCTTCTTGCTGCCATCCGATAGAACTCCCTGACGCTGGATTCATAAGAAATCTCGCTCGCCAGAGCTACATGATAATTCTCCCAAGGCCTTACATTATTAGTCAATCCTTAAGGAAATTGCACAATAGCCTCGCGCTGGACCACAAGGATCTCGCCACGACAAAGTTCGATAGGTTGGAACGCCGATCCGGGGGTTTTCTGGACCAACCCGGCCGCGATAACAGTTTCTGAGATCTACGATACCTGCTCCAGCTGATTAGTCATTGAGTGGGAGGCTGTGAATATTCTTCACCTGACCTTGTACGCCACCCTCGTTTCAGTTGTGCAGTCTTGTCAAACGGTAGGCTCGTCGGATGACGGGAGGATTGCTCGTGCTTCTCGCACATCCCTGTACGCCGTCAATCCAGTTCGTTGGGGGTGGTAGAATTCGCCTGGTCGACAGAAGGCGCTGACCTTGCCACTTTCTTGGCGGAACAAAGATTTGCACGCCGATCGAGACGTCGATAATGACTGTAGATGTTGAGGTTTCCTGATGAGCCATAGTTTCTCCGGTAGTTTCCACGACGGTGAATGCCTCGTAGAAGATGTACATGATTCACAAAAATAAAATAGTGCGTTAGTTTAACCTAATAGTTTTTCCTAATTTTGTCTTTTCCTGGAGACCTTGTCTGCGCCACGTATCATCGCGTTTTTCCGATAGAGTTCCCTTGTAACGGGGATTATCAAAAGACCACGTTACAGGACATTCAGCGTTTAGTGGTCATCTTTCAGTGCGACCTTGCCAATGAGAGATGAGTGCTTCTTAGATTGAACGACAGTATCGCGTTAATTATAATTTTTTTTCCATAATATGCCTCGCGACGTTGTTGCACTTTTCTTCGATTGTCAATGAAGGATTTCAATTGTTGTGGCTGTCGATTACGTAAAACTTTGTATTTTTGAATTGCAGCTGAACATTGAATCAACGATGGTAATTTTTTGAGGGTTTCGAGTTTTCCAAAATGAGAAATTACCGCCTTTCTTTCAGATTCGTTCCACTTTCTACGCTGTGTTTTTCTATAAGGAGACGCTGAAATGAATATCGATAAGGAATTAATTTTGATTCCTTGAAAAAATGCCAAATATATTGCATAAATCGTTATCACTTACTACTACGTCGTCGAATTTCATCTGAAGTATTATGACTACGCTCACGTGACAAGCTTGATATGTCTCCATAATATGAACCCTTAGTTTTTACTTCTGCAAAAGTACGCTTAGGAGCACGTGGCCTATCTTCGATTGTAGATCAAGATTTGCGGCAGCGAATCGCAGCCGAGTTCCCCCCCCCCCCCCCCCCCCCCCTCCAACTCGGCGCGGCAGCCACGAATCATTTACCCGAGCAGACTCTTGTTTTTGTAAAAAATCTGTCACATCTTTTGAGCCGCTGATTATTTTCGAATAAAATTTATAGGGGCGTAAGGCCCTCCCTACTTGACCTTGCTCGCAAAAGTTCAACAGAATCGACCAAGTGGTTTCGGAGATATTGATCGTCAGACTTGATCGAAAAACACAATCTTCTTCTTCTTTTTCTTTTCCTTTTTCTTTCTCTTTTTCTCTTTTTTCTTCTTCCTTGCAGAACGTTTTTCTTAGGACCACGATATCTGTGAAAACGTTGCACTTATGTACTTGCAATTTGGTAGAGGTGTTCTTGTCACCGAAATCTCGCCCCTTATTGTTTTTGAGCAATAATCGACCACGGATAACTGAGTTATTCATGTAATAATGATTATTTATATATGCACATATTTTGAGAATGAAAATGACGTCACGAGTCCCGATTCTCATATCGATCGAATATAATTGTTCGCGCTCGAACATCGCGGACCCGCTCGGACCCCGCGACGTTGAAGGTTCTCGGCCGCGTGGCGACGCTTGCTGTGCGGAAACAGGGGCCTGGCGAATGCGCGCGCCACGCTCTTAGCGTACGTCTGCTTGGTGGAGGGAGTATAGTTTAGTTTAGTTAGGATCGAGCGTTCGAATAGGTAGGACGTTTTGAGAAGCCTTTCTTTCTACTCGTGCGTTACGCTATATCATCTTTTTCTCGCGTTTGTTCGTGTGCGTCGGTTTTCTTTCGTTCCGCGTAGTTTCCGGGTTCGCGTGTAGCTAGATTTGTCTATAAGAACGTGGTCCATCCTCCGGTGAGCTGAGGTGCCCGTTCCCGGGGCGAGCGTCGACGCGGCAACAAATCTGTTGCCCGAGCCCTTCAGCGTTGGATCCCCGAGACGTCGGGACCGCTGTTGGCACGGCTGTGGACCACCTTAGACGCTCCCCGTTCCCCGCTTCCACATGAGCGTCGGAAGTTGCGGCGTTTTGTATAATTGTATCCGTACTTGGTAAGCTAGTTTAAGATCATTGAATGATCATTCAATTTGGTTGCTAAGAACGCACCAGCGGTATTCTTGTATTGTATTCTGTATCATATTCCTTTAATTTCTGTCTAATAAATATTTGACTTGCTTCGGCTTTTCCCTCTGTTCCGTGAGGGTTTTTATGCCCAAGCAAGCATACTTTCTTTCTTTCGCGAAATTACAGTGTTTATTCATTCACCCTCTCACTCGCTCATCCCATCCGGTTTGGTATTGGAAGAGAACTCTCGACGAATATCAAGACAATAATAATACTGCTAATTTTTATACATATACAATGTATGATTGTTATTATTATTATTTTATTATTATTGATGTGTGAACATTTTAATCGGGTCACCCTTTTAATGTCCACGTCATCCGCTCCGTAGTTTTCGGTGTCCAGGTATTCCGCTCCGTAGTTTCCGGTATCCAGGTCCTCTTCTCCATGGTTTTCGGTATCCAGGTCCTCTTCTCCGTAGTTTTCGGTATCCAGGTCCTCCCATCCGTAAATCTCGCTGTCCAGGTTATTTGCTTCGTAGTTTCTGATGTCCAGGTCCTCCACTTCGTAGTTTCCGGTATCCAGGTCCTTCGCTACGTAGTTTTCGGTGTCCAGGTATTCCGCTCCGTAGTTTTCAGTATCCAGATCCTCTTCACCGTAGTTTCTAGTATCCAAGTCCTCCCATCCGTAAATCTCGCTGCCCGGGTCCTTCGCTTCGTAGTTTTCGGTGTCCAGGTCCTTTCCTCCGTAGTTCTCGATGTCCAGGTCTAGCGCCACGTAGTTTTCAGTGTCATTGTTTTCGGTGTCAAGATCCTCTGGTTCAGACACTTTACCACAACACATCTATTTCCCGATCCGATGCACAGATCGATTTCAAATTTGGAAGAGAAATTGACTCTATCGATATCTCGCTCTCTATTGGTTGTTGAACAAATCCGATCACGCAACAAAAAAGTCGACCCCAATCAATATACCAAGACATCAATAAGTATTATTATTAGTATTGTCTTGAATTTCATTCCAGAAACTTTTGTTTTCGTAATATATCATCGGTATGAAAAAGGTCTACCTTGTCGGTCCTAGTTTCTGAGTTATTTACGTTCAATAAGAAAAAAAACGTCAATACAAGTGTTAAATAAATGTATGTATACATGAATTTCCAGTTTAGAATGAAATAACATCGCAATTCTTCAAGCTCGCGGGGCCAATTTTTTAATGCAATGTTCGTTGTTCATTCAGCAATACTTACATATAATGCCATATCGACAAAGTGCGACCTATGTCTTGAAAAATATCATAAAATCACATGATGGTCTGTTTCGATATGAGGCCTGTTCATTTTACGTGAGAATTTCACAACCAGAGGATTGAAGAACATTTTCCGTATTCTATGTTTGTACTACATCTGAATATGTGGCGCTGTCTGGATAGACGAGTTCATGGGTGGCATAAACTATGATTGGTACAAGCTATCGTATGATTCTCAGAAGGAGATTTCTGGGTCCTATAAAATATCTTGTTTGCTTTGTCTGAAAATACATAATTTCATTTTATGATAAATGACTGAGAGTTGATCTTCATATGTGTATAATACATTAAAATCATTTCAGCGCTGACCCGTTTGTAGTACCTACAAAAAGTAATGAAATACCCGGCAAAAACATTCTAAATTCAAAAATTACAGCCGAGTTCTAAAATGGTCTCGCCAGCTCAAAAATCCGAAACATTATACTCGTTTTCAGCGATAGATTACAAACATCATTTCGTTACACAAAATAGTACAAAATAATACGTGTAATCAGGTAGCGAAGCCGAGCGTTCCCTCAGTTAATTTTCATACTTCAAATTATGTTTTTCAAATGCTAATCAATTGAAATGAATGGAAAATCAATAGGATCATTCGTTACCTTTGACGGAACAGCATATTAGCGACAGGAAATATTGTTGAAAGAAGTTAGCTCGTATGATGATACGAACTCGGCGGGCATAGATTTTTCTGAAAATGATCGATTGCTGAAGTGTTAGGTAATAAGATCAACAATTAGTGTGTCTTTGAATGTAGAATATACTCTTGCTTCAATGTGTATCTACTGTATGTAAGTCGAACAGAAAGGGAGACGTTAAAAAAGCCTTACCCAAGTGTACCGATAATGGGTACATCCAGAATAGATATGTATCGTTTCATGGCTGTGACATGTTTGTAGCATGGCGTTATAACCATAGGCGAATGTTGGTAAACGATAGATGCACAATAAAATTGGATTCTTTTTCATAACACGAATTTGAATTTAAATTACTAAGATCATCGTGCCTGGACTTATTACTTCTTGTTATGAACACACTATAGGTATATTTCTAATTTAACTTTAATTTCTAACGTATTACTCACTCGTTTTATTTATTTATTTATGCACTACCTCTTGTTAGAAACATGATTTTCATTGAGCTTTCCCAGCACTAGTGCATGGAAAATGTTTATAATTTTTGAATCTGAAAGAAAATATAGGACGTAGGGCACAGGCAAATAGAGGGGATTCGTGTGAAAGTGCCGCACGATCCGAAGACGAGGTCTCTCCGCGCCCTTGTCATATAAAAAATTATTATATCGCAGTTTCAGTCTACAATAATAAATATCATAAATGCCGAAAATGTTCAAACAGTCTTTGATCATGCTCAAAACAATTTTGTGGGTGTGATCGTTACGGAGTGGCTAGAAGAAATAAATAAAAAGGAGAGTGCAATTGATAATTTTCAGAACAATCTATGCCCGCCGAGTTCGTATCATCATACGAGCTAACTTCTTTCAACAATATTTCCTGTCGCTTATATGCTGTTCCGTCAAAGGTAACGAATGATCCTATTGGTTTTCCATTCATTTCGATTGATCAGCATTTGTAAAACCTAATTTGAAGTATGAAAATTAACTGAGGGAACGCTCGGCTTCGCTACCTGATTTCACGTATTATTTTGTAGTATTTTGTGTAACGAAATGATGTTTGTAATCTATCGCTGAAAAAGAGTATAATGTTTCGGATTTTTGAGCTGGCGAAACCATTTTCGAACTCGGCTATAATTTTTGACATTTACAATGTTTTTGCCGGGTATTGATTATTACTTTGACTGTTATCCATGGCTATTGGACAATTATTTTCATCATCACCAGATTCGAAATTTTCATCGCAGTCACTATCACTACTTGCGCTGTTCTCATCTTCACTTGAATAATCGTCTCTTCCTCCTTCATCATCACCCATTGCAGCCATAAGTAATCGATAAACATCAGTCATTTCAGCGATAGGAACTGGTACGCTATAAACTGATTCGTGAATATCCTTATGATGTCCCATAAAGTTTGCGAGTCGATCAACTTGATTATCTTCAATGTCCAGCATTGCAGTGTAAGTTGCGATGTGTTTCCTCAATTCAGTACCGCGTAGTGAACTTGGAATTAGAGCACCGCAGTCGTTGGAGAATCGTCGCATAAGTCGGCAAGCTCTCATGTTTTTTCAACGAGTTGGTATTTGGCACAGCAAATACATATTCGTTTCGGGACGAAATGACAGCTTCTTTGTGATATTTCAGGAGAATTTCAATGTACTCCACAATAAATGGACTTAACAAAACCGACACATTTCTAGATAATTTTCCACGCAAAGTAAGTCTGACATATTGTTTGGCATACTCCATCGTTTCAGGTGACAAATTACGACATAGATCTGCATTTATATTCTCATCTAATCTCTCTTTATTTTCGTAGTCAACTAATTTCAATCTCTCAATCCCACCAGCTCGACGCCTATTGAAAATTTGAATCAAAATTAGAGTACATATTGGTTTAGTAATTTCCAGGCAGCCGAATTAAATTTATCTTGTAATGGTTTGAAACAAATAGCAGCCTCTTTCTTTAAATAATTAAAAAGTAATTTAATATCTTCTTTTGATGGTAGAACAAGTTTTTTTTGTCTCTTTTGTGTAATTTGGTCTCCCAGGGCTTTTTTATTTATCAAAATAGGAACTTTTTCCAGCCATAACAATAAGAAATCTTCAACATCTTTTTTTTTTCTCATGGTTTTGCACTTGATACACTCTGTTCTAGATTTGTTTGCTATTTTCTTTATCAAAGTCACTAAATTTTGTGCAACTGCTAGTGTCTCGAACCACATGATGGTTGCATCCCAATGGGCTACAGTACGTAAGGCATCTATTGCAGAATCGATTCTTTGAGGTCTCAAAATTGAATCAAAATCATTTACTCCCGGATCAACGGCTTTTATGGCTAATTTGAATCTACCCAATAATCTAAGTTGTGCGCGGATCATATCATGCTGGTGATCTAGAGTATATTTATTGCAGAGTCTTTTTCCGAATAATATAACCAACTCATCATACTTGATGGATCTGGTAACCTCGTCGTCTCTTAATATAGGAAAAACTACACGTCGAAGAACTCGTTCTGCCTTATTGTGGATGTAGCCAGTCAATCGTCTCCCTGCCACAGCAATATTTCGTACTCCTTTTTTATGAGTTCGATCGCACTTACTGAAGTGTATACGAATCGTTTTCTTCGAAAAAAAAAGCTTACAATTTGTACAACATATGTAGTCTTCAGCAAGATTATTAAACTTTTCTTGGCGCAGTCCAGAAGGTATAAGTATGCCTGTAATATATTCTGCTTTGGTATTGTGCAGATAATTTCCTTTCTTTCTAATTGCATCAATTATTGATTTTCTTTCAGGTAATTCTCTTGGAATATGGATAAATTTTTTCACATCTTCATTTTTACGTTTTAATGTTAGATGACGAGCAAATTTGGATTGTAACGTATGACAATATAGACAAAAATGTTTTTTTATTGTTCTTTTTAACTCATTTTTTGAAACAGGAACTTCGGTGGTACGCACATCAAGAGTCGACGAATTATCGAATAATGACGAGAGTTCTTTCGCTGAAACGTTGTTGGTGTTATTTTTAGAATGTTCATGTGTCTCATTGGTAGTAAACTCCTCAGGAACATAATCTAAATCACTATCTTTATGATTTTTATTCTCAGAGTCGTTTATATTTTCTTCTGAATCATCCTGTGATGGAGTTTCATTATTATCATTTTGCAATTTACGCTCATTAATTTCAGAGAACGCAGTAGAGGAGCCATGGTGGTTCGATGAACGTTCACGTTTTGTCGGAACTTTCTAACCAACTGTCTTCGATGCTTTCTAGTAGATTGGTCAAACCACTCGGCGCACTACTTTCTGGAGTATCCATAATAAAGGTCTCATTCGAGAGGTTGAGTGTGACATTACTTGGATTTATTGCATAGAGGGGCGTCGAGAATGTCATTTTCTTTACATGGTAATGATTTTCATTATCAGCGATGCATAAGGATCCTTCATTATCTTGCTCGGATTCTATCACTGGTGGCTGACTTGTATTTTCCACTTCATTCAGAAGATTATCATTTCCTGATGAAGACATAACTTGAATCGAGGGATTCTGCTCATCTGAGAACAGTATCCATTGGTACAAAATTCATTCAATTTGCGTTGGCGAATTTGAAAGATCAAACGATTCCACAATTATTATTATGCAGATTTTTTCATACACTACAGATGTGCAAACATGTGATAAAAGAAATAAAACATTATAAATACCTATGATAGGCGATGGAAAAGAAATATTTTCTCTTTGATGTTCTAATGGATAGGATTTTTCATTCCAAGATTCACCATTTTCAAATTTTGAACATTCTTGAATATTTTCATTTCCACGAAATTTGGGAACTTCTTTTCGACATAAATGTATCTTTTTCGTCAATAATTCATTTTTCAAAATCCGTATAGGCTTTCTGGCTACCTCTAGACGAGAATTCCAAAAAACAAAATATAATTATTGACTAGTACAAATGTCTGAAGTTACTATCAACTGTTACCGACGGCGCACACAATTTCAAACCAAATATTTGAATCAAAAAATGCAATATTTGTGGAATTTCTGCGTTTGATGCACTTCGAATCGTCAAACTGAAAAGCATGCAACTAAAAATATGTCAAAACATTGAATTTATTGATTGAAAACACGGTTCGAATATTGAGCACTGTCTCGGTAACAATTTCACTTTCATAGCGCCTCTGATACTAAAAAAAAAAAATTATTTTTCCTACCGATAACTTGCGTTACAGTACAATTTGTATTTATATGTATGTTTGACAGAGGCTGATGGATCCGATTACGTTTTTCAATGGAAACAGAGCTGTTTCCTTCATTACTTTCGTCTCTAGAGGTTTTCGTAATTATCTCTTTTTCTAATTGATCACGAAGTAAAATTAAATTTTGTTCGGCATGTGAAAAATAAATGACAGGATGTGATTCATTCTGGCCACGCTTATCCGCATCCTATTGATAATATGAATTGTAATTTGATTTCCCATGAATGAAGTGACTATCTGTCCGTTGAATGAGATCGTTGGTTTGCTATCTTCGTTTGTGATCTAATCAACGTGATTGGTAGATTCATTTTTGATAGTATTTCTTGACAAAACAGCGTTAATAGAGAGACAAATGTAAATAAAACAAAGTGATGCGAAAAAAAAATGATTACCTGCTACATCCACTAAATAAGCTTGGTACTTTGCACCGCCTTTGACCTTGACGATGCAGTCTTTATCATGAATTAAATTTACCCGTTTCGATGGTAAAACACTATGTCCTCCATTTTCAAACTTAACCAATGAAAACATTGTATCTAAAAATGAATGAGAGAGAATTATGAATAAGCTGAAAAAGTTGCTCCTTAGAGCTATAATAGATAAGCTGAAAAGTTAATTTTCCGTAGCGGGTCGAGTACCGCATTTATTTCTATAATAATTATTGAATGAATATTATTTCAATCAAATTTTAACGACATGTAAGTACGACTGAAATACTGGAATCCGGAAAGTTCTGGACACTCCTATCTCAATCGGCTTCGGAGTCACGAAAAAAAAACTATAATATCGAATTGGGTGCTTATTACGAGGAAAAAAGGAAACAGGAATTTTTTAATTATACTATATGGAGCTGTCCACGTCAGAACAACACGGCTCCAGACCGCAAAGTTCTCGATTTGATTATTGATTTCATGTGTCATCCTTCTATGTCTGGAAAATCCGTCAAATTTTTCGGATTTTTACAATCAATTACCCTTTCGGAGCTATGAATTTTTTCATGAAAAAATGACATTTTTTAAAATTCTGGAAAAATTCAAAAAAACTCTGTTGATGACAAAGAACAACCTCTCACTTCCAGCAACATGAGCAGAATTTTTCTTATATTTTTTTTCTACATTTTTCAAAAATATTTTTTGAGTATATTATTATAAAATATTATTTAAAATATATGCCCTATATACCGAGAGGACATCTCGAAAGTATACAGTCGACTGCGCATGCGCCAAACAATGGAATTTTATTGGTCGGTGAGATCGTCCCGCGCTGATATTTTAACCTACGAGGCATGGGTGCCAACTTGCAAGAAATGAAGCGAGAGCTGTCGAACTCTCGCGCGTGAAGTAGTCAATCGAGGTTATGTTGTTTTTTATTTTAATTTAATTTCTACTGTGTCAAATTAACACGATTGAATAAACTGTTCCCACCTAGCTGCTCCGTTTTTTCCAAGCACCCATCATTTACAGTTAGACCTCTAGTTTTTAATCGTAATTGGAAGAAAACAAATCCTCTATAAATAAACCGATACCATCGAATCGAAACAAGCAATCAGCTGTTCGGAATAAATCTCAACGGCTCATTCAGAACATCAGGTTTCAATCTCAACAATAAAAGCTTTCTAAGCCTTTCCGAATCACTACCGTAATTCATTGAGATCCTAACCTCAAAAGTTCGTATCAATTACATCGGCGCTAAAAACAAAATTTGACAGCTGAAACTCGGGATGGCCAGCCTGCTTCAGCAGACGACAAAACTCGCGCATGCGCAGTCGACTGTATACTTTCAAGATTTCCTCTCGATATGGGGCATTCACGTCAAATCGACCTGGTCCTGACCCTCAACCTTTCAGATCTGGTCCACGACTTTTTGTAACATACTTCTGACTATAAATAACAATCAGAATTCTCTTCAGATTTTCAAAATGAATTCGAGCGCGTTCGGCAAGCATTCTTGGAAATTTTTTCAGATTTTTTCCAATATTTTTTTTTTTTTTTTAATATTAACGTAAAATTATGATTAAAAAGTTCAAAAAACAGGTTGATGCAAAAACCCAGACATTATGAATTTTAGTTCAAAAATTTTCATTTTTGACACAGAATTTTTGAGCATTTTTTCAAATTTTTCGATCACGGTCATCGAGGTGTCGAAAAAAAAACTTTGAAAATTCATGACGTACTCAAATTTATTTTGAAAAATCTGAAAAAAATTCTGATTGCTATTTAGAGTCAGAGGAATGATACAAAAAATCGCGGACCAGATCTCAGAGGTCGGAGGTCAGGACCAAGTCGATTTGGCATGGAATGCCCCATATATACTATGTAAAATTTTTCTCTTTTCTCGAATCGAATTGATGTGGGAGCAGAGAAGAAAATAGTGAGTCCGACGTCTAGTCGTTATACCTGGATGATTTGTAAATAAAAAAAAAAGGACCCCTCGTGTGAACTGTATCAATGTTTCGTCAGGCGACTCTTCTAATCAATTCGCGGTACTACAAACAGTGACACTTATACTCAGTGATTAGATCTAGGCAGTTTGGAATCTACCGAGACTAAGCCACTGCTGCCAGAGCTGGATGGCTTCAAATCCACCGAGCCTGGTATTTTGAGCGCACAGTATTAAAATGAAATTTTCCAGGACACGGATAGTTTGGGAGCTATTGATGCGTAGGCAAATTTAACCGGGACAATGATCCTTGAACGTTTTGACACAACTAAATTGGAGATAAAGATTTGTCACATGAAATTACCATACTTTATTTGCTGAAATTTACATAATTGCCGAATTTTGGCATACCAACAAAACGAAAAAAGGAAATGAAACAGAAACACAATTCTTCTATAAATCGATGCTTTAGAAGACTTACTCTCTGTTACTTAAATTAAAATCTACGTGTCCTAAATCTACGCCTGTCACTCTTCAATTTATTCTGAAAAATACATATATTGCTCCTGGGAGTTTAGATTTCAAGATTTTACGTTGGAATTTGCTATTTTATTCTATCTACTTTGAATTTTAAACAAATGCTATTCTGGCTATTCTTGATTTTATGTATTTTTCTAAGATCTCATTCGCCCTTTGCGTAACGATTCTGTGAAGTAGATTTCTTTGAGCTAACCGAGGGACGCTTTGCCGCAAGATTGCTGCTGAGCGCGCTGCTCCTTCGAATTTATTTTCCTGACGCCATGTTGATTCCTTCCCCACCCTTTCGTCGCGCATGACAACGGACATATTTCTGGGTGATTTTCGTAGGTGTGTTCTAACCATCTGCACATCAGCTGGTTACGTTACAACTAATAATGAGAAAATTTTTTTTGTCGCTTAGGCTACTCTAGCTCTGAGCCCTCCATATGATTATAATTTATTATATGATGATAGATTCACTTTATGATAATTGATGTATTTTCTTACCTCACAAGTTTCTTCAACCATCACACAATAAAGGCGACGTGTTTCTTTCAACTGTCGGAAACAAACTGCATTTGTTACAAATCACGCCGAACTATTCACAAGCCGAAGTATTCACAACAGATAGTAGGTTCATATTACCCCATTTTAATTTACGTAAAGCATAATTCGAAGACAGAAGGAATTGTTTTCAGCTCAGAGACCCAAGCATATCCTAATTAATTTATTGTGATAGTAGATTTTTACCTGTGCAAGCTTTATCATCATTTGGAAATATAACTCATCTGATACACATCAGCATGTCTAGTAAAAAATCGAGAATTGGTTTCTTGTCAAAAATACATAGCGTCGTGATAATAAATAGAAAAGATACGTAGTCGGACCTACTTTGTCATCGCAGGGTATCGATAATACCTCATCTTGATTAAAATCATACACAGATTACGACATGTATGATGTATGATGAGGTAGAAAGGATTTTAATAAAGATAATGTAAGGTTTGAGACCATGTCCTCAGATCATACTATATATTTGTATACCGAGAGGAAATCTTGAAAGTATACAGTCGACTGCGCATGCGCGAGTTTTGTCGTCTGCTGAAGCAGGCTGGCCATCCCGAGTTTCAGCTGACAAATTTTGCTTTTGGCGCCGATGTAATTAATACGAACTTTTGAGGTTAGGATCTCAATGAATTGCGGTAGTGATTCGGAAAGGCTTGGAAAGCTTTTATTGTTGAGATTGAAACCTGATGTTCTGAAAGAGCCGTCGAGATTTATTCCGAACAGCTGATTGCTTGTTTCGATTCGATGGTATTGGTTAATTTATAGAGGATTTGTTTTCTTCCAATTACAATTAAAAACTAGAGGTCTAACTGTAAATGATGGGTGGTTGAAAGAAACGAAGCAGTTAGGTGGGAACAGTTTATTCAATCGTGTTAATTTGATACAGTAGAAATTAAATTAAAATAAAAAACAACATAACCTTGATTGACCATTTTACGCGCGAGAATTTGACAGCTCTCGCTTCATTTCTTGCAAGTTGGCACCCATGCCTCGTAGGTTAAAATATCAGCGCGGGACGATCTCACCGACCAATAAAATTCAATTATTTGGCGCATGCGCAGTCGACTGTATACTTTCAAGATTTCCTCTCGGTATGTCTTTCGGTCATATAATTAACGCATATTTCGAGGACACGTGTGACCACTATACCTTTACAATTTCAGAAGGGTGGTATACTGTGGAGACGCACTATTTCGAATAGTGCATGCTTTGGGGACATGTTTTCAAAGAATTGTATACTTCGAGGACACAATTCGGCATGCATCGTGTATTTTGAAGACATAACATTTCTAGGATAGACTGCGGGATATTTCTATTCTTTTAACCTTCAACACTCTTCAAGGAAAACCTTAACATGAAGTCAGCTTCAGTCGCACTGGCTTTCACCACATTCGCACTGAATAAAATTTTCATACCGCGGCCTTCATACCCCTGAAATATACCGGGTGTATCAGAATTCGCGTCGGACTTTTGGCATGGTGAATCTTCGTAAGAAATGGAATTGAAAATTCCTTAGATATTTTGCAATCAATCACTATAACCTCTGTGAAGTTGGCCCCCCACTTGGAAAACAAAATTTTTTGACCATTGCACTCGATTGTACCCCATTTGTACCTATTTGTACCGTGTGCAAATTCAATTGTACCCGTAAGGGTAACCGTACATAGGGGGTGCCAAAAACGATCAACCCACCATTTTGAGTAATCATTATTTTCGACACAGCGTTCGATTCTGCGTCGTTTGTACCCATTTGTACCACAACTTTTTTCATCTGTAATCGAACACAAAAAAAGTTACAGACATTTTTGAGAATTCAAAAACCAAAATTTCGTAAATTTCACAAGTAATCGAAATTTGAGTGGGGGGGCTGCTCGCCCACACCCCACTGACGTTTGTACCACCCGGAACTCCGATAGTACCCCTAAGTGTCCGGTGGTACAAACGTTCGGAACCCCCCCAACACTATCGCGGCAATCGGACATAAGGTAAGTTCAAATTTGGGTGGGGGGGCTGCTCGCCCACACCCCACTGACGTTTGTACCACCCGGAACTCCGATAGTACCCCTAAGTGTCCGGTGGTACAAACGTTCGGAACCCCCCCAACACTATCGCGGCAACCGGACGTAAGGTAAGTTCAAATTTGGGTGGGGGGGCTGCTCGCCCACACCCCACTGACGTTTGTACCACCCGGAACTCCGATAGTACCCCTAAGTGTCCGGTGGTACAAACGTTCGGAACCCCCCCAACACTATCGCGGCAACCGGACGTAAGGTAAGTTCAAATTTGGGTGGGGGGGCTGCTCGCCCACACCCCACTGACGTTTGTACCACCCGGAACTCCGATAGTACCCCTAAGTGTCCGGAGGTACAAACAATCAAAACCTATCTCTCTGACTCGGCTTGTGACGTCGACGAAGATATCACTATGCATGTGACCCGTAGAAAAGTGGAAATCAAGTAATAATCCGAGATAGATTCATTATCGGCAAAAAGATTATAATTTCCAGCAAGAAATATCAATGCATGCAATATCAAGATTTGAAATCACTTATGTTCAAAACAGATCATCATGAGATGAAAAAGTATTTTCACTCAAAAAATCATTTTCACGCGGAGAAAATTTAAAAAATGTGATTACTACCGAAAATGATACACGGTGAAGAGATTCAATGTTTTCATCGTCTACAAAAACAAATATGACGAAAAAAGACAAATAAAATAATAACTTCAATTCTCCCTGTTTCTTGTGTGACTTGACATGGAGTAGCCCATATATGTATATTCTCTATGGAAAATAACAATATTACGAAATTTGTTTTTGAAATCATTTTGTTGAAAGCTTTTCATATTTTTATTAACGTAACAAAAAATGTATCATCTGGCAATCATAGACCTAATTATTATAATAATATTAGAAAACACTCTAGTTTTGGTATCCAAGTATATTACACTCCTCATTCGCTTAAAATGTAAATGACCATTTGGAATTGGCGTTTCAGATATAAATCCCTCGAGCTGGCAGCTTGAGGTTGATTACTAATTGACATTCCGTCGTGCATCTCCCATAAGGATTTGTATCTACGTCTTATCATTGTTCGATAATGGCCTACTGCTGTAGTGCTTGTTGCTCCATTGTATTCTATCGCACCAATGAGCGTATACGCTTTTCCGGCAAACCTAATATCAATTGGCAACTGGAGGACTGTGTATTTTCCGGACCAGTCAGCAAATCCACATCTTTTTGCAACATCAACCCACGTCAAACACTCTGTGTCAATGATTAAGTGGTGCCCAGAGGTAACGGTGCGGTTGACGTCGTAGGAGTCACAAGTTGTGCACGATCGCTGGACCTCTACATATCGCTTATTCAAATTATTTTCAATTCCAGCTAATCCACTCTGATAACAGGCAATGGGGTCTATATCTAGGCAGACTTTGCTGTGTTTTTCAGTTTTTGTGCAATTCCTACATTCTATATTGATTTCAACGGATGTATACTCTTCCATCAAATATTCGCACATCCTATTCAGATTGTACTCACAGTTCAACACGCCCTTGTCGTTTAGAGGGATGAATTTGTACATTAGGTGACCTCTTACCCGATATGACTCCTGTGAAATACCGGTGTTAACTATTTTTTTGACAAATTGTAAAAACTCAGATGTAGCATTCTCAATGAAATTTTGGTAGGCTTCCAATTCAAAACACGCCACTATTATGCATTGAGAAATAGCATCAAAAGGGCATGTGTTTGTAACTTTTATGAGTTTCTTCTCAATTCTAATTGGCGGTTGGAAAGTAGCATTTTTTAAGAGTGGAATTTTTTTGTGTATTATATTCTGGGTCGTAGTCCTCGCTCTGCCATCATCTTTCGAAATATCCAGTGGTTTTCTCAAGCAAGTAAGATATTTACCCCGCTTCTTTGCCGGTTCATACGGCTTGTTCTTACCCCTCCACTGTTCTTCTTCCTTGAGGCATTGATTTATCGAGAATTCTAACTCACCACTTTCGGGGTCATTTTGTCGTTCATCTGAAAAACGGAATGTCGATACATGTTTCAAAAGTTCCTTTTCGTAAACATTTTCCTTAAAAGGTTGGAGTATGTGTCATTATGCAAATCGAACCATCTGTCGAATTGCAAATCGATGACAATATCGACAACTCGCATCAAGGATATCCAAAACAAAAGATAACATTGCTCATCATTCAAAACTGACTTCGAAATCTCGACAAAAAGCGAAAACTCGCATTACTTTTCAGATTAGGGGGGTAGGACCATTCGGATGGTCAGAGAGCGGGGATTGATATGATACCTATACTATTATGCACCGTATCGCGAAATGTAAAGTTGAACTAACAATGAGTTGTGTTTCACCATAAGTATACGCATAGCAGAGATATGTGAGCAACGGAACGTGTGATCAAATGAAGAAGATCTCAAAATCAATTTTCTGGAATGCAAGAAACAAAAATATCCCATAAAGCAGAAGTTGGGCGCATACCTTCTTCTTTAATATTCACGGAGCGAATATCGTCAGATGATTGAAATTGTAATATCGGGGGGGTTTCGACTTCTGGTTGTATTAATGATTTCTGATCGTCGCACTCGATGACGATCTCTTCAGTTTTATCAGTCGAATCGCCTACATTTTCAAAACACATTTCAAAATTCAGAAAAATACTTCGAACGATGATATTTTGTGACATTCTTAATGCTCTTCATGATATTTGGTATTTATGCTAAGCTGGTATGCGAGATAGCAAGCGACTTATTATAAAATTAATTATTGTAGAGACAAAAGGATCGTATAGCTGAGGGATCGGGGATTTCAGTGTCGATTTTTTCCCGGTTCTACGTCTCAAAAAACGTTTACGTGAATATAAAATTATTTTGGTACCTCAAGATTTTAAACCTACAGCCGATAATGCCTCAAGTTTTTTACGTGAGTATCACCACCATTTTTTATTATCCAAATTTATAAAGTCATAACCAGATCAACTTTTCAAGTTAGAACTATACAGTGAAACGATCAAAGAAGTGATGAGAAAAAATGAAACAAAATTTGAGTATTAAAATTTTTGACAAACTAAACAGAGCAGTAAGTACATTGTTTGACGACAATTCCAATTGATTTTTACTAAACATCATCAGAATTGTGTATTTCACAACAGTTGAAAAATTTATATCATCAAAGCTAATGCCTGCCCACAGAAACCGCTGGGCAAATATGTTTTCTTCTGCAATCGAACGCGATAAAAAAATCCACACCGAATTTTATAAACCCCCAGCTATAAGTTCTCCAGCGAGTCGAACGATGCTAAACTATTAACCATCCAGTTCTTATTTGAAAATGAAGTATTAAATACTATTGCAGCGACAAAATTTTAATCGACAAAACTAATCATTTTCATTTTACTCATATGTATCGTCGTTGGCTCATAATAAGTCCTAACCTTTATCATCTTCACTGTTTGCGCAGGAAGTATATCTTTGATTGATTTCATGGGCGTTGTCTGACCTCGCACTATTACTTGTTACGGGTTTGTCGTCATGATTAGCGTTCGCATATAAAATTTTCATCGTACCTGCAATTTATATATTACTAACTAAATAATTAATTTTATCTTATATATTAAGATGTCTGCGAATTTGTAGCGTTTTAAGTTGACTAGTTGATTTGCTTTTTTTTTTCATAATCTAAATTATCATTTGCTTCCTTCCTCATGTGACTGCAGGAAACTTTAGAAATTCAAAAAAGTAAATGCAGATGATGCATAGGGAAATTTATTACAGTAAAAATATCCAACTATGAGTGCATACTTTGAATGTAATACGTTGATAACCAAATGACTATATTGACGTATCCCGTTTAAAATACAGCATCTCAAAGAAGCATCTTAAGAGTAAGTATCTCAAAAAAGCACTTTGAAATATCTAAAAAAGAAACAGAAAACAAAAAACAACTTTTGAGTCACTTAAAGTATCTTCATCATTCTTAATCACGCGTTACTTCCTTCCGAACCCCTTCGCTGTGATACTTTTTTCCGTGTTTTTTTCAGACATTTTTTTTGTAAACTACGTTTCAAAGATACTTTTTTTCAAAACGCTTCTTTGAAATACTCCCTTTGAAACAGAACACGTCGATATATATGTACGCGTACCTGATAGAGACCGAATGTGTTCGACCAGGAACTTATCCGCTCTTATTTTTTTCCGATTCATAAAAATTAATCGCTTAATCTCTCGGAAATATTCCTCGCTACGTGCGGATGTCGCAACGGATTCAGTAGTGCACCAAATGCCCGTCCATAACGGGAACAGAAGAGATAAGTTCATCAGATCGGGAACAAAATCGGGACAATAGTACGGATTGCGACGATTGCCCGGAGTCAAAGACTCACGACATTCAGTCTCAAGGTTTCGCAAGTACTTTTTTATCTCTGTGCCTGTACATCCATGAAAATCTTCACTGTCGACATCTATTGCATCAGTCTCCGTTTCCGCTTCTACCTCTTCTCGGTCCTTCATTTCCTTCGTTCTTATCAAATCATCCAATCTTTGCTGAGCCGCAAAACAAATATTCTCTTTGTTTCGTATATCCTCGGTTGGTGACAAAGCAACGGTGAGAATATCCACCATGACGTTTCTAAATTGAGCAAGACTTGTGCAATCCGTTAAAAAACCTGTAAAGAGAGCTTTACGAAGTATCCACATAAATACTATGTTCAAATTAGCAAGCTGTACTGACCGATACACCGAACAAAAAATTCTTTCGTGCCACAGTCGGTGTTCTTGAAGCACTTCCAATTGCACACAGCTTTGATCAGGTGTGCAATGTCCAAACGAATCTTAGTATACGGCGTCTCAGATTTATGCGTCTTACCCTCAGCAATACTCAAACACTTATCTATATAGGTAGATAATTTGCAGTCACAAAATGTGAGAGCTACTGCATTCAGAAGGGCTTTCGAATTGTCTGTCACTACTTCTCGTGGATAAGGTGCACCAGAGCTTAACCAGACACGCATCCAATATGACAACATGTTAGCATCATGTTTCTCAGACACCATTTGGAAGAGAGGCAGAATTTTGCCATTTAAGCCGGTTACTGCTTGGTATAAAAAAATTGCATGTCTCGTACCATCTGGTCTTTCGATTTGTGCAATAATGGAACCAGTTGCATCAATACTTATTCGTCCGATCGGATCTGTTTTCAGGAAATGTTTGTACACCCACATTTGTTCTGGGGTGAAGTATATAACGAAGAACTTATCCAACCCGATTTGAACTATCGATGACTTAAACTCCGCTTTATACTTCAAATCAAATACTCCTTGTATCGGATCAGTTATCCCAACCAGCCCAAGCTCGCGATCACGAGCTTCTTGCTTAGCCTTTCTTAAAACATTCTCCGAATACAGATCCGCTGGCTCTTTATCACCGAAAGACATAGTTTCTTCAGCTTTTTGGCGACGCCAGCTATATGTTGATGAACTCTGCAATTCTTTCACAACACAAGTCCTCTTAGGGTTACGCAGTTCACGTTTTTTTGAATGCTCTACATCCTTTGTATCAAATGTGGATACATTGAGCGACAGACCATCGTTCATTGGCGGGCTATTTGCGGAGATATTTATTTGTGTCCCACATTCTGTGCATTTCCCAATCACTTTGAGGTACAATTCCCCAGGTGTGAGGCTCACCTTTGCACGTTTGAATGCAAACGCGCAAGGCAGCTTAAGATTATTCCATAAATGACTGTACAAAATATCAGTCCAACCTGGCTTGAGAGATAAATATGATCTACCTTTATACGTAGCATTGTAAGGCATCATTTTCGTAGAATCTTCATCTTTGATGGTCATTGTCGTTCTTAACGGTGGTAAGGCATTGTCTATGGAGTCCATGGACCAGTTCGATTGGTCACTAGTATTCAACCTTGTCAAAAAGCAGCAATCAAAATTACGATAAAAATAGAACAAACTGATTAATTAGAGTTGAAGCAAAGTGGGGTTAAGGGGGTATTTCGGTGTGGTCCTTAATTAGGTGATATTCGAATTTTAACGTGCCCGTATGATAAGATGTCTACAAATAAATAAAGAAAAATCTAAACGAACCCTATATTCTTAGCTCAAATTAATTTAAACGATGCTTCTAAGTTTTTGAATCTGCTCATTTCTTCAGTTCGATTTTCAATTTTTTTTGTTTTTTTCTATCATAGGTTCACTTCGAGAAATTTCATCAAAAAATCTGGCTCAATCACACTTTTCATCTACGAAGTAGTATTTCCCGATAATTTTACACATTTTCAACATAATGATTTTAGAAACGTAATAGCAAGAAAAATATTATTTTCGGAAATTGTACTCATGAGCTAGGTAGGCTTGAAAATTGTAACGAAAACGACAAATCATTAATTAACTTACATTTGACGATCGTAATTAGAATGAAAATAAATATCAATTATAATTATGTACAGGTTGAAACTTAGCATCATAGATCAACAAATATTATTTTTTTGTAACTTTCTTTCGGCCATTAGAAGGCCCTCTTCAAATAGACTGAGATTCTATCTAATAAATATGACAGTATATAGTGACGGTTGTAAGCGTTTAATCATGATAGAAAAAAATCTAGTCTACTTCAAAGGGCCAAAACGTCGTATTAAAAAAAATACTCTTTCTTGACTGATCTTGACATGCTAAATTGAAACTTCTACACATAAGGTCAAAGAAAAGAAATAAAAAAGAATTGTTATGTTTTGAGACTACAACACAACTTTTCATTCTCTATTAAAATTTCTCGATTTTTTTAATACATTCTTTTCTGTAGATACAAGCTATACACGTTCTTCCGCACCTGAGACAAAATGTTGAATTTGATGGAATGCATATCCAACTCACATAATTTTATTTGGTATCTTTTAATTTTTTTTCATTTTTTCAGAAATTATAAATGTGAATTACAATATCAATGTAATTGATTTCATAACGTAATTAGTGTTCCTGAACTTTGTACACATACAAGACACTAGGCGTTTACAAATATTGTGTTGAAAATATAACACTGTGTCAATATTAATGTTCCACCAAAAAGATCACGAAGGTTTGATATGGTAATCACAAAGCAAAATTTGAAGAAAGATTTTGTTCAAATTTTTGTTGGAAGTTATTTAAAAAATTTGAGGAACCTTAATATTGAACTTCGATTACAAATCTCAAATATGTTACCTCTGCTTCTTGACCTGCGTTTCTATTGGTGAAGTTACTGTGTCTTCCCCTTTTAAAATACTTTGAATATTATGATCATTACGCCGAATGTACAGATAAATATGTTTTTTCGACATGCGGCCATTCAAAATGTCTGTTGCTTCTTGGTATACGGGAGCGGATAGATTAAGGATTGCACCATTATCATCAAAAAACTTCAATCCCTTCAACTTTTCGCTGATTTCACATGGGCTAACTTTTCGTGGCGGTGCCATTGTCGGCGAAGCACATTAAGCATGTTTCAATGTTCGCAACTAACTGAGGAGTTCATTCATATAGTTTTGTTTTGTGACTGTTGCATTAAAGAGAGAAGGCCGTGAACTAGCAGCACTTTGACTTGCCGATTCGAGTTGATGGAAACACGACCGAAATTTCGCGTTTTTTCAATCAGGATGAAAAAATTCCATTGTAAAATAGGACATACGCGTATGATTCGTATAATTCTTATTGGGCATTTTAGTGTCGTGAAAACAAATAATAATTAAAATAATGGAAAATAAAATAGCCACACAATTTGGCTGACCTCAATGGGCTAACCCTACATCCGCCCATCCCGATTCTTCCGGCATCGAAAATACGTTATTCTATGATTAAAAGTAGTATAATTGTGCGACCATAGCATGTACAATAAATTTTTTGATCATTTAATAATCTAAAATAATAGTGAATCTGTGATTTATTCATAAATTACATATTACTTCACTATTTACGTTGAGGTATATAAAAAGTGCCGTCGTTCGCTTTTCGTTGAAATTTAGGTAAATCCTTCGTTTTATTACATGTGTGATACTCTGTACACAAAGACTAAATCTTGCGCCAAATTTTGTGATGGAATAAGGAGTTGCGACGATACAGTCGTTTTTCGAACAAGTGGTAAGTGTTACGGCTTCGGATTGCAGGGTATCTTCGGAAGGGCTGAGTATTCCATCACCCAGTTTGGCACAAAATTCAGTACTTGTGTGTAAGATATAAGGGAAAACAGTGCTACCAATAGAAAGTGGCCCTCCCTGGCTCCCTGTGGAACAAAGTAATAGAAGATTGCGCTTTCCGGGACAAAAAGGGTTTCGAAACTTCGACAAATTATCTTATTTACGAATATGACCAGGTCTCAGAAAAATTTTTTAGACACATTAATTTTTGGAGTGGCTGAAATAGCATAGAATGGGCAAGGTTTCTTTCTATTCCGTTTATTGTGTTAGTGTTGGGCGGGGGGGGGGGGGGGGGGGGGTTTAAACGTTTGTACCTCCGGACACTTAGGGGTACTATCGGAGTTCCGGGTGGTACAAACGTCAGTGGGGTGTGGGCGAGCAGCCCCCCCACCCAAATTTGAACTTACCTTACGTCCGGTTGCCGCGATAGTGTTGGGGGGGTTCCGAACGTTTGTACCACCGGACACTTAGGGGTACTATCGGAGTTCCGGGTGGTACAAACGTCAGTGGGGTGTGGGCGAGCAGCCCCCCCACCCAAATTTGAACTTACCTTATGTCCGGTTGCCGCGATAGTGTTGGGGGGGTTCCGAACGTTTGTACCACCGGACACTTAGGGGTACTATCGGAGTTCCGGGTGGTACAAACGTCAGTGGGGTGTGGGCGAGCAGCCCCCCCACCCAAATTTGAACTTACCTTACGTCCGGTTGCCGCGATAGTGTTGGGGGGGTTCCGAACGTTTGTACCACCGGACACTTAGGGGTACTATCGGAGTTCCGGGTGGTACAAACGTCAGTGGGGTGTGGGCGAGCAGCCCCCCCACTCAAATTTCGATTACTTGTGAAATTTACGAAATTTTGGTTTTTGAATTCTCAAAAATGTCTGTAACTTTTTTTGTGTTCGATTACAGATGAAAAAAGTTGTGGTACAAATGGGTACAAACGACGCAGAATCGAACGCTGTGTCGAAAATAATGATTACTCAAAATGGTGGGTTGATCGTTTTTGGCACCCCCTATGTACGGTTACCCTTACGGGTACAATTGAATTTGCACACGGTACAAATAGGTACAAATGGGGTACAATCGACTGCAATGGTCAAAAATTTTGTTTTCCAAGTGGGGGGCCAACTTCACAGAGGTATCACTATAGTGATCAAAAGCTTCGCTTTTTCGCATTAGTTTCTATTTGTCGTCAGGCTTAACTCTCTCCATTTCGAAACTGAAAGTGGTAAGAAACCTCATAGACATATAGTTCAGGCGTATGCTTTTTTCCTGTGTGAATTTCAGCCAAATCGGTTAAACGGTTCATCTGGCATTGTGGATACAAAATGGACAAATGGACATTATCAATACTTATCAGAACTGTGCCCTCGTAGTATACAGTACTTTTGCAAAATACGTCTTTATACACTACGTTAGACGTAATTTTGAGCCTTCGTATGTTTCACTTTTTAGAAAATTATGTCCTCGTATGTGTCACTGCTTCCGAAATAATGTTCTTATATTGGACGGTACGTCAGGAGACCTCGTAAACGCCGGTTCATAGGAAATTCGCAGTAAAACAAGAAAATAATCAAAAGTATGTTTTTTCAATGTTACTAGTTAGTCTACATCGCCGTTCTGAATCAAATTTCAATATCATCTGCGACCCTCTTTTTGAGTCCCAAACTATACTTTAAACAAACATATATGCTATCAGGGTGTCCAAAACCACCCGTCCAGGGGTCTTAACTTCTCAGGGGAGCATTTTCAGCAAAACTGTTTCAGATAAAAGTTGCAGAGATCAATAGGGGACATGACCTCATGACCTTGTATTTGACCTTGGGATTTATTTTCAAGGTTATTTAAAGGTCAATACGGGTTTTTTAAATTGGTACCCCTATTTTCGATTACGGATTATACCCATATCCTAGGTCAAAATGACCTCCAGTGGTCATTCAAAGGTCAAATCATTGTTTGGTGGTAAATTAATCTTGCGATTAAATGACCAGAATCGCCAAAGAAACTTCGAAACGGTTCGATTTATCTGAAAAGACCAAGGGATCTTTTTTGTAGTGCATTCAATTCCCCATAGAAGTATGTCTGTAGATCTTATGTACGACGCATCGTTAGGTAGTTATAAAAATCAGAAGAAGATAAAAAGAGTTTTCCCATGTTATTCTTATGGAAAATAGAAAAGTGCGATGAGGACAATGTGAATTTTTTTAGGGTGACCCAAAATTCCCGCACCACCTTAAATAGGCAGGTACCTTATCGAATTCTAAGACGAAAGTTCCTTCACGAAAACTCTCCAAGGCCAACGGTTTTCGAGTTATTCAAAATCGCGATTGACGAATCAGAGCGTTCCTTATTATCGTAATAGTGCCGGCTCAAGAGCAAGCCATGGGCAGAGCCCGTGGTATCTTTCTTATTAGCTTGGACGACCGGTATTTTTATTATTATTCAATTCAATTTATATTTTCGGTCGTCCAGGTCGATTGCATCGTAGTTCCTGACGCCCAGGTCGATCGGATCATGGTCTTCGCCGTCTAGGTTTTATCCGGCGTAGTTTACGTCGACCGCTCCATAGTTTCAGCGGTCAGGTCGTCCGCTCCATAGTTTTTTGCGGTTCATGTCAACCGCTCCATATTTTCAGCGGTCCAGGTCATTCGCTCCATAGTTCTCGGCCGTCTAGGTCGACCGCCCCCTAGTTTCGGCTGTCCAGGTCGTCCGCTCCATAGTTTTTTGCCGGTTACGTCACCCGCTCCATATTTTAAGCGGTCCAGGTCAATCGCTCCATAGTTCTCAGCCGTCTAGGTCAACCGCTTCATATTTTCAGCGGTCCAGGTCATTCGCTCCATAGTTCTAGCCGTCTAGGTCGACCGCTCCATAGTTTTATGACCCGGATGGCTGAAGCTATGGAGCGGTTGACCAAGACGGCCGAGAACTATGAAACGAAAGACCTGGACGGCTGAAACTATGGAACGAATTACCTGGACCGCTGAAACTATGGAGCGGTTGACCTAGACGGCCGAAAACTATAGAGCGAATGATCTGGACCGCTGAAAATATGGAGCGGTTGACGTTAACGGCGAAAAACTATGGAGCGGGCGACCTGGACCGCCGAAACTATGGAGCGGTCAACCTAGACGGCCGAGAACTATGGAGCGAATGACCTGGACCGCTGAAACTATGGAGCGGTCGACGTAAACTACGCCGGATGAAACCTAGACGGCGAAGACCATGATCCGATCGACCTGGGCGTCAGGAACTACGGTGCAATCGACCTGGACGACCAGAACTACAAATTAAATTGAATAATATAAAGAATAGCGGTTGTACAAGCTAATACTAAAGATACGGGCTCTGCCCATGGCTTGCTTTTGAGCCAGCACTATCACGATGATAAAAAACGCTCTGATTCGTCAATCGCGATTTTGAATAACTCGAAAACCGTTGGCTTTGGAGAGTTTTCGTAAAGGAACTTTCGTCTTAGAATTCGATAAGGTACCTGCCTATTCAAGGTGGTGCGGGAATTTTGGGTCACCCTTAAATATTATTTTAGATATTAGCTTGATTTGCACGGTGATTTGGAAACCGATTTAAATTTGAAAAAAATGACGACCTCTGATTTTTTGACGAATTTCAGTTCTTGTATACATATATTGAGAACATTTTAAAACCAAAATAGAAAAAATCGCTTCGGCCCTTTTTTTAACTGATAAAAATCGTAGATCAGTACAAGTTTAGAAATAATTTTTTTTTCGAATTGTTTCAGCTCATCCATGTATGTATCTATGTACAGTATAAAGTATACAATAGGTTTCAAACATGTCCCAAAATTATACATTTTATGCTGAAATCGTATCAACTATATGTGCAGCATAAGGTATAGTTTGAGGACATGCCCCCAAAATATACCGAGAGGTAATCTTGGAAGTATACAGTCAACTGCGCATGCGTGAGTTTTGTCGTCTGCTGAAGCAGGCTGGCCATCCCGAGTTTCAGCTGTCAAATTTTGTTTTTGGCGCCGATGTAATTGATACGAACTTTTGAGGTTAGAATCTCAATGAATTGCGGTAGTGATTCGGAAAGACTTGGAAAGCTTTTATTGTTGAGATTGAAACCTGATGTTCTGGAAGAGCCGTCGAGATTTATTCGGAACAGCCGATTGCTTGTTTCGATTCGATGGTATTGGTTTATTTATAGAGGATTTGTTTACTTCCAATTACAATTAAAAACTAGAGGTCTAACTGTAAATGATGGGTGTTTGGAAGAAACGAAGCAGCTAGATGAGAACAGTTTATTCAATCGTGTTAATTTGATACAGTAGAAATTAAATTAAAATAAAAAACAACATAACCTAGATTGACTACTTTACGCGCGAGAGTTCGACAGCTCTCGCTTCATTTCTTGCAAGTTGGCACCCATGCCTCGTAGGTTAAAATATCAGCGCGGGACGATCTCACCGACCAATGGAATTCAATTATTTGGCGCATGCGCATGACTGTATACTTTCGAGATTTCTCTCGGTATATTATAAGCCGCAATTGTTCTAACCATAAATACTTATCTACAGCATGAAGTATAATTTAGGAACATGTCCCCAAAATATACGTTTCGTGCATAAGGTATAGTTTAAGGACATGCCCCTAAAATATATATTATACGCCAAAATTGTACTAACCATATTCTCATGTACAGCATGAATTATAGTTTGGGAACGTGTCCCCAAAATATGCGTTCCATGTATAAGGTATAGTTTGGGATTCTGTCTTCAGAACATTCGTTAGATAGATTGGTCTCAAAGTACGCGTTTGATATAAAGATACTTTGAGTCCTGTCCTCAAAGTATACTAATGTCGCCGAACTATGCGTTTCCCTGAAAAAAATCCCTAAAATATGCGCTTGACATATACCGTGCGTTGTCGTGGATGAGCGACATGCCTTGATCCGAAGATAGCCGAATGTACGCCCTATTATATGCAATTAAGGGTACATGTCATATAAATATCAGTATTTCGGACAATTGATGGCGAGCTGTCAGTTGCTGTAGAGCCTCTATGTCTATTGGTCGCGATGTTTATAGGTTATTCTTTAATCATAAAACTAGCTGAATGACGCGGATCAGTGATCAAGCGATTTCGAATGATCATGTGTGATTAAAGAATAACCTATGAACATCGCGGCCAATAGATATAGAGGCTCTACAGCAACTGACAGCTTGTCGTCAAGGCTCGAGTGTCAGAAATACTGACATATATATGACATGTACCCTTACTTGCAAATAATAGGGCGTACGTTCGGCTATCTTCGGATCTAGGCATGTCGCTCATCCAAGAAAACGCACGGTATATATAGGGCGTGTCAAAAGTCCCGGGACGGCATGATAACTCGGCGGGAATGCATTTTCGGAAAAAAATGTTTCAGACAAAAGTTTCAGGATTTTTCTCTGGCTATCTGATGGTGACTTTTGATTTGACCTTGACCATGATCTTCAAGGTCATATCAAGGTCAAAATAATTTTTTCAAAGGGGAACCCCTATTTTCGATTACGGATTATGAAAGAACGCAAAATTTTACATCCAGATATGTACCCATGTCCTAGGTCGAAATGACCTCCAGAGGTCATTCAAAGGTCAAATCACTGTTTGGCGGTAAATAAAAAATGACACCAAAATGTCTGGATAGTAACATTTTCATTTTGCAAAATATGAATTTTAAACACAAACCTTTCAGAATAAACAAATCGGTAAGTTATTTTGAGCAATTGAACATTTGATAGATAAACACATTAGTGCTCAAAATGACCTCCTCGTTGCAAAATACACGCCTGCACTCCAGTTTGAAAGTTATCAACAGCTCGTCTAATTTCTGTTGCATCCAGAGATAGAATAGTTTGTCTGATTTGACCTTTGAATGACCCCTGGAGGTTATTTTGACCTAGGACATGGGTACACATCCGAACGATCTTTCATAATCCGTTATCAAAAATAAGGGTTCCCATTTGAAAAAATGGTCTTGACCTTGATATGACCATGAAGGTCATGGTCAAGGTCAAATCCAAGGTCACCATCAGATAGCTAGAAAAAAATCCTAAAACTTTTGTCAGAAACATTTTTTCCGAAAATGCATTCCCACCGAGTTATTATGCCGTCCCAGGACTTTTGACACACCCTGTATAAATATAATATATTAGCTTATACAGGTTGTCTGGAAATTCGCGCACCATCGACGAAAGTGACCTATGCAAAAAAGTCCGCGAGGACTTACAACCGCATCGCCGTCCGCCCGGCTACTGAGATCGAGACAATAATGTGTGGTGTTCCCCGCTTCGCCCAGGAGTGGGGCGGACGGCTATGCAATGTTCTAACCATTCTTTTCTTCATGCATGCATGCAAAATCCTCGTTTGCCATCCGTTTACAGACGTCTCAAATCGCGGAATGCCGCACTGTGCGCGAAGGCGATGCGCAATATCCATTCACCAGTGTGCAAGGTAAATTCATCAGTAAGCAAAATGTTACTACCGGTGGGCAAAATACTTTGCGCACTGCTGTTATTACTAGTGCTATCTAGCGGCGCAAGCGGTTTCCATGTTAACATCGAGTTGTGTAAGGTTAGATTAGTCGTTGGCTGGATGCGAGTTCAAAATTGAAAAGCACGCGTGTGAGTGTATACAGAGTTACCATGGATTTCTTTGACGAGGAAAAAGTCTGAAGCTACGATGTAATGCAGATAATAATAGAGGAAGCCGACAACATTGTCCTTAACTTATTGCCGGCGAAGTCAAAAGCCAAATACTGGGCTGCCTATGTGTTACGTCCTAGGTTGAAAGCTCAACATATAATCTTTAGGTATAACAGATACCGTAGTTAGTACCGTAGGTATAGAAAATACCGACGTGCAATTACCATCAGAGTTTCAATAACACCTCTATCGATGTAATTCCATTTATAATTTTTTTTTCTAAATTCTTTATATTAATTTACCTACAGTTATAAGTCAATACTTTCAAGAAGTCTCAATCTCATACACCATAACTAATTTTTCCATAGTCTCTCACAAAACTAAGTAAGCCCGAAAACACTCGAAAACTCATAAATTTGAAATCCTAAACTTTAAGTAAACTTTGAAAACGTTAGAAACTATCTTTATTGGGGAAACATAAATCTTCAAGATCTTTAGAATTTTACTGCCAAACGCGGAGAACCCAAAAGACAAAGACAGTTTTGTTTAAAAGAAGACAGATCATAGACGCTTAAAACATCCCTTCTCAGCATCTCGACGCTTGGGCCTCTGACCCAATCGTCTCGCACAAATTCTATTTTAGCCAACCATATTTTTTCCCTCTTAAATTTAATGTGTTTTTTACCAATGAGGAAAGACTCGCTTTCCCGCGAGTACTAAAAACTTCTTCCCCCGCGTAACCGCGAGGAGAGATCCTTTTTCCTCCAGGATTAAGCAGTTAGTCACGAAATCTCAAACAGTAAAGATCAGACTACATAAGACTTAGATTTCAGAATATAATATCAAATTCGAAGTGTTTAATATATTTATAAATTAACCAAGTGCAAAACTTATCAACATATAAAAACCATAGTCTAAAGTTAATCAAAATGCAAATGTTTGATTAGCAACCAACATTGTTAAGCAGTTTGCTAAATAAATATTGTTAATTAGAAGTGAAATCAACAAACATTTATTTCACCCACGCATAGTGGTGACTGATGAAAACCCATTACCTCAACAGATACGAGTTATACGTCAATCAGAAGAACTAGTTATCCAAGACTCGGTAAGAAAAAAAGACCTCTACCAATTCAGAATTAGAATCTCAACACATCTAACTAGTGATTCGAAAACTTTATATAGTTAAATCCAGGACTTGACATATGAAAGATTCGTGCAATGGAAAACCGCAAGAAAAATTGCACAAAAGGATATGTGCGAAGAGGTTATGTTGGTGTACATGAACGAACTGGTTGAAGTCGACAAACTAAAACCACCAACCGTTTGGTCGAGGTACTCGATGCTCAAAAGCACGTTACTTGCTTACGAGAACATTAACATCAAACCGTGGGATAAAGTCATTTCATACATGAAGAAACAAGCAAAAGCATACTGTCCCAAAAAGGCTTTGATTTTCACAGCCGACGATATTGCCAAGTTTTGTACACAGGCCCCTGACAGTTCTCATTTGGTTGAAAAGGTAAGTCTTTAAATAAATACAAAATATAACAAATATGAATCTTTCTTTCGAACAAAAATATGTGTTAAAATCTTTCGCTATTCTCGCAAATTTCTTGGATATATTTGGAATTTTTGAAATAACTTGATTTCATAATTTTATTTTTATCTCACAATTCTTGAAACTCTTGAAAATTTTATAACAAAAGAATAACTATAATGTATTTGCTGCAGGTTGTTTTGATCTTGGGAATGGCTGGTGGACTACGTCGAGAGGAAATTTACAATATCCGCACAGATGATATCACAGAGACCAGCAATACTCTGCTAATTTCGATTGCGAAGACCAAAAATGGAGATCGAAAATCTTTTGTAATCATGGGAGAACTACGTGATATCATTCGCAAATATCAAGCGCTGCGTCCTGCCAATCTGACGAGTTACAAATCTCTTATTAATTATCAGAACGAAAAGTGCACTAACCAAGTAATTGGAATCAATAAGATAGGCACAATGCCTAAAAAAATTGCTGCATTTTTGGGAAAGCAGAACGCCGATTTGTACTCGGAGCATAGTTTTCGACGTACTTCAGCAACATTGCTCGTGGATGCAGGTGCTGATATCACGGAACTAAAAAAGCATGGGGGTTGGAAATCAATTGCGGTAGCAGAAGGATATCTGGGGGATTCTGTCGGGAACAAGAAAAGAACTTACTCGAAAATTACAGACTCAATTAAAATGACAGAAACGAAGAAAAAATTGGCATTGTTAAATCGACCAATTCCATCAACAGTTCAATCGTCAGATCCATCAGCCGCATCACCTTCGAGTAATCAGATTTCAACACACACGGACAAGGAAAACATTGAAACTCTAGGAAAGGCGGACAACACATATGCTTATCATATAAGCAACTGTACCGTCAACATATTCAACAATGACAAGTAAACACAAAAAATGTATCCAAAGTCAATGGTTCCAAAGAGACTAGAGAGATACTAAGATACGAAATACTAAGATACTAAGATATATATGTAATGAAACCATAAAATAGTTAACGTTAATATAATATCATGAAAATGTTGGTTAATGATGTTATGTATACGATAAATAATCGTTGATATATGAATATGATATAAAAGACTGTTACAAATGTTAATATAAGTTCTAAAGTTTTTTTTAATAAAGAAATGGTTGTGGCGAATTGACGTACGTTGAATTATCTGGAAATATTACTAAATTTAAAGTTTTTTCATACCCGACTACGATAAAAATTATTACTGACATCACTTCTTTTTCTCAGTTGTTCAAGAAGGTTTGTATAACATTGTTGTGTGATTTTGCTGAAAGAAATTTTTTTTAAATTTGATATTAGATTATGTTTTGAGTCGGGGGGGGCTTCGCGCCCCTGAACCCCCCACGGGCGCTTCGTCCCTCGACCCCACCAGGGGCTGCGCCTCTGGACCCCCCCCCCCGCCCCAATTCTACAGATCTCGGATTTCGCATTACGTTCGTAAATAAAAATAGTGTTCGATACGCGAGGCCAAACTCGCTTCTTGCGCGCTACTCGGCTTCGTGCCGCCTTCAGACTCGTGATGCGCAAAACGCTCGTTTGGCCTCTTGTATCGAAATATACTATTCCTAAAGCCGAACGCTGATTGGTTAGTTATTTAATAATTTTACAGGAAAACTAAGTCGTCGCGGACTTTTTTTCATTGGTAACTTTCGTCTCAATTTCCCGCAAGGAATCCGTCAGTATGCCGATGGTGCGCGAATTTCCAGACGCCCTGTATAGATAGAGTTTTAACCCAGAGATACGGTTCTCAGTCGTAATTTTATGAGTAAAGAATAGGTTTTATTAGGGTATTTATTAGGGTATAAAATACGTGAGTTTATTCTAAGGATAAGAGCGATACCGACTTACAAGCTAATGTAAGATAGATTACAATACATCGACAGATGAGGCAGATGGATGAGGGAATAATTAAGGCGTAGAAATAGAACAGTAAACACATTGAGGTGTGGGAACGACACTCGAACGTGAACAAGGTAGTGATGTCACGGCTCAGGACGAATTTCGAACGAAAACACTATTTTGACATTAAATTTCGAAGCGTCATGTTCCGCATCAGCAGTCGAGCGTACTTATTAACAAGAGTGCTAGCCGCTGCCCGCTGTGCTTCGCGAAATTTATTAACCGGTCGTATCTCGCGAACGCGATTCCGAAAACCACATATTCGTCAGGTCAATTTACTCAGCTCGACCCCCTTTATTACCCCCATCATTTTGTGTAGTTAGTTCCGGGACACCCTGTATAAATAGCCCGTCAAATAAAACTAGACAAAAACAGATCAGGCGGCAATAATTTGAAAGAAAAAGATCATTAGGTGAAAGAAGGGATCAAAAGATGGCACGCATCACGATATGGTTAATCTAGTGTATAAAACAACCCTTAAACTTTAAATTTGAAGCAGAACGACAGCACAATCACGATACAACACGAAATAAGGTCCGGAATCCCACTAGCACTGCACTTTCTTTTCTGCACCGGCGTATTTTCAGGTTTTATTTAATAAAATTATCGTCTTCCAGAGCGAAGCGCGATTAATCCGAAGGGATAAAAAAATCAGGGAAACTTTTGGGCCGGGCTGACGGAAATATGGCAGATACAGCTCTGTCTCAAAGATAATGGTGGGTAGCGATTCAAGAGGACGCCTCTATGTTAGTGGTGGCAACAGACGACGTACCATCTTTCTTAAAATGAAATAAAACTTTGTCCTCTGGACTTAAGTAAGGGCAACAGTATCGAGTGTTTCGTAGCGAGCTGTTCCAATTCGCTACACATCGGAGAATCAAATGATGATTCGATTAATCATCTGCATAATTGAATAATTTAATGATTATTTGATTAATCATTCGATTAATCATTTGATTAATGCACTACAAAGTGCAGCCCGATTACTTTTAGGTCTTGCGAATGCGCAAGTGTTTATAGATGAGGTGACCAATTGCAAAGTGTCGGAAAATCATTCTCAGGTTACAGAATCGCTTGCCTCCATTTTTAACATACAACTAAAACTATCAATGGTATGGGAGATCCGTTCTTTCATGGTTGCTAGACAATATCTAGAGCCCAAGAAGACCGTATTTGCCGGCTGCCCCGACTTCGACATTAGGACTAAGCATATAAGCTGTGATGAATATGATTTGAGAGCACCCTTTCTTAGCGATGAGTTACACAGACATCTTAACTCGAATGTTGAACATTGAACAGACAGTACTTCAGCCCTCACTTTACATGTGTTCCGTCTACCATACAATAATGTTGATCGTCATCTCAACAATTGGTTGTCCTGATAATTGCAAGATGAACGATTCTCTCGTTAGTAAGTTATCTAATGACATAAGTCTATAATGGGAAGAAAGAAATACTGATGTACAATAAAGTTCATGTGTTTGTTTCTAGGACCTGATGCGCATCCTTATCTTAACGATGATGCTGGTGTCCTCGTTGTCACTGTTGATCGTTACACGATTTTCATTCATGATGTCATCAGCTTGTGCTCGAATCATCATTGGGCTGATTTCATCAGTGACCTT
This sequence comes from Tenthredo distinguenda, assembly GCA_947538915.1. Taxonomy (NCBI): domain Eukaryota; kingdom Metazoa; phylum Arthropoda; class Insecta; order Hymenoptera; family Tenthredinidae; genus Tenthredo; species Tenthredo distinguenda. Next base: position 6,065,991 of record OX384538.1, read on the forward strand.
GGGCGGCGGCTTGCTTCAGCTGGGAGAACGTCTGCCACTATACGGTGGTATAATGGCCATTCACGCCACATTGCCTGGACATAGGGTTCCTTTAACTGTAGTCGCACTAGTTCTCACAGTGTTACAGTTGGCAAAAAATTTTGCCCCAAAGAGCAGCGACAGTTCTACGCCACTACATATTCAGGTGAGCAGCAATTAACAAATTATTTGACTATGCATTTAGTAAAGCTGAAGTACTACAAAACCATCACATCCATCTAACCACAGCGTAAATATTGTCTTCGTTCCGATACTTTAGAAATAGATGTATACGTAGTGACGTCGGAAAATTATCTTTACCCCAATGTCACTGATTGGCACTGCTGTCACCTTATATATTTATACATCGATGTATGGGAGTCGAACCCATACGTTCACGGAGTATCTATCGTTATCAAGACCGTGTCGCGGAGTTTACTCGTGGCTAATTAAATCTTACAACTCCTACTTTGTCGGAGCGGTGGACTTCGGACGAGCGGGTGATTGGTTCAGCTGGACTCTCCTTAGGTAGATCATCGGGGAGATTTGGAGTAGTGTCGATGAATTGGGTTACTCCCTGGTATTCCACCGAGTGTTGGACTAGATTGTCCTAATTTGTCGATTCACTGCACTGAGGTCGAAGAATAAACTCGCAACACTTAATTAACTGCTCAATTATGGTTCGATGTCTTCTTTCGCGGACGTCTTTTCCCGCCGCGGTGACCGTGTTTCCGTTCGCCACGCCGGTGGGGCATGAAACGGGGTACAGATAGGATTCAGCGGAGGAATGCCAAGACACGGCACACTCGTCTATAGGAATGTTGGAAATTGGTAGATTGCGAATGCCAAGAACGGCACGCTCACAGGATTGAGTGATTGGAGCTGGTTAGGGGGGGTGTTCGATAACACTCGAATATTACGTTATGTATTGAAGTGTTATTTTACGTTATCATTATTTATTTATTATTATTTTCATTATCATTATATGTATAAAACGAAACATTTCATTTAAAATAAATGAAAAAGTCGAAACTTATCTCAAATAAAGCAAGCGTGATATTTCATTTGAATATTACGCAAACCCGACCATAGGCACGTCTTACAAAGGGAGGCCACGACGTTCGGATCACGGATTTTCTTCAAACTTTGTACACTTTTAGTAGTTCATTAGGACAACATAATGTGCAAGTAGTAAGGTGCACTACTCAGGCGTTTTCGAGAAAATCGCAAGAGAAGTTTTACGCGTCGAATATGTACCGGTGCGCTGTGACTATGAGCACGAGATGGCGGCGGTCGAGTGGTTAGCGTTCAAGCTTCGTAATCGCTGGATCGCTGGTTCGAGTCCCGCTCATTTTTTTTGCTCTTTTTTTTTTGTTTTTTCTTCAAGACTGGTCATATTCTTTCATATACACATATTACAATTCGAAGGTAATATAATGAAAAAAGGCGTGTATTTGCATGAACTTTTATTGAATTTACAATGTTATTTGGCTGCTTACTAATTTTTATTATTACAACAAATATTATATTTGTAAATTTGCATTAAATATTATATTTGTTGTAATAATAAAAATTAGTAAGCAGCCAAATAACATTGTAAATTCAATAAAAGTTCATGCAAATACACGCATTTTTTCATTATATTACCTTCGAATTGTAATATGAAAGAATATGACCAGTGTTGAAGAAAAAAGAAAAAAAAAAAAGAGAAAAATAAAATGAGCGAGACTCGAACCAGCGATCCAGCAATTACGAAGCTTGAACGCTAACCACTCAACCGCCGCCATCTCGTGCTCACAGTTACAGCGCACCGGTACATATTTGACGCGTAAAACTTTTCTTGCGATTTTCTCGAAGACGCCTGAGTAGTGCACCTTACTACTTGCACATTATGTTGTCCTAATGGACTACTAAAAGTGTACAAAGTTTGGAGAAAATCCGTGATCCGAACGTCGTGGCCTCCCCTTGTTAGCAGTCAAAAACAAACCATAGGGACGCCTTATTGTGAGCTACGTATTTGAATAAGTATCGCAATGCGCAATTTATAATATACTCCTCACTATGTGGTCAAGATCATTTCGTCCTTATTCTGTATTTTTGTAACGCTAGTCTAAAATAGCCAGACAAAACATGTTGTCACACGTTTTATCGCACTTGTCATTTGTGACAACATTATTTCTTTTACCAATAAATGTCATTACATTTATTATAAAGTGCCGTATTGTTCTGTTTCGTCCATTTAGGCTAGGTAATAGTGATTGCTTCTCCATAAAATATTTGACATTTTTTTACTTATCTACTAGGGGCTTCGCCCCTGCGCGCTTCGCGACCTCGGCGCTCAGCGCTTCGCGCCTCACTAATGGCAAACTTTAGAAGCAATAACCAAGTCGATATCGCATCGGGCCTATAAAATATCGAGCAATCCATGAAAACACATTTTACCCTTTTTCATCCCTTTATGAGTTGAATTTTGAAAAATGACTTCTTATTCGGTGCTTAAATCACGAAAGTAATATGCTCTCCAAATTTCATGTTTCTAGGTCTAAGGTTTGGGCTGGGCGTTGATGAGTCAGTCAGAACATCTTTCTCTATACATACAGGGTGCCTGGAAATTCGCGCACCATCCGTATACTGGCGGTTTCCTTACGAAAAATTGAGACGAAAGTTACCAGTGAAAAAAAGTCCGCAACGGCTTATTTTTCCTGTAAAATCATTTAATAACGAACCAATCAGCATTCGGCTCTAGGAAAGAATGGTTAGAACATTGCATAGCCGTCTGCCCCACTCCTGGGCGAAGCGGGGAACACCACACATTATTGTCTCGATCTCGGTAGTGGGGTTGACGGCAATGCGGAGCTTTAGCAAGTCTTTCTTAAAGCCGAACGCTGATTGGTCCGTTATTAAGTGCTTTTACACGAAAACTAAGTCCTCGCGGACTTTTTTGCATAGGTGACTTTCGTCTCAATTTTTCGCAAGGAATCCGCCAGTATGCCGATGGTGCGCGAATTTCCAGACACCCTGTATATGTATAGATTTATCTATTTTTATTGAATTATTACAGCTATATTTTTATAAATCAAACAAATTTTTTCATATTTTTCTCATACATTTATTTGATGAATGAAACAAATTTTGGACTAATATCCTAACATTTTTATTTATAATTACGTATTATCGAAAAATTACACATGATGATTATATTTATTCGTCGTCCATGGTTTTTGAGCTGCTAAAAAAATGTCTGCATGTTTATTATTTATCCATACACAATGTATATAATTACATGTTATTTTAATCCTTTCATCCGCAAATTACATGTGATTTTTTTGCTACTCACCAAACAAACATATGCCATTCGGTCTCTCCAGTGTTTGCAGCTTCTATTTCAGCTGCCTTTACGGCCTCCTGAAGGATTTCATCCGACCCATCATTTTTTTACGAAAAATTGTATACAGTTTTTGTGCGATGATAAAAATCATCCGGTTATACCAGGCTTCTCATCCACCGATTCTGCGCAATTAGTTACCTAATTGGTAATCCATATTATCATTAATTCTATGACTTTCAACTCTCCAAAATACGTTTAATTGAAAATACTCACGTCGACATTTCGGCACACATCTTGTCATACATACATGCGACTTCTGTCTGCGAGATGTTATTTTTGTTTTGTTTTCGGCACCTCACATTACCGCCAACTTCGTGCACTATACTATTATTATTATAATCTTTTTTTGCTATAGTTTAATCTGCTTTTTCATCTGTTTATTTCGCCGGACAGGATTTTTTTTATTATATAGAGAGATAGAGAGACAAGACGTGTTGCAACAATTTCAAAACTTGATGTTCATGTCCTTCAAATAAATAAATATTTATACCGGCAAAGTACAATAAGAAGAAAACTATTGAAGCTATTTGAAGAATTACCCTCACTTTTCTGGAAGATTATTTTTAAATAATAAAATATAAAGTCTCTTGCCAAACCTATATGCATTTCTTGAATTATTGACAACCATCCAACATGTTTGTATTGTAAAGTGGTGACTCTGTCTCTTCTTAGAATCAGAATCATTACGAATGTAATACCAAACTTGAAAAAGTAAATGCAAACCTGTCAAATTTTGTAGATAGACTAAATAATGAAACAACTGAATTGAAAGATAAACTAGAAACGCGTGAAAATATCCTCCGTGGTGTTATAACCCAATTGTTTAATATCAACCGGTTATTTAAAATCAATTATGTTTATTAATTATTAGACAAGATCGGGATGTTTCGCCTTCTATTGAAGACAAAACATCGCGATACCGATAATTCTCCATTTCTCCTTTCTTCTTAATCGTCGGCTTCACCGAACTACAGTGGAGAGTAGCTTTAATAAGACACCGTCCCCCGTATGCTCATGACTTTGAGCCGCTAAAGAGGCATACTATACGCCTATGCTAAAACACCCATAGTCAGCAAAATCACTGTCTATGGGTGGCAACCCAGGTTGCCCCTTTTCGATGATCACTCTCATCTTCAACTCGCTAACATAAACGTTGTCTTAAATAAAACTCAGTAAAGTTATATACTCTCCAATCATTAACCCAAGAACCCTACATCCTTTATTATAAGCTATAATAAAGAAGTGATCACAACAAATGGTGTCAGAAGTAACGATTTTTGATTGGAAATCAAGGAATTATCAAACTAGAGTTACAATTACTGACGAACAAATAAACAGTGAACTGCGAGATAAAGAAGCAGGGTCCGTTGTAGTAAACCAACGATATCAAAACAAAAAGTGAATTAAGGCTCACCGTTGTAATACATCAGCGTTAACAAAAATCACTGTGCGTGGATTGACATATAATTCATAATTGTACGAAATCAACGTTAACAAAACGTGAAAAAGCGAATTAAAATAACCAGCTAAAATACCGAAGTGCGACTCTGCGAGAATATCAAATTCTGACACATCCTCGCAACAAATCGTATCCCGAGTACAGAAGTTACATTTACGTGCCCTACATGAAGAGGCACTGAAGAAACCTCAAGATCCGTCAAGACATAAACGCAAGAGGATACCCCAATAGACCAACACCAAAACAACCGACTACGGATCCGACGGCACAGCGAACTCGACTTCAGCTGCACTGATAACGTTATGCATTGGATTATCCTACTGTTACTGTAAGTCTCACGAACTAGCAATAGAAAAAATTAAAAGCGTAATTTGAATCTTGGAAAATGCCAGTATCAGCTGAAAAATTAGCCAAACTCCTTCCCGTATTTACCGGAAAGGATATTAGCGTCAGAGAATTTATCGATAAATGCGATCGTGCGATCAAACAATGCATCAATACAGAAATAGAAGAACTTTACGAGTATATACGTATCAAAATTACTGGTAAGGCATATGAAAGGATTCAAAACAGGGAAATTCAAGATTACAATGCTCTAAAAAGAGAGTTATTACTGTTTTACGGAGCCAAAGGAACGAATAGACAATGGGAATTAGAATTAAGCATCTGTAGGCAACGTCCCGGTGAATCTGTCGATTCCTTCTATCAAAGAATAGAACACTTGTGCATAAGAGTAGTAGAGTCTGCCCCGATAAGATCTAGGGAAGAGACTGTGTTTTATGAAAAGAACATCACGACAAAAGCACGGGACTGTTTCATTTATGGACTTAGTGAAAAACTACGCGACATCCTAAGATTAAAGAACCCCAAAGACTTACTTCAAGCCTACAATTGGGCTACAGAAGAAGAAAAATTGAGGGAAACTGAAAATCAAATCACTAATCTTGCAAAAAATACTGCTGTTAACAGGAACGATCTCGTTTGCCAAAATTGCAATAAAATCGGACACACAGCGAAAACCTGTTTTAGAAAGCAAAGATTCGAACCAATAAATACCCTCGAAACAGGTTCTAGTTCAGAATCCGATCAGTATGTAGACCCAGACCACCAATCAGAAAACAATTGCTCACAAAACTGTTTCGAAATAGTTAATAGCTATGATTCTATAACAGAAGAAATTACGTGCGACGAATGCCAACGAATCTATCCCATCGATAGTTCCAGAATTAGGTGTTTCTTTTGTAAAAAGCCCGGACATATAGAAAACAAATGTTTCAAAAAGAAAGCCATGTTAGCCGCGAAAACTAATCAAAACCACGTAGGAACCTCGAATTTTGGGGAGCGGACTGCGTCGACGAGCGGAACGAAGTCCGTGATAGAAAACCGCTCAACACAAACGGCGGAGAAATAGAAATACCAGAACATAAGATAAACCTAATTGGCTCACCGAATAACGTAATTTTCTCAATACCCGAGTTGAACCAACCTAAAAGCTTGCTGATGTTGGACACCGGAGCCAACCCATGTTTGATCAAGAAGAAATTTATTTTAAATTCATCACAGATAAACCTACAGGAGCGCATTAAATTGAAAGGTCTAGCCAGTGACTCGCAAGCACACACGTTAGGAACCATCGAACTCACGCTCAATGGCGGAGATGAAGTTAGGCCGATTAAATTTCATGTAGTGGACGATTCCTTAGACATAGCACAAGATGGTCTAATAGGCAACCACCTCTTAACCCAATTCAATAATGCGCTGATTAGTTATAGATACAAGGGCACGGATAAGCCCGAGTTGCTATTAGGTAGCCGCAAGTACAAATTGCAAAACCAAAAACAATTCACTATCCCCGCCAGGACAGAAATTTTGGCAGACATCCCAACCATCGCCGAAGATTCCATAAAGGAAGGCTCAATATACAGGGCCGAATTAAAGCCAGGAGTCCTAATAAGCGAAAGCTACGTGACAATCAGACCCGATAACACAGCTATCACAAGCATCGTCAATTTAACCGCCACGGACCAAACTATCTATATCGAGCCACAAACAGTTTACAGAATTCTAGACTCTGAGACTGACGAGATACAATCAGTTAATTGCATAAACGAAAATAATTCAGCTCACAGAATCAAAAAATTAAAAGACACGTTGAGATTAGACCATTTAAATTTAGAAGAAAAAGAAAGTATATTAGAAGCTTGCACCAAGTTTAATGAGCTCTTCTATTTAGATGGAGATACATTACCAGGCACACAAGCTTGTACCCACAAAATCAAAACTACTGATGAGACACCGGTTCATGTTAGACAATACCGGTACCCGGAAATCCACAAAACAGAAGTAGATAGACAAATAAAAGATCACCTTAATAAAGGAATAATTCAAAATTCAAACTCACCATGGAACTCACCCATCTGGGTGGTACCAAAGAAACTAGACTCATCAGGGACCAAGAAGTGGAGAATAGTCGTAGATTATCGAAAACTGAACGATAAGACAATAGGGGATGCTTACCCACTGCCGAATATAGTAGATATCCTGGACCAGCTAGGAAGTTCTAAATACTTTACTGTACTTGACATGGCCAGCGGGTTTCATCAAATTCCAATGAACCCTGATGATATGCATAAAACCGCATTTTCCACCAGTGAGGGACACTTTGAATTCGCCTTCATGCCATTTGGGCTTAAAAACGCTCCGGCGACATTCCAGAGACTAGCGAATACTGTTCTATCGGGGTTACAAGGATTAAAATGTTTAGTGTACTTAGATGACCTTATAATTTACGCCGACTCACTTCAAAACCATACAAAAAAACTTTGGGCATTACTACTGAAATTGAAGGAATATAATTTGCGGCTACAGCCGAATAAATGCGAGTTTTTGAGGAAAGAGGTTGCCTATTTGGGACACATTATATCAGAGAACGGAATTAAACCCGACCCAGATAAAGTCAGGGCAGTCAGGGAATTCCCTACACCCAATACACCTACAAAAATAAAATCATTTCTCGGGCTCGTAGGTTATTATAGACGCTTCATCAATAATTTTTCAATGATAGCCAAACCATTGACAGAACTTTTGCGAAAAAACATACCATTCGAATGGACGTCATTACAACAGAATTCTTTCGAGGAACTAAAGAATGCCCTAATATCCGACTCAGTCCTAATATACCCTGACTATACGCAGACGTTTAATCTAACAACGGATGCCAGTAACACTGCCTTAGGGGCCGTCTTATCTCAAGGTATCCCAGGCGACGACAGGCCTGTAGCGTACGCCTCACGAACCTTAAACAAGGCAGAAAGTAACTACTCCACTATCGAATGCGAGCTGCTAGCCATAGTATGGGCTACACAACATTTCAGACCATACCTATTCGGGAGGAAGTTTAAAATATTTACCGATCATAGGCCCCTAACTTGGCTGTTTAACATCAAAGATCCAAATAGTAAATTGGTCAGATGGCAATTGAAAATTTCGGAATTCGACTACGAAATTTGTTTCAAACCTGGAATAAAAAATCAGAATGCAGATGCGCTTAGTAGGAATCCTATTGATCCACCAGCTGACCGAGTGCTCGAAATTTTTCCCATCGGAACCATAGACTCTCTCCCATCGTACCCTGAATATCTTAAACTCATAAAAACGACGATAATACAAAACGCAGACATCGTAGAAATCCATGATGACCTTTTCAACCGAACCGACAATTACGCACATGCTGTTTCCACTGATCTGGAAATGAGTCAAGGAATAGCATTAGAATTCAAAACTAGATACGGCAACATTGAGGGGTTGAGGGAATCAGCTGAATTATACGCAACTAGCAAGCTGACCCTACGGGACCGTAACGTTTATTACATAATGACGAAACTACATTTTTGGGATAAACCGACATACGAGGACCTATACATAAGTTTGATAAAATTTAGAGAAAAACTAGAAATGGATTCGATCAAAACAGTTTCTATACCCAGGATCGGTTGCGGGATCGACAAATTAAAATGGCATAAGGTTCGGACGATGCTACGATTCATATTTAAGAGATCGGGAATTAAGATAACTGTCTGCACAAATATAAGAACCGATCTCAATCAAAACCATATTCAAGACGTTATCAAGGAATTTCACGACAGTCTCTCAGGTGGACACCAAGGCGTTAATCGTACTATGACGCGACTAAAAGAAAGATACTACTGGGACTCAATGAAAAGTGATGTAAAACTTTATATTCGTAATTGTATAACTTGTCAAAAGAATAAAACCGACCGACAAAAGACAAAAATGCCAATGAAGATTACGACCAGCAGTAACAAACCATTTGAGAAAGTTTTCCTAGATATAGTTGGGCCCCTACCAACTACAAAATCAGGTCATAATTATATACTGACGCTACAAGACGACCTAACAAAGTTCTCCCAAGCCTATCCACTCCGGACTGCTACGGCTGAACATACCGCAGAAGCTTTCATACGAAATTTCATCTCCAACTACGGAGTACCACTATCAATCCTTACGGACCAAGGAACAAATTTTATGAGTAACCTGTTCACCCAAGTCACAAAAATACTAAAAATAAAAAAGTTGAATAGTACTGCATATCACCCACAAACCAACGGGGCACTAGAGCGCAGCCACGGGACGTTAAAAGACTACCTTAGATGCATGTCAACCACAGATGACTGGAACGAAACACTCCCGATTTATATCCTTGCGTACAACACAACACCTCACACCACTACCAAAATGTCACCTTATGAACTTATATTCGGACAAGTAGCTAGGGTACCTTGCAGTGTGCCTCACGAACCTAGGGACGAAACGTATAAAGAATATGCCCAGAGACTCTCCGAAAAACTGATGAACAGCCAAACTCTCGCGAAACAAAACATAGATAAATCCAAGGAAAAATCCAAGGCCTCCTATGACCAAATTACTCGACCACAAAATTTCGAAATTGGAGACTTAGTACTAATGAGCAATGAAACTACCGGACCATTGGATCAAAAATTTCTAGGGCCATACCCCGTTACTGATCAAATTAACGAACTGAACTATGAGGTAAAAATTAAAGGGAAGAGTAAAATAGTGCATGCAAACAGACTGAAACCATACCACAAGTCAACTTAACTAGTAGGGCCGATTCAAACAGAATGACTTTATAAGTAAGGGGAAGAAAAGGGACTAAGAGGTTAAAGAATGTATAAATAAATTAATTGCAGACCCGTTATATGGGGAGCAGACGACTACAAGAATGAGCCATACGAAAATACTGCTGGGCTCCATTACGAACAGACTGGAACCGTCAAATTGTTCCCTACGGATTGGCGAATAATAACATTCCTCGATCTGAACAATTTCTTTCAACAACTGCAACGAATATCTATCCTAGCAGATAAAATTAAGGTATCATGTCAAACTGATAATAGAATGTTAACATGCAGGAAATATTTGGGTTCCCTTGACAGTGTAATCGATGGGCTAAGAGACAAACAAACTGACCTACAAGACCTACTTGGACTCTATGACGAAAACGATTCCGATAATAGGAGGTTTAAAAGGGGTTGGTTCAATGGAATAGGACACGTATTCAAGGAAATTTTTGGATTGATCGATAATGATGATGGAGAAAAGTTCAATGCAGAGATAGATAAATTAACCAAAGGGGAGAGGAAAACCCTAGAATTAGTTAAAGAACAAGCGACTATCGTATCATCAACAATTCAAAATTTCAACGACACGATCCATCAGTTGAATAAAAACGAGGGCATAATAAACCAAAATTTGAAAAACATTGCTCAGGACGTATATATATTTTTCAATAAAACTAACACAGTATGGGCCTATCAATTGATTGATGAAAGTTTTATGATACTTAATGTTATGATAGAAACCTTTTTGATTGACATTAGCAACGTAATAGACGCCGTATTATTCGCTAAACAGAATATAATACACCCGGCCGTCTTGAGGCCCAATCAACTTCTCGCCGAATTACTAGCGATAGGTAACAATATGCCCAATGATGTCGAGTTTGCGCTCACCCCAAATATCCGAAATATCCATTACATTATGGACGGGATGACTCTGGAAACTTTCAAAACTGAGCTGAAATTAGTCTTTGTGATCCATGTCCCTTTAATTCAAGACAGAGAATTTAAGGTCTACTTAGTCAAACCGATGCCGGTCACACAAGGAAATAAAGAATCCATCTTTATACAACCAACGATAAAATATTTCGGCATAACTAATACAAGACAAAATTACATTATAATAGAAGACATGATACGGGACTGTAGACTGATTAAGAATGACTATCGCATCTGTAAGCAAACACAACCAGTGTATCTGACACATGCTACTGATAGTTGCGAGATCTTACTGTTCGTAAACACCAGACCATTACCAGTTTCCTGTGATGTTAGGATCATCAAACTTACTGCTCCCGTGTGGATACAACTTAGAAATCAGAATAAATGGTTGTACGTCTTACCCAAATCCGAAACACTTTCAATTAGCTGTTCGACGCATGACAAAATTTCAGACATACTTCTGAAAAACACGGGAAAAATAGAAATAAGCGCAAATTGTAAGGGTTATTCTAATTCAGCCATGTTAACACCAAATAGAATATTTAATAACACTGTTGATAAAACCTTTGTACCATCGATAGATTTAAGATCTGACGATTGTTGTGAGGATATACCTCTATTTCTAAATATCACTAATTTCCAGTTTGACGATTCGGTTAATACAAACACCTTTAATTTGGATGACCTAACCATCGCCAGCCATAAATTGAAAATTATCAAAGAATCAGCAGATAAAATATTAAAAGAACAAGCTAAAGAAACCATGTCCACACGCGTGAGCTATTTAGCCTATTTCGCAGCTACTACCTTGAGCATATATCTAGTTTATAAGTTTATCAAATGGTGCTATAGAATAACAGAAAATCCAAATAACCGTAATCCAGGATTTGGAGGAATGGTCCAGAACGTAATCGTTCATTGCTGTAAACCTCGTCGCGCGCGCGCCCCAGCCGTAACAGTTCACATGCCTGAAGTAACTGACGACGAGGATACACCTAGCGAATCTATCCGCTTACGATATATGTTGGATAGGGATCGCACAGAATAAACATTTTTATTATTTTAATCGTTAATATTAAGAATAAATATAATCACATAATCGGTTGAGGATAAACTTTGTAAATCCTCATCCGTACAGAATTAATAAACTGATGAATATTCTTGCTTCGCTTCCATATTCATTCTTAAGGGGGAAGGTGTTATAACCCAATTGTTTAATATCAACCGGTTATTTAAAATCAATTATGTTTATTAATTATTAGACAAGATCGGGATGTTTCGCCTTCTATTGAAGACAAAACATCGCGATACCGATAATTCTCCATTTCTCCTTTCTTCTTAATCGTCGGCTTCACCGAACTACAGTGGAGAGTAGCTTTAATAAGACACCGTCCCCCGTATGCTCATGACTTTGAGCCGCTAAAGAGGCATACTATACGCCTATGCTAAAACACCCATAGTCAGCAAAATCACTGTCTATGGGTGGCAACCCAGGTTGCCCCTTTTCGATGATCACTCTCATCTTCAACTCGCTAACATAAACGTTGTCTTAAATAAAACTCAGTAAAGTTATATACTCTCCAATCATTAACCCAAGAACCCTACATCCTTTATTATAAGCTATAATAAAGAAGTGATCACAACAGTGGTGATCAGGTGAGCACGTACGAGGTCCTAAGAAATAAAATAACAGAAAACCACAAAATTAGTCAGGATGTGTTTTCAGAGCTGAATCATAAACACGATTGTCTAAAAATAGGAATAGAATCAGACTTAAGACGTATTAGACGACAGCGTAGAGGTCAAGAACCAGTCGTTGACAACATAGATGTAATAACAAAACAATTAAAATTGCTAACGTATGCGGGTAAAGCATGGGAAAAACCCGTAAACTATGTACTATTTTGCGACGATTTTTTACTAACTAAAAGTTGTCTGATAGGTTAGCTGCTGCACTCAATTTGTCTGATAACTATTTTTTCGACATGTAGGCAACTTATTTTATCATGTCCAACAGTTTTCAGACGGGATGCTATGGAACATGTTGGCTAAATTAGTTGACATTTTCAAAATGCTCTCAATATATGAGGCGGTGCAATTTTTTTCTGAAAATTGATTTTTTAGCATAAACGGACCATAATTCAATTATAACAATGATTTTCAGACGGGATGCTATATATCATTTTTTTGTCTCATTTTTTTTTTTCTGAAATGTTCTACTGGACACGCGCTACGCTATCGGCGTCTGAAAAACGTGTTATTGGTATCTCAGGACTATTATACTATAACTACATTCCGAAAATCCGACGGGATGCTATAGAACAGGTCGGCTCAATTTGTTGACATTTTTTAAAATGGGCTCAAATCAGACGCTACGCGCGAAATGTCTGAAATTCGCATTTTTGAGTTCAGAGTAATATAATCCATCGATTCTATACGGTTTTGGCCGGGATGCTATAAGTCGAAAATCTTGGTCGTGGGCTCTCGTACTATAATTCGCGTCTACAAGTTATTAAGTGATGGCGTGAGCCTACTTTCGGGATTGGTTCTTTCACTAAATCTTCTGAGATGTGAAGGAAAGCTTCTTCTTCTATGCCTTCCTCTAAAATTTAGAAAAAAAATATTTCCTCTAGTGAGCCACATGTGTGAGCAAATATGTGTTCATTCAAAGATAAGTGAAAATTGTTTAGAAAACAAAAAGATTGTGCAAAGACTGGCTTATACGGTCACGTACAAAAAAGAAAGCTGTTAAAATATTTTCGTCAAAATACATGTGAAGAAACAGCACGGAATAAAAACGACTGGAAGGCCCGAAGTTTTATCTTTCATTAATTCTTGGAACCGACTAATAATAGCAATAAATGAGATAGTACACAATTCGGAAGAACAAATACTAATTTCAAATTTAGCCACAGAATAAGTCACTGCCATAAAATTACATTTAAATCTTTGAGAATTATTGATAAAAGAAAAAATTGATGAATACAGGATAAAATATTAATCTTTTAAAGTTTTTGGAATGAAAAATGTATTCGAATTTGAATGTAAGGACAGCTCAGCTTTCTGCACACTAGGGCTTTGTAGTTCTAGGAAAATTTCTACATAGTTGGAGCCAGTTGGAACAGTTTTTACGCGTTCGGACATGCGTGATGACGAATTCGGAAGCTACTAAGACGACTAGAAGTACGCGGCCGAATTTATTATAATATTAGGACAATGAGGCGGAATTATGCAATTTCGTTATCATAGATTAAACCATTTTTCGTAGAATATAAATAGTTATAATCTTTCATTGTATATTAGCTTTCAGCGACCAGAAAACATGTTTTGTAAATAAAATCTACATAATATCTTCGGAAAGTTTGTTTTTGGATTCAAGAAGAGTTCGTAAAAGTTTGACACTGTACGAAGTAATGTCTTTTAGTTAAACAATCTGATTCAGCAAACACATATTATCACCAAGCATTACAGTACCTAAATAGAATTATTTTTTTTAATTTCTGGATTTTCATAAAATTTCCTAGCTTGGAGAGTAGCGATATGAGTGTGATTTATTTTATGTAATATAAACGACTTATTTATGAAAAAGAAAAGGGTTTTTTCAATCTGTTGTAACGCTTGGTGTGAGATGCCAAAACGAGTGAAAAAAAAAAAATATGCGACCTCGTTGGCAAACTGTAATACAAAAGTGAAATTCTACATACCTTTGAATTTTGCGATATAATCTTGCAATCCCCACGATGTCAATTTCTCTTCGATGAAGTCGGTCTCTGGATTCATTTGCACTGTTTCAATGAAACCAACTACTGGCAGACTTGGGAATCAGGAAGGGTTTTTGTTTCTATGACCAGTATTTTGTTTCTTAACGTTTATTGAACACTTCTTTACACTCGATACTGTTATTCCGCTTCTTACACGTGTTGCTTCTTTCGCCTTACATTGCCTGACTAGAAAAAAGGAACTAGGAAGTCTCTATATTTTAAACTCTACCCAATACTACCAACTTAAACACTACGTTTGTCTCCAGACGTGGTTTTCTAGAATATTTTATTGCCAACTCTCATACCAACACTTTAAAGTGCAGCGAAACCACCATAGACGTAGATCAAACTCCGTCAAGGAGGATATGAAAGTCAACAAATATTGAATGTATTGAAATCTGCGGTCCCAGTGTGCTAGGGGTGCGCACCGGGGGCATTAATATAGGCACGGACCGCTCGTCTACCGCGAGCCCACGTGACACGCTGAAAGTCGCGAAGAAGCTGTGCTGCACGGAGCGCCGCAGCCAATCAGCGAGCTGCTATTGGGTATAGCATTTGAACAGACAGTTGTCGCTCTGAAACAAGCTTCAACACGATATTTTTCAAATACACCAGCAAAATTCTGTGCATATTTTCAAGTTTGAGCCTGCAGTATTTTCGATATAAAATTTGTCTTTCAACGATGGACCTCATCTTCCTAAATTTGATACTGAGAATCAAAACGGTTGGGGCCCAAGTCATACAATAATTACATACATACGAGATTTATCTTATCTTTCAAATATGTAAATAGAGACTATTTCCTCATTTCCGGTTGGAAATACGTCTGGCCTTTGTATTATTTACATAATATCAACAATTCTGCAGTATAACGTAAGATTCGAAAACACATTACTTCAGACATTTTTTTTTTTATACAGAAGAAACAAAGCTTGTGAAAGAATTATTTATAACAATGGGATTACGAGATCTTAGCATATATGTACTACATTATCGTCGGAATTCTCATTCGAGGGCTCATAAATTATGCCGCTGGATCATAGAAGAGCATATAAAATTATCTCGCCTCTTCGAGATGGCCCCTGGCGACTTAATAACATTTCATTTTATGATTTTTGAAATATATATCCTTATCAGAGATTGGATTGCACATTTTTTTCTTTTCTTTTTCAACAAGTTTCAGCTAATTTAGTTTCCGAAATCATGGAAAACGAACACGATTTTTTTCGAAACGAAAAGCTTTCGTCTTTTTTTACTTCAACTCGCTCTAAATCCGAAAATATTCCGAGTTTTCACTTCAAATTAGGAATAATTATGAATCAATCTATTTTCAAGCTGGTAAAGTAATTGAAATTTATCTTTTTAATAATGACAAAAAGTTATTCAATTTTTTCTGAGTAATTACACAAATCGCGTTTAAATATTTTTGATCGATCGGTTTATCGAGGTAAATTTAGGCAATCACAAGCTTTCAGCAGATGGAATGGTCATCAGGGCATGTACAAGTTTTTTGTAAAGTTTCACTGTCATTGAACCAGCCTTTAATAAATTACGAGTCTTTACTTACGTTTACTTACGGCGCGGCGTTATGAGTAAAGAACGCATCACATTATTATTGATTAAAGTTATAAAATATAAAATAATTATTCATATTATTATTTAATCTAATATGAATGTATTTAATATTCAAATATAAATATTTAGCAGAGTCACAATATAGAATGTATAGAATGTAGAAGGAAGAGGTACACAATGTATCATTTTTTCTCGTTCACGAATCATAACAAAGCAAACGAATGAGATTATGGCACTGTTATATCTGAGTTCTGTATACTTACACGGTCGATGCTTAGACCAGCATTATTATTCTGATTAAAATACGTACTCAGGTATAAAACTGTTTTTTTTCTGATAGCAATCTTCCGTTTTCAATTTCACCTTTAAATTCTCAAAGATCGCTATACGCTTGAAAAAAATTACGTTCATTTTACATATTATCTACATGCATGAAAACATACAATATTTTTAATGGAAAACTTGACATTGCTGAGCATGAGGTTCGATCCGTTCCGAGAAACAGTCTTTCATACAGATATACAAATGAAAATAAACAGATCAAAATAATCTTGCTATAATACTTTGTCCGTCCGTATGTTTATTTTTAGACCTTATTTGGTACATACCCCATATATCAAACTGACCGCGATATATTGCAATTAATGGCATATCTTATGAAAAAAAATCTGTTGTTTTATCGACAGTTTTTTTCGAAATTGGTTTCTCGAAGCATTAAAGAATGACTATTTTTTCATGTATTAACACTAAACTCAGCAACTCGGTAGATTATTCATTCTGTCAGTGCACGCAATACCGACTCATCCGTTTGTTCAAGCTTGTATAAGTATCGTAATGTGTTCAATGGACATTTCTGGTAGCCCTTACTAAATATGAAGTAAGACTAAAAGGCAACATAGTTAATAAAAAAGTACGCAGCGCACTAATTCAACTACGTGACAGGTAGTAAAACCAAAAATGTCTGTACAGAACATTCAACTATAATGATAGTGTAATCACATCCTAACAAGGGGAGTTTATCTACTTTCCCTCGCTGATTCGATTCATTTTCATCGTCTACGTAGGACATGACTAGGACTTCAACAGGTGTAATTTGCGAGGAGCACTTTGCAGACAATCCGGAGAAAATCGAGTTTGAAAAACTAAGGTGTGTTTATATACTTTGTATGTTTCACAAACGTCAAGTAGCCCGTAGCTCAGCTGGTAAACGCTCCGTTTCATAAGCACGAAGTTTCTGAATCGAATCTCGCTGCTGGCGACTTTTTTTTTTTAGTCTACTCTACGTTATTCTGAAAACAGATATATCATAATTGTGCAAGTTATTAATATACAATAATCAGTTTTGATCGAAAAATATCCGGTCCCTGCGCTCTTCACGATCGCGTTCGCGCTGACGCTCAGCTTCGCGCTCTTCGCCTTCACGTTGTGCTAGCAGATTGGCCTCGCGCTCCTCGCGTTGCGCAGCTAATTGTTAAACTATTGATGATATCCAAAAACGTTTCAGATGAAAGTTATATTGTTCGAGAAGGCCGTCATACTGGACCATTCTATTTTTATTTTCGGTGGAGGCGCTGAAGCTACGTCAAGGTCAACTCTACTTTCTTAAATGGAATCATTTTTTTTTTCTTCAATCATATTATTACTGGCTTTGAGACGAATTCAGTAACCTACATGGAATCTGTGAGAATATCAACTCGTATCCCGATTCTCTAATAGCAATGTACAGCCCGGGTTCACAGCCTTGCGGCTAGTCATTGCGAGTTGTACCTCTAACGAGGAAACATGTAGTACAATAAGAAATGAGAATACAGAACCAACAGTGTACGATTAATAACGTCGATCCTTCCAACCATAAAATACCAACAGGTTATGGGCCCAGAGGAAAAGAGAAGTGAAGTGTTTTATGAAAAATACAATTCCTAAAGGAGAAAAGTTAAAAGTAAAGTGTTGGGAGCAATCATGCAGTCTACCTGTGCTCAAAACATTGAAAAGTTAACGGACGAAAATTTTGAAACATGGCGGATGCAAATGAAAAGTATTCTCGTGTTCAACGATTTCTGGGGCTACGTTGATGGAAGCATTGTAAAGCCCGAACCAGCAACCGAAGGTAAAGCTACATAGAGAAGAAGGGATGCTAAAGCATTAGCACTCATAACACTAAGTGTTTCGAAAAACGAGTTGGGCCGTATACGAAAAGCCATGACAGCTAAAGAAGCGTGGGAAGAATTCGAAAAAGTTCATAACTCAAAAGGCCCTGTAAAGAAAGCAGTGCTGTACCGACAGCTTTATAATCTGAAAAAGGACTCAACTCAAACAATGGCTCAGTTCATCAATAATTTTCAAGGTAAAGTTAACCAGTTGGAGGACGCAGGCATAGATATACCCGAGGAACTAAAATCAACAATGCTGCTAAGTAGTTTTCCAGAAAACTATGAAAATTTCTGCATCGCGATAGAGTCAAGAGATCAAATACCCTCAGTCGAATTCATCAAGGGAAAGTTAATCCAAGAAGAAGCAAGACGCGGGGGAGTACAGAATAGGAAGATTACAGAATAACGCAAGGCAAGCACAAGAAGACGAAACAGCCGAAACAGAGATAGCGTTTCCAGCGCGTACGTATACAACAGACACAAGCAAGTGGTGCCTTGACAGCGGAGCGTCATCGCACATGTGTTGCGTGCGTGAATATTTCGAAAGTATTAGTGATGGTCCCAAGTGCGATATACGTACTGCGGAAAAAGATCAAAAGACTCGATAGAGTCTCGCGCCAAGTACATTGAAAACAAAGTTTTTTTCTATGGCGACTCTACCGAGTCTCTATACAGCTGCGGCAATTTTCCGCGGAGTGGGGGTTAAGGTTTCCCCGATTCTACCGTATTTGATGACATTATGGGGGTCTACAACTCATTCGTGAGAATGAGGATCGAAAGAGCTTTCATTTAAGCCTAACATAAATAGAATCTGTGCATGTATAGCTGAGATATGATAATTTGTAATTTCGAGGTGGCTCGTTACACGATCTCCGTTTTTCTCCGTCTTCAGCCCATTTCATCGCTCCAGACCATCGCGCATGTGCGCGGATCCATCAAACTGACAGTTAAAGTCAGCCGGCATGTGGAAAGTTCAATTGCGCGAGACTTAACAAAATAATGTTTGATCAAAAACTTTCCACAGAGTAGGAGGTAGACATGTTCGGATATGGACCCGATATCTTGTGAACAACAATCAATATTAACCTATGTGATTGATCGTTTACCTCACGAATCTTTGAGGTTATGTGAATACCTGTAATAATGTACGCTTTTAATGAGTCCGGCTTGCGTTGTAGACACTTTTCGTAAACTTGCTTCTAATTTGAATTTTAATTATTACATCCAACTCTTCGACAAGTGTCAATAATCGCATCGTGTACAGCACAAGACATCATGCTTCGTGGTGTGCGTTGATGTATTTTAGTTCAGGAAAATTATATCAGAAGATTCATGATTACTGTGCATAGTGTCAGAAACAAGGAAATAGCACCAGTATAAATTAGAATTACCTAACCGAGTTTCATGACAAAGACATAAAGGATGACCACACTCCTATATTTATATATTTATATTTTTTTCCGCAGAATTTCTTTTAATTTATAGGATTCATAGCTTTGTGATCTATATTTGTCATCTATAAAAATTGAGTTTCACACAAAATTTCATTGAGCTGTGGCAACAATATTATATTCTTCAAATTGAAGCAACGTTATTTTCAGACCATTCTTACAGCGTTAGTATTGCGGGTAGTACGTTTAGGCTCATTAAGTGTAAATTCTATAGCCTCCGCAGTCACTTTACTTCACAACCAATTGGATAGTCGATGAATACTGTACACTTGTGAAATTCTAATTTTACAAAGCATTGTTACCTCACTATCACAAGTAAATTAGGAAACAGAAGATAATATCAGTTGATCATATTCCACTAGCATTACTTCATACTTCTATTAAAACATTACGGTTCTAGACAGATCGTTCATGTGCAGCGACAAAAACAGTTGATGAGAATCCGAAAATTATTAAAATTTTAATGGAACAGTGAGACTAGGTATTGCGTTTTAGAGGCACCCTAAGGGCTACCTAATTCCACTTAAGCCAGCGATGGAGATAATTATATCTCTAACATTTGACATAATAATAAATATTGAAAATAGAGATAATTTTTATCGTTACTAGTAGACTAAGATTCATGAGTAAAGTTATAGATATCTTCCTTCGTAGACTATAAACACTTTGCTATATTATAATTTTTGTTTTTATATAATTACTGCAGTTGTTTTTTTCATTTGGAAACTAACCTTTGGCTCAAATTTTGATTTAATCCAATGAGCTAGGGTCAAAATTTTTAATTTTACAACTCATGCAAGTTCATCCTGACATACTTGCTGCGTACAGTTTTGGGGTGATTATCTGTTGCTTCGGGGAATGATCAAAGCATATAGCAATGAAATTGAGAAGCCAAGAATCATCAGCTAGTCAATAATCATAGAAGAGTAATGAAATGTATTACAAATAATTATCTTCCATAATTATATGAAGGGTCGACAATTTAGTTTATAAAATATGTCATGTCATTATAAGTACGCTCATTTTCCTACAACTGCGGGTATTTTGTATCGTCTCGCTGACACTCGCTGAGTTATAAAGCATTCTTAGTTTACCTTGCATTATGATTTGTAGGATAGTCGATATAAGTACGTTGATATTTCAAACGATTTTTACAAATACATTATTATCTCCCGGCTAGCATAAGAAAATGAGGAAGCAGAAGATAAAATTACTATATGTTGTGGCAGTCACATTACTTACAAATATATAAACTGTCTATATATTGCAAATGTTATTCATTCAGGTGTGAATGAATATCCAGCTAAACGGTGCAAAAAGTGGTGAAATTCCTCCAAAAACACCTCACGTGCAAAAATCTTGCGCCAAGTACATTAACGTAGGCACTCTATCTGAAAACATTTGCCCATTACAAAAAGTATTGTAAGCATTTAACAAAATAATTTGTTTCTCCTACAAAAAGGTACTGGAATCAGATATTACCGCCAAGTACATCGTCAGATTTAATTTATCTGCAGTATGTAATTAGGGCCGCAACATTGAATCTGCGAATGTACCCAACATGTATAAGCCTCTAGTATAGTACTCATATACAGCAATTGGAGAAAAAACGTTATCAAACAGAGAAAAAAAAAATTAGAAAAAAATTGGAGGAAGTGGTACTTGGCGGGCTTTTTGAAAAAAAATCATAAATTGCACATGCGTAAATAAGTGTTTCGATAGTAATTACAAATATTTCAAAATATCAGCCCGCCAAGTACCACTTCCTCCAATTTTTTTTCTAATTTTTCTTTCTTTGTTTGATAACGTTCTTTCTCCAATTGCTGTTGTGACGTGGATTTTTGTTAGACCCTCGGATCTGGACCGGATAGCCAGACTCCGGGGTCGATCCAACGGTGCACACAGCTGTACTTCAAAATTCAAATTGGTTGGGCGCCAGGCGAACTATCTTCGCCACTTTCAAAATTTCAACACAAAACAAAAGACTAACGGTAACCTAAGCGGCGGCTAGCAACAGTACCGCGGAGAGGGGTCGGGATTAATATGGAGGATCAGCTAGGCGTTAAATAACGACTCGTGGAGTTAAATTTAACAAAGAAATATAACGAATTTATTCAATAAAAAAAAAATGTAAAGAAAAACAAATTAAGATAAAATAAGTAAAGAACGATCGTGTACCCGGGGGTACTCCCCCGCGGGTTAGTTGTGGCCAAGGACCGTGTATAGGCGGTCTCGCCACGTTTCACAAATTTGACAAAAATACAGGCTTCCACGTAGGAACGCAATAACAAAAAAGAACAATACCAAAATAAAATGATCAAGGACTTAACAAATTAGTGCCTCGCGGAACAATGATAACGGGTCATAGGCGAAATCTACACCGCGAGGTGTTGAGTGATAATTCACAAAATTCTACAATAAACATTAACAATAACTTAATCCTAACTCTGCCTCATAGGCAAGTCCCCAGGACCTTGACTCGAAAGTTCCAAAACAAAACAAAACGCGACTCGACTCTAACTGACTATTTGAATCTCTACGCGAGATAGAGAGAGACAGCGACTGACTTAGGCTTTCTCACTCGCTCTCATAGGCGAGCCTCGGTACAGCTACAGTTTGACTACTAAATGGCCACTTTTTGGGCCTAAAACCAAATTTCTCGAACGCGAAAATTCTTCTAAAACACTGGCTACGGCCTACCGACTCGCAGTACGGCTTAATCGACCCTCAAAAGTGTTAATTCGCCTCGTGGCACAGATCAAAGGCAATATGGCGAATGGCCGTTTGCCGGGTTCGAAAATTTTGGGGATTAGATAAGTGGACGCTTACCGTAATCCAGCCACCTCACGTACAGAAGTAGTGCCTCGTGGCGAAAGACCCAAAACTGCACTCAAGCACACGCTAGACTCGAACTTAACTCAAAAAGTATGCCCACGTAGGGGAGTCGCAAAACTAGCCTCGCGGCTTAACAAAATTATGGACTCAAGCTAGAGCTCGACGCTCTGCCTGCTAAGCAGGCCTACGGCAGAGTGTCTTCCTCGAAAATCGCTCGTGTCATTGCGCTCTCAATTTGCGCAATATCGACCTTTGATCCTCAAAATTGATCGGGGGGGGGGGGGGGGGGGGGGGGTTGCGCTACGTTAGGCGCTCGTCGTGTGTCTAGTTGTCCCTCGCCGATTTTCGTAGAAAATCCTTCGGGAAGGCAGGGAACGCGGCTCGCAGGCTCTTGGTGGCGGCGGGAATCTCCTCCACCGCCGATTTCCCACGTTGCTGAGTACCCTAGGCACTCCTCCGCGTTCCTCCAGGTTGAATCACCGTCCCAGACTTGCTTCGAACGTCGCTTTTTACCCCTCGTATCGGGATTCGCAGCCAAGTCCTCGATCTGGGAAACTTTTGGCTCCCCGCGTACATAACAGAGAGTATGGAAAAGAACAAAAAAAATAAGACTCAAATCAAAAGCCTAAGTCGGTCACGGTCGCCTCTCGGAGATAAATTTCCCTATACGCGGGTACATTCACTCATGACCTCAGTGGTCTTTCGCCCTTTCGCTCCCTTAACGAGACCTGCCAAGGGTTTTGGGCGGACTGTAACAGCCTTCCAAAATGCAATGTTACACTGTATATGGATAAATATGAGAATTTTCGCATAAGTCGGTCTGTTGAATACAGTACTATACTAGAGGCTTATACATATCGGGTACATTCGCAGATTCAATGTTGCGGCCCTAATTACATACTGGAGATAAATTAAATCCGACGATATACTTGGCAGTAATATCTGATTCCAGTACCTTTTTGTAGGAGGAACAAATTGTTTTCTTAAATGCTCACGATACTTTCCAGAATGGGCGAATGTTTTCAGATAGAGTGCCCACGTTAATGACTTGGCGCAAGGTTTTTACACGTGAGGTGTTTTTGGGGGGTATAGTTAAAGAAATGGGAATCGGTACAGTTAATTCAAACGTTACGATCTCCAAAAAAACAAAACGGATAAAATTAGGTAACGTATTGTATGCACCAGAATTGCAAGGAAATTTGATATCGGTATCTGCGATTACAGGCAAGGGATATTACGTTGAATTTAGCTAAGAAAAAGCGTGTATATTAACCCTCTGTAGGCGACTTGGGTAGTATACTACCCGAGACCCCATTTCGAAGCGTTATCCCTGCTAGGAAAGCAACTTATGTGCGGCGCTGTTGTTCCCCAAAAGTCGGCATAAAATCTAAGTATGTGTAGGGTCCCATATTTTTGTCGGTTGGCTATTTGATAACGAACGGTAAGCAGGTAGGTGCGCTCTGGGTAATATACTACCCAAGATTGCCCAGATCGGGTGAAAAGTGCCTCGTAATTTTTCGCGTGAAATTTTTTTTATTTTTGTTTCTAGTGACAAAGTGAACCCGCCATATCGAAAAAAAAAAATTCAGATTGGTCAATTTTAAAAAACGAGGCCTAGTTTGGGCGCAGGTAAGAGTGAT
The DNA here is from genome assembly GCA_947538915.1 of Tenthredo distinguenda. Taxonomy (NCBI): domain Eukaryota; kingdom Metazoa; phylum Arthropoda; class Insecta; order Hymenoptera; family Tenthredinidae; genus Tenthredo; species Tenthredo distinguenda. The sequence continues at coordinate 6,090,369 of OX384538.1, forward strand.
TTTCACTTTATGGTTATATTTATTATCTATTATGTGAAAATCTATAAAAATCAAGACATATGATACAAATTTTCATAATGGTAAGTGATTATTGTTTGTTAGAGATCAAAATGTCTATCCGTAGCGGAGAAAGAGTACATCAAATGATGAACGAAGATGAATTTCGTGGCGACGAGGATGGCGAAATTTCAGAGGTGGAGGACGCCGTTGAACCAGAGGTAATGGAATCAGACGATTCTGAAGAAAGCTGCGATTTACTATCAGACGAGGATTTTGTACCTGAGGATCCGGAAGAGGACGAAATAGTTCGAGATTTAGAGCATGATCTAGAGAGGGCACGACAACGTAATTGTTTTCGTTAATTGAATAGGTTGCATGTCAGAGTCGCATGTTTGCTAAGTTATATTTACTCCGGAATAAGAATTCTAACTTTCGACAATTTATTTAGCAAGTACCCGTGGAAGGCCCCGCGCCAGGTCCAGCGGCAGACCCCGTGGTAGACCCCGTACTAGATCCAGAGGGATAAGGCGCATGGGGACGTCCTGTATCAACAATTCGAACAAGACATGGATACATATGGAAAAGAACGCCTCAGGCTGTTAGGGAGGCGGCAAATGCCTCGACCCCATTAGAATGTTGGTCTCTCCTATTTACGGATGCAGTTATTGCAAATATAGTTCAGCACACTAATGAACAAATTGAAAGAAAACAGCAGACTCTTTCCAACCAGTTGTACTACGGAGCAACAAGTGTTGTCGAAATCAAGGCACTTGTAGGGATCTTTTATATATTCGGTATTTTGAAGTCTTCGAAATGTAACGCTGAAGAAATGTGGTCACCCAAACTCGGAATACTTCAATTCAGAGCAGCAATGACGTATCATCGTTTCAAGTTCCTTGTAAGCTGCCTTCGTTTCGATGACAAAACGACTAGACCTAGAAGAATGCAAGTTGACAGATTTGCTCACATTCGCGAGATATGGGACGAATTTATTAACAATTGCAAGAGATATTATTCACCTTCTGACAGGTGTACAATTGATGAGCAGTTGCTGGGTTTCCGCGGACGCTGTATTTTCAGGATATACATGAAAAACAAGCCCGATAAATACGGCCTAAAAATAGTAATGTTGAACGATGCGAAAACTGGTTATATGCTGAATGCTATCCCTTACACCGGTATTGTCGATAAAGAGCGATTGGAAACTATACCGGACTATTACGTGCGTAAACTGTCTGAACCAATTTATGGGAGCAGGAGAAACGTAACTACTGATAATTGGTTCACTTCGGTGCCAATTGTTCAAAAAATGCTAACGGAATACTCTCTAACAATGATCGGAATAATTCGAAAAAACAAACGCGAAATACCCGATTCGTTCAGAGTATCGCGTGAGGCAGGTTCGGCCGTTTTCGCATATGACGAAAATAAAATGCTAGTTTGTTACGCCCCTAAAAGAAACAAAATTGTATTAGTTCTCTCGTCGTTGAACCAAAATTCACTAAACGATCCAGAAACTGGGAAACCGGCTGTAATTATCGATTACAATAAAACAAAAGGGGGAACAGATCTGTTCGATCAATACTGTCATTGTTACTCGGTGGCAAGAAAAACTTATCGGTGGTCGCTCAGATTTTTTTACGGCATGCTAGATCATGCCGACACAAATTCTTGCATTTTGCATAATTTCAATATACATAATACTCCGATGCCACATAGGCAGTTTTTGCGCGTCTTGTCATCTGCCCTGATCGAACCTCTGATGAGGATCCGCGTGACGAATATCGCTTCACCGAGAATCATAAGAGCTTGCATTGCGGAAGTTCTGAGCATACAAATTCCGGCCTCTCAGGAAAGGACTGACAAATTATCAAAACCATTGCGATGCCGCTTTTGGCCGTCGAAAATTGATAAGAAAACTACCAATTGCTGTATTGTTTGCGGGCTAGCAATATGCCCTGAACACCTCCGCATGGTGTGTCTGGAATGCGCCGCAAACTGAAGCCCATATCAAGGAAGTACCGACATAATTGCCGTTTTGCGAATATAAAAGATGTGAATTTGTAATTGCCGTTTTGCGGATCGTTTTTTGTATGGAAAACTTTATTTTCAAACCCATAATAAAAGAAAATATTTTTCAAAAATATAATTTGGCATTATTTCACCATTTTCTCATTTTTTTACACTTTTATTTAGTTGCAAATGTTTTTAATGCTAAGATATGAAAAGCTCGCAATCTCAGCTTCCCATTTCACTACTTATATTCGCCGAAATACCGGCTATTCATGAAATAACAGTGAAATATCGATTCGTCAAAAATATTCTGAAAGCGCACGTTCAATATGCAAAATAATTATACCTTTTGAAACGATCAACGAAACTGCTATCATAATCTTATAGAGGGGAGTCTGTAGTTTCCAAAACACTATGATAAAACTCCATTACTTGTTTTACCGGAGGAATTATTGTAAAAAATGGAAAGTACTAATTTTCGCCAATTTTCCACGTATTCTCATACAATCATTTGTGTTATGTCATCTACAGTTGACATACCAGTTTCGCACCTACACCATCGTATTCTTGACACTCTGCCGATTTGATTTCACTAATTATGAGTTGAAAAATATGAATATAAACTAAAGTTATGAGAAAAGAAAACAATGGGCTATATACTACCCAGGGTTGCCCAGCTAAGGTCCACAGAAAATGGTTGCCCTCGGCGGGTTAAATCCGACGGGAGAAGTAATATTAGAAGCATCGAAACAGAGCCAAGTGTATACCGTAGAAACAACGCGCGCGCAGGCAATGTCCGCAGATACAAACAATAATAAAGCCAAAATATGGCACGAACGTTACGGACACTTGGCTATTAAGATTTAAAAAGACTAAGAAACGGAAATTTAGTTTACGGCCTAAATTTACCTGATAATATTAACGCTATACCATGTAAACATTGCGATATATCAAAAATACATTGCTAACCTTTTCCAAACTCAAAGTCACGAGCTAAACATGTGTTAGGGTTAATACACACAGACATTTGCGGACCAATAAATGTAATTCCACTAGGCGGAGCAAAATATTTTGCGACATTTATTGACGATTACACACGACACGTAGAAGTTGTATTTCTAAAGTCCAGAGATGAGATTATAAATGAATTCAAGAAGTATCAGATACGCGTTGAAAAGGAAACAAACCGAAAAATCCTAAAGTTACGCTCAGATAATGCAAAAGAGTATGTATCGAACAATTTTACGAAATATTCAGAGAGCCAGGGAATAAAAAGACAGTTGACAGTAGAGTATACGCCGCAATAAAACGGAATCACGGAGCGCGCAAACAGAACCCTAGTAGAAATGGCGCGAACAATGTTAATCGACTCAGCTTTACCCAAATCGTCATGGGCAGAAGCAATAAGTACTGCAGCGTTCTTAATAAATAGGTGCCCAAAGAAAGCATTAGAAAACACAACGCCAATATAAATGTGGACAGGTAAAAAGCCTAACGTTAAATTTTTAAGAAAATATGGTTCAGAAGCTATAGCATTAAGGGGTTAGGCCACTGTAGCGGGGGAAAAAATAAGCATATTTTGGGAATTTTTTTCAGCGGAACAATGAAATGAATCAAAATTCTGAAAACGGGCCTTTATTGTATATATCATAAACTGAATAAATTATTTTTTGCAAAGTAATATCAAAGAAAATGGCGGCTGTACAGCTTTTCTTTGGCAAAGCCTTTTTTTCGCGGCCGGACCAACTGCACTTGCAATTTTCAATTTACGGTGAATGAACAAATTTCTTTCGATTATACATGTGAATAGCTACAGAAGTACGTAGGATTTTTATGATATATCGATTTTTGCAAAAACGGCGCGTTCTTGAAATAAAAGTTGAAAATTCTCGAAAAAAAATCGTCCGAAAATTTTTTATAAAAAAAAAACTATGTAATATATCGCGAAAATCCTACGTACTTCTATGCAGAATGTAATTGTGAATATACAGTTAAAATTTCAAGTCAATCGGTCAAGATTTGTCCGAGTTATGAGTCTGGCCGACTTGAAAAATGTAATTTCGAGAAAAACGCGTTTTAAGTTTTCGGTACGGAAAACTCATTGATAAATTTTATATCCTTTTAATCAGCGATGCCTGCGCCATACAATCGGCCTTCTAAATTAACGTTCTGCTCGAGCTCTTCTTTTCTGCACGCTTTTCAAGCGATCTGTGCGTTTGGAAATTTCTACAGTGGCCTAACCCCTTAAACAAAGGTCCAGGTGTATCGAAGTTTGACCCGAAAGGCGTAGAAGCAGTAGTGATAGGTTATTCGCCCGAGTCAAAGGCGTACGGATTATCGAAAAAAGGCACGAAAAACATATTTAAAAGTAGAGACGTAAGAATAACCGAGCAAAATCATGAGAGTATACAAAACTCTGCAGTAGATATCCAAATCGAAAATAACGAGAATAACGATGAAGCCTTCATTGAAGAAAACGTAATAGAAGAACAAAAAACTGGAATAAAAAGTATAGATAGTGGAGGCGAATCGGAATACGATACCCCGCCAGAAATCTTACTCGAACCGTTGGAAGTCAAGCCTCGCGGACGCGGAAGACCAAAAATCATCCGAACGGGTACTCGCGGACGACCAATGAAACAGTATCAGGAGGCAAAGATAAGTATGAATCTATCTACCGAGGATCCCAATTCATTAAAGGCAGCGGTCGAACGCGAGGACCGAGACAGGTGGTTCGAAGCGATGAATAGTGAGATAGAATCGTTAAAGAGATGTAAAAATGGGAGTTAGTTGACAAAAGTCCAAACATGCACGTCATAAGTTGCAAATGGGTATTTCGCGTCAAGAAATGTCATGACAGTACCGAAGAAAAATACAAAGCAAGATTAGTAGCACGTGGCTACGAACAACGCCACGGAATTGATTACAACAAAGTATATGCGCCGGTCGCCGGAATAGAAACGATAAGAACGATTCTCGCCTTAAGCGCAGAAAATGAATTGCATGTACATCAAATGCATGTAGTCACGGCATATGTGGTCTTAACGATGAAATTTACATGGAACAACCTGAAATGTTTAATGAGGATGAAAATAAAGTCTGCAAACTGCTACGTCCGATATATGGGCTGAAGCAATTCGGCCGTGAATGGCATCATAAGTTACGCGAAAAGTTGAAAATCATAGGCCTAAACGATTCCAGACTTGAACCATGTACTTTCATCGGAAAAATTAACGATGGTGTAGTTATCATGATAGTTTATGTAGACGATCTATTGATTATTTCAAAATCAATTCAAGCCGTTACACATGTGAAATGCGAACTAAGTAAAGAATTCAAAATGAAAGATCTTGAACCAGCAAGTGAAATTCTCGGAATACATATTGAGCGAAATAGTGACACAGGTACGATCAAGATATCTCAAGAAAAGTATGTGAGAGAAATCATGAACAAATTCAGCATGAAAAACTGTAATCCTGTCTCGACGCCATTAGAATTTATTACAAACTCGAAAACCCCAAATAGCGAAGCGTCGAGAGAGGAAGAAAGCGAGATGAAAAATTTACCGTATCGCGAATTAGTAGGTAGCCTAATATTTTTGTCGAATACGACAAGACCAGATATAACATTTGCAGCTGGCCACTCAAGTAGATTTTGTGCAAACCCTAGTAAAGGGCATTGGCAAGCAGCAAAACACGTACTGCGTTATTTACAGAAAACACCTATACTAGCTTAGGAATAGTATACCGCAAGACAAGTGAGCCGTTCAAAGCGTACGCCGATGCGGATTGGGCAGGTGATACAGAGACCCGAAGATCACATTCTGGAAACGTTTTGATCCTCGCCGGAGAACCGATCACCTGGCGGTAAAAACGTCAAAAATCAGTTGCATTGTCAACCATGGAAGCCGAGTACATGGCACTATCAGATGCAACAAATAAGGTAATTTACGCGAGGAAACTCATTTGAGAAGTGAGCTGCCAAACCATAGTTAAAGACCCGACTGTTTTATTTTGCGATAACCACAGCGCAATTATGCTATGTCGCGAAAACATGCTACAACAGAGAAGTAAGCACATAGACATTAGATTTCACTTCTCGAGAGGAGCGCAAGAAAATAAGATAATCGACGTAAATTACGTCATGAGTGAAGAAAACGCAGCAGATGTTTTCACGAAATCACTCAACAAGGTTAAGCATGAAAACTGTATCAAACTGTTAGGTCTCTTAGGTGAGAATATCAACTCGTATCCCGATTCTCTGATAGCAATGTACAGCCCGGGTTCACAGCCTTGCGGCTAGTCAGTACGAGTTGTACCTCTAACGAGGAAACATGTAGTACAAAAAACACTGAGAATACAGAACCAACAGTGTACGATTAATAACTTCGATCCTTCCAACCATAAAATACCAACAGAATCAAATCGGAATAATTACTTTCAAAGGATTCACTAACCTGAGTTTGGGTCAACCTACAGAAGATGCTCGAAGTGATGACCCTCGACCTGTAAGCACTTGTTTATTCGCTTTTTTCATTTCTTACGATACTCATGATAATACACATCGATAGATATTGTTTACATCGGCAGCAAGTACGCATTTTCTGTTGACGTATCAGTTAGTCACGCATTACCTTCTGATGTGAGTTCATCGGATCGCGAAAATGAACAATTTTCAAGAATCTTTTGATATGTTGATGGTGCTCGGGGAATGCCGCAAACATTACAGAAACGCTCAAAATTTGTATGCGGCTCGTTATCCGAAAAAAAACAAAAATCGCACATGGCTTTTAAGCGACTTGCTGACCGTTTCCGTCGCTTCGGTAGAGTAAAAAAAACACGAGTCAGACGTCGACCGATTGTCAGTGAAAGGAATGCAGCTACCATCTTAGCTTTTGCTGCACTAAAACCACATTCAAGCACCAGGCAAGTGAAAATAGAAAGTGAAATTAGTCAGCGATCTGTATTAAGGATTTTACATGAACACAAGTTCCATCCGTATCATATGTCATTACATTAGGATTTGTATGACAATGATTTCCTAAATCGCGTCAATTTCTGTAATTAGATTCGTAGAAAAATGCGCACAGATGTCTCATTTTCGAGTCAGGTGCTTTTTTTCTCACGAAGCGAGGGCCGTTTTAATAAATTCGGACAAAATTGCTCGTACTTTGTTGCTTCAGCGTTACCATTGAAATTATTTGGCCGAATCGTCGGTAGACCGTGTCTCGGTCGACAGGCGCTATAGGTTTTGTTGTTCAGGTCCAGGGTTGCAAATAATGCATTAAAAAGATAATTGAATTACCATTCAAATTAAAATTTTTTTTTATTTTTTAATCCCGAAAATTTTAATTAAAAATAGTTTTTAAATTTCTAATCGCAGATACCGGATTAAAAAATTAAAAATAAATTTTTAATCCCAAAAATCGGATTTAAAATTGAAAAAAAAATTTTTAATCCTAAACACTTGATTAAAAAATTAAAAAAAATTTTAATCCCAAGTTTACGGAATTGAAAAATTTTTTTGATCTCAAATACCGGATTAGGAAGCAGCATAAAATTTTTTTATTTTTTACAAAAATCGAATTTTTTTCTAAATACTCTTAATGTTACGTTCCCTATACCTCTCACTCCCAATACTTGATACACAACATCCTGCATGCATCCTATCCCATGACCCTTAATCAAAGGAAGTCTCAACCTCACGATTCGAAGAACCATCATCCCTACCTAAGTACCTATAAACTGCAAACCTTGCAGCTTAACACGCTCACGCCCAAGAGACAAAGAACTCGCTCTCGAACGGACACCATACTCATTATTAGCACTCACTCTTCAATTAGCCATCGAGCTATCAACACATCAATTAACTCTCGAACAATCAACTGTCAAACACTCAAATCCTACATCTAAATAGTTAATACCTAACTTTAAGACATTACAGTTAACGCATACTTGTCTTCAACCATCAATATAACCACGTATCAATAAATAATTCTAATTACGATCATACCAACGAGCACACATTATTCACTTCAACCATCCGCACGTAATCCGGTTACCCTCAGGTGTAAAAACGAGGTACGAACTCAACGATCTCAACAGAACTCACAACATCCACAACCATAATCATAACATTAATAATAATAATAAGAATAATCAAATATTACTAACTGAAATGATTATGGATTAAATATTAGATAAAATAAGTTAGATCCAATTATTGAATCAATAATTACAACAAATTCGAGAGCTATTATTATTATTATTATTATTATTATTATTATTATTATTATTTATTGTTTATTATTTACCATTTAATATTTATTATTATTTTTGAATTTTAAATTATTTCGCGCTTACGTATTTTGTATTCTACCATTTTGAACTAGAGAATTAGAGCTCGCACAGCGCCATCTTCAATACTCTAGGGATAATCTTGCAAGAGAAATTACTAGAACGTAGATATAGATCAAGTATCAAGTTTGTATTTTAGTACGGTTTGTTTACATTCGTTATTCTTCCTAGAATCTAAAGCATATTGTTAATATTCTACTGTTTTGTGAGTGAAATTAGTGTTTTTCAAACTAAATATAAATTTATGAAAACTTAATAAAACTACTCAGTGTGCATATATTTTTATTTATGATTTAATGAATATTTTGCGATAAAAAAAATTACGTGAATAACGATCAAAATGTAAGTGTATTTATTTATATACAGACGTTTTATGTCATCTTTAATTCAAACTTTAGATCTTGAATTGAAAATTTGTTGGTTATAGGTCTCAGGAAAATGAAACACCAGTCAAGAAACGTAGATTAAGTTCTACCGGCGCATCTGTTGATGCCGACAACGATAGGGTCGAACGCCAACTTAGTGAGCTTTCATTGAAGTCACCAAGTAATAAAAAACATTATAAATCTCTTTACGTCTTTATAGAAAGTTCACTACATTTTATGAATGCTACAGGTAACAATGTTCTCCAGCACGTCCAAAATAATGATATTTTGAATGAAAGTGAAAGTGATAGTCAATCTGAAGTTGAGACTGAAGAAACAGACAATGAGACCGAGTTGGATCAAAACCAAAAAGAATTTCATAGCAAAATAGAAAATTCACCTCTGCTTAGTGGAACTTTTTTCACAGTTGATGTGACTCAATCAACTGACAATAATCTGATTGCCGAATGTAACTTTTGTCATCCGAAAAAAATAATTAAAGGCTCGATACGAACAACTTCAAATTATACTTCTCATTTGAAGGTGAAAATAAAGTAACTTTTATCTTAATATGCTATTTTCAATTTTCTATTTTACAATTATATCTGAAGATTATTGAAAGTTTTTTCAAAGAAAATATTTCTATAAACTGAAAAATTACTCTGATTCTAACTCTTAAAAAATTAAATCGTTTTATTTTTAAATTGCCATAATAGACTTTAGCATTTTTAAACTAATTTTTTCAAAGTAAATTTAAAATCGATTACAACAAAAAATTGTGAATTTTTCACAATGAAAAAAAATTCAGATTATTTGCAAAATATTTTACTATCTTTTCTGAATTTTGTTATATTAAAAAATCATTTGATTTTCAAATAAATTATTTTATCAATATGTATTAATTATTTATTTAGAGAAAACATCTTGAAGAGTATAAAAAGTATTTGGAGCATAAAAAGCAATTTGATAAATCAAAAAAAAAAGTCTCAATCGACAGAAGCCGTTGGTCATGTGCATTTGACCAAGAAACATTTGAGAAAAACGTTACGACTTATGTCTTGAAATCACTACTGCCATTCAGTTCGGTTGAAGATCCACATTTTCGTAAAATTTTTGATGGTACGTAAAACTTACATAATTACGTTTAGAGTATAATTTTTCGTATTTTCACAATTCTTATTCGTTATCGAATCAAAACCTAATTTGAATAGTAATCAGCAATAATGTCTCAATCAACATTCTTGAAACATTTTTTTATCAGTATCTCTTCATGATGTAAACCATTTTTGAACTCAAATATGCCATCAAGAAAATGTCAAAAATAAGTGTTGGTCATAAAACGTTACTGATAATTTAGTAATAAGCATCTGTTTGTTATTTAACAATATTAAATATGTTAATATCTAAAATGTTAATTGTTGCTGAAGAATTTCAAATTTCTATTTACAATTTACATAGTTACACTTTGTGTTGAATAGTTATCATTCCATTATTTTTAAGATCTCCAAATAAAGAAGCAGGGTAGCACCTTCCATCACATGACTCGACATATATTGGAAAAACGTGTTAATGAAATTTATAATGAAACCATTAACAACATTCGCAAAGATTTACACTCTGTAACTCAAAAAAAAGGCTATGTTTGCACCACGGCAGATGTTTGGACAGGAGGCTCACGTCGTTTTTTGGGTGTTACGGCTCATTGGGTAATACTTTTTTAATTAATATTACCTATTATTTATAATTTTACATCAAAACACTTTTCACCGGAATTTTTTTTTAATTAAAAAAAAGAAATTTTAATTTTATAAATTTATTATTTTTAAATAGCTCGATTCAGAGACTCTGGAGAGAAAATCCGCTGCATTAGCATGTCGACGCTTTTCGGGTACACACTCGTTTGATGCGATTGCATCTCTTTTATCGAGTATCCACTCATCATTTGGACTAACTAAGACCCGATACAATTCAAGCAACAGTGACAGACAACGGAAGTAATTTTGTAAAAGCGTTTAAAGAATTAGGAATTCAGGATTCATTCATTTCTCAAGAATCTGAACATACTGCAGGTATGAAAAATATATTAAAATGATATAAATATACTCTTTAACTGAAACTCAGTTCCTTCGAGATATTGAGATTTTTTTTGTAATCAATAATTAATTAAGATACACAAATTTTCTATTTTTAATTTTTCTTTCCGTTTCGAAAATCTAAAAAACTTTACTGATATTAATACCGATAAACAAATCTATCTATTTATGAATAAAAGTTTTATTGACAAATAATCTGATATCTGGATTTAATTATCTTTTATTTTTTCATCAAATAAACGTAAAAAATTATAATGATATTTACGATTTTTCAAACGAAAAATTTACGAAAAATTTCAAACGAAGAATCGTACATGTAGTTAGAATATTTGCATATATGTCATACTTGACGGAATGTTTCATTGTGGGAAAATAATAAAACGTTCAATTAAATTATATGTTTATTATACATGGCATTTTTTTAATTTTACAGATCAACCTCCTGACGATTGGAGTGACACTGATAGTCAAGTTGCTGAAACGAGTGAGGAATTTACTGAAGCATGTGAGAAAATTTTACCGACTCATTACAGGTGTGCGAGTCATACATTGAATTTAATAGCGTCAACGGACATTATTAAGGCTATTAATACCGACTCGGACCTAAAAAAAAAACATGAAAGTGTTTTGAAAAAATGTAAGACTTTATGGAAGTTACTACGTTCTGCGAAAAAGAGAGAAACTCTGAAATCTATCCTGGGTGTTTCCATTCAAAAGCCCGTCATAACCCGATGGAATTCGACTTACGATTGCTTCGAGCAATTGATTAAACTCAAAGAAAAACTAATGAGTGATGATTTAAAAACACTTATGCGACCATTTCGTTCTTCTGATTTCGCTTATTTACAAGAATTCATTGAATGTTCTACTCCTCTTGCAGAAGCTATCGATAGCTTACAAGCAGAAAAATGCTATTACGGTATTCTTCTGCCGAAGTTAGTTTCCGTCAAGAAGCAAATTATTACCCTTTCAATTCGTCCAAATATAGTCTATTGTAAACCAATTTTGAATCAAATTATCAGTAGTATCGAAAAACGATTCGCCACATTATTTGATGTTTCGGAGCATAATATCGATGCGATAATTGCTGCGATTTCACACCCAGCTTTTAAAGGCCGCTGGCTCTCATCTTTTTCGAGAGAAGATCAGAAGATCATACATACTCGATTTATTGAAGTTGTTTCAAAAGAAGCCTTAAATGAGTCGTCAAGCGCTAGTATTGAAGAAAATCGAGACTTTGACTTTGGATCTCCGGATGATACTATTGACGAGTTTCAGCCTTCATTGTCACAGGGGGAAGTAACCGCAGAAGTGACTAGGTATTTGAAAAACTCGGACTGTCAACTTAGCATCTTAGAACGATTTCCAGAAATTAAGAAAACATTCTTAAGATATAACACGCCTTTACCATCTTCTGCCTCCGTCGAAAGACTCTTTAGTAATGCAACGATGCTCAATTTGCCAAAATATAATAAATTGAATGATCAGCATTTTGAGCAAAGAATACTTGCTAAAGCGAATTTAACAAAAATAATTAATTAAATTAAATCTAGTATTAGATAGTATTATATAGAGCATTTTTAAATACATGTTATTTTAGTAAAATAAATGCTTATTTTTAATAAAACTTCATCACAGTTTAACACTTTCTGTCTGATTATCCTTTAATTACTCAAAATTCTAGCGTTTCAATTAGGAATGAATCTTTCTCTTTTTTATTCTTTTCTATCTCAACTTTTAGTTTAAAAAATAATTTTTTTATTTTTTACTCCAATTTTGGGATTAAAAATTAAATTTTCAATTTTTAATTCCGATTTTGGGATTAAAAATTAAATTTTCAATTTTTAATTCCAATTTTGGGATTAAAAATTAAAAATAAAATTTTTAATCGCGACTTTGGGATTAAAAATTGTGGTTTTAATTTTTAATCCAAAATTTTTTAATTAAAAAATTCGCAACCCTGTTCAGGTCGACCAGACCGTAGTTCTTATAGTCTCGATTGACCGGGACATACCGACTTGAAGAGAAGAAATTTGTTGACAGTTCAAAAGTGAAAAGAAGTTTGCAATTAAACCTATGTAAAATTGATGAACCTTTCAATCAGTAGATTATTTATTCAAATCGGATTCAGCTTTTAATCCTGGAAAATTCTAATCTAAAATTATTAGGACTTTCGTTTTTCCTACACTCTGTGATTGTTATTAAACGAGTTAAAATGGATTATTTTTCGCGAGAATACCGTCAAATGTTAGGTTTATATGGTGAATGCTTGGTATCCCGGTCGTCGTCATCCGGACGCAAGAGTGATAGTGCGACTGTTGAATCGTGCACAGAAGCGGGTAGTTTCGCACCCAAGAGAAATGAAAATAGAGCAGGGGCGAATAATGTTGCCGTTGAAGAAAATATCCTGAATAAGATTACAGACAGATGACCCCAAAAGGAGTATTTGTACAGTTTCACGGATGTACGGCACTGCATATTTAACGGCGCAGCAAATTTAGACCAATGATAGGTTGCACGCACTTCACCTGACGCCAACGAGAAATTTGCATGGTGGTGACCACATCCTACGATTGCAATTTCGTGAGTGGCTGCTGCAACGAAATTTAGAAGATGCAAATTTTATCATGAAGATTTTGTTGACGGATGAACAAAGTACGAGCACCTCTGTGCGAATTTATTAAAACGGTCCTAGCTGCCTGGCGTGCGAGCTTCATCATGGGCTAACTTAGACCTGCTCTAATTCGGAAACTATGATAGCCTCGGAGTTCTCGCAAAGGAACTTTCATTTTCATTTTTTGGAAGAAATCTTAGCATTAGTACGAGATGCAAATAAGTCGATTTCGGGGATTCCTAATGCACTAACGACTTTATCGAATGCCCAATTCACTAGGGCGCATTCCGTTCCTTTTTCTAACCTTCGCGATTTGAAATCTGCCCCCACGTTTTCTCTCGTGCCAATGTATGAGGCGACTATGTTTGAATCCCTTTCCTCGCACCATTCCCAAATCGATCTTGCCAAATTACTCAGACTCTCAACACGCGTTCCACCCATCCGGTTAACATGAGCAATCGCTGTTGTATTGTCCATTCTCAATAAGATATCGCCTTTTCGCAAATGATCCGCAAAGCACCTGAAGGCAAAATATGCTGCTATTAACTCCAGAGAATTTATATGCAGTTATTGCTTCTCAGCATTCCAAAATCCGTGAGATCTCTCACTACCGCATACTGCCCCCCACCCAGCATAGATGCGTCGCTGTGAATTTCTAAACAGAACATTGGGGTCTTATTGAATTCCGAGCCTTTTCAATCGTCTTTTCCCACCAATATAAATGCTTCCGCAGCTCTCGAGCTATATTATTATATATATTATCCATATTACTGTCAAAAGAGTGATTATTTTATTATTTTGTTGTAACGTCGAGTAACGAGCTCGCTCGAATAATTTTGTATGGGCAAAACCGTAAAGAACCGTTGGACAACATGCTACCATCGTACCTACAAACCTGGCAAATTCTCGTATCTTAAATTTTTCGATCTGTTGGAATTTCTGGGCTAGCTATTTTACCTTTTTTTTTTACCGTTTGGCAATTCGAGAAGCATTTTATCGGAATCAAACCAAAACCCCAGATACTTAAACCTTTTCGAAGGTGTAATCTGAGATTTCTCAAAATTGATTACAAATCCCAACTTTTCAATGAGAATGCTCGAGGTTCTAATATTTTTTGAAGAAATTGCGAAAGACCGCCCCATGACTAGAATGTCATCTAGGTAAATGACCGATATAAACCCTCTGCCATGCAAATACGCGACTATTGGTTTCATAACCTTTGTGAAGACGTATGGAGCCGTTGATAGACCGAATGGTAAGCACGTAAATTCAAAGAGTTTACCGTTAAATTGGAACCTCAAGTATTTCCTATCCGTTTTTGACACTGGGATAGTATAGTGAGCATCCTTCAAGTCTATAGTTGCTGAAAAACAACCTTCTCTTATCAAATTTATAGCTGTCCTCCGGTCCTCTAACTTAAAGTCTTCGGTACGCATGAATCCGTTCAGCATTTTCAAGTTAAGAACCAATCGATCGCCTCCGCCTGACTTTAGAACCGCAAAAAAAATTGTATTTGCACGTTTGGATAGTTCCTTTCTCGATTAACTCTTGTATCGATTCTTTTTTGATATAGTATGCGTAAAATTCGATTTTACGCGCTGTTTTCCGTGCGTAAAATGCAATTTCACGCATAGTATGCGTAAAATAAAGGAAGTCGTAACCATATAGCTATAACGAAAATAAACAATAGAATCGCTCTAATACTGTACTTTCAGAATGTTTATGTGAAAGTGGAATTTTGTGGAATTATTTACGTTCATTTATTATGTAATCAGTATATGTATGTATATTGTTACGTATCAGTGATCATGGTGATAACAATTATTATCATTTTTTTCTCAATTATAAAATGTGAAGGTTAAGAATCGAAGAATTTCACATTTCAAAAAACAGAATGAAAAATATATGAATATGATTTTCTTCGAATTTGATTTTTTTTTCATTTTCAAGTAGGTACTATTTTATAGCTTTTTGTGAGTATTTTTGTTTATGTGAGGGGCTCCGACTCCCCACCCCTCCCTAGCGGGGGCTTCGCCTCCTGCACCCCCACTAGGGGGCTGCGGCTCCTGGACCCCCACTGAACGCGTGACCACCAAATACATTGCAGTGATTTATATCTTGTTATCATTTCTGTTATTCACATGTATTGAAAAGGTGTCTTACGAATTTTACGCATGCTACATCAAAATATACTGAATTACTTGATTCTGTAGGTTTGATCGAATTTTACGCATACTATGTCAAAAAATATCGTATGAAACATGTGCGTACGTTTGCCGCACTCGTAGCGATCGAATAGTACAGGCTTCGCCGGCTACGAGTACATCGATCGCTACCCGTGCGATAAATCGCATTTTACGCACTTGTTGCATAGTATATTATAATCGTCGAGCCCCCTGCTGTCGAGAACGCTCGATCCTTCGGAGCAGTTATTTGGCGAGGTTTTTTCCAAAAGAGGATTTTATATCCTTTTATCCACGATAATATCCGTTGATCTGACGTTATCATTTCGCATTTACGTTTAAAAAGCGCAGTCCTCCTCCTGTTTACTTGCCGGTATTGTTAACGTCTCCGATAAGGGCGATTGTCCGTTTTCCGTCTGAGATCGTCTCGGCGATGGCTGTACCTCTGTTTCGATGAGTTGTTGTGGCTCTTTGTTACTTGCAGGTATTTCTTCCCGCCTAACTCGGTTGCCCTCGGGTAATAATTTCCCGTAGGGCGACGAGGCGAGACCTTCGCGTTCTTTGAAGCCTTTTATTCTAAGGCTGTTCGCGTTGACTTCAATTCTCGGGACGCTTTTTCCAGAGCTTTTTCCGCCTTTACTTTTTCCTCGAGACCTTTCCCGAATAGAAATTCGTCTGCTGTTGAGACCAAGACGTCTTTAAACGTTTGAATTTGCCAAAATTAGACTGTTTCTAATCGACGATTTGTCATGCTGAAGGTCCGCGAGAAGTCTGCCCACGTCACTCAAGCATTCTAATACGACGAGTTTTTCGTGCTAATGGGTTAAAATGCTTTAAAACATTTTACCAATTGCTGCGAGACAAGCTACGATTTTTAGTTGTTTCAGAGTGATTCTCTCGTCTTGTTTGATAATTATATCCGACAAGACAGCTTTAAGCTCTGGATTAAGCGAAGGTGGGTTCATACACGTTGCATTCTTGGGAAGTGGGTACTTTTTGACGATTTGTTCTCTGTCCTCCGTAGGAAGCCCTTTTTTTTAAATCTCCCCATCTTATTATCATTTCATTAGCTATCCCTTGATGTAATATGCGATCCCCCAAAAATCTTTTTCCCATCACTTCAAAGATCTGTGGCTCGACAACGGGCTCGTCCTCTGGTTGCATGATTCCCGAAATTCCCATTTCTCCCCGAGGCGGGACGCCGGCAATGTTCGACTGCTTTGGAGGAGGGGAAGAAGGAGAAGCTAGACGTGTCTCCCGAGGTGCGTTATCGAATCCTTCACTGTTTGATGAGCCTGGGATATTAATCCCTAGCGCGTTTCGGACGATATCGTCCACGCTAACTTCGGACAATCTCTTTCCGCTATCGAATTCATCAGATCGGTTCTCCGATCTCCTCTCGATGCTGTGACTTCTGGTACGATGTCGCCCTTTCTCCGATGACTCGGAATCACGACGGCGTCCTAATAATCAAGAGAAGTCGTGGTGTTATCGGAGGTGTTGTGGATAGAGGATGTCGGGTATGGTAATTAGGTTTGAGTAAGTTGGTTTAGAAGCCTCTGGGTAATTAAATGATTGTATTTTCTATGTACATTACAAGAAGAAGCAGCGCTTCGCTCGTCTGTATAACTTCTTACTGAATATTTTACTTCGACCGTTTTGGGTCGACTTTCGACTATTGACTAGACTATCGATTCTGTACATTGGATCGATAGTCGAAGTATAGGTCACATTTCATCGCCTATTTCTACACACCCCCTCGATGAAATCATTATTTTGTTTCTTAATCTTATGAAGGTCTCTTTGCTTAATGCTTTTGTGAACATGTCAGCTACTTGTTCACTTGTGTTTATATATTCTATTTTTATTAAGCCTTGGCTTACCTTTTGTCTTATGAAGTGATATTTTATATCTATATGTTTCATTCTTTTATGATGTTCTGGATTATATGCTACTTTGATCGCCGACTGGTTATCTTCAAATATGGTTATTGCACAATTTTTGCTTTTAATAATTTTTAGATCAGATATGATACCGTTTAGCCAGCATGCTTCGCTGGCTGCGATGCTTAAGGCGACATACTCAGCCTCCGTCGTCGATAAGGGGACTGATTGCTGTTTTTTGCAACACCATGAGACAATATTGCCAAACATTAAGAAGCAATAACCGGTCGTCGATTTGCGACTTACAACATCTCCTCCCCAGTCTGCATCCACATATCCTATGATTATATCTTTAACATCATTTCTCTTATAGACTAAGCATAGTTCTTTGGTTTCTTTAATATGCCGTAGGACGCGTTTTAATGCTTTGTATAATTGCTCGCTGGCTGTGTTTTGAAATCTGCTAAGGAACATTATTGTACTACATATGTCAGGTCTTGTACCTATGGCAGCGTACATCAAACTTCCTATTAGTTTACGACACTTATTTTCTATTTCCTGACTCTCTGATTTGTCTCTCTTAATATTTTCAAAGTTAAAGTTTTTATCTATGGGCGTGTTCAACCCGTTACAGTCAGTCATGCCATATTGTTCTAATACCTGAGTTAGATATTTTTCTTGACTTATAATGGTCACCCCTTTATCACAATTTTGGTTTATATTCATTCCCAAAAAATTTTCTACCTGACCCATGTCTTTCATGGAGAAATGGTTATTTAGTTTTGATTTGAGTGCGGATACCATTATTTCGTCAGAGCCAAATATCAGTACATCGTCTACGTACAGCAGTAGGTATACTGTTTTATTTGTTTCAGTTTTAGTGTATAAGCAGTAGTCATTTTCTGACCTTTGAAATCCTTCACTTTTCATGACTGTGTCAAATTTTGTGTTCCAATATCTGGGCGACTTTTTCAGCCCATATATAGATTTGTTTAGCTTACAGACCTTTTCTTTTGAATCTGCTCCGTCGGGTAATCTCATGTATACTACTTCCTCTATGTCTCCATATAAGAAGGCACCCTTCACATCCATTTGATGGATCGGCAATCCCTGTTGATTAGCTACGCATAAAAAGATTCTTACAGTATTCATCTTAACTACAGGAGCATATATGTCTTTAAAGTCCATGTTATCTTTTTGTTGGAACCCTTTAGCTACCACCCTAGCTTTATATATTTGTATATTTTTTTTTGCTAGTTTTTATTCTAAATACCCATTTACTATCTATGATATTTTTTGCTTGCGATACATTAACCTCTGACCATGTGTTGTTGTCTTTTAGCACCTTCAATTCTGCATCGATGGCTTCCTGCCATCGGTCTCGATCCGGTCTCTTCATGGCTTCGGCATAGGTTAACGGTTCATCTTCCGTTGTCATCCCGAGTAGACCTGTCTCGTATTCATTTAGCCAAGCTGGCTTCCTTCTTTCTCTTTGGCTTTTCTTGACCTCCGGAGTTGGCGGAGTCTCGGAGCTGTCTTCACTGTCCTCGGCTTCTGAGTAATATTCCTCCTCGCTCCGAGCTTCTTCGTCAGTTTCGCCTTCGGCGAGGTTCTCTGCTTGAGGTTCTGCATCCGCTTGGTCATCCGGATTTGAGGACTCATCGTTTTGTTGGTAGCTTACGAGAAACTCTGTGTTTGTTTCTCCTTTAGTTTCTTTCTTTTCGCTGTTTTCTATGAAGATCACATCGCGAGCGGTTTCTATTTGTGCCTTGTCAGGCATGTAGATTCGAAACCCTTTTGTGTTTTCTTCGTATCCTACAAAGATTCCGTGCCGTGCTTTGGAGTCTAGCTTTCTTCTTTTCTGTTTGGGAATGTGGACATATGCTTCACTCCCAAATACTTGCAGATTGTTTATTTCGAAGGTTTTGTCTGTCCATAGCTCGTAGGGCGTCTTGTTCTCAACCGGACTCGCGCCCGTTCTATTTAGTACGAAAACAGCTGTGTTTACGGCTTCAGCCCATAATTCTTTTTGCAGGTTCTTCGCATGGAGCATCGTTCTTGCGGCCTCAACTATCGTGCGCATCTCCCTTTCTGCCTTGCCGTTCTGCTCCGGCGTGTATGGTACTGTTTTTTGATGTGTTATTCCTTTCTTTTCCAGTAGTTTGTCCATCTTCTCATTCACAAATTCTGTCCCATTGTCCGATCGCAGAATTTTTATTTGGTTTCCAGTTGTCTTTTCGGACTTAGTTATGAATTCCTCTATTTTATCACTCACCTCACTTTTCCTTTTCAGAAAGTAGATTGTTCGGTAGTGTGAATAGTCATCTTTCAGCAGCAGAAAGTATTTCGATCCGCCGAGCGATGCGACTTCTATAGGCCCGCATACATCGGCGTGTATTATTTCGTTTGTTTGTGATGTTTTGCTGGAGCTAGAGCCGAAGGGGAACCTACACTGTTTTCCTTGCACACAGGCTATGCATGTCTCTTTCTCACTGTTCACGAACTTTATGTTGTTTTTCTTTAAAATGTTTTTCACTTGTGCAATGTTTTGATGTCCCAATTTCGCGTGCCAAGTTGTCAGTTCTTGTTCTATACTCCCTATATTGGCGACAGCTATCGAATTATGGTTTTCCGCGTTTTTAAAGTCCATCACGAATAGTTTACTTTCTCTTTTGGCGATTGCACAAACTTCACCATTTTTCACAAACTTCCACACTGCTGCTTCACACTCCGCTTTACAACCCTTATTCAAGGCACTCGTTACCGAGAATAAGTTTGAGGTTAATTTGGGTACATACAAGACGTTGGTTAAGACAGTATCAATCCAAGTTTTTTCGGTTTTTGCCAACACTTTTACTTGTCCAATTCCAATGGCTGCGAGTTTATTACCGTCTCCGATAATCACTGATTTAGGTGTTAGTAAGTCTTTGTATTCCACGAACAGCGCTTTGTTAATACACATGTGTTCACTTGCGCCGCTGTCTACTATCCACCGGCTATCTGTCTCTTGCCCAACCATTGCTGTTACGATGAGTGCGTTGCTTTTGTTTTCGTTACCCCCACCTTTCTGTGCTGTGTTTTTCTCCTTGGCTATTCGAAATCGACACTTGTCTATTGTATGTCCTATTTTCTTACAGTAATTGCATCTCTTTTCTCCACGCTTGACTTCGTCCTTATTACCTTGGCTACAGCTTGATTGTATGTGTCCAGGCTTGCCACATTTATAACACTTCAAATTTGAAATGAAGGCAACGGACTTTTCTGAACTTTGTACCCGCTCTTCCTCAACCAATAAACGCGCTTGTAAGTCGTTTACGTTCTGCTTTTCTTCTGGAACCGATTCCCAAGCTGCTGTGAAATGTCTATATTCATCAGGGAGCGACATCAGTATTTTTGTTATGACCATCTTTTCAGAAGTATTTTCCCCGAGTTGTCGCAGTTGATGCACCATTTCGTCGATCTTGCTGAAGAAGGCGGCCATGCCGCCACCTTCGTACTTGTAGTTCAGGAATCTTTGGTTTAACAGATGAATGCTGGTTGTACTTTTCTGTTCGTAGATGCTGCACAGTTTTGCCCACATCTCCGCGGCGGTATTACAGTTCAATAGGTGGATCATTACTTGTTCAGTTACTCTAGATACTATCTGGGTTTGAGCTCTTGCGTCTTTGTTTTCCCATGTTAGCATCTCGTGCGCATTTGCGGCGCCCGGAATCGGTTTTACTTCCGTTCCGTTTACAACTCCAAAAATGCCCATGCCCGTGAGCACTATTCTTGTTTGAAATTTCCATAGTCCCCAGTTTGCAGTTCCTTCCAGTCGCACCACTGATATCGCGGTTACTTGCATTCCTTGCTCCATTGCTAGCAAGTATTCTTCCGGTTTTCACCGGCTCACTTCCCGTACCGACACGTGCTCGACTCACCACGATACTTTAATGTTTCGCGTATTTTCGGATATAGGTCCTGGGCCCATAACCTGTTGTGGATAGAGGATGTCGGGTATGGTAATTAGGTTTGAGTAAGTTGGTTTAGAAGCCTCTGGGTAATTAAATGATTGTATTTT
Organism: Tenthredo distinguenda; assembly: GCA_947538915.1. NCBI lineage: Eukaryota > Metazoa > Arthropoda > Insecta > Hymenoptera > Tenthredinidae > Tenthredo > Tenthredo distinguenda. The sequence continues at coordinate 6,111,936 of OX384538.1, forward strand.
CTATGTACATTACAAGAAGAAGCAGCGCTTCGCTCGTCTGTATAACTTCTTACTGAATATTTTACTTCGACCGTTTTGGGTCGACTTTCGACTATTGACTAGACTATCGATTCTGTACATTGGATCGATAGTCGAAGTATAGGTCACATTTCATCGCCTATTTCTACAGGAGGCGCTTCCTCTGTACGTCTAACGTACTTGCTTTATAGGTCAGAGCCTAATTTGCTCCGTACAAATGCCGAGTAATAACTCTCTCCATGTAGGTTAGAGCCTACAGTAGTGGTATCTGTCTTAGGCCGAATTTTAAAAACAAAATACTTACGTTCACGTTTAATCCGACGTTTTCCGCTTGCGAGTCGTTCCTCTAGCTTCGCAATTCTTTTCTAGCCGGTTTTACTTTAAAGATTCGCTGCTATCACTTATTTTCTGTGAACAATTTTTCAGTGCGTGTGGTTTCTTCGACACACGAAAGAAGAATGAATAGGTAAGGGCGCCATCTACTGAGGACAAAAGGTTCCCAGATGGCTTTGAAGTGTCTACGGAGTCAAGGATATTAAGTTTACAGCAATGCTTTTCAATAATCAACTCATCGGGACCACTGAACTCACACATACATGAATATGGTCTAGTGCTCTAGTAGGTTGTGCTAGCGCCACTGTAGTCCAAACGTCAAATTATGCTGTTTATCTACGACTACTACGAAACTCTGTTGTGCGCATACATTGCGGGGTTGACTATTGACCATGCCTGGTGTAAGCCCCAAAAGCTCCCGCTATTGAGTTTCATATTTAACGGGAATGTTGAGTCCTTCAGGTTGTCACTTTGAAAGATTTCTAACTACTAACTGTTACTCAACTGGTGGTACTCAGGGTAAAGGTTTACACAGTTCGCGAATTGGTAGATAGGAGACCATACACCCAGTTCAGATGCATACAGGAGGCCGCAGTCGCAACAAAATGTATGGGGCATTCCATGACATCTCGATCAAGATTCTAAGTCGATGTCTCTGATCGGCTTTATAATTTTTTGTATGAAAGTACATGACGAAAAACGCAATCGCAATTTTTTTCAGAATTTTTCGACCCAGCGTATCTGACCTATAATTTCAAAACTTGAAAAAAATACCCCCATCTTCTAAAATCTGAAAAAATTCACAAAAATCTTATGAAATATAACAACATTTTTGACGCCTATTAGAAGATGGAGATTTCATCACATTGAAAGATAAATGAGAAAAACTAAAAAAAACTAAAAAAAATCATTATTGGATTGCATTTTTGCCATAATAATGAACATAAAAGCTCATTATAATATATTACATATATTATAATATATTACAATGAGCTTTTATGTTTATTCTTATGTCAAAAATGCAATCCAATAATGTTTTTTTTTTTTTTTTTTTTTAGTTTTTCTCATTTATCTTTCAATGTGATGAAATCTCCATCTTCTAATAGGCGTCAAAAATGTTGTTATATTTCATAAGATTTTTGTGAATTTTTTCAGATTTTAGAAAATGGGGGTATTTCTTTCAAGTTTTGAAATTATAGGTCAGATACGCTGGGTTGAAAAATTCTGAAAAAAATTGCGATTGCGTTTTTCGTCATGTAATTTCAAACAAAAAATTATAAAGCCAATCAGTGACATCGACTTAGAATCTTGATCGAGATGTCATGGAATGCCCCGTATATTACTGCGCCTGTCAGAAGTCTGCTTCATTTCGCGAATCGCCCCTAGGCGTTTTACCTAAGACAAGCGCTTCGCGGTCCCAACTCCACCACAGTCGGTTCATAATAACATTGAAATTGTATGCATTCAACATTATGACAAAATTCATCCTTAATTTGGACGTTTTCATTCGAAACAGTTATTTATGTTGACTCTTGAACAAATAGATTTCCGATGAGAGGAGATGCATCAAACCGTCTATGCGGTGCTGGGTCAGCAAAACCTCAGCACTCCATCTCTCATTATTTAACTAAATATTATGTTTCTATGCCGGGTCCGCTATCGGCCCTCACTTAACCTCGTGACGTTTGAGTGAAGAGGATTTTGATAAGCCAAATATTATGTTATACATTGCGATGGTATCACTCGAACTTCTGTAGAAATAAGGAAAGGTCCCAATCAATCCAGTCGAGCCATTACGTGGTAATTGTTGCCTGACGTTTCGACAATGGTGTTCTGCTCTCACCAGAGGCTAATTTATTAACAAATTTACAAATACAAAGTTAGTCAAACTGACTGTACAAGTTAACTGTCGAAACATTAAAAGGAGACAAAACAAAAAATGACTAAACAAAAGGCCAATAATCGAAAGGAAAAACACAAAAAGCAGAATGTCTATACTCAATCAGAATGTCAAAAGGAATATACTAACGACAACATTGATAATCAAAACAATCAAACAAATTGGTGAACTATGAATTATGTAGAGAGCAAGTAAATCATATCGATACAAAGCAAATGAATACCTCAAATATCTTAGGCTAATTATTGCCCTATGTGAAACCCTGATGTTCGTGGTTGTACATTCTCACAACAAAAGAATAGCTCCTGCCCTCTTGTGACTATAAGTCGTTAATGAGACGAGGTCTGACAAATCACGTTATATTATGGAGTAAGCTATGATGAGTCAAGTGTTGACTTACGTCACAGATTGATATTGTCGAACCCCGAACGTCAGATGACGTCAATGGGTGTATGTGATGTTCAAGTGAAAAAGGTAAACACAGAACATAAAAATTTAACGAATCAATACCATTTTACAAATCAAAGAACTGTCCTGAAGTCTATGAGCAAGCTTTTGATCTTAACCGATGTGGCATCTTGGAATAAGGTGAATGCAAGGACTTTGTGTCCTCCTTTTTATTGAGGCTATTGAGTTGTAGATTAATACGTAGCATTTCAGAGGTGATCTTCTTGGACCACACCGATTTCCTATCTAACACTGAGGCATTATCCCAATCAAATGTGTGGTTGAATTGCAATTGATGTACGGAAATAACAAACTGTGCCTCTGCATCTCTTTTGATATAGTCCTCATGTTCTTTTAACCTTATCTTGTGTTCACGTTTGGTGTCACGTTTGGAAATATTATATCATAATAGGACTTGAAGAATAATAATATTAATTACTTCTAACAGAACTACAGTGGGTAAAAAAAGTATTTGCACAACCCGTTCTTTCGAAATAACGCTTTGAAAAGAAGCAGAATATTTTGGCAAATAATTTTATTTGATAGCACATTACAAACAGAAAGAATGCCCGTTGATGAAAATCCGGGAGAAACATTTACAAAAAAATAAACCAACAATAACAGAAATTCCGTCGTCAAATAAGTATTTGCACGTCAAGAATTCGACTAGTAGTTCATTCATAAACCAATATCCGGAGGTTCATAGGCAAATGTAAACAGCGAAAATGTAAACAAGGTTGCCAAAAGAAGATTCTAGCAAGACGACCCGGTTCAGTTTACACTTACAAGTACTAAAGCAATCATGTCGCCGAAAAACTGTGAATTATCCGTCTCTACGCGAGAAAAAATAATTTTACTACGTAGTGAAGGTCTGAGTTATCGCCAAATTGGGAAAAAATTAAATCTCAATTTTTCAACCGTACGATACGTCATAAAAAAGCAAGAAGAGACCGGTAGTACAGAAAATAAACGACGTTCTGGCCGTCCAAAAAAACTCAGTACAGTGGATCACCGACAAATTATAAAACTTGTGAGGAATCAACCCTTCACAAATGCTCAAAATGTATCCGCTCACGTTGCTACAACATCGGGCAAGGTCGTTTGTGCTCAAACCGTAAGAAATGTTCTCCACAATGTTGGACTATGTGGCAGAACGGCGAGAAAAAAGCCTTTCATAAGCGAGGCGAATAGATTAAAACGGCTCTAGTTCGCTAAAACATATCTGGACAAGCCTGTAGAATTTTGGAAAGACCTAATATTCTCCGACGAGAGTAAATTTAATCTTTTCGGATCAGATGGGAAAAGGCTTGTATGGCGAAGACCGAACGCTGCCTTGCAGCAAAAAAATCTGCAGGCCACAGTCAAACACGGTGGTGGGCATTTAATGATTTGGGGCTACATGGCTTCCAGTGGCGTTAGAAATTTGGCTTTTATCGAAGACACAATGAAAGCTGTGGACTACATCAAGGTGTTGCGTGATAATTTGGCGAACAGTGCAGAGAAATTGGGTATAAGCGACACGTTTCGTTTCCAGCAAGACAACGACCCAAAGCACACAGCCCAGAAAACTAAAGAATGGTTGTTATACAACGTTCGTAGAATGCTGGTAACTCTTCCGCAATCACCAGACATCAATCCAATTGAAAATTTATGGCATTTGTTGAATTTGGAAGTCAGAAAAACTAAGGTTTCCAATAAAAGAGACTTCAAGCGTTTAATAGCTGAAAAATGGCAACAAATTTCCAAGAAAAACCACAAAAAAATTAGTTGAGTCGATGCCAAGAAGATTGCAGGCAATTTTTAATGCTACCCGTGTAGAAATAGCCCCACTTAGCCCGATCAGAAGTAGGGCGCTAGTCGTGTGCTGGTCAGGCTATTTACTATCGAGATCCCTGATCGGGTACTGATCGGGTACTGATCGAGATAGTCGTGATTTTCTGAAAAACCTTCCTGGGTCCTAAACGGGGGCTGATCGGGGTATTTTTTCAAATTACCGTGGTGGGTTCTAGTCAGACCCTGGCTGGATTGTTTAAATTAATTTCGATCACCAGCATCGAATAATGTTGAGGTTCATACCGGCACCCTTAATTTCCTGACTGTGCTACGAGGCGCATGCGCATCGTTCTCTCAGTTATCGGTTGTAGCTATTTCTAACCTCAATTTAATTGACAGTTGTATGCAATTGTATATCTCATAAACTTACAGTATAGGTATATTGTTATGGACCTTCCATGTAGGATTAGGTATCAAAATCGGCAACGTACTAGGAAACGCCGATTGATAGAAAAGAAGTTAGTGGAGCTGATTTATTGTGCAGACAAATCTGACTCCGATGGAAATTTTGAAGTTGAGGAAGCCACATGCATTTCTGAATGTACGTTTTCATAAACAGTTTCATAATAACAATAAACATTCAAATTCGAACTAACTATAAGTTCATCGAATTGCGTTGAAAACCAATCAAGAAACACGATTGATGTTTTGAAATATACACGACTTGCATTTGTATTGTAACAATTTCCAATGCCCTTAGGGAAAACAAGTCCAAATTATTTGGTAATTTTAGTTTATAATATCAGATCTGCAGATGGACAATGAACATTGTGAAGATGTTCAGGAGTCTATAAATGAAGAAGATTCATCTATGGAGCAAGTTGAGTCTCTTGAAAATCAAGGAGTACCAATGTATGACGAAGGTGGATATGAAAGGACGGGTTCCTCATCAGATGATAACATCTCCGAAGTGAACTTGAGTTCATACAAAGAAACCAGCGATACTTCAGATGAAGAGATTTCAAATCATGAAAATGATGCAGATGTCGAGCGTGAAATTCTCGAGTTACGTGCGTGGGCAATTGAATGCCAAATATACCAAACGCATCTGGACAAATTGCTGAACATTTTAAGGTCTCGGCTTTTGCCTTCTTTACCAAAATCTTCGAAAACTTTTCTCAACACTAATGATGCTTTGTATGATATCAAAAATATGGAAGATGCCGAAGGTGGTCACGGTCAGTTTGTGTACTTTGGCATTGAAAATGGATTACAAGAGTGCCTCAATGCAAAACTGCATGAAAATAATATAATTGAGCTACAATTCCATTTTGATGAAATGCCTTTGACAAAATCTGGAAATGATCAAGTTTGGGCTGCCTTAGGAAAAATACAATCAGATCCTGATTTATACAAACCCTTTGAAATAGCAATATTTCACGGTCGAGCTAAACCGAAAAATTCAGAGATTTTTTTGGATGAGTTTGTAGAAGAGTTAAATAAATTGCAGAGAAATGGACTAACAATTTCCCGTAGACACTTCAATGTTCGACTAAAATGTGTCATTGCTGATACACCAGCTCGCGCTTTTCTGAAAAATACTTTAGGCCATGGTGGAATATTTTCCTGCGAAAGATGTACTGTTCGGGGACACAAGGCAGAACATACAACTGTGTACCCTTCAGCCAATGAGGAAGAAAGAACCGACGCTTCGTTCCGCAGTTTTCGACAGCCAGAGCATCATCATGGTGCAACACCGTTCCAAAGAATAATACCATTCATAAATATGGTAGCTTTTTTCGTGCTAGATTTTATGCACCTATGCTGTCAAGGAATTATGAAAAAACTTATAGAATATTGGACGTCTGGCGATTTGAATTTCAAATTGAGCTCCAGAAATAAAACTGAGCTAACAAATCGTTTGAAACGTATAAAATCACAAATGCCGTGCGAGTTTCAAAGAAAAACTCGATCTGTTAAATATATCGCCAAATGGAAAGCTACAGAACTCAGATTTTTTCTATTATACTGCGGTCCAATCGTTTTGAAGGGTATTTTAAGAAATGAGTTTTATGATCATTTTCTATTACTTCATGCAGGTTGTAGAATTTTAAGTTCAAAGAATATTTGTCTGAGATACGCTAATCAAGCAAAGCAATACTTGAGAAGTTTTTTCATAGCCATGGAAGACTACTACGGTAAAAAATCCCAAGTCCTGAATGCTCACCATTTGATCCATTTAACTGATGATGTGAAGTTCATGCAGTGCAGCTTAAGCTTCATAACAGCTTTCCCATTTGAAAATGCATTGGGGAAAATAAAAAATTATCTGCGAACACCTCATCGCCCCTTAGCACAACTGTGCCGCAGACTATTTGAAAGCCGATTACTACAAAAACGAAAACCGGAGATACCACCTGTTATAAAAATTATCAAGCATTTCGGTGAACACATCAAAAGAATTAAGTATAAAGAATGGACAATATGTACTACATTTCCAAATAACATGGTGCTTCTGGATGATGATAGCATTTTCATGGTAAAAGAAATAATCGGTGATGTTGAAGCTCCTGAACTGTTGCACATGAAAGGCGTACTTTGGGAGAAAGATAAAGCTATTTTTCAATATCCCTGTGACTCGATGAAATTACAGATGTGGGAACTGAAAAAAAAGCCTAGTAAAAATGTGACAAGGCATCCAGTAACTGTAATCAGCAATAAATTGATAAGACTATCGGTTGTGAAAGAGAATGGAATTGAGAAATTTTACTGTGTGGGAATGCTTCATTGAAAAAGAAATTCAGCGCTAGTTGTATGACCAGACAACTCGATTGAGCGAGTGTGGGTGGACGTGTGCTTGTTCAATAAACATAACTTTTTCGGTACATACATGTAACTTCTAAGTGAAATTAACGTCTATGAGAATACATATTGAATACCTACCTAATCACATCTGTAATAAGATTAACCTATTCTCAAAAGTAAATATAATAATACGTATTCTAAATTCTTGGTAGTAGAATACTTTAGTTTAAAGACTCAATGGTGGTGCAAGCGTGGAGTAGACAGTTTCCGGGTATGACCACGTGCGCACCCATGCCACGTGCGGGTGGCAGCACTGCAGCGTAACGCCATGCCGCTTATGAACGTTAATAGCGTGTGTACCGCGTGTCTTTTACAGTGAAAAATAAAAGAATACATGTAAGTTTGCTTTATTCGCTCATTCGGAAAAGGGCAGCAGGAAGTACAAAAATGTCCACACAGGTAAAAATAACTTATCATTGTACCATAAACATTGACAGTGCATAGAACTTCGAGAATCATTATCGACATTTTTGTTAGGTTATGTTCGGCTTCAAATCTCGCTGCGTTTTCGACAGGTCGAAAAGTTTGAAGGTCCATAAAACAATGCGCGAAAATTCCAACTAGAAATTGATAAGCTACATTAAAATGATATATTTTTCAACACGCCGTGCGTAAATTTCGATTTTGCACAAAATTCAACTCAACGCGCGTTGTGTTAAAAATCAAAGTCCGATGCGCGGGCGAAAGATGATTCTCGACTCGTATGATGGTCACCCTCGCTTCGCTCTAGCGAAAAACTTTACATACGTCCGAGAATCAACACTTTCGCACTAGTATCGAAAAGTATTATTGCACACAAACAACGTCATTCCTATCAAACAGGGCCTTCACACACTCAGAATGATTCCGTGGAAAATACTTGTGACAAATGATATAATGTAGTATCTGAATACAGATATATTATTCTTGTGTGAAATTGTTAATTTTTATTCGAAATGAGTGATAATATTAGAACCCGATGAAAATTGCATAATTATGCTGATCGGTAAGATATTGGATATAAGATTTTGGGTCTTATCCAGAGCTAAAAAGCATTTGAGATTGGATTGCATTCACTGGTTCTTGTTTTTTGGATTAGAAAACACCATCGAAAATATTAGATTAATCATTGACCCAGAGGCCAGATTTTTTCTTATGCACGTGAATAAAAAAAACAAGTAGTCATATGGTCTTTACGTATAGTATGTAGGCTGTATCCACAGGTGAAAGTCTTATACGACGAAAATATTTTCCACAGATTAATATGGGAAATATGGAGGAAGAGTACGCGTACCAATTAATAGAGTTTGTGCGTCGAGGTCCAACAACTACACGACGAGAAGTTGATTTTGTGCCTTATAATTAGGTAATCTACAATAAGAAAAAAAGAAAATTAGAAACAAAATTTTTACCACCTCCCTATGACGAAGATAATTGCAAACTATTGCATGATCTTGTTCGGATGAAAGCTGACCCTCCTACAGACTGGCCAACATATAATGTGTTGGTGAAGGGAGGCGCAAGAAGCTACAATGATGCTGTGAAACGATTGAAAAAATTGAATGACGATGAATATGCATTCACACATGACAGTGATGTAACGCCGCAACAAAAAGTCCAAAAAATCATTGAAAAACACAAACAGTTGAAATTAAAAGTAAGTAGTGAAACAAGAGCCGCTTTACAAGTTCCTGGGCTGTCAGATTCAGACGCAGATACCGAAGAGGAAATAAATTCTGAAAAGGATACAAAAGAAGCTAACGATAAACGATCAAAGACAGTTTCAGACTCTGATGTTGACAGTACTGGAACTGATGATTTTCTTGTGACAAAATCAATCAGCTCAAAATTGTCATATGCTCAAGTATACTCAGACGAATCAAGGGAAGCAGATGAAGTAATAGAAAGTTCAGCGCATATAATAAAACCCGTTAGCAATAGTGGTGGTGCTATTAGAAAAGAGATTTTCTCCAAAAAAATTCAAAATAAAAAGTCGAAAACAAAAGGAGCTGACAAACGATCAAAGACGGTTTCAGATTCTGATGTTGACAGCGCCAGGACTGATGATTTTTCTCTAATAAGATCAATGAGCTTGAAATTGCCATACTCTAAAATATACTCAGATGAATCAAGAGAAGAAAATGAAGTAAGAAAAAGTTTTACGCATATAAAAAAAGCCGTCAACAGAAGTGAAGGTGCTATTAGAAAAGAGATTTCTTCTAAAAAAGACCAGAATAAAACATGTAAGACTACGAAACAGAGAATTAAAGAGAAAACTTCAGGTATTAATTATGAAACTGATTATTTTATAGTGCTACGTGACTTAAGCTCAATATTTTTCCAGCCGTTAGCAGCAGTGGCAGTGCGATTATGAACGATATTTCTTTCAATGATGACCAAAGTAAAAAGCACAAGAATGTAAAGGAAAAAATGAAAAAAATCCCAGGTTGATCTTTATATTATTGCTTCTTTTATATTATAATTATAATCAATCTATTATAATACTGAACACTCCAAATTTGCATGACAAGGCTGAAATGTGATAATTGAAAATAGTTTCTAAAGTTCTCCAGGATTCTTGAAGTAGCATGCAAGAGTTCGTTGATTGCATTCTCATTTGTAGGAACTTTTAGATTATGTGCAAAACATTGTACTTATATGATGGCATCTTTGATATTCTTTAGAATCTCAACTTCTCTGGGGAATATACAATGACCTGTAGGAAATAAAAATCGACGTGAAAAATATTATCACATATGAAATAGAATCAAAGCAAGCTCAACAAGGACTCCAGATCCTGCAAGGAATCCATGAGGATTTTATCGTTACAAACAATGTATCTTTGCCAATAGGGAATCAAAAAGAATTCAATGAATTTGATTCGAAATTATTGACAAATGCAGGCTTTGGAAAGGAATTCGTAAGTTACTCAGTGATTTCAAAAGGTACTTTATAATTTCAGTCTAAGCAAAATACCGAATGTTTCCTTGTATTTCTCATTTCCAGATAGCATCCTTAGTCAAGTATTTCGACCGACGCTACATTGCCTCAAGAACAATTACTAATATCTTGAGAAAGTATTTTTCTAGACATTTCGCTATGAATTGCACAGCGATCAAGAAAATGCCGAATAAAATGTTATTGAAAGGCACAGCCTTTTATGATCATTTGCTAGGTGCGTGAACAATTATAATCAATACAATTTCATAACAACCGAAGCTACTTTTTGTACATGGAAGTTATATTCTCTTGTATTCTCTGTTTATTTTTGAATTCTATGGTTCTGACAATCTCCCTTCCTTCCAAGGTGCTGTTTCGCAGTCGCACCTTGATCCGATCTCAGGCAAAACAATGAATGATAGTACTTTTGGCGTAGTATTAGGGAATGTACTGTCAAATGCTAAAGATTGGGGAGGCGGGAGGAAAACGAGAAAAACGTCCTCACGCGACCCTTTGCAAGAAGGTCACTGCAGTAATGACTCAGATGTGTCAAATAACTTCCGTGTCGCATAATTGATACATCAATCTTCAAATTCTTGAAGTACTTCATTTCCTAATTTCATAATTAAAAAAAAAATCATATTTTCAACCATAGCACATATACAGGGTGATCCAGAATGAGGTATTTTCCTTCTACCAGTGGATTCTTCGTGAAAATCTAAGACGAAAATTATCAATGCTAAAATGTCGAGCGTGAAGGGGTTTTTAGATAAGAGCCGTTCAAAGTTAGCGAATACGAGAGCAGATACGAAACTACCTCAGGGCCGCGATCGTCGTTTTGTCAGTTGGCGAGATCGCGGTGGCCGGTGACGCGTCGCGAGGACCGCCAGGCCGGCGGTGCGGCCCTGAGACAGTTTCGTATCTGCTCTCACATTGGCTAACTTTGAACGGCTCTTGTCCGAAAACGGCTTCACCCTCGACATTTTATCATTGATAATTTTCGTCTTAGATTTTCACGAGGAATCTACTGGTAGAAGGAAAATACCTCATTCTGGATCACCCTGTATATGTGTGTATAATACATTTATATAACTCATATATGCTTTAGGATAATACCTATATCAGTTCAGCTATGTTACCAAAGTTCCTGCATATATGTATAGTATATTATTTGATATTTTTATACAAAATACACGTATGGATGGACGTATAATAAAAATAATTAAAAATCGTAGTGATAGTTTTCACCTATCTACCATTTTATCAATCCCAGAGAATTAAAAAAAAAATCCTCGTACCGGCCCGATACTAGTGCCTGACCAGATCCCGGTTAGGGACAAATCGGTGCGAGTGGCCAGCGCCCGAATAATTTACCGTGACACTACTGTATGGGTTCCGGCTAGTTATCCTGACCAGCTCCCAACTTGAAATGGGGCTGACTGGTCGGATATCCGACCAGATCCCAATATAAATTTCTACACGGGTAATGGACTGCATACCAAATATTAAAAACTTTTGATTTGGTGAATTTAATCATTACCGTGAAAATGTATCTTGGAAGCGTTAATGTGCAAATACTTATTTGACGACGGAATTGCTGTTATTTTTTAATTATTTTTTTGTAGATGTTTCTTCTGGATTTTCATCAACGGGCATTCTTTCTGTTTGTAATGGGCTATCAAATAAAATTATTTGCCAAAATATTCTGCTTTTTTTCGAAGCGTTATTTCGAAAAAACGGGGTGTGCAAATACTTTTTGTACCCACTGTATATCCAAATTACTCCCACGGGTTTTTCATTTGAAAATGACTAGGAACCCCCAAAGTACTATGCACTGTCACTTCTTAATCATCGACCCGTGAGTACTATTGCTAGTGAAAATTTGGAATAAGTATGGAGCGGTACTTAAAAAATGCAACTGTTCTCAACCTGATTCTTGTTTCTCCAGAATTTTTGTGGCCTTAATCGGTCAAAATCAGACACGCTATGTACTAACGAAGGTGTTCGTATTTTAGTCGGTTGCGATTTCTTGCATCGTTGTTGACTGCGGGTGAGTCACAAGATTTTGACTGCGGGTGGTATGGCTATGATCTTCAGAGTTCACATCTATTGGCATCTCATTGACTATCGGCGATTCGAACGATTGTTGTAGTAACACAATTTTGGTACTGCGCAATTTTTTTTTTTCACATTAGCCGCGAACTAAGTGCTTTAATTTCAGAGGATGATCGAGGGATTCTAGTTTGTTATTCTGCCGCTGGGAATAGTGATATGCGTTGTGGTGTTTGTGGGATACATGTCATTCAAAACGTAGCCCTCATTTGTACATAGAGATGATCTTTGGGCTATCTGGTTTTGTGCGCGCACGGTCGCTGAACGAGTCGTAACGCTTTCCCAATTCAAAAATCGTCGGTGAATGGCGTAGTCCAGTGATTCTTGAAACCAGACAGCCCACGGCTCACTCCTGTATGGTTAGCTGCCTGAACGCAGGCGCTAGTGTGACTTTTCAATGGCCTGTATCTCACAGACGTTGCAACAGAGATCACTATTTCGAACGGCATGGTAACAAGTCACACCCCAAAAGTAGCCCCCAAAATCGAAACTTAGTTTAGGGCTACCCTGTATAGATTGTTGCGGTATTTATTGAACTGCTTTCCAGGTTATCGCTGAAGCAGTGTTTTTAATTGCGGCCAATGGATCCGGTCTCTACTACAGGGGACTCACTTCCAAAGCTCATCGTCGTACATTTTCGGGGACACGGACAGTGATCGAATCTCGAATAAAGCTCGAGTACGAGCGTGAACAGCAAGAGCAGTTGCTCCTAAGTGTCATCCCGGCGTACATCGCTGCAGAGGTAAGTGCAATCAGACGCATCGGCAAATTATCATTAGTTACAGTAATTGTTGGAAAAGAGAGCAGCGCCGACACATTCAGACAGATAGACATTACTTTCCCCATCCAAGCAACCACTCTCACGAACATTCATTACCCGCGAAAAAGGCACGTGTTTCTGTTCCAGACCGTACAGCCAGAAGTTCTGTAGCCAATAAAGAATAAATAAATCAACCTAAAAGTATAGTCCAGTGGATATATACCTCACTGTCAAGGAGAGTGTCAGGACTCCGGGTAACGCTTTTGGACCAAACTACTAGGGATGTTTCCTTGGGCCATAATATGAGGCTCACCATGCTTCATTCAATCTCATAGGCCCTTTCAGGTTGAACGTCGCCCAAATTGGAAAATTATCTCAGAATTCAGCGCCTTTCGCATTACTTCATAATGTTGCAACGAATTTCAGTTTTGTAGCTTATCTTGACTGGAAATAGACTGTCCTAGAAAAAAGAAAGTGTTTGCACCCTGAAAAGTATACTCTCTGCAAGTACGATCGCCAAAATTCATAATTCAAGGTAAAAAATAATTAAATTCAGCGTTCCTCCCTGCGTAGGGCGGAGAAATTCTTTGAAAAACTATTATATTATGCCTACCGGTTGTAAAATATTCATTCAATATATGGTAGGTCCATCCATACACCATTTGGGACCTATGCATTATAGATACCTGAGGATTGTCCAAAGGCGCAACTGGATTATCATTTTTTGAACAGTATCTCAAAAGCTGCACATTATCATAAAGCATCAAATTTCGTGAAGTTATAACGAAGATTTGTCGTAAAACTGTAGTCATCTGAAATAGGCATATCGGTAAAGGTGTCGGCTAGGTTAGATTTCCATCGAACGTATCTGGAAAAATTAATTTTACATATTCGTATCGCATACATCAAAAATCACCTTTCATGATTACTATTCCGCCCACGAACAGCTTCTGCGAATATATGACGGTAACAATAACTTGGTAATACAAATGTTACTTACACAACAGTATGCAGGTAGAGGTTGACAGATCTCGATCCATGCTTATGCGGCTCGTTCGAATGAGATGTTGGGAAACTACGCGTGATTGGTCGGCTTTGAAATATCGACCAATGAGATGCTACTTTCTGACGCGAGGGACCCACTGTAAGCATGGATCGAGATCTGTCAACCTCTACCTGCATAGTGTTGTGTAAGTAACACTTGTATTACCAAGTTATTGTTACCGTCATATATTCGCAGAAGCTGTTCGTGGACGAAATAGTAATCATGAAAGGTGATTTTTGATGTATGCGATACGAATATGTAAAGTTAATTTTTCCATATACGTTCGATGGAAATCTAACCTAGCCGACACCTTCACCGATATGCCTATTTCAGATGACTACAGTTTTACGACAAATCTTCGTTATAACTTCACGAAATTTGATGCTTTATGATAATGTGCAGCTTTTGAGATACTGTTCAAAAAATGATAATCCAATTGCGCCTTTGGACAATCCGCAGGTATCTATAATGCATAGGTCTCAAATGGTGTATGGATGGACCTACCATATGTTGAATGAATATTTTACAACCGGTAGGCATAATATAATAGTTTTTCAAAGAATTTCTCCGCCCTACGCAGCGAGGAACGCTGAATTTAATTATTTTTTACCTTGAATTATGAATTTTGGCGATCGTACTTGCAGAGAGTATACTTTTCAGGGTGCAAACACTTTCTTTTTTCTAGGACAGTCTATTTCCAGTCAAGATAAGCTACAAAACTGAAATTCGTTGGAACATTATGAGATAATTTTCCAATTTGGGCGACGTTCAACCTGAAAGGGCCTATGAGATTGAATGAAGCATGGTGAGCCTCATATTTTGGCCCAAGGAAACACCCCTAGTAGTTTGGTCCAAAAGCGTTACCCGGCGTCCTGAAACTCTCCTTGTGAGACGATTTCACGGTAGTATGTGAAAACATCACAAATACGTCTTTCGACCTTCTAAATCGATCTACGTATGAATTTGAACTATCAGCCCCTGCCTTCAGGGTAAAAATCATTAATTAACGGTTGAAAAGAAAAATGAGAAATCGGGAAAAATTTTGAAACAAATGTTGCAGTTCGTAGAATTTCGCATGAAAAAACGTTTGAACTTTCCTTTCTATCATTTCTTGATAATCCGCTAGATAAGTCCGAAGTTGCGCTCTCTCTAAAAATGAGAAAAACAGTTAGCATAGAGCACAACTGGCTCGCCGCGCTGTCTTACTTTCATTCGCAGTGGTGTCCCTATGGCGCGCATGCACTACCGATGGCGCTGAGTGAGAGTGAGCATCTTCTCTCTCGTTCGCTTCGACGTTTGAGAAAATTACTCTTGATCCGCTATTTTTGTCTGTTCGACTCGTGATCCATTCGCAATGCGTTTTATTCGCATTGATTTGGCGCGACAACGAAGATCGTAAGATCTAAACAAGTAATGATAGAAAATTCGAGCATTTAATAACGAAGAGGATGAGCCTACACTCAGCTCTCTGAGTTAATTCGTTATGAAATTGTTATTGTTCAGCGTGGTCGCCGCGTGCTCGGCCGGCCGCGCGATATAAACAAATGCACGAAACTCGGTTATTTTTGCATCGATTTTTAATTAATTTTTTCAGTTTTCTCTGGAATAAACTACAGATTATAGATAATTTATGAAAACAAATTTTCAAGTGAAAAGTTATCCATTCATCACAGAAACAGTGTTTTTTAATCGATACACCGTTGTAATCAGTATCCTTAGTAAATTTATTAATCCTATTTTTAAGTTATATTTGCGTTTCTATTAATTATTGAAAGCGATTTGTCACAGAGAAATGATTCAAAATCATTAATCATTCATTGAAAAGTGAATAAACGATGTAACGTGGTATTTTGCTAATCCCCATTACAATGGAATTCTATGGAAAAATGCCGCAATGCATAGCGCAGACAGGGTCTCTAGGAAAAAGAAAATTCAGGGGAAAATATTAGCTTTAAGTAATGCCTATTTCATTTTTATAATTATGTAACTCGAGCTCCATCCACCACAAGGTCTTTACCGTCGTGGGAACTACTGAAGAAAATATGGCTCGTGTTGAAGAAAATACATCTGATATCGTCATCGACGTCACTATCGGCGTGCAAACCCTTGGTTCGCCAAGAAAGCGCTAGGGTCATCGCCTCCACTAGTACACGACAATCTGCTGCTCCCAACGATTCGGACTGTCGGCGTATAGGGATGTGCGAGAAGCACGCAAAAATCCTCGCGTCGTCTGACAAAGCTACCGTCTACAGAAAACTACGCTACTTATGTGAGGATGGAGTACAGGGTCACGTGAAGACCTCTTGACAGCCTCGCACCTGATAAGTCATCAGCTGGTGCAGGTATCGATCATCTATGCTTTCTCTCAGACCGTTATCGCGGCCGAGTTGGTCCAGAAAACCCCCGGTACAGCGTTTCAACCAGAAGAATTTTGTCGTGAACAAAGGCCTAGTGTGCTCAGCACGAGGCTATCGTTCGACTTCATAAGGATTGACAAATAATGTAAGGCTCTAGGAGAATTATCTTATAGTTCTGGCGAGCGAGATTTCTTATGAATCCAGCTTCAGGGAATTCTAACGGAAGCCGGCAGGAAGAGGGGTACGAAGCAGCGGCAGGGGTAAGCTAGAGTTCTCCTGTAAAACGCACCAACAGCAATCGTTCTCGAAACTACCGTAGATGACGAGAACCAATTAGGTCAATAATGAGCCACGTGACCCATTTCATGAGTCGGTACGAGCAAACAAGGACTATGTAAAAAGGATACACTGATTATTCGGCCTATTCTTCGCTCTGTCTGCGCTACGTATTGTTTATCGCATCGAGTATCGTATCGAACCTAATATCGTATATCGAGTTATATTTGAATTAGTGTGTGTTACATTTTGAGCAATTTAAGGTACGGTCTTGACTCTTTCTGTGAAGGCACGAGGTCGTTCGTATAAAAGTCTGTTGTATCGTTTGGTTTTGAGCTAAGAAGCTCGTTTTTGGTTAATTGATCAAACAATCTCGAGTCTGACTGAATTACCTAGACTTTTTATTGCTTTTTGGCTATGAATTATCGTATCTTGCTTTCTGGCTAAAATCTATCGTATGGCTTTTCTATTTAGTATGTTAGAGATTTATTGTGCATGAAAATTGTAGTATAATAGTACATTGTGCGACAACGGGGGGAAATGGGCAATTTCTAGTGAGGGTCAGACGATGTCCTCCCCCCATGTTACACACCGGATTTTTTTCAAGAAGTGCATTATATAGGCCCTTTTTCGCGCATGAAAGATAATATTTATTATTCCCCGACGGCGATAATATCCATTATTTCCCTTGGGAGGTAATGGATATTTCCTCCCGAGGGCAATAATATCCAGTTCGCAATGGAAATATCCATCCGAAGGAAAATAGTGAAGTCCACGCTAGAAATGAGCAATTTTCCATCCACTTTACATGCAAGAAAAAGGGCCCATATCATGCACGTGTTGAAAAAAATACTTTTCCTGGAGAACCCTGAGCGAAGATAGCCGCGAGTGGCCTTAGGCCTCGCCTTGCAGTTGATTTGATTATAATTTAGTATTAATATCGTTTTGTATAACGTAATATCGTTTTGTAAAGTTGAGTATCGCTCGGTAAAATTTGATATCGTTAATATCGTATCATACAGAATTCGCTGAAGAACCACCATATCGTCTTCGGTTCAATTTGTATCGCTAATCTAGCAGTAATTCGTATGTTGAACGACCACGGTCCCTATTTCAGGAGAGACTTCAAAATCTCGTGATTATAAAGTCCAGCGAACCGTTAAAATAAAATCTGTATCGATTGTTACCGAAGTTTGTCGGCTAGCGACTACAAAGTAATACACTGGTCTTAGGTGGCGTTGAGAAATAATAAATTTGCTTTGGGTACGAAGTATCGCTCTGTGATACCGAGTCTGGAGTCTAGTATCGTACAATATTTTACCTAACAAGGTGCGCAAAGTTCGAGCACTATTAACAAATTATTACGTAAATCGCTCGTGTAAGAGTATACTAGACGAGTGGAAGAGGCTCCCAGGGCTCCCGCTTTCATTCCCGCACGCAAAAACGTAAACAAACCATTCCCGCACGCTAAAAGAATTCATTACCGCAGGCTCAATTGCGTGCGGGACAAAGGCACTTTGCGCACGCCGTTAGGTAATAGTAGTTTACGATACAAGTGCGCGAAGTACGTGATTTTCACACGAGTGTGAACCTAATCACGTACGCGCACGCGTATCGTACACTACTTTTTGCAACTCAGTGCGCAAAGTGAGCACTTTGCGCACTCGTGCGCGAGACGGGTACTTTGCGCACGCAAAATAGGCATCAAAAGTCGAACTTTGCGCACTGAGTTGCAAAAAATAATTTTATATCGAGTCAACTCTAACACGCCTATTACTAGCACTGTGTCGTAAAACGTTTAAGTTCTGTCCCGACAGTTAGGAATCCTATCATAACAAACTGAGTAAATCTAGTTCTGATTCTGTTAGCGATAATGTTGAATTACTCACTTTCGTAATAAAATGATTCATTGATGTTACCACACATAATGTTGAATTAATATTTTTGTCTGGTGTACCCTGCCCCTCCATCTAAGGCTATCGTAACTAAGTTAGCTCAGTTATCGCTCTTCGCACTCTCACATTTTAGCTTATCGTTTTTGGTGTCTATGGTATCGAATTTGTTCAAGAAACGACGCATTCGCGTCTGGCGCCCAACTTTTAGTAAGTTGCCAGTTAGTTAATTACACGAGAGAGCGCCGAATCGTGACGGAGTATAGGTTTTCCTCTGCCGAAAAGAAAAATGCGTTACAATGAAAAAAAACAATTATTTGCATATAAGATTGTCAATATTTCTCAGATATGAATAACATATATACATGATTTTTTAGATAATGCAATTCTCTACAAGGGGGAGAAGGGAGAGAAAAGCGAACGATGTGACGGGCGTGGTATTGTTGTTTCATCCGAGCGGTTGATTAATAAACGAATTTACTAACGGGGTGAGTTCCCGTCACAGACTGAATAAAGTAATAAAATAAAAGATCTACCTCTTGATAGATTGGTAAATGGGATCGTTGTCGCCTAGTCCTATACAAGTCTCAATTGAAAGGTTTAACTATGGTAGAGGCTAATTAATATATAGTAGACTGGTCGTTAAAAATTACATTTCTTCCGACGCCCCCTAAAAAGCTTCCTTTTGATGAAAAAACGCGAGGAAATTTTTTTTCTTTTCTCCTCAATTAAAAACAACACGTGCCGCAAGGCGATCTAAGTTAATTTTTTGGTAAAATCATGTTTTTTTTTTTTTTTGAAAAACATTACAGACGTAAAAGTATAAAAAATACTAAAGAAAGTTTACTTGAGCCTCAAAATTAATAAATCTGTTTATAAAAAATAAAAAATTTTATTCATTTGAGTTCCAAAACTGTTTATATTTCAGGAAAAATACTATTTGTGATAAGAAATTTCCGAAAAAACATGATTTTACCGAAAAATGAACTTAGATCGTCTTGCGGCACGTCTTGTTTTTAATGAAAAAATAAAAAATAAATTACCTCGCGTTTTTTCATCAAAAGGAAGCTTTTTAGGGGGCATCGAAAAAAATTTAATTTTCAACGACCAGTCTAAATTATATAGTTAATGACTTCGCAGGTTGCGTGATATTACATGGTGATCAGATTAACTGGTAAAATGATACTATATTCTTGAACGATTAGTAATGATAATATGGAGGTTCAAGCGACTAACATTCTCTCGTCCCTTGAACTGATGGATAGAAATGAAATGTAATGATAACAAAAATAATTTGGTTATATGTCGACGTTGAGACCGTAAATTTTCCTCGCTAAAAAGCATTAATTATAAAAAGGGTAAAATAGAATTACGGAATAGCGACCCACATTTACATTATAATGAGGTTATAAAAGATTAGGGTTATTCATGAATAATAAAAATTGAAACTCTCTTTCTTAATCGGTAATAAATTGTGAACAGGTTGTAACATTCCTGGATTAATATCCGCTAGTTATTTAAAATACTCGGTCTGAGCGCGCGCCATCTCTGGGCACGCTCAGAGTTCACTTCATTTCGGGGGCCGCCTAGAAACCTTTCCCGCTAGCGCATCAGGTCGAGTATGGATCGAGAAGACTGCTTCTCTGCCCACCGAGCAGAGAGAGGAGTAGGAGGAAACGCTCTTAGCCGCCTTGTTCCGGTGTACAGCAATCAGGAAACGCTTCGGCCTACCTGCTTGTCCAAGCACCTAGTGAGAAAATCCTACCCTCTGCTTTTGGTATAGCGACGAGGCTACTAAGGATTATCTATCTGCTCCGGGAATTGTGGCTTAAGGCCGGCGCCCACTAGACCGCACGGATCCGCACGGATCGGATCGGCACCGAATGTTATCGATTATATGCTTTCTTATGAGAGTGCGCTCACTAGTTGGCTGCGATCGTCAGCGACTCGCTGCGAACCGCTCCGATAATTCGTGCGCCCACTAAACCGTACGGAACCACACCGATCGGCAACGAATGTTTATCGGTTAATACATGCTGAGATTGCGCTCACTAGTCGGCTGCGATCGTCAGCGAACCGCTCCGACAATGCGTGCGCTCACTATACCGAAAGAATCCGCAACTGATTTACTCCCAGATGTATTATAGGTTGCATACAATGAGGTGCAGCACGTTCTCGTCATTTTTAGTAGTCCGCACTCAATATCTTTCGTTTTTGCATATGTGATTTGAAGGGTGGCACGGCAAAACGGTGTAAGTGCCATCATTATGATTTCACAGGAGAGCAAAAAAACCTTCTCAAAATTCGGTTAATTAATCTAAAAAAAAAATGAAAAAGTACTTTTTAGAATTTTCCAAGCTCTTTCAAACCCTGCAAACCCCGGCTCGATATCGCAATCCGTTTCCGAGAAAATGACTCGCAAAAATTGATTTTTCCCGTGCCAGTGTAAGTCCGCGGTTCGTGCCAACTTTTTTTTTTGACTTTGGATGCTGATTAAAAACACAATTACGATATTAAAATAACGAAACAGATATGGATCGAAAGCTTGAACTCTAACAAATAAGATCCGGTTGTAGATTTTGAAATTCGTAAAAATTTTCAAATGTTACGGGGCAAAATGGCGGACGAGGAAGGGATTGACTACGGTGTAAGTGCCAAAGCAAACATAATTTGCTAAGAAAATCGTTAAATTTTAATGAAAAATCAGTACAAAAATCAATTTCATTGCAACATGTTCTCATAATATAATCATTGCAACAAATTCTCATAATATAATCGGGCCTGTGGAGGCATAAACCGTATCATATGGGTCAGGTCCTTTTTATTTTCGACGCTGAGCCCTGAACCTGTGCGATTCCTAGAGAACTCCAAATTTGCCAAATCGCCTAACGGTACACCTGTAAGGAGAAATCAACGCATGCAAAAACTTGTGACAGATTTTCCATTACATAATATGATCAATGATCATAAAAAAGCATAACTTTTTTCAATATGTGGTGACGCGTGTACGTTTCGCCGTAGCCACGAGATATCCAAAATATCTATAAAATATGTATAATATTTCCATTGACAGCTGCCACTGACAACGGAGCGCGCAGACTGGCGCGATGGACTGGAGTTAGCGACATACACTGTGAGATCGCACGGTTGGCACTTACACTGTTTTGCCGTGCCAACTTTATATAACTTCGCAAAAAAAATTTTTTCAGCGATATCGTTTTGCAAGGACGTGCGTATGAAATTTCAAAAATTAAGAAAGCAAAAAACGTATTTTCGATTTTTTGGCACTTACACCGTTTTGCCGTGCCACCCTTCATTTTATCATGATAGTATCAATAACGCATAATATATGATATACTACATTTTCGTACTTGTATGCTACGGTTGAAGACCTATGAGTGCCAGTGAGATAGGTATATATTCGTCAACTTGAATGGTACTTCACCGTACTCCTCCACCTATTTATTGAGCTTTCGATATTTTATAGAATTAAAAATTTTTTTAAAAAATTAAATATTCAATGCCAAATCACCCAGCCTCTGACCCTGACCGTTCTAATTTTTGTTAAAATTTTTATATTATATTCTTATAATTTTATTTCATACTATAGTTCTCATAATACAATCCTTTTATTTTTAATTTTTGAAAAACGTTGATTTAATAATTATTCATGCTACTCAAGAACACTATGTTTGTTATTCTAGAATGAATTCACTATCTATATTATTAAAAACGATCATATTAAAATTATACGAACACCAAAGTGTTTTTCAGTTATTTTAAATTTCTTATAAGCTATGTCAATATTTAAATTATATTTTCCCCACACCTGCACCGAAAGTGTGAGTCGCGCAAAGCAACAGTGATTATTAAAAATAAATAAAATCACGTGGTCATGGTAACTTGACTTGACGCGGCACATTTCAATTCTATTTTAACGTTAGTATAAACTGAAACGACTGGTAATAATCATCGGCATTGTGCATTATTATTTAAAAAATAATAATCATGGACGAAGAAACATTGATACTGCTTGTACAGTAGTACGCACCGCTTTACAACATGTCCGATTGTAAATATTCTAATCATCAGGTCAAAGAGAATTGTTGGCAAGACATTTCGAAGGCAATGAAACTATCAGGTAATCATAACTTCAATACATTATATTCTATTATTTACACATTGAAAACGTATAATATTCATATTATGCAGTCATCCCTGTTTGAAATGATTCAACGAATAAATACGAATTAATCTGATTTATAATTTAATAACTAATGTCTTGAATTTGAACTATAGGTATGAGTAGATACCATTGTATATAATACCATAAAATATGTTATTCGGATAGGTTAGAGTACAACGGTAGCTTGAACGTCAATAGAACTTATTAATCACCTCACAATGTCATTATTAATTAATTAAACACCCATAGAAGTGAATCCATACGGGATCTTACATTTCAACCTTAAACATTATATATGATAACTAAACATGTTGTCGACAATAACGTGCGGTAACGATAAGTCACTACCCGGTAGAGGTTTGTCGCTTGGGAGGTGCAATTTCCCTTCATTTACAGCTTCTCATAAGGCGCTATTCGAAAAAATTCCACCGTCACTGTTCTTTCCATATGCGCAACATCCACGAAAATGAATTTATAATTAGCATCTACTAGTGCCATGAGAATTACGCTAAATGTTTTTTTATAATTGAAATATAAAGATCCCGAATTGGATGGCGCTTCGATTGTGATGTGCTTTCCGTCAAGAGCACCGATACAATTTGGAAAATTCCAGCGTGTGTTGAAATTTTGTTCAATGTCTTTCCACATATCCGTAGTCGGCACGGGTAGTACAATCGGAGAAAGACGTATCCAAATAAATTTGCATGCAATACCATGCAATACCATCGACAATTTGAACTTCATCTATGATGTATAGCAACGTATCATTTGATTTCTAGGTCCAGATCAACAAACTGAAATAACACTGAAGAAAAATTTAAGAAAAAGACCAATGAAAAATAATAATAACGGATCAACCGACGTTTCTAAATTTTTAGTCGAATATTTAAAAACAAAAAACAAAAAGGCTGATGAAAATGTAAAAGAATTGTCAAACATATCAAAATTCTTTTTAAACATGGCCGAGACGGTAAAATCTTTTCCTAAAAATTATCAAATTCAAATTAAATCACAAGTTTTCGAATTAGTCAATAAATTTGAAAATAAAGTATATTTAGAGGCAGATAGAGAAGAAATTGAAGAACAGTTGGACGCCACACTTCCAGTTTTATCGTCTTTATAAATTGTGAAATGTTAATTGTTGAATATTTTTTAATTAATGTTAATTGTTGAATATTCATTTTTTTGTTTAGTTAATGTGGTAATAAATATAAATGGAGCAGGTATAAATATAAACATTTACCTTAGACATACAGCGAGTCTTTCCTCAGGATCAATTGGTGGTCGAAATGGTGTGTTCTCTTTTGAGAGATCTTCTTTCACAAAGTTGAGAATTTCTTGAAAATTTTCATACGTCATCCGAAAGTAATTGAAGAATTTCGCTCGATCGCGCAAAAGTGATGGAAAAAGATATTATCAAAATGGAGCGCATGGGAGCGAAAAGGACAAGGAAGAGACAATCTGAATCGATCTACGATCTAACATCGAGGGCCGTACGATCGTACTATTGCTTTCAACAGCCAGTAAACTAGACCAGGTCCTGGAGGCCAAAAGGCGCAAGCCCGAACTGCAGGCAATGAACATAAACAGCCAGTGACGGCAAGTTATCAATTTCCCGTGTGTGGAGGTTCACCGATGGAGGGGGGGGGGGGGGGTAGTAAAGTTAACGTTAACAAAATTCAATTTTTTTTAGACTTTTAATTGAGTCATCGCAAAAGTTGCCGTTCTTACAGCATTCCTACTTATAAAATTATTCACTAACTCATCCGCGTTCACACTTTCGGTCATTTCTCGGTGAACCCGTAGAATGGCAATAGTATTCAACCTCTTCTGACTCATGGTTGACCTCAGATATGTCTTCAGTCTTCTGAGTCGTCTTCTACGCACTTTAAGCAGGTGACCACGATTTTCCGCTATTTTAGAATATCGTGGAACATACCGGAATGCAATATTAACTTATCTGAATTCAAGTCATCTCTATAAATATCTATTATCATTTTCACGTCGGTCTATTTTCCCAGCACAAAATCTTCACAGGTGTTCAGAAAATTCATCGTATTCGATGAAAATCGGGTATGCAGAGATGTAATCACTTGGTCTAGAATTTGATAGAAAATTCGTCTATAATATTCTTTTGGCGTTTTAAACACGTAGCTATCACTTTGCTCTACGCGTTTCGGTGCCTTTCGCATTCGAGGTAACTTAGGTTCTTCTATAGCATGCTCCTCGATTTCGCCTTGCGCTTTTTTCCACAACTGATCGAAACTAGACTCCCGCAGCCCCTTCATGCAATCAAGCACCAGATTTACTTTTTCGAGATTCGTTTAATTGAGGTAGCTTTGTTGAAGTTGTGCGTTGAGTATTTCAATCTTCTCTAATACTTGAATGGTCGTTACCAGCATGAAGAAGAATCCAAATTGTCCTAATAGACTCAAGAATCCTCTGGCCTTATACGTCGATTCATATGCTCTTTCCTCAGTAACTTCTTCCAAAAATTCTCTAACGGTCTTGAAATTGGCGTATAGAGTTTTTGAAGACTTAATCCTAATGCAACATCTGACAAATTTGACCTAAAAAGTGCCAAATTGACCACCAGGATGATGAATTGCAAGATAATTTATTCAAATAATTATAATCGTAGGTATAGTAATGATCACGGTTTCTGTCGGCCCTAAAATCTGCAACCGAAGATACATGCTCTTTTTAAGTTGGCAATACCCTAGGCAACAATAATTAATAATTGCCGCTCACCGTCGCAAGGCCACTCAAGTCAGCTACTGCCAGCTATTGCCAACTTCAGAAGAGCATGTATCTTCGGTTGCAGATTTAAGGGCCGATAGAAATCGTGATCATTACTGTACGTATTAAATTTGAGTTCAAATACATATACTTCGCTGGAATTATATATCCAGGAAATGGCCTACAATTTGATGAAAATTTGAAATTATAAATATTGTTACAAAGGTAGAAAAACACCCCTCATATTTAATTTGCCAGGTTTAGTAGTCATCTAAATAAAAGATGTTAACATTTGATAAAAGATAGCGGTTTCTAATCACAACCGCATTATTGTACAAAACAGTCTTGTTTTAGCTTTGGGCTTAAACAGACGTGTATTTTCCTAAATACAACCCAATATTTATTTCCCATTATTCCGTTTCCTGTTCAACTTATTTCTCTCGGGAACCCACAATTAATTATCTTAATAATCGCGAACCATAATTCGCAACACTGGTGTCAGAATCGGGATCTTGCCCGAGATCGATAAGTTGAATTTTTGAAATAATTCGAAATAATTTGAGAACATAATGTCCTCTCGCCGACGGGCTACAAACTCTGCTAACGACGAACCCGCTGCTTCGACTTCGGGATCAACTGGTACCCAGCTACCTTCTCCACACCCAGCCCAATTGCAGTTCGATATGGTCGAACGCCTCCTCCAATCTCTGGCAGCCCAACGACAGGCCAATTTAGCTGCTCAACGCGAAGAACAAGAGGCCAATCTCCTTGCACAAAGTGAGCGCGAAGAGCGCGAAGCTGAACGACAGCGCGAACGAGATCGTGAAGAACGCAAGGCCCGACGTGAAGACAGAGAAACGGATCTTGCAGCTCAGCGAGAACGCGAAGAGCGCGAAGCTGAGCGACAACGCGAACGTGATCAGGCCACCCTTTCCCTTCTTCGCGAAGGACTTCGCCGGCGATCTGAGGGCCCGGAAGTACATTTACGGACCCCTACCCCTAGCGGATCCCCTGTAGAACAGATTCCCGAACCTCCAGTTTTAAGGTCTGTTCCAGTTTATGGGGAAGAAGAACCTTCCCCTATCATTCGTAGGCCTCGGACTGGTGGAGCGGCCGTTTTTACGCCGCACACCCGTACCAATACTCGAAACGACCGTATTGGAAATACAATGCGGGACGAAAGAGCAGAAGGTCTAGACTTGACGTGTGGAGATACTCATTCGAGAGATGCGATTCCGAAATCGCCACACGTACAAGCTTTAATTAACGATAACAATATTGATGACGTAGAAATCGTTTTGTCTCGCGCCGCGAGTGGTCGCGAAATTTGCGAAGTCCCGGTTAGAAATCCGGAAAATTTAATTGACAGGGTTCAATATAACCCCCATCCAAAACTATATAATAACCTCAAAGTTTCTTTTTATGATGGCTCAACCCCTTGGGCCGAATACGAATGTCAGTTTAATCTGTGTTCGGAATTAAACGATTGGACTCCGATCACGAAGGCTTCGAATTTGGCTCTGAGTCTGAGAGGTCCGTCTCTCTCAGTATTAACGACTCTTTCGGGAGAAGAAATTCGCAATTTTGATAAACTGAGCGAAAGTTTGAGACTCAGGTACGGTGGTCACCACCTTAAAAAATTACATCTGACCGAACTAGAAAATAGAAAACAAATTAAAGGAGAGAGTCTCGTAACGCTCGGGTATGAGATCGAACGAATGACCAGGTTGGCTTTACCGACCTGCGATGACGAGACGAGAGATCAAATAGCTCAAAGTCGTTTCATTAACGCCATTTTCAACGCTGGATTAAAACATGCCCTAAGTCTAGCGGGACCCCCGACTTTAAGAGAAGCCATTAGGAGGGCTCTAGAAATCGAGGCCCTCAATAAACAATATTTAGCTTCCGGAAAAGTTAGGCGAGTTCAGACTAACGAATCCTCTCCCGAAAAGAAGAGAAATGATAATTCAAAAAAGACCACTCCCTGGCAGCGTCGCGACCAAAATAAGACTTCTCCAAAGAACAAAGACGACACTGAATCACCAAGGTTCTGTCGTTATTGTAAGAAGAACGGTCACACGATAGATTATTGCTTTATACTTGAAAAAAGAAATTCTGAAAATAATAATTCAGACAAATCCAAAAATAATGATAGTAAAAGCTCGAATCAAAAATCTTGGAGGGAAAGAGATTCCTCTTCCAATCCTGGAGCTTCAACCTCATCAAACTAAATTCTGGTGATTCAGAGGGACTTAAATCATCGGAAGAGTCTTATATTGGTAGTCCTAATAACATCCAATTTTTAGTCAGGAGCCTCCGTCAAACCGCACAGTGGGCAGATTTACAGAAAAATCGGCAAAACTAGGCAGATGTGCGTACTGAAAAATACAATGGTGATTCGTTAGTTTTTGACCTCGCTGATTTCAAATCTCGAATCAAAATTTCAAAAAAACAAAATGGCGAACCGGAAGTGACTATCTGCGTTACTAAAAAGCATCCAATTTGTGTAGGGATTGATAAATTTGCGGTTTAAAAGTCACTTATTGAAAATCTTGAATCAAAATTTCGAAAAAAACAAAATGGCGAACCGGAAATATATTTTTATCTTACTCACAGGCAACTTTTTCTATCAGAAATCAATATTTGTGTGTTTTGGAGGTTGTTTTTTTTAGAAATTTTGAATGAGAATTGGAGAAAATAAAACGTTTGTCTGGAAGTGAGGGAAAGTTTTCAAAGAATTTCGGAAAATTATTTATAAAGCATTTTAAACGAATTTTATTGCTAAACATAGTGAAAACAGCAATCGACAATTTACGAATTAAATATTACCGAAAATAATAAATATATTATCAATTAATCGTCAGCGTCGTGGTCGTTGTCGTCAGAGGAATCGGTGGATTCTGATTCATCACTGGAGTTTTCCATTGATGAACCTAAACCATACTAAAAATATCCTGATAAGTGCACGTGTAATCCATGGCACGTGAACCTAGAATAAAACAGGTATGATAAATATTTACTAAAAAACGAATGTTTTCATGGGAAAAATTTGAATCTCCTTGTAAATGATAGAATAAATTATTGAAACGTTTTGAACACCCGCTACATGACTCATGACTCTTGACGAATAGATCACTGGGTAGAAAATTATTTTATATTCCACAAGGAACGGCTATTGTCCCCAGCAGGTACAGGTATACCTGCTGGGGACTATGCGCCCAGCCTGAACAAACATGCCGAGCGTTGCGCGACATGAGAATTCCGCTTCTCAAAGCCAGATATGCAACATTCTGCGGAAAGTTTTTATCAATTTCTAATCTCAATAACATTATCAATAGTTAACAATGT
This sequence comes from Tenthredo distinguenda, assembly GCA_947538915.1. Taxonomy (NCBI): domain Eukaryota; kingdom Metazoa; phylum Arthropoda; class Insecta; order Hymenoptera; family Tenthredinidae; genus Tenthredo; species Tenthredo distinguenda. The sequence continues at coordinate 6,140,906 of OX384538.1, forward strand.
TCAAAAGTCTGAAATCTTCCGCGATCATAACTATATTCATACTTCTTTTAGAATATTAAATTTACACGCTTGCTTAAAATGTACACATTGAACACTCTTTCAAACCTACAATTTTTGAAATTTCAAAAAACTATTTGACATAATAATCTTCTACATACCTTCAAGATTATCTTCCATTTTACCGATTTGAAATCAGTAGCGTAGAACAGAATATATTTCACTTCGCGCGAATCGAAAATTTTACAGTACAAAATCGCTACGTTCTTCACTCGCAAACGGTCGAGTTCGGACTGTCGTCAGTCGAGTACCGCGAAGGGTAGGGACCGGTCCTTCTACAATAGGGCGTAGAAACACCTGATCTTTGAAATGACATACATAGAAATCAAAAATGAGAACACTCAATTTTTGGATTTTGCCGATTTTTCTGTGAATCTGCCCACAGTGAACCGGGCTATACACCTGGGGCACCGTAAATGGTGTTGATTGTCTCTGGGTTATAGATACCGGGGCTGAGGTTACTGTGGTCCGTTCGGATCTCTTAGAACCCATTTTAAATGTTTTGCCTGTTCCTTCATTGCGAACTGCTACTGGAGAAACTACTCCAGTTTTAGGCAAAACTTCTGTCCAGGTTGCTATATCTGGATTTATTTCTTCTCCTCATAAAGTTTATGTAGCTGATATTGAGGATGATGGGATTTTGGGGTTAGATTTTTTGACTCTTCATGGATGTATTATTTCAACGGCTACCAATTCTTGAATTTCTGGTCGACGTGAGATTTCTCTTTCGACGACCAGACGTCTACCTTTTAATTCCTCGTGTAACGTTCCTAGGATTCGTAGTTTAGCTCATTCTTCAGAAGACCCAGAGATTTTACTGGAGACTTCGTTTGAAGATGAGGACGATCACGAAGAAGGATCAAAAGTAGACTTCCATCGAAACCCTCTCACCTTTTGAAGATCTCATAGATAGATCTATGTTGAATTTAGACGAACCTAATACAGAAGATTTCGTATCTCTATTAAGAGAATTTCAAGATTCCTTCGCTAAAGCCGGAGGAGATATTGGTCGTTGCACGTTGGTGAAACACAAGATCAACACCGGAGACAACGTTCCTTTCAAACAAGCTGCTCGCAGACTTCCCTTGAACGGGAGGGAAGAGGTTAACAAACTGATAGATGACATGCTAAACAGTGGAGTAATAGAAGCCTCTTCCAGCCCGTGGGCATCCCCTATTGTTTTGTTGAACAAGAAGGATAGTTCCAAACGATTCTGTATTGATTACAGAAAATTGAACGACATAACCAAAAAAGATTCCTACCCCCTTCCAAAGATTGAAGAGACTTTAGATCTGCTAACCGGAGCCCGATGGTTCAGTACCATAGATCTTCAAAGTGGATATTGTCAGATCGAAATGGATCCGATGGACAAGGAAAAAACTGCTTTTGTCTCAGGTCTTGGAGGGTTATGGCAATTTAAGGTCATGCCGTTTGGATTGTGCAATGCTCCCGCAACTTTCGAAAGAGCCATGGAGACGATTCTTCAACGACTATCGGGAAAAATTTGTCTCGTCTACTTAGACGACATCATCGTTTTCGGAAAAACCTTCAAAGAAGAAGTGGACAATCTTCGAGAAGTTTTCCTTCGTCTTCGAAAAGCGGGACTCAAAATGAGTCCGAAGAAATGTCATCTATTTCAAAAAGAAATGAATTCCTTGGGACATATAGTCTCCGCTTCCGGAGTGAAGACTGACCCAACAAAAATCGAGAAGGTTTCCAATTGGCCTCGCCCTGAAAATAAGGAACAAATACAAAGCTTCATCGGGCTATGCACATATTACAGAAGATTTGTAAAAGGATTTGCAACCATCGCTAGACCACTTCATCATCTAACAGGACTCAAGACGCCTTTCCATTGGGATCAAGATTGTGAAGAGGCCTTTTCTCGATTAAAACTTTGCTTAACTTCGTCTCCTATCTTAGCTTACCCAAATGTGGAACTTTCATTTATATTAGATACAGACGCTTCACTTACAGGAATAGGTAGGGTTTTATCTCAAATTCAAGAAGGGCAAGAAAGAGTAATTAGTTATTTTAGTCGAGTTCTGAGTAAAACAGAAGGAATTATTGCGTTACCCGTAGGGAACTTCTAGCTGTTGTAAAAACGGTGTCTCATTTTCATCACTATTTATAAGGAAGAAAGTTTCTTGTTCGAACCGATCACGCTTCGTTAAGGTGGTTGCTTTCTTTCAAGGCTCCTGAAGGTCAGGTAGCTAGATGGTTAGAGACTTTAGGTCAATATGATTTAGATATTCAACATCGCCCAGGAACCCTACACGGAAACGCAGACGCCCTCTCCAGGAGACCCTGCGAAGACTTAGTAAATTGTAAACAATGCACGCGTCTTGAAGATCAACGAATACCTTCTGTTAAGGTACGTTTGATTTCCATTGGAGGAAATGCTCAAGAATGGCAGACCCTTCAGAGAGAGGATATTGTTCTCTCTCAAATCAGGACGTGGAAAAATTCGGGATCACGACCAGATTGGCAAGAAGTGTCTTCGGCTAGCCAACAACTAAAAATTTATTGGGCACAATGGGATTCCATCTATATACTACAGGATCTACTTTACCGAAAATGGGAATCCCCAGATGCAAGACAACTTCGATGGCAACTTCTGGTCCCTTCAAAGAAGATTCCGGACGTCCTCCAGGAACATCACAATGCCCCTTCCGGAGGACATTTTGCAGCCAATAAAACTCTTGGAAGGATTAGGGAGAGATACTTTTGGGCGCGTTGCCGTTCAGACGTAGAAAATTGGTGTCGCACTTGCGACGTTTGTATAGCTAAGAAAGGACCAAGAGAGATAGGGACTAGTAATTTTCAGATTTATAATGTTGGCGGCGCTCCATTTGAAAGAGTGGCTATGGACATCCTCGGTCCTTTACCTCTTTCCCATTCCGGAAACCGTTACGCTTTAGTTATCTCGGATTACTTCACCAAATGGCCTGAAGTAATACCAATTCCAAATCAAGAAGCTGAATCGGTAGCTCAGGTTTTTGTCAAAGAATTCATTTGTCGATACGGTTCCCCATTAGAACTTCATACAGACCAAGGTCGAAATTTTGAATCACTTCTTGTAGCCGAAGTTTTAAAGGTTTTAGGGATAAAGAAAACTAGAACGACTCCCTTACATCCCCAATCGGATGGAATGGTAGAACGATTGAACAGAACTCTCCTTCGGTATCTTTCTTCCTACGTGGACAAAGATCATAGGAATTGGGATGACTGGATCCCTTTATTTCTTCTATTCTATAGATCAGCTGTTCATGAAACCACGGGTCAAACTTCTGCTTCCATGCTCATGGGGAGAGACCTTAGACTTCCTTCGGATTTAGAAAAGGGACCTTTTCCTTCAGAAGAACCATTAGACTCAAGTTTCGGTTTATCTCTTCAGGAAAAACTGGAAGAAATTCATAAATTTGCTAGAGATAAGATTCAAGTAGTTTCAGATCGGACGAAAGCTAGGTACGACATTAGAACTCGTAACCTTCAATTTAAAACTGGGGATTTAGTTTGGTTCTTTCAACCCAGAAGAGAGAAGGGACGCTGTCCCAAGTTACAGTCCAATTGGGAAGGACCTGATGAAATTAAAGATCGAATTAACGATGTAGTTTACAGAATACAACGATCAAAACGTACTAAACCTAAGGTAGTTCACCTAGACCGTATAGCTCTTTACGAACAAAGACAACCTTTCCAAAACGACTGACTTGGGAGATGTTGAACTTACTCTTCTCTTTTGAATCCTTCAGGTTCTTGCCTTTTCTGTTTTCAGGTGGTCTGGATTACAATCATTTGGAACCAAGCAAAGTCCTAACAGACCCCTGACGTTCATAGTAGAAGGTAATATAGGGTGTGGAAAGAGCACTTTCACTAAAAAATTCCTAGAAGATGAGAATATTTTGACTCTTTTGGAACCGGTAGAAGAATTTAGAAACGTGTAAGGAGTGAATCTGTTAGAAAAGATGTACAGGAATCCTAAAAAATATGCTTACCATTTTCAACATCACGCTTCGATGGTGATGAGAAATAAGCGTTTAATTCAAACTTCGAAACCTGTTAAAATCATGGAAAGGTCAATTTTCAGTGCCAATTGTTTTATAGAGACTCGTCGTAGATCCGGAGAGTTCGAAGATTTCGAAGCTCACCTTTTATCTGAAAACGTCAGGATATTAGTCGAGAGTTCTCCCAATTTCAAAGTAGACCTCGTAATTTATTTGAGGTTCAGTCCAGAAACCTCCTATTCACGAGTATCATCTCGTTCGCGACTTGAAGAAGACTCGATTCCCCTGAATTATTTGAAAATCTTACATGAAGTTCACGAGGACTGGTTGGTAAATGGGTTATTTTCTTTCCAACCAGCTCAAGTTTTGATTCTCGATGCCGAAGAATCAGCCAGCGATGTTTACAAGAGGTTTTGTAAGGTTATTCTAACCTAGTAGAAAAATAAGGGAGTCGTTTCGACAAAACTTTAATCGATTTTTAATCGATTAGTAAGGTTATGAAGTCCAGAAGATAAAATAGGGGGAGTTATTCTCGACAGACGAATCGATTTTCGATTCTCAATTCGATCTTTGATTCTCGAATGGATTCACATCGTTATGGTTTCCAATGGCTGACTCGGGAAATTAATTAATTCGAGAATAAATAAACGAAAAAAACTTTATTTTATTTAATAAAGAAGGAAAATAAGAACGGACACGGCCATTTGATAAAATCCGTTAGGACTGGTTTTCGGCGTTGCCCTTCTGGCTCTGACCAGATCGTCTAATTCTGCGATCCTTCCGCATCGGCGATATTCGCTCGCCGGCCGGATGCGAAATTTCGGGCTTTTCTCGCAGATCATACAACGGTCCTCTTTATCTTTCGAATCGTATGCTAGGACGGTCCGGTGGAGGATCGTCCGGTACAAATCCTCTTGTTTCGGAGTCCTTGAGATGGATAAAGGAAAAGGAATCATGGATTTGGGACTAAGGAAACTAAGTTAATAAAGCAAGGGTAATTCCAAATTAATACTAACCCATAGAGGTAGCATTCAAGGCATACTACAGCCCCGCCTTCCTTTTCCTTTAAGATCGTGACCTGTCCGCAATATTTTTTCCTCGATGAATATTCGGAAACCAAAACCCCGAGATTTACAACTTCTTCTTCGTTTAAACTTTTTTTGAATAATATCACTTCAGTTCTCTCAGACATTTTTGATGCTATTACTAAATTTTTACTCATTTGTTTAATAATTTGTTTCAACATTTGATTGTTTATTAATAATCTCCATTTATAATAGATGGAGTAGTTTCAAACAGATAGCCTTTTATTTCTTGAATAATAGATTTGTTCTCTACTGAAACAATTTCGTGCGAATGTTGTTTCTTGAAGAATAAGAGATCCGAACAGGATCTCAAATTTAATGGTTAGTTTAAGTAACTAAGCCATTACAAGATTTTCAGATCTCGATCTAGTATTCCGAGGTTAGAAAATCCAAACAGAGAGCATCCTATCCTGGACCTATTTATCCTGTTTTCCTGCTTCGCCTCAGATAAGATCGTTCCACTTTTTATTATCCTGATTATTATGATTATATCTCACATTTTAACCTTTATAAGGATTTTTCTTCTTTCACGTTTTCTACGTGATCAATGTGTTTTACGTGTAAAACTCATATTCGTCCTCCTATATAGGTCGTTTACTAAAAAATCTTTTGAAGAGGCTTGGATTGAGCGATTTTGGGATCGAAGCCCTGATTTTTGGAATATTCCAGAGCTTCTTCCCTTTTACGCCCTCCTGTCGCCTCCTTTTGCAGATTGCAGGATCTAACCACAATACGGCTCACATCCTGATCCTGTTCTTTTTGGATTCTTCACGCAAGATTGAAAACTTTGAAGAATGGTTTTATACTAAATTTTTCACTTTGATTGATTAAGGCTCAACTATCTTCTCAAGTTCTTTTGTGTGGTTTTTCCTTGAGAGTGAAGGCAAGTGCCGGATAGTTTTTGGGAAAGAATTCTCCAAATTTTCAATCCACCACGCTAACTTTCCCTATTAGAGCAAGCACACACAATTTGACTACTAGACTTTTCGTTTTTCTTTCAATTTTTGCATTTCGAGAGTCGGGTCGACTCTTTTACGGGGGGGGGGGCAGTGTTACAAAGGTCGAAAAACACCCCTCATATTTAATTTGCAAGGTCTAGTAGTCATCTAAATAAAAGATGTTAACATTTGATAAAAGATAGCGGTTTCTAATCACAACCGCATTATTGTACAAAACAGTCTTGTTTTAGCTTTGGGCTTAAACAGACGTGTATTTTCCTAAATACAACCCAATATTTATATCTCATTATTTCGTTTCCTGTTCAACTTATTTCTCTCGGGAACCCACAATTAATTATCTTAATAATCGCGAACCATAATTCAGAACAATATATTATGTATTGTGACGTGAATTTTTGTTGACCCTCGGATCTGGACCGGATAGCCAGCCTCCGGGGTCAATCCAACGCTCGCACAGCTATACCCGAGCTTTTAAAACTTACTAAGTTGGGCGCCAGGCGACTACTCGCCACTTTCAAAATCTTACAAACCAAAACAAAAGCCTGACGGAATCTTATGCGGCGGCTAGCAACAGTACCGCGGAGAGAGGTCGGGATCAAATGAAGGATGAGCTCGGCTTTGAATAATTACCCGTGGACTTTAACTTTAACAAAAATATAAAAATTTATTCAATAAAAATTGATAAACTAATTAAGAATAATGTAAATAATCGTGCGTACCCGGGGGTAATCCCCCTCGGGTACTAGTCGGCTGCAGGCCGTGTAAAGGCGACCTCGCCTCGATTTGCGAGTTTTACAATAACGATCGAAAAACTATAGCTTCCATGTAGGACAGCAATAACACAGAAAAATAATGAACTAACAATTAACTCCGCAAATCGGTACCCCGCGAAACAATATCACAATTAGCAAATAGAATTACCACCACTAGGTGTCCAGAAATAATTACCTAACATCTACCAAATTAATAAGAACAACAACAACAAAAAAAATGACTCGGCCGTCGGTCATGTATAGGCGACCGGCGAGCCTACGGGAGGCTAGGCCTCCTCGCTAATTAACTATTTACAAATTGGACTTAAAACTAACTCAACCTACTCTGCCTTCGTAGGCGAACCGAAATTTGAAATAATATGAGAGAGAGAGGAGAGAGACAGCGACAGTGACGAACTAAGACTGTCCTTCTCGCACTCGTGTGCGGCCGGACGAAACGCAGCAAAAGTACAAATTTCGACTAGAAAAATAGGGCTCAAACGAAGACGCGAAAATTCTCTATCAATGTTGGGACACTGGTGACGGCCTCCCGACTCGGGGGTCGTGTTTGTTCGAATCCTAAAAACTCTAACGAGCCTCGTGGCTTGGCTAAAGGCAAGGTGGCAGACGGCCGTTGCCGGATTCAAATCAGTAAATGGATGAGGTTGGCTAACGCTTACCGCCTTCCAGCCACCTCACAAACTCCTCCGCCTCGTAGGCAAAATCCATCGTCTTTCTCAGGTGTTTTCTCCCACGCGGGCTCATACACAATCGCAAAACTAAAACGTGCCAAACAAAAAGACCCAACACTCTCTCTCTTCCACAGGCTAAGTCGCCGGCCTAACGCAGAGTGATCTAGCGAGACCGCTTGGCGTCGGTGTTGCGCACCCTCGGCAGTCAGGCAATTATCGATTTGCCTATCGACTGCTAGATCGTGGACCATGGCGGTCTGGCCACCCTACGCGCGAGACTTCAAATTCGTGAAGGGGGATCCTCGAGGATTCTTCTGGCGGAACGCGGTTCGCTGGCTCTTGGGGGTGGCGGGAATCACCTCCACCACCGGTTTCCCTCGTCGCTGAGTGCCCTCGGCACTGACCCGCGTTCTCGCTGGCTGTTTCGTTGATTCACGTAGTATCAGGCCCCCATACTGTCCGGATCGTCCCCGTAAGTTTGTATCGGTCGGGTCACGTCGTACTCCACCAACTTTTTGGCCATGTTTCCCACATAATAGAGAAAGTGAAAAAAAAAAACAAACAAAATCAGAAAGCAGTCTACAGTCTCAGTACAGTCACGGTCGCCTCTCGGATATTAGGTCCTAGCCCCGCGGCTACTCTAACGCATTCGTGCTTCCAACATTCACGCGAAATTACTTAATTACGGCCGCCTAAGGGTTCGGGAGCTGATTGTAACGGCAGGTGCACCTTGCAATGTTACAGTATGTACCAGTGCATAGAACACCTTGTTGGATAAAAGGGAGCAAGATTAGGTAAGTTCTCAGTCTCGGATGAGTTCGCCTGTAGATCTTAAAAAGCAGCTACCCTTTTGGGTGAGTCGCGAATGAAGTTACTGAGATCTTTGGCGTTTCCAATGAAGTCACTTGCTGGTTGGACTTTAGTCATCGCATCCTGACCAACACGGTGGAGCGTGTGGGCCGTACAATTAACATAAACTGCCCTCGATTCGAGGTCTTTAATCCTTTGTCGAACCCCCGATATTTTATCGCTCATGTTCGCTGCGCCGTCAAAACATTGTCCTCTTAGATGTGATAAGTCTAGGTTTAATCTCAATAATACGTCTTGAATAACTTTGGCCAAAGTTGCTGTCTTTGTATCATTGGTTTGGTGAAAGCCCATATAATAGTTTTTTTATTTCAAAATCAGGTGATACTATTCTTAAGTTTATTGAGACCTGCTCCATCCTCGAAATATCTGCCGTTTCATCTGCTATCAATGCAAAATATCTCGCTTTCCGAACTTCAGTCAGATTTGTCTGCATTACTTTTTGGGCCATTATTTCCAGTATTTCGTTAATATAGTCGTGATGTAACCACTTAAATCCACTTCGCTTGAGCCAACTATCCAATTCCGGGATTTTCCGTGCCATCATTTTTAAAAGAATTCTTAAATTTGAATCCTCATCATTTCCACTTCCACGAAAGGCTAAACCTTGTTGCGCCATAGCATTAATAGCAGTAAAGAGAGTTTCTAATGCTGTTCTTGCGTCTGTCATTTCTTTTACTTTAGCTGCTGAAATGTGGTTGATGATGGCCTTTTTCTTTGTGGAATTAGTCAATGATGTAATATTGTTTCGGTGAAATTCCGATTGTTCGTGAGATTTATATCGTTTATTAGCGTTTTTCCAACAATTAAACTCACTCAGGACAAAAGCTTTGCAAGAACGTTGGGCTTGACGATCTAAAGATGCAGTCGTCGGGTTTTTATCCCATGCTTCAGTGCATATATTGCAAATAGCTTTTTGTCCCGCATTTAGTGCTAACCAATCAAAATTACTTTGCCACGTTTTGAAGGAACGAGGTTTTGTTGGATCTTAAATGAATACAGAATGAGTATTTTGATAGAATCATAACATAGATATGACAGAATTGCAATATTTTGTATTTGATATTCCTCAGTTTATGTGTTCGAAAAAAAGCAATGTGTTACACCCATTTTAGATTTTCAAGTGAACAATTTTTAATTCATTATGCATGGTGCATACCTTTTATAATTTCCTTTTTTGCGGAGTATTTGTTGTTGGATCGGTTGTAACAAGTATTGACTTTTCAACTTCACCTTCGTCCCGTTGTGTACTTCTGTTTGAACTATTACCTGCTGGAGTCCCCGTGGGAGTGAAAGGGCAAGTGACAATATCCGACTCTTCTGTAGCCGGTCCTCTACCGGCTGATCCATCTGGTTCTTTATTTCTTCCTTTCACAACAAACCTATCCATAGCCATTACACAACTATACCCAACGATACTCACACAAGTTCAAAACACCGACTTTCAGTTCCTCGCTACCCGATGGCCTTTCACACAGGCCCGGGGCCTTGCCGTATAATAATGACACACAAAGGGAAACGCTATATGTATGGTCCTGTACAAGCCGCAGCGTACACCAATACTAGTCCAGCTTAGGCTTACAACTGAGCGCTGACAGTCCCGACGGGAAAGAAAGATAGAGAGACACTAGAAGTGGATATAGCGCACAGGCACGTGGTGCGCCAGCGCTGTCAAGTCTCGTGACCGAAAATTGAACTTCTGTATTCTGTCGACTCGCAAATCAATTTGTGGTGAAATTTGTAGTGTGAATCGATAAATTTTGGTTAGGAACGATCAAATTTCATGTGTGGAAAAACCACACACGGAAAATTTCGAGTGTGGTCATCTCCACCACAACCATGTCCGGATGTCACAAAATCGGGGATGTATCTATTCATGCCTGTATGAAGTTTCTGTGTTATCGTCAGTCGTATATTGTGATCGTTGAAAAAAGTATATCAGGGGCAGTAATAATAACATCTCTTTGAGTGATATTTTTTATATTTGATTTTTTTTATCGATTTTTTATTTCGTATATATTTTTTCAACCATTCCATTTGAAAAAACTCGAAAATTGTTCATCACCGCCTCATTCCGGGACTGTTCTCGCCGCTGCTCCAGCCTCCTCCGCCACTTCCGAGCGCTGTTGCCGCCCCTCGTCCCCCTGTATGCTGATTTTTCTGTTGGCAATTGCCCTAAAAAGTTAATACGTGTTACTTTGTTTCTTATTTACGACGATTACTTCGAACCATAATTCCCTTCTGATTTGATCAACACAGCCGGAAGTATTGAGAATTGAATAATTAACCTTTCGATTACAGACAGGTGCGAATTCGCATCAAGGGTATCTTATTCGCCTGTATCTCTTAGAAATCCAAAAGTACCGTACGTTTCCCTCACCACGGAAAAAAAAAGTCGAATCGTTTCCCCAGCAGATGGCCCTGGATCAGCATTCAATTATATTTTGGCCGTCAAAGAAGACGGACGTCAATTTATTTTCGGTTGCAAGTTCTTTGCAATTAAGAAATCGAATACCTGAACGAATATTGCGTTATCGTAACATTCTGCGTTAATTTGTTAATTTTTTTATTCATTCCAAACACGAATTATTCTTGGTTATCGTTGAAATACTATACAATTTTATTTCCGGGTCACTCCGATAATACTCTAATTTCCAACCGCTCGATAAATCAATTTTTTCCAAATTGTCAAAATGAACTTATATACAGGGTGTCTGGAAATTCGCGCACCATCGGCGTACTGCCGGATTTCTTGCAAAAAATTGAGACGAAAGTTGCCTATGCAAAAAAGTCCGCAAGGACTTAGTTTTCGTGTAAAAGCACTAAATAACGGACCAATCCGCATCGGTTTTAAGAAAGACTGGCTAAAGCTCCGCATCGCCGTCCGCCCCACTACCGAGATCGAGACAATAATGTGTGGTATTCCCCGCTTCGCCCAGGAGTTGGGCGGACGGCTATGCAATGTTCTAACCATTCTTTCCTAAAGCTGAACGCTGATTGGTTCGTTATTGAATGATTTTACAGGAAAACTAAGCCGTTGCGGACTGTTTTTGATTGGTAACTTTCGTCTCAATTTTTCGCAAGGAATCCGCCAGTATGCCGATGGTGCGCGAATTTCCAGACACCCTGTATACCCTCGAAAAATTAATATTCCCGTTGATTATAGTCTTTATAATGTAACGAGGGGTTAGTTCGTCACCAAGAAGTGGAGTGAGGGCGGGGGAGTAAAGAATCGAGAGGATTCTGGTGAAATTACGAGTTTATTGTTTGAACTTACTGGCTAATATGTACAAGGGTGGTGTGCGGTGTAAGTGTCGACGTAAGTGTTATTCAAGGTTTGGGTTCTAGTAGGTACTGACCTGCGCTAGAGAGGGCTGAAGCTCCAAAGAAAAAGGGTTTCGGTTCGCACAACTTGCTCGTCAACGGTCTCTCAAGAGAGTGCCGATCGGCTCTCGCTGCCGATCGGCCTCGGCTATTTTCGTTGTTTTTCGTTCACTTCCGCGTGGTTTGGGGGGTTTGTGACTTGCAACGTCACAATAATTTTTATAATTTTGATATTCAAGAATTCGCACCAGTGTGTAAAACCAAAGTTTTCAAATAGGTGTTTGATCAAAGGATTATGGATGAAATTTTTCATCCATTGTCGCCGCTTATCATCGCTGAGTAAGTATAAAACAAAATTGATGAACGATCGGAATTTTAAGTCAATGTCGACACTGAATTCACATGCAATCTCATATCTAGGGTCTACTCAATTTCATCCAAATTTCAACTGAACACAAAAAAAAATTAGTTTGGTAAAATTTTCAGCTTACCTTTTTTTGTCATCGTCAACGTCAACGAAATATATTTCATGCAGTCATGACTGCGGTTCGTGGTGAATCTGCCCAAAATGTATTTATTCAGATGGTCCCGGTGACAGTGAAAAGAGTTATTTACACAACATTATTATAATTACATTGAAGAGTTTGGATATGACTGTGCTCCCTCTAGCGTGGACAGGAATTGCAGCGAATTTATTAAAAGAAGGTAGAACTGAACATTCCACATTTAAATTACCGTTTCTCCTGAATGATAGATCAACGTGTAACATTAGACCAAATTCTAAACATGGATCACATGTTCGAGATGCGAAAGTTATAATTTGGGATAAAATAACAATGGCATCTAAATATGTACTGGAGGCTGTTGTAATCGTAATGGAACAATCGACTCCTCCTCAGACGAAAGTGACCCCGCGAAAAATACATAAACATGGAAACAAGAAGTCCGAAGCTCGAATTCCGAAGGTCCCTTATTGTAATTCCGATCCTGTATAATAATTGTCTGTCCCGTTTCTCTCTAATGTCGTATGTGCTGCTTCGACCGGATCCACGATGGAGATCATCCCTCAATCCCCCCACATCTGGCAGATCACCTGGAGGTCTCAGAGTCAGTAACCGGGGATGCCGAGATCATCGTATCCGGAGATATGCCTGAAAGAGCGCTGCATATCGTCGTCCTATCGCCAAGGGTGGCCTCGTCCCCTCCCCAGCTGTCCCGTACCGGCCTTGTCCCCCGGTCCAGATACCGAAACCTCCGCCGTCCAGGGTATCGCGAAACCTGAGATGCAATCTAACAACCCCCCGGCGAAAGCTCTGAGTGCCAAAAGGCCCTGTCAGGCCCGCCACCTCGTCGAAGAATCCGGAAGGAAACAACCGCACGCTAATTGATGCATCTGATGCACTCTTGTTACCCCCTCCCCCCTAATTTTAATTTGGGTCGCAACAGGCGGAGACACGTCACTTCTTGTTTGGATATCGTTGCATATAGAGTGTTACCTTTCTTTTGCGACTTTGTTTTTGCGATTGTGCATTCCTTAATATCATTTTTTTTTCGTGTTTAATTTCCAATTTTTCTTGTTCATTCCCCATAAAACCTATTGTGTTTGAAGTTTCGATTTTTTTTTCCTCATATATATCTTTTTTTTTGTGTTTGATTTTGGATTTGTTCTTTTTTGTGTTGTTGTATTTTGTTTGGGTCGTCGAGTCTTTATACCTCAGGTAAGCTTCCAACTTTGAACGACTTTCCGATTGTACCCAAATTAAATTGCAAAAAGCCAGATTTCTTCAAAATTTTATCGGATTGTTGTGCTTTAGTTTGATTGTACGTTGATTATGTGTAAAGTCCCAAATATTACTGTATTTGTACCGCTATATATCGTTAATCGATTGTTCAAGAAAGTTTTCGTGGCTCAAAATATCGCGTCGTTTCGGTCCCTGAATTATTACTTTGTGTTTTGTCTGGTGTTATTTCTTGTCCCGTTACCAAGCCACGTGTTTCTGGAAAGATCGACTACCGTATACTTGTTACGTCCTGGATTTAACTATATAAAGTTTTCGAATCACTAGTTAGATGTGTTGAGGTTCTGATTCTGAATTGGTCAGAGGCCCAAGCGTCGAGATGCTGAGAAGGGATGTTTTAAGCGTCTATGATCTGTCTTCTTTTAAACAAAACTGTCTTTGTCTTTTGGGTTCTCCGCGTTTGACAGTAAAATTCTAAAGATCTTGAAGATTTATGTTTCCTCAATAAAGATAGTTTCTAGCGTTTTCAAAAGTTTACTTAAAGTTTAGGATTTCAAATTTATGGGTTTTCGAGTGTTTTCGGCTTGCTTAGTTTTGTGAGAGACTATGGAAAAATTAGTTATGGTGTATGAGTTTGAGACTTCTTAAAAGTATTGACCTATAACTATAGGTAAAATAATATAAAGAATTTAGGAAAAAAAAATTATAAATGGAATTACATCGATAGAGGTGTTATTGAAACTCTGATGGTAATTGCACGTCAGTATTTTCTATACCTACGGTACTAACTACGGTATCTGTTATACCTAAAGATTATATGTTGAGCTTTCAACCTAGGACGTAACATACTTGATAAGATTCTCTCCCAAACTTGTGTAAATTCCTCCTATCCGGACTAAACATTCCTTAGAAATCCTTCGAGAAGTTGAATCAGTTTATTTAAGATGGTGAAATATCATTATTTGTAATCTTTATTGTAACTAATTGATTAATTATAGCGTGGGTTGCATGGCGTGTCTTGTATAGATGCGTTCGGTAATATCCGTATAACTTCGTACCGGTTCGTTCCCAAAGCCTTGCATCTTTCGATGCACCCATTCTACGTGCTCGACCCGACTAATTGATTTTCAATAGTTCTCAAAATATTGGCACTAGCTCTCCCAACTCCCTATGTCATCGACCTAGTCTTGTATTTTTCGTGATATCCTGTAGTTAATTTCTAATCTACCCTATGGTAGTTCTTTTCTTTGTTTTGCACTTCGGATTGTACCGAATGCTGTAGGAACTGTAATAATCAATATCTTCGTAATATTCTAAATGCAGTCTTGACGTTACTGAATTTTCCGAAAATTCAGTTGCTTACCTACAATGATATCAGTCTAACGATCGGAACAATTAGCTGCTTATGCCTTATGTAGATATCAGCGCTAAAAAAATTAGCTGCCAACGCCCTGTGTGGCTTCGCGCTACAAGAATTATTAGCGGCCTGACACTTTGTGTCGCTAAGCGCTACCAAAGTTATTAGCTACTAAAGCCTCTTGTGATATCTATCAAGTATAAAAGAGTACTATCGGCTGAGAGTGCGATGACATTTCTTCTTATTGCGCTATGCATTTTTGAACTTCAAACTGAATAGATACACACACACACAAACACACGCACGGACACGCGCGCGCGTGCGCGAACTACCCAGTCGGTGGTTGTGGCTCGCAAAAGAATAGGTAAGGCCACCTCACTAATCCACCGAGAGAACGCCTTGAATTTTCCGGTGCTAAAACGTCTTGTGCCTAAACGTTCCAGCGCGTAAATGTCCAGCGCTGAAACGTAGTGAATTCGTGTGATGTGATATTCTTTTGTAAACGAATAACCTATAGGTTAACAATATTTTTATCGAACAATTGGTATCCCAACAATTGGACAACGCGAAAACCACTAACAACCGAGCGAGCGTAGCGAGTGAGGGGCAACACAAAAGCAAACGAGTGAGAGAACGAAGCGAGTGAACGAGCACAATTATCATCAGCTAGTGCATATTTTAAGCGGATCGATTGATCACTGATCCGCGTCATTCAGCTAGTTTCATGATTAAAGAATAACCTATAAACATCGCGGGCAATACACGCAGGCTCCACAGCAACTGGCAGCTCGCCATCAATTGTCCGAAATACTGATATTTATATGACATGTATCCTTAATTGCATATATAATAGGGCGCACGTTCGGCTATCTTTGGATCTAGGCATGTCGCCCATCCACGAAAACGCACGGTATACGCGTTTTACGCAATTTTCAGTCGATTGAGCAAAGTGGGAGTACTTTTTTTTTGCGACCTATGTTAAATCCCGCAGTTCGAAGTCCCGACAGGAAAATCGCAAATAAATCGAGGAATAACTTTTACAGACTACGCGAGAAGATTGAGACACCGCGACGGGATCGAAGTCGACGTGGAAGTTGTAATACCTTATACCCCGCGAAGATCGAACCAACCCGACCTAGTCAAAATTGCGGTCGAAGTTTGACAAAATTTCAAAAATGACGGGACCTAGGCGTAAAAATGAGAGATAAACGAAAGATCAACCTTACCTTACACCGTGACACATGACACGGAATTCAGGACTAGGATCGCAAGGAAAAGACAAACCAAACGCTTTTCAGAACATACTTAGACTGTTTTAATTTCAATAACCAACACAGACACATAATAAATAGAGATAGCGAAACACAGACGGACGGAAACGATATCGACACAAGGGCACTCGGTATGTGGATATGCAGAGTCCACGGAACTCGTCCGGACCGGAAAGCGCATCTGTAATCAAACGGCATCTATTAGTCTACTCCGAGTAAATGGCAAACGCCGAATACACATGTAATTTACGTGCAATAAGAAATCGTTCCGGTACGTACGTTCGGCTTTATCGAATTCCGTATGCTTTTTTGAGACTCTCCTGCACCGACGGACACAGCTCCGCCATCAGGGTCTGGTCCTGGACGAACCTCCTCGCCTGATTCCGGAGGGCCGCCGGAGTTCGGTCCAGCAACTGCAACACGTTACTTGCCGCGTCTCGCCACGGGGTGAGCGAGAAAACCCCACGTCCGCGTCGTGTAAGGCGAAGAGCGCACGACAACACCAGCAGTGACTCGTTTCTTGTGTACGATTTCCTAGTTCCACGGAGGCCATCCGCCAAGCACGCGCGTCGCAATCCTTCGAAGTTGAGCTCGATCAAACTTATCACAGGCTCATCGGACTTCCGTGGCTTCTCGGCCGGGCCTTCGGTCATGCGTGGGTTCTCGGCCGGCTCCTCCAACGTCCGCACATCGAAGGAGTCTCTTATTCTCTTCATTTTTTCGTCCACCACACAGCGGCTGCTCTCGCGTCCCTCTCGGCCTCCGCTGTTCGCTGCGCTTCGACTTTTTCAGATGCTTTGAGTCGATCGGCTCCTTCGCTGCTGGAAACCATCGTCGGCCACGATCGCTGCGGCGATTTCCCGCTCCTCTGCCGGTGTCAGCCCGTCGAGGCAAGCCTCGTTCGTAGGGTTCGGATTCTTTATCTACGGAAGCAAGTCGGCGGGTGTCAATCGACCAACGATCCGCAAAGCGAGCGGGGATTTGCGGTACTCACCCAATTTTCGCCCGCAGTCGGAGTGGTGACGAAGGACTATTTCGTCGTTCCTTGCCTCGATCTCCCGCACCCTGCGGCGGTATTGTTGCAGGTTCAGCGCCGCCTCCAACTCGGATTGGTACTACTGACGGTCTCCACAGGGAACCTTCAGTAATAGTCTCTCGAGGGTCTTTTCGACCTTGCCGACTACGATCCACGCTCGTCTGCCGGTGTCCGCGGACACGAACGTGCTTGGAAATACCTGCGCGACGAAACAACGTGCGAACAGGTCGGAAACCGAGAAAGCGGGAAAAAACTAACCTCTATGTTTTCAGCGACGATCGTCTCCGCGTGCGCCTGCAGATGTTCCGCAGAGTCCGTGTCGGCAACGGCACACAGTGCCGTTATCGCAAATTGGTGGCCTGGATGAAGCAGGGCACGGACTAGCTTTCTCGGCGTAATCATGCCCTGCAGGTACACGTCCGCTGCCCGGGCCGTCTTGAAGTTGGTCTGTCTGTAGGCAGACGAACGCGTTTCAAGAGAAAACGAAAAATTTGGTACGACCGATCAAGAGACAAAGGAGAGACACACACTTGAAAATACCCTGCGGTTGAACGAACGCCGGCGCGTATCTGGGTTCGATCCCTCCGTACCGCCCGGCCTACAACGCGTAGAGGTCAAGTAGAATGCCGACTCTGTACGCCACCGGGCTGCCACTCTGCTCTCGCTCCCACGTTCTCGGCAGGTCGTCGTCGTTGACGTATGCCGCCACTGTTAGGAAATGCTCAACGAAGTGCGCAGTCGGACAACGCCATACCCCCTTTAGCGATTCGGCAATCAGACGAACTGGCCCGTTGACGAAACGTCTCCCGACGATTTCGTTTTTCGCGTTCCGCTCGATGGTCGCGGCCCTGTGTTGGGTTTATGATGCCTTGTGCAAGCCTGAGAACAACAAGAGGAGGTTACAAAGGCGGAACTCGGTCCACGCGTCCAAGCCAGCGCGTCCACTCACCCTGTGTCCCTCACCCAAAATTAGCGCGAAATTCTTGCCGCGTTATGAACCAACCCTCCAAGCGCGGGTTGAAGAGTCTCAGCCCGATCTCGGTGAGCATATCCCGCAGGTGACCCATCACCATCAAACCCCCGTCGTCCAGCGTTTGCGAGGCGATTCGTGAGGAATATCTTTCGATACCCAATAGCCATCGGGCGAGGGTCACTTCTGGCAGGTTTCTCTGGCGATCCCTATCCGGATTCCAGTTGACGACGACCTCAAGCCTTGCCCTTAAGCCGTGCGACGACGCCTCGGCGATGTACTGTCATTTGGCAGTAACCGTGTCGGACATCTGCGGCCCAGCTGGGCAAACTCGTGACCTTCCGGTGCCGCTGCGAAATAATGAAACATTCGGCCCGCGACATCGAAAGGCAGCCGTTTAGCCGGCAGCATATGCGCCCTGCAATCATATACCGATATCAAGGTCCGAGAACGCGTCGGATAGACGGACGGATCGATGACACCGTCACGCGAGGGCATGGCCGAGCGGTAGGCTTCTGCCAGGTAGTCGCGAAACGCTCGAATACTCGATCTACAAATCAAAGATCTACCTCACCGTAGATCAGTAAACGGGAACGTTACTGCCGAGACCCGAACGAACTTACTGATCAGTCTAAAAAAAGGCGGTAAGGCAAACGCGAGTAGAACTACAGGTGGTCGAAGGTAAAAGATGAAACCGGAGGACACCGAACCACCTAGAACCAGGGTCCTAAAAACAACAAGTGAAACCACAAAGTGCCAGACGCCGTAGCTTGCTACAACAATCGACACTAAGGGCAAGCTATAACACGTATTACAGGCAATTAGGGAGACCCCGTGACGCAACGCGTCGCAGCTCGTAACGAAAAGGATGGAAATGAAAACGTGCGTGCGGCACGTAACAACACTTACCTATCGTCGTAACCGTGGCAGTACGTCACCCTCGGATGGTTGCGGAAGGATGTCACCCCGCTAAAGTGGCCGACCTTCGACAGCGCGAAGTATTTGACATATCGTTGAGCTCCGTTCCATCCGGTCGGTCCGACAATCTTGGCTAACTCGTTGAACACGAAGAGCACCAGAAACCCTGGCACCCTGAATTCTGCGGCTGCGTGAACTTGCACGAAGAGTATGAGTTCCGTGTCCCTGCAAACGTTAAAGAAGCGTTGGCCAACGGGTTGACGCGTTCGCCAATCTCCGACATCGCACCTACCTAACGGAGTCGAGTATCTCCTCGGCGACGAGTCCCGGTTTCGCCATGAGGCCGTGGGCTGCACCCAGAGAAAAGATTTATTTGATTGAAATAAAATTTATTTACCGCGAATTAATCTTCTTATTCGTATATGAACCTAATAGGCATTCATTTGCCACAAGTATTTAGAAATATTTGGAATTTTTTATTTCCTTTTCAAATTCTCTTATTAAAACAGAATAAAAAGTTATTCAAATCAAATAAGGAATTTTCATGGCCTCAAATAAATTGTTATAAATAAATTACAAAATTTGTTTGAATGAAATAAATTGCTCATTCAGTTGTAATAAACTTTCTATTTGAACCGAGTGAATTATGAATGCCAGATAAGTCTTTATTCGCCATGAATAATTTATTTATTAGGATGATTGAATATTTGTTTTATTCGAATCAAATGAACAAACAATTTACTTTATTTTAATATGAAAATAATTTTTGTATTCAATTCACCAAAGTTGATAAACTGATGGATGAATCGCATCACGTATTACGAATAGCAGGTTATTAGACAGGCATAATTAATAACCATGCAAATAAAATTCTACAGGTATAAGTTATTATTTTACAAGATGCTTTATTATATATATTCATATATATATACTTATGCGTATATATAGATAGGACAAGTGCATAAGTTAATACACATCGCAGGTACAATCTTTGATTACTTTATATTATATTGCACGAGCAGAATAAGCAAACATAAAGTTACACGATACTGAGTTAGATAATACGTATGTCGGCATATTAGGAACTGTAGGACATTATTACATGATACTTATCACCTATATTTCTTAAATATAAAGAGCTAGAATCCGGTAAGTTTAATATTAATAATTAATATTAAATATTTAAATAATTAATATTTTTAGTTTGATATTATTTAAACACTTTTTCTTCGAGAACAAACTCTGCACTCAAATACAAAGAAGTAGAATATACAAGTCTAAACATGTGGTACGCTGCACACCGGCCCATGATCTATCATTTATCCATATCTGTAACGTTATCAATTACTTACCTCTGAAACACTCACAGTACACATCTAGTTGATTTTTGAGGAGGAAATCGATTGTCTCTTGATCCATTTCTCGATAATCCGAACCTCTGAAAGCTTATACTGCTGCACGCAACGGGGTAACGGGGCTCACAACTCAACGCCGTATCTAAATTATCGTACGTTTGGGCCCCGGCCGATAATGTACGCTCTGTAAAGACATTGACCGCTCGGCTTAAAGACTCGGGGCCCCCGCGTCGGCTATACCGGGTCTGCTTAGCCATGCGACCCGTTTGGCGACATGGAGAGGGTAAAATGGGTGGAGCGTTGGGTGGGATATGACCGAACCGGACGAGTTCTGTTTCGATCGTTGGGTATTCTCTCCGTGAGCGGAGTATAGAGACTTTCCGACCTGAATAGAGACACTTTCTCACCCAAGAAGAAAGTCTTGCAATTTATTTTTTATTGCGACGTCAATTTTGAACCCAAGTCAATATCCGAAGTTCGAGGCTGAAAATATTTTCAAGAATCACGCTACCCGGACGGAAAAATCGCAATTAAATCAAGGATCAACTTCATCCGATCCCGCGAGAATATCAAATAGACGCGATGGGGTCAAAATCCATGTCAAAGTTTGAAAAAATTCGAGAATCAACCCGACTTGGGTAGAGGATTCGCGAATAGGTTGAGAATCAACCTCATCCATCAGCCTTCGGAGACACGACCAACCTCGCCAGGGTCTAAAACAAGTAAAGAACCGCGAAGAAGATCCGGGACAACGGGAACGGCGGGAAAAAATGGGAAACTAATCTAGGATTCTACAAGAAAATTACCCTTGGACACAATTATAAGCCAAACGACGTTTATTTGGCTTATCCTTGTAACGAAACGTCTTCAGAAGCTCTCGTCTGAGCCGTCACGGACTTCTGGCAGGTCCATGACGGCCATAGCTTCATCCGAGTCTTCGCCCGGGCTTGGTTCCGGCAGATCCATCACTGCCATTACCTCGTCCAACGAATCCTGTTCGGACAACGACGAGATCGATGCGAGCTCGCTCGTCGATTCGTCTTCTCGTCTGCCCATCACGACGACGTATTGCCACACCCCTAACGGCCTCACCTCTTCCGCCGGTATGATGAATTCCGGGGACGACGGTGGCGTTGGCGGCAGCCATTGCTCTACGCTCACCGGTGGGCTCACGCTCACCGTCGACGCGAGCGATTCGTCATCGGTGATTGGCTCCTCCTCCTCGTTCTGCATCTCATCGTCCGGCCAATAGCCGTCCTCGTCAGCTTCCCGATCCATCTGCGTATCGAAATCAAGCATGCCTCAGCGTCCAATAGACCTACTTTGATGAATTTTGTTCGCTTCCAGAGTAACAGCGAGAACCCCACCAAAACATTGCAAATTTCAAAAATTACCGCCCGGTAAAAAAATTGTTTCGCCGGTCAAAAACTCGGATACTTGATACTCGTACAAGCGACGGATTACAAACTCAATTTATTCGTACCCAATGATGGAAAAATCTTGTACGTGAGACCACGCATCGAAGCCGAGCGATACCTCGGTCAACTTTTATTTTTCAGATCAAGTTTATCAAATATCGATCGATGTAAATCAACGAAGAACCAATGGGAATTTATTCTTCACCTCGAACAGGACAGTGCATCGGCAGCCAATTTCCCAATCTATGACGAGAACTAAGATATCGACGACCTTACCTCAAAGTTTCAATCGTTCCACAAGTGCTTGGGAATCAACGTGTCAATGGAGAAATTTGGCAAATTCGACGTCGATTTACTGACGGAAGAAACTAGAATTTCTTCCAAACGTCACGCACCATGTAGGGTGAGTGTGGGTATTACCGCGGATGCGACAATTACCGCGTTTCGGACGAAAGTATCGAATTATTATTTTTCAGAGTGTAGGAACCTTTGACAATTATTTCGCAAAGTATTTCGTAACCGATATTATGAATTATTGAAGAATAAATAACTATATTTCCAGTCATCGCATTGTAATTCGAACATCGTATTCGTATAAAAATATTTATCGTCGTATTATTTTCGTATAAAGTATGTGACGTTGCAAGTCACAAACCCCCAAACCACGCAGGAAGAACCGAACAAATACGAGGTTAGCCGAGGCCGATCGGCAGCGTGAGCCGATCAGCATTCTAATTAGAGACCGAGAACGTAAAAGACGTGTGAAATTGTGAGAAGGAACCTTCTTGAGATCCCGCTGTAATTACCGTAAGGTTAGTACCTACTAGTAACTACGCATAGAGACTAACCGCCTACACATCCCCACATACCTTTACACCTCACACCAAACCCCACACGTGTAATTAGCAGAAAATAAGAATAGTGAATAAATAGTTAAGTACACCGTAACCCTCACGAGTCACCACTTCCCCGCCCTACCTCCATAATTAGCGGACGGATAGTTAACCGTTACAAATTGGCGCCCAACGCAAAAATCCACGAATCCCCCATGTAAAAGAGGACGTTAAACAATTCACAAAGCACATTAACACGAAAGAACACAGGGTACAGAGTAGAAAAGTAGAACGGTTTTACACGAGGCGGGTACGAAAAACACGGTACAGAATTTCAAATCGGAAACGGTCAAACACACAAACACGCAATGTCACTAAACGGCTAAGCGAACCGGCGTTGCCAAGCGGCACACAGACACACGGGCCTGTACGTGCGCACTTTATAAACAACACGCTGGACATAGATCCCAAACATACAAGGTACGCACAAGCGCAAGAATCACACACACACTTCCTACCACGCATGCAAATACACGAACCATACAGAGACGATAGAACACTTAACACTCAGCACCTATTAGACAAACCAATCGCACTGGTCAGGGAAGTGCAACACACGTTGCATAGTACCCACGTGCAAAATATACAACAGACATGCTTCGAATTAGCAGACTACACGCATACCATACGACCGAGCCCCAACCACACAAACACAAACGGGCAAACATTTTTCGGTGGCCGGTGTAGACAAGTAATAACAGGCGCAGAAACGTTTCTGGGTACAAACACGCGAAACATACAACACATACGAAACCTGATAGACTTGGACCCACCACAAACACAGCCGACAACATATGACACACAGACGATACAACCACAATACACACACCAGGAGAGCAATAGCTACACACAGACACCAATAAAAACAATACAATCGTGGAATATTAAATATACAGGGAAACCAGGCGAGAACCTGTACGAATCTTTACAGAACCTTCGCGATTTACAAATAGGCTACAATTTACAAGACAAGACACATAATCGACAATCTCACACCGATACTAGACGGAACAGCGAAACAATGGTATAGAATACACAGGGGAAGATGGAACACACTACAAGAATTCGCAACACACATAGAGCACGCGTTTTCAGATACGCGAAGTAGGGATAAACTAGAAGAGGACATACGGAACTGCATACAAGACGAGACACGATCAATCACAACCTTTTTAATCAAAATCCGAACGCTATTCACACAATTCAACCCACCATACACAGCGAGACAGGAATTAGAGATTACATATAGAACCTTAGGCTACAGTATAAACGATACATAAGACCACACGAATTCAACACATTTGACCAATTAGAGAACGTAGGCAAACAGTGGGGAACAAACATCACATGGGAGGAAGCGAGACAAAAGACCAAGAACACTCAGAACACACAGCAACCTAGAAACACACACACCCAATACACCCCACAGACGCAAACACAATCACGTAGATTCCTACTATCAACACCAGCATCCAGCCATCGTACACAAACACACCCACAGCTTCAATCAACACAACGCCCCGCAATCACATACACATCACCGACATACACACCACAACAAAACACGCAGCGGGTACAACAGTACGCCGCTGTTATAATTGCAACGAACCAGGCCACATGAGATGGCAATGCACAAAACCACAACAATTGGGAAACGAGTAAGGGAATGCCCAGAACAGGTGGAGGCAATTCCTGAAACACACAATACATACACACCCAAACCCGCAACATATACAATCACACATAACCCACGCGATCCAAGATTCCACATAAAAATAGAGATGGACGGATTAGAATTTAATGCACTAATAGACACGGGATCAACACATTCATACCTAGGACAGATAATGAGGGAAATTTTAAAAGACAGACACACACAAATACAGGAGACACCGAACACAACAGCTTAGTAGCGAACGGTACAAGTGCAGGAATATCGGGCATAACAACACGACAGATTAGAATAGCACACACAACCAGAGAAGTAGAATTAGGCATTATACCCACACTCGCTTGGACATGCATCATCGGCATCAACGCCATAAGACAATTTGGTATGCAATTAGACTTCGCACAAAACACTTGGACACTAAACGAAAAACCAAACCTGACATACAAAATGGAACGATGGCCACAGACAACCCCAATACCGTTACAAATACCGATGCAAACCCCCAGTCAAGAGGCAGAAAACACAGAGTAGGAAACAAATAGGCATCATAAGGAAACTAGGGAACAAGAAACACAAACGCACACGAAACAAGCAAAGGCAGCAGCATTGCAGGAAAAGAGAGCTAGAGACGCACTCACAAAAAACCGAAAAACAGAGGGACCAGAACAAACACAAACGCAAACAGCCACTCCCCCAAAGAGGAAACCACTATTACCTACCCCAAATATTCCACCTAACCCAAACCTATATAAAGATACGAAAGAACGAAACACAGACGTAACGGAACAAACAGAAACAAACACTCCACCAAAAAGAAAACCACTATTACCCACCCCAAAAATCCCACCTAATCCAAACCTATACGAACCTACAGATAATCAAAACACAGACATAGGAAAACACACACAAACGGAGATACCTATACAAAAGGTACTACTACCAACACCAAATATCCCACCTAATCCAAACCTATACCCCCGACACAGTACACCGCCACCGCGAATCTGCAGCGGAATACAACAGCTCACAGACACACAACACACAGAACTGCAAACACTTCTATCAAACAAAATCGCATCACTCTCAGGACAGCTAGGACCAACACACCTAATATCACACAAAATCGACACACAAGGACACACCCCCATCAAACAACGTTATTACATAGTATCACCGAAAATAAAAGACGCTATATACACAAAAGTAGACAAGATGATCGAGGAAGAGGTAATCGAACCATCAGACAGCGACTGGTTGAGTCCAATAGTAATGATGAAAAAGCCTAATGGCACATACCGATTCTGCTTAGACTTTAGAAAGATAAACTCGGTATCGCGGAAAGATGCTGTAACGCAGTTTTCTTTATAGGAAGAGGAAACCACTACTACGTCACAATTCGACGCTTTCCCGTGTTAATTAATGAAACTTACTCGATGTTGGGCGCCAGACGCTCGCGCGTCGTTTATTTAACCAAATTTTTACGATACCATAGAACAAATTATTTCAGCCAAAATTACGAGAATGCAACGAGCGATAACTCAACTAACTCAGTTTTCCATAGCCTTAGATAGAGGGGCAGTGTACACCATACAAATTATTCATTCGACAAGAGTATTTGAGGTAACATCAATCAATCAATTTATTACGAAAATGAGTAACTTGATCAGTATCGATAACAGAATCAGACATAGAATTTTATCAACAGGTTACGATAGTTTTCCTGCTTGTCGGGATGGATTTTACGTGTTTTATAATACAAAAATAGTCCTAGGCGTGTCAGAGTTGACTCGATATAATACTAGTAACTAGACTCCAGACTTGGTATCACTAAGCGATACTTCGTACCCAAAGCAAAATTATTTTCGTAACGCCGCCTAAGACAAAGATTTTATGTTTTAGTCGCTAGCCGACAAAGCATGGTAACAAACGATACAGTCTTAACGACCAGATCTGCCTACCTCTGCAAGGGGCGGTGAACGCTGTTCGGCGCCGTTCTGGGCGGCCCGAGTTTTCCCATCGGCCTGCATAACAGGCCTCCAGTACTCATCGAACTCGACACCAGTCGGACGCTTACCCGGTTTCACCGCACCCAAGATCCTATCGAGGCAAGCCTTCCTGTTCTTACGATACAGGTTTTGGACCAGGGCGAACTCCGTCTTGCGGCGTTGCTCTCGGTTCTCTATCTTATCGCACTTTTTGCGGGACTTCGTTCGAGATACAGTGGCCCGAGCCGGTTCGGCCCGGGTACTCGTTCGAGTGGATCTCTGTCGAGCGCTTGGAGAAACTGACAGACACTGAGGGAGGATAGTTGCTAGCCACTCCGCAGTGGCAGCCGCAACATCCTGCTCACTCAGTGCCGCTCGTGAGATGTCTCTGAGACGGCTCGCCTCATAGCCTTAGACGCTCTCTGATCCTCTTGCGAGGGCTTCGATTGCAGACCTCAGCTCCTCTCGTTCAGCAGAAGAGGAAGGCGCTGTCAGTTCGTTGTCATGGGTTTCGACTTGCTGAGCGAATCGGTCGGGAGCATCTGGTCTACTCACCGACGCACGGCCGTCATCAGTGACCCTCGTGGCGGGCTGCACCTCGAGCAAAAACTCGCGAACCATCGCTTGGTAAGCTAGATCGCGCCGCTTACCTTTGATGGACTCGACCGTTCTATGCGGAAACTTTAATTGCAAGTGCATGTTCATAAAGATCCCGACTCGCTCAGCTATGGCCTCCGCCTTAGCTCGGGCCATAAGTCTTGCCTCCTCCGGCGGCCACCTGGCCTTAACACGCTCGACATTAATCCGTTCGTTGGCAGCCTCGGGGTGAGCCCTACTGAGGTGCACGCCTAAGCCTATCTTAGTACTGAAAGTCTTCTGGCAGAGCACACAGACGAACCCTTCAACTGGATTTGGCGCGTTGGCGGGCAATCCACCCACCGCACCACGTTTAACGTCTAAAACACGCATTGCCCGGACCATCCGAGAGACCGGGCGCTTAGAATCTTTTTCATGACTTCCCATTATTAAATGCGTGTTGGTCAGACAGACGGAATCAGCATCCGAAAGTCCTCCCGACTAGCCGAGTACGTTTGGGGCCACGCTCATCAGTGTACATCGGCGCTTGGATCCGGGCAAGCCCATCACCTTCGTGGCGCGATCCGATTAGCCTTAGCCGCCTCCACCACCGCCACACACAGTGCAACGGCCGGACCCCTGGTGAGGACTTTCCCATAGCCTGATCGTAATGTCCCCCGTTTGCTACCCATCCACTTAAGGACGGGCCCGACTCTCACCACGAGGAGGTGGGGTTTAGGCACTTGGACTCCCGTATCGCTGGAACGGGATCCGATCGGAGATCTGATAACCCGATCCCGACCACGGAAGTCCTTAAGAAAGTAGGGGCTTGCTAAGCGTGATAGTTACGATATCCTGAATTTTAGTTTAAACTAGGAACCGCACGGTCACTCAAAATGAATTAAGCGAAGCAACGTTAATAGATTGAACTGTAAGCGATATAATGAACCCGATTCCGTAGGATACGATACTCGATGACACAGTATTGAATTATCCAAACGATACTGAACTTCATAAAATGAATTTACGTTAAACAGAACGGTATTAATGATAAATTATAACAAAATCGTCAATTATGACCAGAACCAGACAGAATGATGACTAAATATTACTGTGACGCGAGGCCTAAGGCCACTCGCGGCTATCTTCGCTCAGGTTCTCCAGGAAAAGTACTTATTCTACAGATTTCATGCACAATAAATATTTAACATACTAAATAGAAAAATTAATACGATAGAAGTAAGCCAAAAAGCAA
Organism: Tenthredo distinguenda; assembly: GCA_947538915.1. NCBI lineage: Eukaryota > Metazoa > Arthropoda > Insecta > Hymenoptera > Tenthredinidae > Tenthredo > Tenthredo distinguenda. The sequence continues at coordinate 6,169,094 of OX384538.1, forward strand.
TATATAATCAATAATAGCCAGAAAGCAATGGCAAGTCTACGAATTCAGCCAGACTCGAGGTTGTTCGATAAATTAACCAAAAGACGAGCTTCTTAGCTCAAGAACAAACCATAAAACAGACTTTTATACGAACGACCTCGTGCCTTCACATAAAGAAATCAAGACCTTACCTTAAATTGCCTCAAGATGAAACACAATACACTACGGCACAATTTTTAGAATAGACTCGATATTTAGCGATGGTGCGATAGGCGGTACACGATAACGGTACGATACACGATGATGCAGCGCAGACTGAGCGAAGAGTAGGCCGAATAGCCTACCGTATCCTCTTTATACAGGGTGAACCTTTTCAAAGGTCTCAAATGGGTGGGACTACTTGCGGCGAATACACGCTTATTTAGCCATTACCGGCCTTCCGGATGTCCTAAAATTCCCAAAATTCCTAAAATATGTCAAATCTGCCCTAAAATGTCCTAAATTACACGAGTTGTCCCAGAATTCCTAAAATTTTTGTGAACGTCTGATTTTTTTTCTTCCTTTTAAATCCTTTCTCGAATTTCCACCCCAACTTTACACCATAGATAATACAGTATTTACCGATACCCAAGTTTATATCGGTACAATGTACTATTTCGCCAGATTGCCGCAATTGCGCGCCACTCGCGCCGATCCATGACATTAGCGATGAGGTGTATGCATTCTAGAGGCGATCTAAACTTGATTAGATGAATGTAAACACAGATCTCACGTGCGCTGTTCGGTCGTTCGTCGAGTTGTTCGTTTTATCCTTTGGTCTAGTCAAATTTCGGGAACATAGAAGATAAACAATGAATCATGGGGCGACCTACTAAATATAATAGTGATTGGGAGAAGACCTATACATGGCTTCAGAAAGATTCAACGAATTATACCCGCGGAATTTGTAAAATATGCAACGTAAGTACCGATTAAACTGCAATTTCCATGAGGTACGACAAATAAAGAAGTAGAAATTCAAATATGATATTATTGAATAATAGTCAGATTAAAAAATAATAAAAATAAAAACAAAATAGTTCAGAAATATTCATATTTCCCTGGCAATTATGGAAAACTGCAGGTACCTTTCCGGATTGATGGAAGCGGGATCCTGCAAGTTAAAAGCCATGCCAATTCCCAAAAACATGTGAGGCAAGAAGAGATTTTGAAGGGTAATACGACACAAGCGATATTTACAAGAAACGCTTTTGGGGAGAGTGTCTTGAGTCGTGGTCGTGAAAACTATGTCCCTACCGATGCAGACAAAGTAGTCATTGCAGAAATACTTTGGGCTATGAAATGTGCTGTGCAGAATTACTCATTCAGTAGTAACAACCAAATGCCTAATTTATTCAAAAAAATGTTTCCGGATTCGAAAATTGCAGACTCGTATGCTATGTCAGAAACGAAATGCAAATATCAGATTCAATTCGCCATTGCCGAGTGGATCAAAGAAAAATTAATCGAAGACGTTTCATCAACACCTTACACATTCAAATTTGATGAAACTACTACAAAGCAAGTTAAAAAACAGTATGATGCTTATCTGCAATACTGGTCAAAGGAACACGACAGGGTAATCAATGCATACGTAGGTTCATTATTCGTGGGTCATTGTACTTCTCAACACCTAACTGAACACTTCTTCAAATTTGGCGAGGAATTAGCATTAAACTATGTGTTCTTAATACACATAGGAATGGATGGACCAAACGTTAATTTAGCTTTCCAGAGGGAGCTCGAAGATAAGTTGAAAGTTGATTATGACACATCCATACTAAAACTTGGTACTTGCTCTCTGCATCCTGTGCATACATCGTTCATGAAAGGATTATCGAAACTGGATTTTGATTTTAACTCGTTGGCTCAGGACTTGCACTTTTTCTTCAAATTGTCGAGTGCCAGAAGAGAAGATTACATTTCAATGGAAGAAATCACCAACGATTGTGCTGAATTTCTATTAAAACACGTTCAATCTCGATGGCTAAGTCTGAAAAAGGTGTTGATACGAATTTTAGATCAATGGAATAACCTCGATGAATATTTCTTAAAGTACCTGCCAAAACAAAAAACGTTTAAAAATGATCTCCAGTCAACCCATCGATATAAAGATATAACATCGGTTTTGAAGGATCCACGTAGTAAAATCTTTATAGGGTTTGCTATTTACATCGCTGAAATGTTAGAATCTTTTTTGATCGTGTTTCAATCTGAAGAACCATTGATTCATATCCTTTACCCATCTTTCAGTAAACTTCTTTTTAACATTCTGAGTCCAGTTATTGGAAAGAAAATTCTCTGCAATGATAATTCAAAATGCAAAGATGCTTACGAGTTGTCTAAGATAGACATTACAAACTTTGAAAATCAAATACCACTGTCAAAAATAGATATTGGTATCAGAGCTAAAACAGCTTTAATACAAGCAAGACTTCCGCCGAACGATGAGAAAGAGGTTCGTAGACAAATAAAAACTTGCTACGTTGAAATGGCAAGTTACTTGTTTAAAAAGTTACCGCTAGATTCAATATTCTTGAAAGATGTTCAATTTATCCATCCTAACATGAGAATGGAACCTCGAAGCAAGTTTGCCATATCGCGCCTTTCAACTGCAATGACATCCACTTTCAAAGGGCAATTAGAAAAAGTATTTTCAACAAACGATGATGTCCACTCTGAATCAATAAGTGATTTAATAAATAATCAGTGGTGCCATTATCAAACCGAAGATATTGATCCTTCATGGTATGAAGATACAGAAACTGGAAAAAACATCAGAATAGACGAATACTGGAAAAAAATTGATAATTTGAAAGATGTCACAGGTAAATACAAATATCCGCAGCTCTGTGCTCTTGTAAAAGCATGCTGCTGCATAAGTCATGGAAATGCAACTCCAGAACGAGGTTTTAGTTTAAACAAAAGTTTGATTGAGAATCGGACATCACTTGCTGAGGAAACTATAACTGCTATACGGCTAGTCAAAGATTACGTAAACACAGTAGATGGAATTTTGAATGTCAAAATAAATAAAAGATTAATAGAGTTGGCCAAAGATGCTCACCAAAAGATACAAGGTATCTATGGAAAAAAAGAGACAAGACGAAAAGAATAGGATAGAAAGAGAGTTCAAGAATAAAAGCGATAGTCTAGCGGCAAACAAGGACAAAGAAAATAAAAGAAAAGTATGTATCACTCCTATCGCGTAGTTGAAGTATTCTAATAGTTATATGATCAGTACAGTAATGTTTCCTGTTTCAGATAATTGAGGATTCCGAAAAAATAGTTAACAAGATTCACGAAGAGAAACTCAAACTATCAATCGCAAATGAATTGATCGCAGATGGCAATGAAAAATTGAAAGATGCTTTGTACAAGACAAAACATATCAATAAAGACGAGGTTTTGCGTGCGGAAGTCATGATATCAATGGGATTAGCTCGAGTCACTGAAATAAATCAGACAATTGAAAAATTTGAAAGCGAAAAGACTAGTCTAGACATGAAAATTGAAAAAGTCAAGAAGTAAAGTTAAAAAAGAAATACCAAAGTCTATACATATACGAAAAAAGTCATTATCTATAGACTTATAGAATTATAGAAAGAATTCAGAGTCACTAAAATATATACATTCAAGTGAGATACTGTGATACTAAATACTAAATAGTATTTTATATAAGTAATATAAAGATATAAGTAAATATACCTACCAAATAAATATATGAACGTACTATGATAAAATTCAGAATGTGATCTCTCGAAAGGTCTGAAAAGTTACGAAGATTTTGAAAAATTTTATAATCTAACCCTAGATGTACAAGATTCATGTACGTACTACTTGATTACCGTCCAATTAAGGTACCTAAATATATCTTGAATTGTCCTAAAATTGTCCCAAAATTTCAATGACGAAATTCCTAAAATCCCAAAAAAAATAGTCCAATAATCGGCTGGGAGGCTTGAGCCAATCAGGTAAACAATTATCCGGGTGGAACTTTCGTCTTAGAGTTCGATAAGGAACCGTAAAGGAACTTTCGTCTTAGAATTCGATAAGGAACCCGCCTATTCAAGGAGGTGCGGGGGTTTTGGGTCACCCTGTATATAAATAACTAATGAATGCAATTCGACCTTAACAGATACGAAAACGGACAGAGCGACAAAGACACAAACACGAACTCCACTACTACCGACACCACGACAGGCAACACATCCGGACCGATACAGGACAGAAGCCACACTACAAACAGACAGACGAATACAGCGACAGTACAACATACACCCACCCACACCAGCCAGACGTACACTACTACCAACACCGCAACAATACACGCTACCCACGACACCAACAACAAAAATACCATTATTACAAACACCCGGACTTGCACCACACACACACAGATACCCCAATCCACCCTCCACCAACACGACAGCAGCAGCCACACAAAACATCTAACCCCAACCACTAAAACACCAACCACAGACACACAAGACGATATAGAAAACTAGCACACAGAATTAACGAACAAATACAAATAATGGAAGACGTAGAAAGACACAACGCGCAAAGATACAAGAACATACGAACACACGAACCAACACCCACACAACCACTACTCATCGACCTAGACAACCTACCACCCTATACTCCACCAGAACCAACAAAACCTACACCCACATACACACCACCCATACACAATGTAACAGCGAGATACACAAGACGCACACGCACACGATCACACCCACCATTCCCAAAACGCTACCATATCACACCGAAAGAACACACGCAAGACACAACCCCCACACAAAACACACAAGCAGCGACTCGAACACATATGAGACAACGGAGGAGATAGACACGGACACGGACACAGACACACTGATAATAGAAATAGACGACACAGACACACTGTAAACAACAGATAACGAGGACGAGGAGAAACAGAAAGAACACGGAGAAAAGAAACAGGACGGAAACGCCACCAGACAAAAAGACACACAGAAAACACGGAGAAAAGTGACAGGACACAGGAACGACACGAGACAAGAAGACACCAGGAAGACACAACGACAAATAGTACGAAATAGAAGATAAGATAGAAATAAGGACAACACAACATAATTAGGAAAATAAGGACAACACAAAATAATTAGGAAAACAAGGACAACACAAAATAATAAGGAAAACAAGGACAACACAAAATAATTAGGAAAATAAGGACAACACAAAAACAAGTAGGAAAATCAGGATAACGCAAAATAGATGATAACATAGAAATAAGGACACAGTAAACAAAAGGAAAAACATAAAACCACGAAACACAAACACACATAGGCTCACCCTATAGGCTTCACCCCGCGTAGGGAGGGGGGAGTTGTGACGTTGCAAGTCACAAACCCCCAAACCACGCGGGAAGAACCGAACAAATACGAGGTTAGCCGAGGCCGATCGGCAGCGTGAGCCGATCGGCACTCTAATTAGAGACCGAGAACGTAAAAGACGTGTGAAATTGTGAGAGGGCACCTTCTAGAGATCCCGCTGTAATTACCGTAAGGTCAGTACCTACTAGTAACTACGCATAGAGACTAACCGCCAACACACCCCCACATACCTTCACACTCACACCAACCCCACACGTGTAATCAGTGGAAAATAGGAATAGTGAATAAATAGTTAAATACACCGTAACCCTCACGAGTCATCACTTCCCCGCCCTACCTCCATAATTAGCGGACAGATAGTTAACCGTTACAAGTAATCATATATTTTTTTTAGCAATCCATGCGAAATAACGTTAATAATTAGTTTCTATTTTTCACCAGCGCAGTATTAGGTCCATTATTTTGCTACCCGAGCGAAGTACCGCCGCTAATTTTTGACGCAGCAACACAACTCAAATCTCAGCCCCGTCAACTGTCGTACGTTTACCGCTTATAGCCAGGTCGTGTACCTAGCTACCCGTCACAAGATATAAGTATATCGAAGCGTTTCGAATTAAAAATAATAGGGTACGCAACGAGGAGGACTGCTAAGAATCGAAATGAAAGACTAGAAATACAAGAACAGTTGAAAATTAGAAAAGAATCGGATAGAGTAAAGAAAGAAGAAGAAAATCTTGGAGAGAGTCGCAAAAAGTTGAAAAAAACAAATGAAAAATTATTAAAACGGCAGAAAAAAATTGAGGATTTGGAAGAAAAGAAGAAAGCAACAGCAATTTTTTTATTGAAACAAAGAGAACGCAAAGAAATTTAAAAAAGTATCCAAGCTCTCACAAATAGACAAAACGAACTGGATTAGTGTATAAAACCATGCAGAGATTTTCTTAATCTCATATTTTATCATATCATAGTTATCATATTTTATTCGTATCAAATGTTTCATACATTGATAGATATATCTCGAATCGTTCAAGCAATATACCTACCACCTCCCAGAATTTCTGTGATTTTCATGCCGAAATCAATTCATAACACAGGCCAAAGAAAAATATATTTGTAAAAACTTTTTGAATCAATTTACCTAAATCATATGTATTTTTGGGTGCTGAAACTGTATTTGGTATCAGTTTTTCTTCATCACCAACGATTCTCTCCCAATAAGACATCAATTATATATTTCAAACAATAGAGAAAAATATGGAATTGAAATGATAAATTGAAAAATCAGTTTTTTCTTTATTTATACTATTATCCCGTGCGTTTTCGTGGATGAGCGACATGCCTAGATCCGAAGATAGCCGAACGTACGCCCTATTATATGCAATTAAGGGTACATGTCATATACAGGGTGATTCAGGTTGGGCGCACCACCTTACGTGGGTGTATTCCTCCTGAAAATCTAAAACTTAATTTCCTTTACCAAAACTTCGAGGGACTAACGGTTTGGGAGCTACGGAAGATCTTAGTTGACCAATCACAAGGCTTATGAGTGACGTAGACAGGACCGGTTCAAAAGTGTGAGTCGAGCAGTGCCCGCGGCGGTTCGATTTTTATTGTACGACGTTTCAGTTCGATTTCTAGATGAGTATGACGGCGTCGCCTCCTGAAGATGTCGTACGGCATTCACCTCCGTTCTCCTCGTCCTGATTCTGTGCTTCATAGTTTCAGTCGTCGAAATCCTCCGCACCGTAGTTTGAGTCTTCAGGTCCTGCTTTCTGTGGTTTAAGTCGTCCAGGTTCTGCTCTCCGTAGTTTCATCCGTCCAGGTCCTGCATTTCGTAGTTCTAGTAGTTGCAGGACTTGGACGACTGAAACCACGGAGAGCAGGACCTGAAGACTCAAACTACGGTGCGGAGAACCTGGACTACGAATACTACGGAGCGAAGGACTTGGACGACTCAAACTACCGAGCGGAGGACCTGGACAACTGAAACTACGGAGCGCAGGACCTGAATGACTGAAACTACCGAGCGGAGGACCTGGACGACTGAAACTACGGAGCGGAGGACCTCAACTACACGAACTACGAGGCGCGGGACCTGGATGACTCAAACTACGGAGTGGAGGACCTGGACGACTGAAACTATGAAGCAGAGAATCAGGACGACGAGAACGGAGGTGAATGCCGTACGAAGACATCTCCAGGAGGCGACGCCGTCTCATCTAGAAATCGAACTGAAACGTCGTACAATAAAAATCGAACCGCCGCGGGCACTGCTCGACTTACACTCTTGAACCGGCCCTGTCAACGTCACTCATAAGTCCTGTGATTGGTCAACTAAGATCTTCCGTAGCTCCCAAACCGTTAGTCCCTCGAAGTTTTGGTAAAGGAAATTTAGTCTGAGATTTTCAGGAGGAATACACTCACGTGAGGTGGTGCGCCCAACCTGAATCACCCTGTATATGTTAGTATTTCTGACACTCGAGCCTTGACGACAAGCTGTCAGTTGCTGTAGAGCCTGATTAGGAGGAATCAACTTCTTCGTCAGTGCTAGCGTTCCAAGCGCTAACGAGGGAGAATAAAGACGAGGATAATAAAGGTAATATAAAATGCCGCCCGTTTTCCCCTCAGTATTTCTGACACTTCGAGCCTTCACGACAAACTGTCAGTGGCTGTAGAGCCTCTATGTCTATTGGCTGCGATGTTTATAGGTTATTCTTTAGTCACACATAATTATTCGAAATCGATCGATCACTGATCCGCGTCATTCAGCTAGTTTTATGATTAAAGAATAACACAGGCCCACAAAAAAAAAAGTGTCTGAACTCGGCATGCGAAAATGTTTTCTTACGTATTTTTTATCGCTGAGCCCGAATCTGAAGTCAAAATGGGGGGTCTTCCGGGCCGATTTTTAGTAAATGGCTGTTTGAAAGTAAGAGAACAGTGACACACAGTCGTATGAGTTTTCATAATTCATTCATCATAACTATACGTTTTTGAGGTCGCTGAATCCAAATCTAAGGTCCGTTTGACCATATCAGGCCAAAATCAGGGTCATTTCAAGGTCAAAACGAGACAAAACTGTTAGAGCAGAGACAATCATCATAACTATACGTTTTTGGGGTCGCTTAATTCGAAATTGGGGCCCGTTTGTTCCCATCAGGTCAAAATCAGGTAACCTTGAGATGACCTTGATTTTGACCTGATGGGAACAAACGGACCCTAGATTCGAATTCAGCGACCCCAAAAACGTATAGTTATGATGATTGTCTCTGCTTTAACAGTTTTGTCTTGTTTTGACCTCGAAATGACCTTGATTCCGACCTGAAAGGGTCAAACGGACCCCAGCTTTGGATTCAGCGACCCCAAAAACGTACAGTTATGATGAATGAATTTCGAAAACTCATACGACTGTGTATCACTATTTTCTTACTTTCAACAGCCATTCACTGAAAATCGGCCCAGAGGACCCCCCATTTTGACTTCAGATGCGGGTTCAGCGATAAAAAATACGTAAAAAACATGTTTCGCATGCCGGGTTCAGACACTTTTTTTTTTTGTGGGCCTGTGTAATCTATAAACATCGCGGGCAATACACGCAGGCGCTACAGCAACTGACAGCTCGGCATCAATTGTCCGAAATACTGATATTCATATAACATGTACCCTTAATTGCATATGATAGGGCGTACGTTCAGGTATCTTCGGATCTAGGCATGTCGCTCATCCACGAAAACGCACGGTATACATATGTATGATTATGCTTATTATTATTTTATTATTATTGATGTGTGGACATTTTAATCGGGTCATCCTTTAAATGTCCAGGTCATTCGCTCCGTAGTCTTCGGTGTCCAGGTATTCCGCTCCGTAGTTTTCCGTATCCAGGTCCTCCCATCCGTAAATCTCGCTGCCCAGGTCCTTCGCTTCGTAATATCCGGTGTCCAGGTCCTCCGCTTCGTAGTTTCCGGTATCCAGGTCCTTCGCTCTGTAGTTTTCAGTATCCAGGTATTCCGCTCCGTAGTTTCCGGTATTCAGGTCCTCATCTCCGTAGTTTTCGATATCCAGGTCCTCCCTTCCGTAAATCTCGCTGCCCAGATCCTCCGCTTCGTAGTTTCCGGTATCTTGGTCCTTCGCTCCGTAGTTTTCGGTGTCCAGGTATTCTGCTCCGTAGTTTCCGGTATCCAGGTCCTCTTCTCCGTAGTTTTCGGTATCCAGGTCCTCCCATCCGTAAATCTCGCTACCCAGGTCCTTCGCTTCGTAGTTTCCGGTGTCCAGGTCCACCGCTTCGTAGTTTCCGGTGTCCAGGTTCTCCGCTTCGTAGCTCTTGATGTCCAGGTCCTTCGCTTCATACTTTTCGGTGTCCAGGTCCTGCCCTCCGTAGTTCTTGATGTCCAGGTCTAGCGCCACATAGTTTTCGGTGTTTAGGCCTGGCGCTCCATAGCTTTCGGTGTCAGGATCCTATGGTTCGGACACTTTTCCACAACACATCTATTTCCCGATCCGATGCACAGATCGATTTCAAATTTGGAAGGGAAATTGACTGTCGATATCTTGCTTCCTATTGGTTGTTGAACAAATCCGATCACGCAACGAAAAAAATTGACCCCAATCGATATACGAAGTCATTGACATCAAGACATCGATAAGTATTATTATTAGTATTGTCTTGAATTTCATTCCAGAAACTTTTGTTTTCGTAATATATCATCGGTATGAAAAAGGTCCACCTTGTCGGTCCTAGTTTCTGAGTTATTCACGTTGAATGAGAAAAAAAAACGTTAATGCAAGTGTTAAATGAATCTATGTACGTACATGAATTTCAACTTTAGAATGAAATAACATCGCAATTCTGCAAGCTCGTGGGGCCAATTTTTTAACGCAATGTTCGTTGTTCATTCAGCGATACTTACATAATACCTAATGCCATATCGACAAAGTGCGACCTATAGCTTGAAAAATATCATAGAATCACATGATAGTCTGTTTCGATATGGGGCCTATTTATTTTACGTCTATGCTACGTTTTAAGAATTTCACAACCAGATGATTGAGGAACATTTTCCGTATTCTATGTTTGTACTACATCTGAATATGTGGCGCTGTTTGAATAGACGAGTTCACGGGTGGCATGAACTATGATTGATACAAGCTATCGTATGATTCTCAGAGTAAGATTTCTTGGTCCCATAGAATATCTTGTCCGCTTTGCGCGAACCCGAAAATACATAATTTCATTTTATGACAAATGACTGAGAGTTGATCTTCATATGTGTTGTGACGTGGATTTTTGTTAGACCCTCGGATCTGGACCGGATAGCCAGACTCCGGGGTCGATCCAACGGTGCACACAGCTATACTTCAAAATTCAAATTGGTGGGCGCCAGGCGAACTATCTTCGCCACTTTCAAAATTTCACCAACAAAATAAGAGACTAACGGTAACCTAAGCGGCGGCTAGCAACAGTACCGCGGAGAGGGGTCGGGATTAATATGGAGGATTAGCTAGGTGTTGAATAACGACTCGTGGAGTTCCATTTAACAAAGAAATATAACGAATTTATTCAATAAAAAAAAATGTAAAGAAAAACAAATTAAGATAAAATAAGTAGAGAATAACCGTGTACCCGGGGGTACTTCCCCGCGGGTTAGTTGTGGCCAAGGACCGTATATAGGCGGTCTCGCCACGTTTCAAAAATTTGACAAAAATACAAGTTTCCACGTAGGAACGCAATCACAAAAACAAACAATACCAAAATAAAATGATCAAGGACTTAACAAATTAGTGCCTCGCGGAACAATGATAACGGGTCATAGGCGAAATCTACACCGCGAGGTGTTGAGTGATGATTCACAAAATTCTACAATAAACATTAACAATAACTTAATCCTAACTCTGCCTCGTAGGCAAGTCCACAGGACCTTGACTCGAAAGTTCCAAAACAAAACGCGACTCGACTCTAACTGACTATTTGAATCTCTACGCGAGATAGAGAGAGACAGCGACTGACTTAGACTTTCTCACTCGCTCTCATAGGCGAGCCTCGGTACAGCTACAGTTTGACTACTAAATGGCCACTTTTTGGGCCTAAAACCAAATTTCTCGAACGCGAAAATTCTTCTAAAACACTGGCTACGGCCTACCGACTCGCAGTACGGCTTAATCGACCCTCAAAAGTGTTAATTCGCCTCGTGGCACAGATCAAAGGCAATATGGCGAATGGCCGTTTGCCAGGTTCGAAAATTTTGGGGATTAGATAAGTGGACGCTTACCGTAATCCAGCCACCTCACGTACAGAAGTAGTGCCTCGTGGCGATAGACCCAAAACTGCACTCAAGCACACGCTAGACTCGAACTTAACTCAAAAAGTATGCCCACGTAGGGGAGTCGCAAAACTAGCCTCGCGGCTTAACAAAATTGTGGACTCAAGTTAGAGCTCGACGCTCTGCCTGCTAAGCAGGCCTACGGCAGAGTGTCTTCCTCGAAAATCGCTCGTGTCATTGCGCTCTCAATTTGCGCAATATCGACCTTTGATCCTCAAAATTGATGGGGGGGGGGGGGGGGGGGGGGGGGGGGGTTGCGCTACGTTAGGCGCTCGTCGTGTGTCTAGTTGTCCCTCGCCGATTTTCGTAGAAAATCCTTCGGGAAGGCAGGGAACGCGGCTCGCAGGCTCTTGGTGGCGGCGGGAATCTCCTCCACCGCCGATTTCCCACGTTGCTGAGTACCCTAGGCACTCCTCCGCGTTCCTCCAGGTTGAATCACCGTCCCAGACTTGCTTCGAACGTCGCTTTTTACCCCTCGTGTCGGGATTCGCAGCCAAGTCCTCGATCTGGGAAACTTTTGGCTCCCCGCGTACATAACAGAGAGTATGGAAAAGAACAAAAAAAATAAGACTCAAATCAAAAGCCTAAGTCGGTCACGGTCGCCTCTCGGAGATAAACTTCCCTATACGCGGGTACATTCACTCATGACCTCAGCGGTCTTTCGCACTTTCGCTCCCTTAACGAGACCTGCCAAGGGTTTTGGGCGGACTGTAACAGCCTTCCAAAATGCAATGTTACAGTGTATAATACAATAAAATCATTTAAGCGCTGACCCGTTTGTAGTAGGTACATACAAAAAGTAATGAAATAACCGGCAAAAACATTGTAAATGTCAAAAATTACAGCCGAGTTCTAAAATGGTTTCGCCGGCTAAAAAATCCGAAACATTATACTCTTTTTCAGCGATAGATTACAAACATCATTTCGTTACACGAAATAGTACAAAATAATACGTGAAATCACATAGCGAAGCCGAGCGTTCCCTCAGTTAATTTTCACACTTCAAATTATGTTTTTCTAATACTAATCATTGGAAATGAATGGAAAACCAATAGGATCATTCGTTACCTTTGATAAAACAGCATATTGGCGACAGGAAATATTGCTGAAAGGAGTTAGCTCGTATGATGATACGAACTCGGCGGGCATAGATTGTTCTGAAAATTATCAATTGCACTTTTCTTTTTATTTATTTCTTCTAGCCACTCGAGCAGAACGAGTGAGTAATAAGTTAGAAATTAAAGTTGATTTAGAAATATACCTTTAGTGTGTTCATAACGAGGAATAATAAGTCCAGGCACGATGATCTTAGTAATGTAAATTCAAATTCATGTTTTGAAGAAGAATCCAATTTTATTGTGCATCTATCGTTTACCAACATTCGCTTATGGTTATGACGCCATGCTACAAACATGTCACAGCCATGAAACGATACATATCTATCCTGGACGTACCCATTATCGGTACACTTGGATAATGCTTTTTTAACGTCTCCCTCTCTGTTCGACTTACATACAGTAGATATACATCGCAGCGAAAGTATATTCTACATTCAAAGACACAGTAATCGTTGATTTATCACCTAACACTTCAGCAATTGATAATTTTTAGAACAATCTATGTCCGCCGAGTTCGTATCAGCATACGAGCTAACTTCTCTCGGCAATGTTTCCTGTCGCCAATATGCTGCTCTGTCAAAGGTAACGAATGATCCTATTGGTTTTCCATTCATTTCCAATGATTAGCATTAGAAAAACATAATTTGAAGTGTGAAAATTAACTGAGGGAACGCTCGGCTTCGCTATCTGATTTCACGTATTATTTTGTACTATTTTGTGTAACGAAATGATGTTTTTAATCTCTCGCTGAAAAAGAGAATAATGTTTTGGATTCTTTAGCCGGCGAAACCATTTCAGAACTCGGCTGTAATTTTTGACATTTCCAATGTTTTTGCTCGGTATTATTATCATCTAGAACAATTGTATTTCTTCGCAAAATAAAGGAGGAAGATTCGTATCGACGTATGCCAAAGTAGGTTATTAATAGTAATATAAGGGAAGTTGGACAGAGGAAGTAGTCGTAGAAACATTTCAAAATCAAGTACGCCCTGTTTCTCTGTGAAGCGCGACAAACACAGACCATTTATTACTTGAATTTCATCTCATTTTACACATTATGGATACACTTCTGTAAATCAATTGGAATAAATGGTTTATCATCGAAAGTCTTAATATTACACATGAAATTTAAAGTTATAACTGCGTCATTAGCGGCACAGACATTCGGAGAGATCAGTGCACAGGATAGTTATACAAGTTAATCATTACGTCAGTATGCGAAAGGATATGAACAATAATGTAACGTTAGCCTTCGTGCTCATGTGACCAAATTATGGACTACTAATGATGAACTACAAACAACTATAACAAGACCATTTCATGAAAATTGTACAAGATCTGGTATAATTGAAAGTATAATTATTCACAAACATCTTTACTACGTCTAACATTCCGTAGTAGAATAACTGACAATTGCCTAAATTTTTTGTAGTTTTACCGACTTGATCGAAAATAATTGTAATTAAAAAGCGACGTCCATATGAGAGACAGATGTCACAGTTCTAACTATACATGACCAGTAATGATGACAATCTTCATTACTAGCTACGAAGTTTTCGCAATCCTGGGGCTTCGAGAGTACGCTCAGTTGTAGATTGTGTTGCAGACAGGACCAACAACAAGCTTGACGAGTAGACCGGTGTTTTCGGATTTCTACTGTCACTTATCTATAAAACAATCCGATGAATTAGTTGAATCTAAGAATAATATTCTTACAAAGGTCGAAAAACACCCCTCATATTTAATTTGCAAGGTCTAGTAGTCATCTAAGATAATAGATGTTAACATTTGATAAATGATAATCGGTTAATTATCTTAAATAATCGCGAGCCTTATTTCGCAACGATATCATGTAGCGGAGAAACCAATTGACAACAACATAGTTTATAAAATGAAATTCTCAATGCCCACCTATACCTATAATGCAGTCTCTATCTCCGGACACAACGTTTATGAAAATCATCATATCTTGCAATTTTCAACAGAGCATGGGCCTCCGTCTGGCCCAAATAACCCTTCTTTGGGAAATCTAGACAAATAAATAATAATAATGTTAAATACTAGTTACGAATATCAGATTAGCAATATCAGTAAATGTCTACGAACAGTAGTAACCAATTAAACTACTAGATATCAATAGTCCACAGCAAGTAGATTAACATTTGGAATAAACTTACCCATTTGGTGACTGCTATCTGTACATCCAATTATTATCTGTAATTGGTACAAGATATCCCGATCGGCGTATGGCAGCGAGCTGATAGTTATATCATAAGTCTTGATGCGATCGCGATCCATCTTCGGACCCGGTCTACGCCGATGTGAGGTTATTCTTTTTTCTCTTATTAGTTTACATCAGTCCTGTTATGTAAATGAACAATCGGCAGATCCGTGAAATCGTACAACGTATAGATTTCGTTTATGATCGCAATTAATTACTGTATACAATTACTTTTGAAAGCGATATAATTCTCTAGTATAATCTCGGCTTTCGCATTGAACATAAACTTTAGAAAATAATTCTCTAATTCTATATAATACAATAAATTGCAGCTTGGGAATAGTTCATAATTTTTCACGACAGAACAATACTAGGATTTAAAACTAAATTATAACCTGCGCTACATACATACAATATGAATAATGAACGAGCTGGATTGTGAAAGAAATCTGGGGTAAAATATCAAATTGCATGGTATGAATCAGTATTTAAAAATTCACGGATATCTTCCTTCCAACGCTTTCGTCTGAGATGAAAATAAATTTATAAAATCAGGACCAGAGTGCGAGCAGCTATACTTGAGACTAACTTCCAAATATAACTTGAAAATACAAAAAAAAACTAATCGTTCTTAATCAAATTAATAATAAGTATTCTTAAAACGTCTTGATAGCTATTATTATAGGTAAATGCTCGCCTCGTCCAGTGTTGTGCCGACTAATTGATATTTATTGAAAAATATCTCTAGATAGCTATTTCAGTCGTTTATACTAGTATGGTTGCAAGCATATAGGTATCTCCAGTTCAGTAGCTTAGCCTTATATGATAAATTCACACAATTTGATGAATGAAGTAGCTAATTAGGTACCATAATTTTACGGTTCTATATACTAAGTTGGCGATTTCGGGAACTATTGAACCATACATATGTGCTCGCAAAGTGAATGACCAACACTTGATCGATTCTCGAAAAATATTTTTAACGGCAGGCCGAGACTATGATCCTGTAAGAAAGTGAATGTTTAATATTTTTGCCTCTTCATGCATATATTGTTGGTTTGATACATGCATTGAATGTAAATATTGAACTAATTGCTTTACAACTAACTACAATTTTCTGAAAATTTGTGAACAAATCTAAACATATTGGTGAGGACACAAAACTTGAATAAATTAACAAATTTGAGTGAATATAGCATGTAATTTTTTGTTAAGAAATAATGCGATTTCGTAAATCATTTATATGCATGAAGGAGTATATAATGATCGAGAAGTAATGCAAAACATGTGGTTGAGTTTTGTCGAATGTGCAAGAACTGGCATTGCTGATGAGCAAGTAAATGTGGCAACGTTTTCTAACTTTCAGCTTTTGAATTTCCTAGCCCTTGAAGCATGTGCATGTATGGCTGTATGAATTTCGTTGTTGGATCGTCATCCATGTCAATTGTGAGAGATCGTAGTATACCGCCATAACGAATAGTTACATTACAGGATAAACCTGTCGTCTAAGACAATTTTATCAATAGTTGTATATTAGGGTGGTCTTTATTTAGGGGTCGGACGAATTTTAATCGAAACGCCCCCCAAAACGGTTTCAAATAATGAGAAAAAAGATAAGTCAAATTTTGAATCTTTTATTTCAATGGGAACACGTGCCCCAACGATCTTTTGATTTTTTTTTTATTTCACTAAATTCATAGCTGAGGGATAAATCATAGCTGAGGGGCAAATCAGTCATGTGAAAATATAAAAAAGTATAATTGAAAATTCTTTTCGTTGTTGATTTCCATGTGCCACAGAAACAATTGATTAAAAATCGTAAGGGAAACAATATTTGTTACATTAGTATCAAATTATTTGTACATGAACAATCCGAGTTTCTACTTCATTCTTTTCAGAGGTGTTTTCATTGCTTTTCTCGAGTTCTTTTTTCTCCGAAGCGTGGCTACGCACTCAAAAAACAAACACATACATATTCTAATCTGAACAACAATATTCTGATCTGGACCAGCAGTAGCCATGACGAACCACGGGTAAATTATAATATCACGAAGCACAGGTTAAAACTCACTGAACTCGCATTTTTGTGAAACCATCAACATTTTTAGGCTATGCGTTTAGAGTGAAGTTAGCCACGCTTCGGAAAAAAAAAACTCTAGAAAAACCAATGACAACACTTCTGAAAAGAATGAAGTAGAAACTCAGATTGTTCATGTATATAAATAATTTGAAAATAATGTAGGAAATATTGTTTCCTTCACGACTTCTAATCAATTGTTTCTGTGGATCATGAAAATCAATAACGAAAAAAATTTTCCACTACCACTTGTTTATATTTTCACATGACTGATTGCAATTCATAACGCCAAATGTCATTTTTTCCGTGAATTTCTATCCCTCAGCAATGAATTTGGTGAAAAAAAAAAACCAAAAATCAAAAGCTCATTGGGGCACGTGTTCCCATTAAAATAAAAAATTGAAAATTTGACTTATTTTTTTTTCTCATTATTTGGAACCGTTTTGGGGGGCGTTTCGATTAAAATTCGTCCGACTCCCAAATAAGGACCACCCTATTGTATACATATACATATGTATATACTCCGTTCACGGAGAGAATACCCAAACGTCGCGCAGCTTCGAACGGCCTGAGAGTCGGGTGGGGGTAACGGGGCTCACAACTCAACGCCGTATCTAAATTATCATACGTTTGGGCCCGCGCCGATGATGTACGCTCTGTAAAGAAATTGACCGCTCGGCTCAAAGACTCGGGGCCCCCGCGTCGGCTATACCGGGTCTGCTTAGCCATGCAACCCGTTTGGCGACATGGAGAGGGTAAAATGGGTGGAGCGTTGGGTGGGATATGACTGAACCGGACGAGTTCTGTTTCGATCGTTGGGTATTCTCTCCGTGAACGGAGTATACGTGGTATATGAAATGGTTTACTGTTCATCAAGAGACTCGGTAGAGTCTCGCGCCTAGTTATATGAAAAAAAGAAAAATTTTTGTATGCGCCGCGCGACTCTACCGAGTCTATACACCGTTCATGGAGAGAATACCCAACGATCGAAACAGAACTCGTCCGGTTCGGTCATATCCCACCCAACGCTCCACCCATTTTACCCTCTTCATGTCGCTAAACGGGTCGCATGGCTAAGCAGCCCGGTATAGCCGACGTGGGGGCCCCGAGTCTTCAAGCCGAGCGGTCAATTTCTTTATAGAGTGTACATTATCGGCCGGGGCCCAAACGTATGATAATTTAGATACGGCGTTGAGTTGTGAGCCCCGTTACCCCCACCTGACTCTTAGGCCGTTCGAAGCTGCGCGACGTTTGGGTATTCTTTCCGTGAACGGAGTATATATACCCGAACGAGAGCTGAACGGCCGTTACGGCAATTTATGATCGTTAATTTCTCCCGTCTCGCTATGAATACGGAATTGTCATATTTAACGCAGGATGTGGCCAAGAAGAGCTTTCATTTAAGCCCTATTTCGATCAAATCGGCGAACGTAGAGCTGAGATATGATTATTCGACGTTTTAGATCAAGTAAATCGCACTTGTTTTCGTCGAGTGTTCATCTTCTTCAGCCAGTGTGGCACTAAACCTATGTGTATAAAAATTATCATAGAGTGGCCTTCGCTAGGCTATGTAGAGAGAAGAGACCTACCAAGTATGGACGTCAGTAGCCAGATGGCGCTTTGGTTAGCTCTTTATTTTCACCAACTAGTTTTTTTTTTTAGATCCTTCTTAATGGCTTATATCTGATAAGGAATGTAGCCGAACCACCAGCTACAGTACGGTATCATATCCCATCTTTTATTTTCTTTTTTATTATGTCGTTTTATTTTTGGTCGTAATGTTATGTGTATAATTCAGCAAAAGATCATGTAGGGTATGGTACGATTTATTTTTTGTAAGATAAATTGAAATTTTTTTTTTCCTCGGAATCAAGTTTAAAAATTTCGTTCAGGTACTAAAATAGGCCTGTTAAAATATAAGCTCCTAATATTAATATTAAGATGGCCCGCATCGCATTTTTCGATTTCCCGTAAGAATAACACATGAACAACTACTTTTGTTCCCCCGCATTTTTGTAACTAACGAACGATACGTCGTACAGTGAAGTTCTTGGCATGTTTTCCTAGAGAATTAAACGCTCTACAAAAAAGGTCGAGAGTCATTTTTCGGTAAGTCAACTCGGTCAAAAGTTATTCAAGGAAAAGTTATTAATTTTGACCTCCATTATGCCATTTCAACATAAATAATATCAATGAATAGAGATTATTATTGATACTCGTATACCAAGATTCATGAGTAAATGTCTAGATATCGCGTCACTAATGCCATAAGGTCGTAAGCGCCCAAAAAAAAAAATTTCGTTTTTTTTGGTGGCAAAATCTTTTTCATGCTATACAACATCGTTTGGGCATATTCGCAAAAAAAAAAATTTTTTGGCGCTTATGGCATAAGTGACGCGATATCTTTATGCGAAGGCAATAAACACTATATGATTTCTGCGAGATACTTTTCTCATGTGGAAACTAACCTTTTGCTCAAATTTTTATTCGACGCAATGAGCTGTGATAATATTACATTTGCTTAATTCATGTCGCACTAACTTGGAAATTTCCCATGCGTTACAATCACAGGGCGATTGACTTTTTATACGAGGGATTCAGTAGACAATAGAACGCCAGAAGAAGCACGAAATTCTCTCTCTCTCCACATAGGGAAGGGTGGGGCAAAATGGACCGGTAAAAAAAAAAAACTGGTTGATTGCAGAACTTGAGTATAAATAAGAACTTTATTGATACAATTGATGTGGAATTGAAGAAAACTCGAAAAACATTCAATATCAGTGTGATTATTGTGTGCAAACTAGAAAGCCATAATGAATTATGTTGCTATTTTTCTTTATTTTAATTTTTTTAGTCTTTAGTTTCTTTTTTTTACGTTCTACATTTTTCGTCAATTTCACATCAATTGTATCAATGAAGTTCATATACATAGTCGAATTTTGCGACCATTTTTTTTTCTTTTTTACCGGTCCATTTTGCCCAACCCTCCCCTATATACATATAAATATAGTATATATATTCCATATAGAGAGTGGTCGACAATTTATGCAATTTATTACGGATACGAGAATAATTATACTTAATTAATGAAATTCTACAAAAAGTAGTGATATCCCCATAAAAAGCACCTTTGGTGCAAAAACCTTTCGCCTAGTTATATAAATGTCATAGTTATATACAAAAATTCCTTCCTCTTGAAAAAACAATTCGAAATCAGATGCTATTGCCTAGTTGCCTAGTACCGACATTACGTTGATTTTTTTTCGAATTGACAATTAGGCTTTTCATAACACGGTATTGACTGCCTTCTTGTCTTGCCACGTAGAATCATAGAGATAACGATAGGCGATTGACGCATCCATGGGTTCAAACAGAAAACATACAAAAAATAATAATTAAAAAAAAAAAAAAAAATGTGGAGTACGTGGTACTAGGCGAACCTTTTCTATACAAGTACAAGTAAACGGCGATTGAACTACATCAATAATCCTAATATAATAAAACGAAATATCGGCCCGCCTAGTACCACGTACTCCAATTTTTTTTTTTCTTTTAATTATTATTTTTTGTATGTTTTCTGTTTGAACCAATGGAGGCGTCAATCGCCTATCGTTACCTCTATGATTCTACGTGGCAAGACAAGAAGGCAGTCAATACCGTGTTATGAAAAGCCTAATTGTCAATTCGAAAAAAAATCAACGTGATGTCGGTACTAGGCAACTAGGCAATAGCATCTGATTTCGAATTGTTTTTCTAAGAAGAAGGAATTTTTGTATATAACTATAACATTTATATAACTAGGCGAAAGGTTTTTGCACCGAAGGTGCTTTTTATGGGTTAGTATTGCATGATTAATAATTCTATTCAATTGGATATATTTGAGTTGCTTCTGTTTTCACAATATCTTCAAATGTATCACATTAGAAGTATTGCACCGAAAGTTTTTGGATATAATAATGGTATGGACCATACGTTATACCAATTGTACGGTTGAATTTTCGCAATTAGTATCAGATTATTTGGGCAGATCTTTAATTACATTGATACTGTGGGATATTTCAATAGATGTCTTCAATGCAATATTTTTGCTATTTCGGTAGACATTCATGTAATTTTCATATAGTATTTATATCACAGTCATTTCTTCCCAAACTTTGAATAGTCATTATTTAATGTTATTGTTCAAATTATGGGTAGGTATATAGTGATTTTTCACCCATACTTCAGAAATTGTGTACTCGATATAATTGGTTCAAAATCAAATGTAACTGTATTCAGCTGCGAATTTGTTTGTAAAGTGAGTGTCATAATAAAAAAAAATTTCATTGAGAATTTATGTATAGCAAATCACTAATTAATTCGACGAATTACCGTAATTATAGCTTGACTTTAAGTGGTCGGATAATTTACAGTCACGATTGTTTTCGGTTAAATGTTACTATATATCCAGAGACAAGTAGTTGGATCAGATTTTTTTTCATTATTGTATATCACTTGCAACGTGGCAAACGTTTGACCTCCTCCTCCGCAGCCTTACCGACGTACGCGAGCTCCGCCGCACGATTTGAATCGGTGCTGCCTCGACGTGCGGAGCCATTTCGGCGAGATACCGTCGCACGCAGCAAAACGGCTATCGCCAGCGCTCCCAGGCCGAACGGAGCCGGCTGGTACTAGAGATAGCGAAAATCACCCTGATTGCTTTTTAATCCGTGTCTGAATGAGCCTCGTGCGAATTTTTTTCCTGGAAAGTATAGAGAGAGAGAGAGAGAGAAGAGTTTTTTATCGTGAGGGAGAGTGGCGTTGGTATTGTGTAAGGAGTGATTGTCGTGACCCGTGCTATTTCCCTTGAACTTGAGTTAGGATTTATTGGATTTCTAACCGCCTGAACTGATATAATGACCCTTGCCAGCGTCGGATTCGAGTGGCATGCGGCCTTAAGCTTAGATAGTCATGAGGCCCCCCATTTCCCAAAGAAAATATAAATCCATTGGATTTTGAACAAATTTATATTAGATATTATATCAATTTACATAGGAACATGTACCACGGTAACAAAGTGTAATTCGAATCTTATAATATTAAGGCTACGGGACAAAAATATAATTACATTAATTCGTAAGTTATGGAACTTTGCTGGACTAGACAGTAGTATAAGTATTCAACAACAATTATATTGGTGCTCGCAAAAATTGCACTTAGTGAATAGTTGTACATTCATATTTCTGATTATTATCTGCCGGTGAATTCAGAATTTTTTTCGCGACTTAGCTCTAGCGAAATCTTGTATGATATCCTCAAAGGATATTTTTCGAAGTTTATCTCTTTCTATGCATAAAATACTCAGTGATGATAACTTTTCTTGAGCTAATGTAGTTCGACTTGCATTTTTTATTCTTCTGAGCCTCGAAAAGGATCTTTCTCCGGAACAATTCGTCACCATAAGACTCAGAAATATTCGGAATATGATATCAACATTAGGGAAAACATTCCGAATTCCATCGTCGATGATGATCTTGAACAAGTTCTGGTAGGACAGCTTTTCATGGGTAGGATAATTCTCCTTAATGTAAGAATGGAAATGCTTCATTTCCCTATAGAAATCAGTATTGTCTATGTCTTCAGGATACTGATCTGCTAAGAAGTGTATATCTTTACGAAGTTGTTCATCTGATATATCAAAATCAACAAGAAATGAAAATTTTTCCGAAACATTTCTGTACGCGGATGATCTCTTTCTCAAGTTATTTTCTAGAGCATCTACCATTGGAATAAAGCATTTGATTCGAAACAAATCTCTTGCTGTATATGTATTCAAAATATCTGGTGCGTCACCATCATTGATTTGCCGTTTCCTAATTCTCTTCCTTTGATTTACCTGCTTGTAAGTGACATCTGGTAATTTCTCCTTTGCTTCTCTTTCGATCGTGTCAAATTCTGCTCTAATGTTTCTCAAAAAAAGGGCCAGTGAGGCATATAATTTTGAACAGGTATCCAAAGAGATTTTTTATCACACATGCACGGAAAACCCGATTTTCCTCGCTGTTATGCGAGAGTAAAAAGGCATTTTGTCTCCCGTGGTACACAAGATGAACTCGCGCATGCGCATGTCGTGGAGAATTTATTTTCTTCCCTAGGGAGCGGGAAGAAAATAGCGTTTTACTCTCTACAATGACTACTCTTTCACGACAAACAGCGCCATCAGACGGAATAAACACGTAGTACAACGAACTTCACGTTCTGAACATAAACATAACCTGAAATAACGTCCTTATCGTATTTGTAATCACGTGAAATAAATAAAAAATACAATGAGTGACTCGAGTGATGACGAAAATAAATTACCAGCGGCAATCAGGAAAAAAGCAAAAAAGGCGATGGAAGAATCACTGCCCTCCAAGTCGAAAGAAAAATATAATATAGCATATAATAAATTCGTGAAATGGCGAGAAGAACAAGGAACCAAGTCTTTCGACGAGGAAGTTTTGGTCGCCTATTTTCACGATCTTGGAAAAATATATAAATCTTCAACTCTCTGGTCCACCTACTCAATGCTCCGGTCAATGATCAACAATAAACACAACATAAATATTTACAACTATAAGCGCTTGCTGTCATTTCTAAAACAAAAACATGTTGGTTATCAAGCAAAAAAATCAAAAACGTTATCGCCCGATGAAATCGAAAAGTTCTTGCAACAAGCTCCGGATCGCGAATATCTGGACGTTAAGGTAAATATCAAACTTATATTGACAAAATTTCTTGTAAATGATGTTCACGTACAGCCACATAATTATATTTTTGTTCTTACAGGTGGCTTTGGTCATCGGAATCTATGGTGCGTGTCGAGGCGGAGAACTTTGCAACCTCACTGTTGAAGATGTTTCAGATCTCGGATCGACATTTCAAGTTAGGATTCCTGATACAAAGACCCATCTTCCACGATTATTTGTGATCGACTCAAAGTATTATACTATGATTAGAAGATACATAAGCTGTCGTCCGAAACCTGCAGCATCAAATCGCTTTTTCCTTAATTACCGCAACGGAAATTGCACAAATCAGGTTATCGGAAAGAACAAAATTGGATCAATGCCACAAAATATTGCCAAATATTTGGAATTGGAAGAACCAGAATCTTATACAGGGCATAGCTTCCGAAGAAGTTCAGCCACGATGCTGGCTGACGCTGGTGCAGATATGATAGCCATCAAGCGCCACGGAGGATGGAAGTCTGACCAAGTGGCGGAAGGATACCTTGATGATTCAGTCAAAAATAAAACCAAACGATTTGTCCAATTAACAGATTTAATTAACTCTAGTGTTCCACAAAATCATAATGTGGAATTGGAGAATCAGTCATCAAAAAAACTGAAAGGCCATAATATTAATTGTGACACGTCAACCTCCAAAACTTCAACCCCGCCTCAAATAATCTATAACATAAACATCAGTTCCGTTCACTCTTTGAACATGATGAACCCGCAAAACAAGGAATGATATAATTAATGTATAGTCTAAGCATATTTCTTAAATTTTATATTTTATAGTAGCTGTTTTAAGCAGAGAAAAACTATTTTGATTATAAAGTTTATATGTAATGTTATCAAACGT
Source organism: Tenthredo distinguenda (assembly GCA_947538915.1). Classification (NCBI taxonomy): domain Eukaryota; kingdom Metazoa; phylum Arthropoda; class Insecta; order Hymenoptera; family Tenthredinidae; genus Tenthredo; species Tenthredo distinguenda. The sequence continues at coordinate 6,193,840 of OX384538.1, forward strand.
TCACAGTCACGTTACAAGACTGAAGCGTACTTTATTGTCTCAGAGAACTGAGAAATGCCAGAAAATGTTCCTAATATGATTATTCGACGTATATAATACCAGTTATGTTTTCGTAATTTTAATTTGTTATAAATAAGACTATGCCAAAAAAAAAGTATTCCTAATAAGATTATTTAACGTATATCATAATTTCAGTTATGTTTTCGTAATTTGAATTTTGTTCATAATAAGACTAAACCTAATAAAACTTTTTGAAGATAAGAATGAATTCGTTGTTTTCTTTTGTAAGGGGCTTCGCCCATGGACCCCACCAGGGGCTTCGCCCATGGACCCCACCAGGGGCTTCGCCCCTGGACCCCACCAGGGGCTTTGCCCCTGGACCCCACCAGGGGCTATGCCCCTGGACCCCGTCTCCGTTCTCAGATTACGTAGGCAATTGTCACCAGACATCACTGTATAATACTATAATTAGGCAGTTTGGTTTGCTCGGAAAATCGGTGTTTCCGTGTATATGTAATAAAAAATATCGTGTGCAACACGGGAGGATAGGTGCTCTCTACCTCGTGTGAATGTGCTGCCCTCGGCTTCGCCTCGGGCAGCAAACTTCACACTTGGTAGAAATCACCTATTTTCCTCCCTTGATGCACAATATACTATTATCTCCTTGCAAGGCTTTACTAGTTTTGTGAAATTGTTCGAGTACTCTATTCCAAAATACAAGCATAAACATGAACTCGAATTCCTCGATTTTTTCCAAAATAATTCCAGCCTCTCGTCTCGATTCGCCATGTTCATTGATATCATCGTGCATATCACATGAAGCTTCCACAATCTGCTTATAATTTGATGCTACTGCTGCAGAAGCTTTTGCATGTGCATCCCATCTCGTATCAGATAGCCGTTTCGGTACGGTTGCATCAGAGCTCAGAAATGAAAGAAGTCTAGACCAACGTTTTGTTGACGCAGAAAAAAAAGTATATATTTGTTGGATAATAGCAAAGAAGCTTACTGCCTCTAAACAACAATCAACAGCGGCTCGACCCACAAGATTTAGCGAATGCCCGGCACATGGTATATACACGACATACTTATTTTTTTCCAATATCTTCTGTTGCATTCCATTATATTTTCCTGACATATTGGGGGCATTGTCATAAGACTGTCCTCTGCACTTACTGAAATCGATTTCACAATCTTTCCTGAGATAATCAAACACGATATTAGCTAGATTCTCTCCAGAATGATTTTTCAATTCTATGACATTCAGAAAACGTTCGACGGGGTAACCATCATCTGGAGAAACATATCTAATCATAACGGTTAACTGATCTGTATGCGATATATCAGGCGTAGAATCTACAGATATACTAAAATAACCAGCACTTCGGATATCATCTAGAATAGATTTCCTGACTTTGTTGGCCATAAGGTCAATTAATTCATCACAGATTGTTTTTGACAAGTACGATGGCTTTCCCGAACCAGAATTTCCATAATGTTTTATGTGTTCGCCCAGAAAGGGGTCAAACTTCGCAATGAGCTCTAGAAGCCCAAGAAAATTGCCATTTCCAGGTGCTTCGAACTTTTCGGTGTCTCCGCGAAACGGCAATCCGCGTTCTGCTAATGTGCATATGACACCGATTATACGTTGAAGTACTTGTATCCAGTATTCCTGTTCTTTCTTGATCTGTTCCTCTAGTCGCGAATCTAAATTCCACGCTTCCTTGTTAAATACGTCAATGAAGCATTCCTATGGCCATCTGAACTTTCATGCCGTTTAATAGAAGTAGGATTTCGCCAATCATTAAAACCGTCATTAGCTAATACAGACGTATAAGACGACAGTAGTTTACAGACGAAGCAGTAAACACGTCCGTTTGTCGGAGAATACAGAAGCCAATCTCGACTATATTTTTCACCGTTTGGTTTGGTTGGGTGAAACAAACTAGAAGAACAATATCTTGCTTGATTTTTGTATATTTGTTTGGATTTTGCAAACGCACCACCATCGTCGTTCCAATGTTGACAGTCGGAAGGTCCTTTACTTATTAAAAATGCGATATCGTCGTTACTTAAATTATTCCAAACGCCAGCATCATTACCGATGACGCCGTTTCTTGTTTCAATTTGTGTCTCCAAAGGCAGAATATTAGTGCAGGAAACGGGTGAAACAGCAATTGCTACATTTTCCCCTTCGGTTTTTGAATCGACATTGTCTTTCGAACTAGCTGTGAATGTAGATGGCCGCTGCGAGTGTGGCAAATCCGGCGAATTAGTGTCAGAGGTTGATGTTATTGATACTCAATCTGGACCCAATACTTTAAAAAAACTATCTACTTTAGGTAATAGTTTTAAATGCTTTTCAAGCATCTGCTTCTTCTTTTTTTTTTTGATGACCGCTTTCAAAAACTCTCTTCATCATCACCTACATGAATGAATAAGTCAAATATAATTCGAACAACCTAAAGGATGTTCTACTTGACAATCTTTTGTTCTTGAATAGCCTTCAGAATAAATAAAAAATTCGCACGTAGTTGAACCTGCTTGTTAATACATTTTTCATTTTCGCCATTTTCATGTTGATTTTTCACTCAAAAAGTTATTTTTTCCACTAAATATTTTTTTCATCGAATGCTCAATAGACAATAACGCATCATTTATTTTTTCGATAAAACAATTTTCTGAGTGAATAAAATAACAATTCTCCAACTATCTTACCCCTTATATCAGCGTTGAAATTATTTGGGATCTTAAATTTGCTACCCTGCTGCTCTTTCTATTTCAAGTGAATACTGTTGTATACACACTTGACATAGTACCCACACTACGAAACAGGCCTGCTACGAAATATCTTTGTGTTCCTCAATGCGATAGACTCTACCACGGGACTCTACGATAATAGTCGGCACGCTTACAGCAGACACCGGCCATATAATATATAGGCCCATACTAGATCGGCGGACGCGCTATATAGACGATTACAGATTTTACCGCTAGGAGGCTACGTTGAATCATGAACTCGGCAGAGATGAGGTAGTCTACCGACAGCCAAATGAAGGAAAAGAAGAAGAAGAAGATGAGGAGGTCTCTGCCTTCGGCGAGGCCTTCCAACCACGAGGCCTTAAGCTTCAGCTCACTTAGCTTATGTATAAATCCGGCGCTGACCCTTGCCTTTCCCCGGACCACAAGCCGTCGGTCGACGCCAGACCGCCGCACCGGAGCAAGCCCGAGCACCGTTTACCCAGGTAGGATCTATCCGATCCGTCTGATCAAGTCTATTTATTCACCCCCTTAGTACCTCCCGCACCCTTAAAGTAACCTTGAGCCTCGCGTCGTTCCAGCGTGAAAAGTTCAACCGTTCCCCGCGAACCGTTGGATTTGACCGTTTGAACGAGTCACGTGAACGAGAACACCGCGCCGACGCACCAAAGCCACGGTCTCCTGACGTCACGCGTCGCACTCAGCTGCTGCAAGTCAGAGCGCCGCGGCTTTCCCCTAGCCAACCCCACCTGCTGCAAGGAGAGCGAGCCGCGACACTCCGTCGTGAGATGTTGAGCCAACCACGCAATGCTGGAGAGCAAGCATACGAGCCTACTCTCGTCGTAGGGTTTAGTTAGTATTTATTGTAATTGATAATTTAGAGTAGAGTCGAGTTAGATTAAATTCATATAATTTATAATTTATAATTTCAATACGCCAGGTAGCGGGCGTGACGTAAATTCGCGATGTTCTTCTTTTTTTCTTGTTTTATTAAATAATTCATAGACGATAACCAATCTGTGTCTTTATTCTCCGCCCCCACGAAATCCCTCTACCCTAGCGAGTTAGTCGGAAGGCCCCAAAAGAGAGAAAGAGAGGACTTCTCCCCCGAAGTCTGGCGCCCAACAACTACGCCTAGCATTCCGTGGTCCCAGGTTTGTGGCCGGCTTCCTCTCCTGGATCACCCGAGTCCAGGAAGTACCCGTTACCCACTTTACATCGACGAACGAATTGCGCACAGGTATATAAAAAGGTTATATCTGATTGTAAATTTTCTCGTGCTGCAATTCGGTTCGTATGCAGTTCTATATTGTTCACTGATACAAAAGAAGTAGATGCTATACTGACTCCAGTCTGCTTAGAACGCAGCAATATAACATGTTTGATCGCAATGCAATGAAATATTGTTCATACCAATTAATGGAATCTAATTATAAGATAAACTGACGATGTATGTTATATTATACCAGTCGAAGCAGAATTTGATCTAGTCAACTACTTCTTGTTCGAGTGAATCTTGATTTGTATCGTGTTTGTACGAAAGATTTTCCTATAATGCAACTATTCGTTGAAACGGTATACTATGATCTCTCACTAACTATTATGCCTGCTTGAAATTTTCACACGTTACAGACTCTGAACCAATAATGAACTGTGATTTATAACCGATATCAATGAATTGTTTCCATTCATTTCATTGTGTTTTTTTAGTGCACTTAAATTGACAATGACTCTTTACTAACATGTATCACTTACCAAATTTACGATTTCGATTACGTGCTCGTGTTCATAGACTGTAGATTATAGGTATAGTATACACTCATTAATACCATGTGAAACATCGTTTTTGTATAATGTTTTTCAATGTAATATCGTATACGTTTTATATGTAGGTGTATTGCTAAAACTCATCAATACAATAAACACAAAATAGTGTTGTGTCATAATATATCTATTATTTATCGGACATGTTCATATAAACATATGTCAACTGATGTGTTGCGATGCATTTACATGTATCAACATACCAGGCATCGAGTGTATCCGTTTGCATTATACATGCATATCTCGATGCATTATACATGCATATCTCGATTTGCACTAATTATTTAAGGTGAAATGAAACGTTTCAAGGCCACGGCTGGGTCCCCTTCACCGCGTTAAAACAGAGGTCCCAAAATTGGTACCTCTGCATACCGCTAGATGGCGGAGCACGCGTTTTCTAACCAGCACTCAGTTAGCCAACGTTTGCTACACCAGTATGTACGTATACACTAATCCTCGAGATTATTACGCGGCAGTGTCCATAAGCACCGCAATGCATGCAAATAATTGCACTAAATTATAGCCCGAACAAACCGAGAATTAATCATGAACATACTACTGTGTCCGACAAACGTCACAGTGTCTAGCAACAAAAGTGGCTTATTCTCGCTCTTGTGCGGAGCGGTAGATATGAGTGAAAACTAATTCACTATAATATTGCAAATGTGATAAACATGTCGAACCAACCAACAGAAAATCCTTATTCAGGATTCTCATCGGTATGACGAGCTAATCGTCCTCGCTCTTGAGCAGAGCGGTAGATATCAGTGAAAACTAATTCACTATAATATTTCTAATTTACAATTAGACATGAAAAATGAATACGGAGAAAATCCTTATTCAAGATTCTCATCGGTATGACGAGCAAGTCGTCCTTGCTCTTGAGCAGAGCGGTAGATGTGAGCAGCGCCGTGCGAAGGAAAACCTGCGCCCGGGGCTGAACTTGAATTTGGTGCCCCCCTTTTATGCAAAAAAAAATTCGAAATTGAGCAATTACGTACGTATACGCAAATTTCCCGACAGATAGAATATAAAATTTGTGTTCTTCCTTTGTCAGTGATCGGGTGGATAGAATTAGATTTCGAAGAAACAAGTCCAAGTTGGAAAAAAACATTTTATTGACGTTAAACACATGTAACACAAATCAGTTCTATTATAAACAAAGACAGAAAGTTGATACAAACATCAGTTTTACTTATGAGACTGAAAATATACACAAGAATGCTTCCTTTAATGTTCACAAGTTGAAACACATGTATACATGTGTATTTTTTTGTTCTTATAAGAATAGACAAAAATCAATTTAACTTCACTTTTCTAGCTTTCAAGCAGGCAAAATCATTAATAATCTTTTCCAAATCTAATGATTACGTGACATCGGATTCAATGGAAAGTAAACTCAAACCGCTTAGTCTCTCCTGACCCATTGAAGACCTTAAATAATTTTTTACCAATTTGAGTTTACTAAAGGATCTTTCCGCCGATGCGGAGGTTACAGGAATACTCAGAAAGATCCTATAAGCTGTCTCCATATTTTTATGATTTGCTGTCAAATCAAAATCATGAATTAATTGAAGCATTTCTAAATGGTTCCTTTTTTCAAAATTTTCGGCCAAAGCCGGAAACAATTTCTTCGCGCTCAAGACTTCACTTAGAAGCTCCGATCCATTCAAGTCAGCCGCATATTTGATGGTCAGGTCCATACAATACTTACTTATAGTATTTTCATCCATCGCTACTAAACTCGACCCGGTGAGAAAGTCAAAATCTTGAGCCACCTTTCGAAGTTCTTCGAATCTCCAGTTGAGTTGTCCGATGATTGTATCAAGAGCCTCTATGTATGTCATACGGAATCTCTCGGCCTCATCCAAATCTGCACCTTCATCGGAAGTTTCATAGTTAAATTGTTTCCGAACTTTCCGTTTTCTACCCTCGTTAAATGTGAAGTCGATATTCATGGACTTAGCCAGATCTACACTTTGCTGCTGAAAAGTCGGGAACTTTTCATCTCTTATTTCTATCATTGTGTTCTTTAGGCTTTCAATGAGTTTGCTGGCAATCGAAACAGTAATCGTTTTTTTCTGAAGAAGGATATTAACCTTCTCTATTTCGTCTAAGATGTTGTTCCACACTATCAAACTGCAGATGAAGTGAAAGTCTTTTATCTGCTTTATGCAGTTCTTGGCTCCTGAATATGTTTCCGGATTCCTCCTGATTTGTAAAATATCTTCCAGAGCTTTCAAGATTTTCGGCAACTGTTTGTACACTGCCGATATAGCTTGTTTTTTCGACGACCACCGAGTATCGGAATATTTCTTCAAAGAAACTGTTAAATTTGACATGAGTACATCCCATCTTTCAGGCGAAGCGGAGAAAAAAACGAATAAATTTTGTATGATACCAAAAAATGTCATCATTTTTGGCGATATGCTGGCGGCGTGTACTCCAACTAAGTTTAAGGAGTGTGCCGAACATGGTAAAAAATAGGCAAATTCGTTTACTTCGATAATCCGGGCTTGCACTCCTTTATATTTACCAGCCATATTTGCACCATTATCATAACACTGACCTCTGCAATTTTTTATGTCGATGTTATCGGCCTGTAATTTTTCTAAGATTTCTTGTGCCAGTCCTTCGCCAGTTTTTTGTTTCGATTCTATGAAATCAAGAAACCTTTCTTCAATAGAACATCCTTCCTCTGTAACCTTAACATACCTTATAATTTTAGTCATTTGCTCTTTGTGAGCTATATCTGGAGTACAGTCGAAAGAAATGGAATAGTACTTCGCTTTTAAAATTTCACTCACAATGATTTTCTGTACTTCATTGGCCAGTAAGTTTATGACTTCATTTTGTATATTATTTGAGAGGTAAGAGATATGTTTTCCCGGTTGTTTCACGGCCGCTATGTGACATCGTATTTCTGGGTCATGTTTTGCGATTAATTTAATAGTTTTTAAAAAAATGCCGCAATCTTTACTGTCAATATCATTTGACGAGCCTCTTAACGCCAGATTATTCTCAGCGCAATAAAGAATAGTGTGTATCACTGCCTTCAATATGTTCCGCCATTTAATCACTTCAGCCTGGATATTTCTCTCCAATTCAGAGTCAATCACTTGACCTGTCTTGAATCGTTTTTCAAGCTCTTTCCAACGGATGTATGAATTCTTATGCTCTTGAGAAGTTTCGTGGTCAGGAATTTTAGGATTTAACTTTTTCCAATTAGAAAATCCATAATCTGGATCGGCCAACTTTGGAGGGTGATTGTGAAATTTCCCAAATAATAAACACGCGAAGCAAAATAATGACCCCTTATTTTTGCTATACATAAGCCAATCACGTTTTACCGTTTCTCCATTTGGCATAATTTTATGAAACCACCTTATAGAAAACTGCCGTCCTTCATTATCCACAGATTTTGAATAATCGGCAGCTTCATCCTGTTCAGGACCTCTCTCTACAAGAGCACTAATCATAGAATTACTGTAAGGACGTTTCCATGTGGCTGGATCCAAAAAATTCAGTAATTTTGTGTTTTCGATAAGGTTTCCTTCTAGAATGTATGTTTCCTGAGTAGTCTCTGGATGATTAAGTGATTTCTGTTCTTCAATATCCAGCTCCAGCCCATCATCATTATCCTGTTGATTAACATTTGTTTCTACTTCCGCAGGAAAAGTAGTTGACGAAGAGCATCCGGCCTCTGCATTTGTTTCTTTATTTCGCCATTTTTGCCAAACGCTGGCAAGTTGTTTTGTTTCCTGCTCTCGCTTCTTTTTCAGCTTCCGGTTTTCCGCCCCCGATTTTTTTGGCATGTCTAGTTTGGCAAACACGGACGAAAAAAATAATTGTATATGCCATGTATTTAAAATAAGGCTAATCGGAAACTTCGATAAGTGGCGATGAAAACTATTAGAATATACATACCTGCTGGCTAGTCGCTGCTACAATAATTTTCAATGCAACACTGCCTTTGAAAGTTTAAATAGGCGGCAATTGCGAGCAAAGCGATGCAACAAACTGATTCTATGAAAAGGCGGCGCAACGATTCGTAAACATGCGCTTGCACGCAGTGGACGGCCGCCGGTACAAAGTAATTTCTCAGATATAAGAAGTATTTTTGGAAGAATATCAAATTTCGCATTCAGAAATCACAATGGAAGGAATTATTAGTCTATAAGCCACGACGATAATTATGTAACTTGATCAAAATATATAGGTCTTGACTCTTCTCCGGCTGGCCCAAATGTTCATATCTCGGCATCGTTTATACAATGTAATATGAACGTTCAGAGCTCCGTTGCACTGCTATGATATATCTAGGGCCTTGAGCAACTAGGCTCATTAATCGTCTTGAAAAGCTTATCCTCACGAGGAATTTTAACGTTTCAGAATTCAATTATAAAATTCTCATGTGTTAATCGTTTTTATTTATAGATAGCTCATCGAAAAAAAGATTATTTGCAAAAAAATTTAATTTATTTTTATTCGTACGCTATTCACGCGTGATTCAGGATTTTCGCGCCCTAAAATTTTAGCGCCCCCTTCCCCCCCCCCCCCCCCCCCCCCCCCCCGCCCCCCTTCGCACGGCGCTGGATGTGAGTGAAATCTCACTCACTAAATTATCACTGAAAGCAGATAGAAATAATAAAAATTAATAACCAAGTATAGCTAACGCGCTGTGTCAAGTCCTACAGGATATATCCGGAAAATAGTCACTTTTGTCTTTCGTTGTATGTCATAGCACAGTGTTTACAAACGTATTCGCAATGAACAAAAAGCACATGCTCGCAAAAATTTCTTGATAAAGGTTCAGATCTCACGTAATAAGCTGCACTAATCACACCCGTAGATACTGGAAATAAATTCAGCAGAAATAGTTCAGCTAACACATTACACACCTGATGTGTTTAGAAACTTATTATTCAATTGTTTTTTAATTATTCTAACGCACTAACAAGCTCGAACAGATCTTCAGTAAACGTCACGTCACCATGTGCACTGTCACGTGTTTCTATGGCCCCTAGCGTCGGTCGGTGCCATGGTGGGAGGAATACATGGTGTGCTTATAACAACTGCTTCTCTCTGCTAAAAAAGTTTCTCTCTCGCACTATCTGTAGGGAGAATAAACATTTCTACCAATCGCCGGGATTCCCTAGAATCTGTGGGGAATTCTTGTTATGATGTTTGAATCCTGATAAAAGATTGGAGGCGGTTGATTCGAATACGCACCAATGAATTTCCGAACTTGTATGCATGTATATTATGTACACCCAACGAGTTTGATTCTGATACCTTCGTTCTGGACAACTTTTGAATAATGTTGGCAATAGTGACGTCTCACAGTGCGCCGTGACAGACCGGCTTGCAATCATAGCGCGACCCGTGAGCTGTCATTTCTACGCCGAGTGACTCTACTAACCCTAAATTATAGGCTGGTTTTTATTATTGAAGATACTTTACAATGATGTTATTTTTTATAAATCAACTGAATTTTCTATGAATGATTGGATGTAATGAAAATAAAAATAAATGTTAGAGCTTACAGTTTGTTGAGTTGTAATAAGTTTAATTTGGATCGATGTTACTCGACAAGAATTAATAATCCGTTGTCTTATTTATAATTATCGCTGAATAAATAGTCAAAATAACGAACTTGTTTAGTTAAAACGAGTTTTATTTAGAATTGATATTTTATTATATAGCGTTTCATTGTGAATGATTTATGTATGATCAGTAAAAATAAAATTATAGGTATCTGTAAAAATTTGTAAAAATGTGATCAACGTTCGTTGTACCGTATATATACATAATATTTTCTAATCAGTAACGATACGTGTCGCGGTAAAATTGTCACGTCGCATAACTACATCTGGTTCGACTGTGCCATAACTTTAAAAATTTTTCAAAATATTAAAATAACATAATTCTAGTATTGATGAATTCGTTGATTAAATAAGAATGGAAATCGTATGACAAAAAGATTGTCAGTATGATCTCATTTTCATTACATCCAATCATTCATGAAAAATTCAGTTGATTTATAAAAAATAACATCATTGTAAAGTATCGTCAATAATAAAAACCAGCCTATAATTGAGGGTTAGTAGAGTCACTCGGCGTAGAAATGACAGCTCACCGGTCGCGCTATGGTTGCAAGCCGTTCTGTCACGGCCCGCTGTGAGACGTCACTATTGCCAACATTATTCAAAAGTTGTCCAGAACAGAGGTATCAGAATCAAACTCGTTGGGTGTACATACTTCTTAGGCCCAGTTCCACAATACGACTTTAAACCGAGTTTAATTTTTTTTACCTAGTTTTGTACTCCCACAAAATATAGGAGATGTTTGATTAAAATATTATTTAATTTCAAAAGAAATATTGGTTCTCTATTTCATTGAAGGGCTTTCGCAGATTATTGATAACTTTGTACCTTCTTTCATTGTCTTCCACATCTAGAACATGAGTCACCAAGTTATTATCCTCTGCGGATCGAGTTACCACTAGCGGAGGGTCGATATTCGCCAAACATCTATTTCTTTCAGGTGTAACATTACGAATGGGAAGTACAAATTCACGTTTAAGGATCTTGTGTTGCAATTGGTCTGTAGTCGTTCTGTCAACAACATGCATACGTTCATTATAGTTATACATTTCCACCGCCACAGGCTTGCTTTCTGTTTAAGATATAAAAATAGCGGCTATATTGCATCATTCTCACCCTTCGATTGTATTCAAATTTAATGTTGGTACTGCATGCGGTACAAGGCGTCTTAGTCTTTTATGTGTTTGACGGTCTGATTACTTTATAGTCGCGCTATCACGATTAATGAATGAGTCTTCAGCAAAATGTGTAGAACATATCCGAGCTGAAAAAAAATGATTCTTTAATCTTCGATATACCTTACGTTTACGTCAGATGGGCGCAAGTGTTTTGTTTGTACTTACCATGCTCAATTTTAGATGCATTTTCACTTCACCGATCCTCTGCAACCACCCTTGACGCATTATTTCTACTTTTGGTAGTCGGAAAAAACTGATATACTCGTCACTGGTCGAAAATTTACTCCGAGTAATCGGGCAACACTTGACAATACAAGTATGTGCAAATGGCACATGAGATTATTAAGTTCGGCGATGATGATATGATGATAATGATGATCCTTTTAGGATCATCATAGTGCTTATACCCGTTAGGAAAGTAGCCAAAATTTTAAGCTCACTAATTAATTACTGTACCTCAAAATTAATCGTTCGACAAACGTAAGTAAACGCGTCACCCAGGAGAATAAATTCAAGACGGCGAAGACACCACATTTCGACACTACTGCCAACTTTAAGACGAATCTCCCCCATAATATAGGATTTATGCGCAACAGTTGGCAACCATTGTTATTCTCCCTGATTTCAGTGCAAAAGTGGGCGTGGTTTAGCAGTTATAAGCACACCATGTATTCCTTCCACAATGGTCGGTGCGACGAGCGCGAAGGCGGGAAAAATGCGTGGAGAAGATAGAGTTTTAGTTTAGAGTTGAGGTTAGGGAGAGACTTGAGCTAGTTTATTCGTTTCACATGTATTTTCCAGTTTCTCCAACTCGTTGGACAAAAATTAAAATATAAAAATAAATTCCAATATTCGATCGAGGATTATAACCAGTGTTGGGCGAATTTGTAATTAATTAATTACAAATTACAAATTACAATTGTAATTTGTAATTAAACCGAAATCCATTAACCATTACAATTGTAATTTGTAATTAAACCGAAATCCATTACCCATTACAATTGTAATTTGTAATTGAACCGAAATCCATTAACCATTACAATTGTAATTTGTAATTAAACCGAAATCCATTACCCATTACAATTGTAATTTGTAATTAAACCGAAATCCATTAACCATTACAATTGTAATTTGTAATTAAACCGAAATCCATTACCCATTACAATTGTAATTTGTAATTGAACCGAAATCCATTAACCATTACAATTGTAATTTGTAATTGAACCGAAATCCATTAACCATTACAATTGTAATTTGTAATTAAACCGAAATCCATTACCCATTACAATTGTAATTTGTAATTGAACCGAAATCTATTACCCATTACAATAGTAATTTGTAATTAAAGGTATGTAAAAATTTGTAATTAAAATTTGTAATAAATTAAAATTCATAGGTATGAATCTGTTCTTGATTTGAAAAACACCTAAATAAAAAGAGAGTTCAAGTATACCTAAAAATGCTCATCGGATCTTTCAAAATGACGATTATTAATTGTAATAGTTAATGAATTTCGGTTTAATTACAATTAAAAATTGTAATGGTTGCTGGATTTCGGTCTAATTACATTTTTAAATTGTAATGGCTGATGGATTTCAGTTTAATTACAGTTTAAAATTGTAATGGTTATTAAATTTCCTCTTAATTACAAATTACAATTGTAATGGTTAATGAATTCCGGTTTAATTACAAATTACTATTGTAATGGGTAATAGATTTCGGTTCAATTACAAATTACAATTGTAATGGGTAATGGATTTCGGTTCAATTACAAATTACAAATGTAATGGGTAATGGATTTCGGTTCAATTACAAATTACAAATGTAATGGGTAGTGGATTTCGGTTCAATTACAAATTACAATTGTAATGGGTAATGGATTTCGGTTCAATTACAAATTACAATTGTAATGGGTAATGGATTTCGGTTCAATTATAAATTACAATTGTAATTAGTAATTGATTTTTTTTCAATTACAAATTACAGCTGTAATTTGTAATGGAAATGTAATTAATTACACCATGTAATTTGCTGCTGCCCAACACTGATTATAACCTCACATTTTTGACAACTAACCTAGAAGTCGAACATAGAGTTTTAGGTTACGAGTTTTAGGAAGAGAAAAATAAATTCGAATCGTGCGAATAATCGATAGTCTCTCGGACGTTATAACCTCACATTTTTGACAGCTAACCTAGCAGCCGAACATAGGGTTCTAGTTTGGAATTGAGGTTAGGGAGAGGCTCCGGCTGGTTTATTCGTTTCATGTGTATTTTTCAGTTCCTCCGACTCCTTGGACAAAAATAAAAATACGAAAATAAATTCCAACAGTCGATCGAGAATCGTAACCTCACATTTTCAACAGCTAACCTAAAAGCCGAACATCAGGCTTCTAAGTTGACTGTTAAAAATGTGAGATTATAACGTCCGAGATCCTCGATCGATTATTCGAATTTATTTTTCTCTCCGTAACCTCAACTCTAACCTAAAACTTTATGTTCGACTTCTAGGTTAGCCGTCAAAAATGTGAGGTTAAGATCCTCCATGGGATATTGGAATTTACTTTCATATTTTAATTTTTGTCCAACGAGTCGGAGGAACTGAAAAACACACATGAAACGAATACACTAGCTAGAGTCTCTTCCTAACCTCAACTCTAAACTAAAATTCTATGTTCGGCTGCTAGGTTAGCTGTCAAAAATGTGAGGTTATAACGTCCAGAATCCTCTATCGATTGTTGGAATTTATTTTCATATTTGAAATGAATAAACGACTAATATCCTCTTCGCAACGTCAATCCTACAATGAAAGTTTATACATCTCATTTTCGAATCTTAGGTTAGCTGTCAGACGAGTCAGGTTATATCATCTGCGGTTCGATATTGATTATTGATATTCACATACATAAATTCATTTTTCTACAAATCAGGATGAACAATATGAGAAATAAATAACAGAGCAAGCGTATTTTTGTAACGTCAACCGCAAATACGATTTTAGTCATCCGACGGTCGTCTTTTAGGTTAGCTATCGGTTGGGTGCGATGCTCACGTATAGTGATCTAAGAAACCTTCACTAGCGCCGCCGCGCGGCTTACAAGTATACTGGGTGCAATGTCGGTACAAAGTGTCACCTCGACTAAATGTCGGTTTTTTGGTTTCAAGTGACGGAGAATCGTGAATTTTCAGCCATTTCTCTATGAAATGACACGGGATTAGGCTCAAAATATGTGGTTTTTCATTACGGAGTGGCTGATTGTCTTGAAAACGCGATTATCTACGCCAACAGTGAATAATCGCATGATTTAGGTGGTCGATAACTCAATCTGTAAAAATTTTTGTCAAATTTTGAAAAAGTATGATAATCAGCCACTTTCTGCCAAAAAACTGCGTAAGTCCCCAAAGTTTCATTGCGACTGATTGCGTAGTTTCGAAGAATTCACGATTCCCGTTTTCGAGGTTTCGATAAACGTTGCATTTCACCTTAATACCGAGGCAACGATTCCCGCGCTGAACTCTCTCTCAAGCATCGCGGGAACTAAGGATTATCATGGCTTCCCAACAATTTACAATCGCTAAGTACAAGGAATTGCGAGTTTTCAGATAGAGACTTTATTCCTGCATAAAACAAAGATATTTTTCAATCAGAGTGTTTGTCATACGGTGTAGAACGGCGCTTATAAGTATTTTTATTTTCACTTTACGATTCAAAAAAAAAAAAAAACAATCGATTTCATTGAATTTTATGTGCTAGCTCGAACTCATTCCTCGTCAAACATCGGCTGCCAAAAGGACAATCCGCATGACAGTCCCGTTTCGGGGAAATTCGAGAAATTAGATAGGTAGTAGTAGCGAGTCTGCACTGCAAGTGAAGTTGAAGGTTTTGTATTTTGAAAGTGGCTCGTAATCGCCTGGCGCCCAGCTAAAAATTTTAGTCATTGTTTCGAGTATTGTCGACAGGGTTGGTCTCGAGGACTAATAAAGATCCACATCACAGTTGCTTCCTTGGTGTAGCTTGAGATTGACGCGTCGTAGCCTTGTCATCTTTGGCGACATCGACGGTGATGTTGATCATTCTAGCCTCGAGCTGGAACTCTCCTCAGACTTCGCTCGGTGGTCGAGATCATTCGAGAATTTCTCGCAATGTTGAACAAATGAAACAAGATATTATAGGTTAAATCAGCCTGCCTAGCTCTGTCTTAGCCATCCCTGGAATATCTTGCCGACCGTGCTCTCTCACTATTGTGCCTACTTACTTGACCTAAAAAATATGAATTGTACGCCCAAGAAATTCTCTAGCCCACTGAGATGAAGAGTCAATTCATATCTACCAAATAATGAAATTAGATAAGAATAATTAGAGTTAGCCACGGAGTCTCGAATTGAATCAACGGTTATGTCACAATTCGTTCAAGGTTAATTCCAGGGCCATCTCAGGCCATGCAGGGGCCCTTGGGCACACAGAGTTTGGGGCCCTTTTAGAAAGTCAAAAAAAAAAAAGTTAATGAAAACATCAGTATTGTACTTTTATTTAGTGACTTTATTGGTTATTATAGTTAGCTTTATACAAATCAAATATAAGTGAAGTGATTACGATTTTGAGAATTGGACTTATGTTAATGATGATGGTTTCTTCCGGGATCTTTGCTATGCAAAATCTTCTATTATGTTCTCAAATTCTAATTTTTGAAGGATATCATTTTCTATCCACATGATTGACAAATTAGTAAGGCGTTCTTGTAAGATAGTCGTTCGTACTTAATTTTTTATTCTTTTTAGCCGTGAAAATGAGCGCTCTCCGCTACAATTGGTGACCATTAAGCAAAGTAATATCCTTGTAGGAATTTCCACATTCGGGAAAATTTCTTCTAATTTACCTGCTTTTATTAGAGTACGTAAGGCTGAGATACTCAAGTCCGCCGATTCATTTGCAAGATTTTTCAAGTACTGCCGCAATGTGTCGATTATAGGAAGAAATGTTTCTATACGAAATTTTTCTTTGCCATTCAACTGTACAGTCTTTGATGGTCCTTCCAAAAAAGTGATGCGTATGCTGTGAAATCTTTTTCTCTGAGAATTATCTTTATAGTTTTGTTGTAACGTCCATTGTCATGGTATTATTCTGTAAACTTATGCTTGTTCTATTGATGATTCCCAAATGGTCATTCCATATCTCTGTTAGGAGAATGGTCTCCAATTTTTCCATTTTTTTGGCAAGGCTATGAGCCTTGTTCCTAGTTTCTCCTGGTTGATCGGTGTTTCTGGCAATTGATGTTAAAGCTTCAGAAATATGGTTATAACCATTTTGCAAAGCATTAAGAGCATCAGCGCGTGCAGACCATCTGGTTTCAGAGAGAGACTTCAGAAATTCATTTGCACCTGAGCATTCTGTCAAAATTTTCCATCGATTGTTCGAACCCGAAAAGAGATCAAACAAATTTTGGATGAATTGGAAGTATGCTACTGCTTCTGAAACACATCCAACCGCCTCAACACCTACTAAATTCAGTGAATGTGCGGCACATGGGACAGAAATAGCAAATTCACATTTTTCTCTTATTCTCGCCTGAACACCAGAATACTTTCCAGCCATATTTGCTGCATCATCGTAGCTCTGCCCACGACAATCCTTTATTGAAATATCAAGGTTTTTCAAAAAGTTTAAAACGGTATCTGCTATATATTGAGCCTTATGCTCCTCCATAGATAAAAATCGCAAAAATCTCTCGATGGGCTGCCCGTCTTTTACATATCGAGCGATGAAAGTCAGTTGGTCAACATGGGAGAGATCTGGTGTGGAATCTACGCTTATCGAGTAGTATTCCGCTGCTTTCAGTACATTGACAACCGTCGTTAACACTTACTGTCCCATTATATTAATAAATTTATTACAAATATTTGTAGACAAATATGATGTGCTTCCTTTTCCACGATTTCCGCAGTTTTGCATATGATCAGCAAGAAAAGGGTCAAATTCACTAATTAGTTCTAAGCATCCCAAATAATTTCCGTTATTTTGAGACCCCAAAATTTCATTATCACCACGAAACCCAAGTCCCCTTGAAGCCAAAAATTTCACAACTGCAACAATTCTTTTAAGTACTGTGACGGGCAAGACCGACGATTGGGGGGGGGGGTTGTTATCGAGGTCAGCTACGTGCACAAAACCAGGCGATCCCACCGTTTGGTAAATTTGAGATTTGACAGTTAATAACTAATTATTCAACAGACAAAATCTGCGTACAATAGAAGGTTGGGCGCCAGGTACCTAAGGTACCGCGGTAACGAAAAGAATAAAATAATAAAAATGAAATGGGATTTTCAAAATTTAAATAACTCAATTAATTTGATAACACCAGACGGGACTACTCGGCGAGTTCAGGGTGAGGGGAACGTGGGGGCGAATAATATAGGCGAAGCGAGACAAGTAAGGTTTATGGATAAATCACAAAGAAACCCAAAAATTTATTTAACGTTAAATATAATCAAACAGGGAGGCTGTGACCCAGTGACCGAAATTGACAAACAACTGACAGACTACAAGGTATGTGGGTCACGAGCAAGGAGTTAATAGTTATGGTAATATAGAACGATTCACAAAACAAGGAAAAGAACTACCTTAGGGTACAGTAGGAATTAATCATAGGATACAAAGCAAAGAATAAGACTAGGTCGATAACCTAGGGGAATCTGGGGGAGCTAAGGTCGATACTTTTTGGAACTATTGAAAACCAATTAAAAGTGTCGATAAAGTAGAACAATTAACCGAAAAATCTAATGCGTCGGGGCGAACCCGTACGAACTCTCACGAACATGTACGAATACAACTACACAAGGTACGCCATGCCATGAGACAACACACGCTAATAATTAATAATTAAAGAAATTCACAAGAAGGGACTATAAATAATACTATCTAAAAATCGTAAATAAACCAGCTCAGATTTTCAAAGGCCTTTCAGGAGGTTATGAATTAGGATGGGAGGGATACATGCAAGTTTGGGGAGAATCTTATCTAGGGTGTGCTAGTCGATCTTCCTAGAGACACGTGGCTAGGTAACGCTACAAACAATAACAAAGGACAAAACCCAAGCTTTCAATGCTGGGATAGAAAAGACGCTAGATTTTAGGGCCAACGGCTTTCTAGAAAAATCGATCTAACGATACACAATTACAAATAGGATAATTTTCAGGGAATTACAAAGAATCAGGGACAGCCGAAACACAACAATTCGAGAAAATTTCAAGAGAATTTAAATTCACATAATTTAATTTGGAAATTATCGGAAAGTCGTTTAGAATGGGAAGCTTACCTTAGGTACCAAGGATTCGGGACACAAACACAAACAATCTATAGTCCAGATTCACAAAATAAGATGCAAGAAAATCAAAATAAATAAAACCAATGACGTTAAAAATGAAATGAGACAAACAATAACAACAAAACAAAAGGAAATGATCCGCAAGGATATTGCTTAAGATAAAATCACCAAAAGAAGAGTACGGTGAAAATCTCAATGCAATGGCATCCAAACAAGAAGTGGCGTGTTTCCGCCTGTTACTACCCAAATTAAAAATTTAGAGGGAGGGGGAAAACAAAAGTGCATCAGATGCATCCATGCATCTAATTGGTAGACGATAGTTCTTCAATCTTCAGTGACGAGGTGGCGGGCCTGACAGGGCCTTTGGCGCCAGGGGGTTGGTAGATGGCATCTCAGGTTTCGCGATACCCTGGAAGGCGGAAATTCTGCATGTGGACCGGTGGACCAGGCCGGTAGGAGACGGATGGGGAGGGGAGCGGGATTTTTTTGGCGATAAGCAGATCGTAATGCAGCGCGCTTCCAGGCGTATCTCAGGATCGATGATCTGGGCCGCCCCGGCTACTGACTCTGAGGCTTCCGGGTGACCTGCCAGGCGTAGTTGGATTGAGGGATGATCTCCCTCGTTGATCCGGTCGAGACGGCACGTACGATGATAGAGAAGGACGGGAAAAATAAAGGATTACAAACGATAGAAATTAAATTAGGGGACCTTCGGAACCTGAGCTGGGGACCTCTTGTTTTGGTTTATTTCTAATTCTTCTCGGGGTCGCTTTCGTCTGAGGAGGAGTCGATTGTTCTATTACGAGGCAAATATTTTGCCTCGTTACAGTACATTCTTCCAATAATTGACCTGTGCATTATATTGGGAAAGCAACCCACTATCAACTCGTCCAGTAGTTTTGCTTCTTGCGACATAATTCATCATTGATTGCCTGTGCTGTAAACTGTTCTCATGCTCCATTAATAAGTTACTTATATGCTTCCAATCATTATATCCATTTGAAGAACTCAAATTATTACCCGTAATATCATTAAATAGATGGCAGCAATAACAATATACAGACTTCTTCGACGGCGAATATAGGAGCCATTTTCTTTCTACACATTCACCATTATAAATTTGCGAGTGAAAACATTTCTAGTCAAGTTTCTAGTTTTTGTTTTACCGCTTAGATCAGGAAAACTTCTGGAAGTTTCAGAGAAGTCACAATTTTTATTGTGGAAAAACTCTGGCCCTTTACGGATCCAAATATCGCGTACTTCGTCTATTAAAATTTCATCACAGTACGTACCAGGGTCGTGAGATATATTTCCTAAGATACTTGTTGTTGGTAAGTCGCAGTAGTTTGAACTGGAAGATCCAGGTTGTGATGTATATGTGACTGTCTTTATATCTAGAACTCATAAACTCAAAACACTAATATTATCTTTTATGTCAAACATGGGCCCGTAGAGGCATCTTGAGATGATGAGTTCGAAGAATCAGTTTGCCTGTTAGTTTCTTCAATTGTAAAATATGCAGTTAGTTTAGGTAGTTTGTTGATATTTTTTTTTTTTTTTTGACCTGCAAGTTTTCTCCTTTTTTCTGAACCACTCAAATATGTTCTTTTCGACATAATCAAACAAGAGTAAAAAACTACAGACGACTTTAATAAAGATACTTTATAATTTATGATAAATAAGCGAGTAAACAAACGAATCATTGAAGTTTGAGACATTCGAGAAATCCCCAACCAATCGACAGCGATGACATCTATGTTTATGTGCGTGCGTCACCTATAGCGTAGGTATGCACGGTGCGTGCCTACAGGTAGTGCTAACTTAGGTGATCGCTAGATGGCATAATTTTAGTTTCGCATCTGAGTTAGCAATTCTGAGTAAAATTGTAATAAAAATTAAGCTCCTCTTTTTTCCGTGTGAACGATGACCTCGGCATTTCGAGGCCCCCATCACGCCGGGGGCCCTGGACTCGTGCCCGATGTGCCCTTATGGAAAAGACGGCCCTGGTTAATTCGCATGCTTTGTAACCTTAATTACGTTATTTTATGAAAAACATCGATTTCCAGGTGAAAAGGAGTATTATGCTGAAGATGGCCAATGCATGTCAAGAAGTGAGTCAAGCCAAGCAGACTAGATTTCATGAAATGTACGTCCAGCGCCACAACAATGTCAGGTAAATGTCTTACATGCAAATATACTCTGTACTTAGTTCGATGTCACCGAAGGTTGTAGAGTTATTATTCGGCGTTATTTTATCAGCCAGGTCATATGGCTCCACAAATTACAAATCACTACCATTTAGTGATTCGGATTTAGAATGCGTCTCACCCGAGCTGTCGCTCAGCATGTATAATTTGAAACAATGTTGGGAACATTTGTTATTTGTCATTTAAGAGTAGGCAAAAATGTAATTACTTATTACAATAATAATTGGTTCTTTCTTTGACCTAATTGCAATGTTCAAGTGTAATTAGGAGCATTATTTGAAAGAATTACAATTTTCGAAAGTTATTGGATAAATTCGCTCTGGATACAAATATTGAATTTAATTAGGGCAAACATGGACGAGTGAATAACGATACATATGAGAGATAAAAGTGTCTTTGTATAAGTAGAAGAATGTACTGTAACGTTATTCATTTTATTTTTGTGATAGTTAAATTACTTACACTTTTCGATTTTTATTTTTTTTATTTTTTGATATTCTTAATTGAATTTCTCATCACCAAGATTTCGAGCCTTTCCGCGATCTCCTTTCATAGGTAATCTCCCTTCCCCACGGATGATTGCTTACTCCAAAATACTACGCGTTCTATATGCAATGCTCTATTTCATTACTATTTGACGAAATAGTTTGTACATTCGATTTCAGGTAAACTTCGACGATCTTATTTCATTGAGTATATATTGTAACGTATCAGGCACCCCGGGACTGCTACGAACACAATGGACAGCGACGCAGAACCATTTGCGCATAACAGGTGAGGCTCGAGTAACGTCACTCGACTCCTCAACAATATACGGCATAGCGCCTAATTGTCTCACAACTATTCATCCGAGGCTAGACAGGCATAGAGCCCTAGCCCTCTTTAGCATTATTTTTACTACGGATGCTGGCTATAACATCAGCCTCATTTTCAATTAAATTCAATTATTCAAATTTTCTTATCTAGAAACAAACTTAGAAATTCAAATCGCACATTCGAGAATTTCGCGTTACAACTAGTATTTCAATCAAATTAAACAAGTAATAATTATACCGAACGCATAGTGTGCTGCCAACATCACTAGGTTAAGTTATATTATAATCAATTCTTTCCGTTAACATAAACGGTTGCAACCTCTTCATATGACTTCTACAGTGAAAATAGTACATTATGCTCCAAGGACGGAACAACAGTGATTTTTGACCAGGGTGAAGTTAGCTGCACGAGCCGAAGTCAAGTGTAACCAACTCAACCAGAGTCAATAATCACGTCGATCTGTCCGCACTGCATACGATACTTTCTGTGACAAGTGCACAGAAAACGGAGAAGAATCAGTTACGTTTGTTAAATGAAGAGGCTTGAGATACGCTGCAATGAAAAATCTCGCGAAGTGAGAGAAGGGGATTCAGGGGGCGAAACCCCCCGATTGCGCACATAACCAAATTTTAAATGATTTTTTTTCAATTCCCTTCAAAATGGAAATTAGACTCCAGAAAGAATGTTTGTTGATTTATTAAGTATTTGATAATAACTTGACCATATGAATTTTAAATTAGGATTCATTGAAATAATCAATCTAAAAAATATATATTTTTTTTCTAAAGTTGTATTATTGCGGAAAAAAATAATTTTTAATAAATAGATTTTGACATAGCTATAACTTACACCATCACAGTCTTTTAACTCATAAAAATATAAATGATAAAATAATATAAATATAAACTAGAATAAAATTTTAGAGAGAAGAACAATGCGATTCTACGCAATATTGCAAGTAAATATATGAATTTATGTATGTATGAATATATGTATATTAGGGCTATTCATTTATTTGTCCGTATTTTTTAATTTTCGCTTGCACCCGTGAAAAAGTGAGTGTATGAGGTCAGTAATAATACCTATCAAAACGCCCACTGTGCGATTTTTTTGGCCTGGCCCATCGCAAAAGTATTTTTCTCATTTGATTAACATGGGAACATCGCTCTTCTTCAATTTCATCTTATTTTACAGCTTCAAAAATTGCTGCATCGTTGTGAGGTCTTGTTGAATATGTACGATAGATGTAAATGAACGAGTAGCAAAGGAAAGAAAATTGTTTTTATCGAATGCCAGTGAACGAGAATAGTGACGAATAGTGACGATTCGTCACTATTCTCGTTCACGGGCATTCGATAAAAAAATTGTTTTCCCTTTGCTACTAGTTCATTGACATCTATTGTACAGATGCAGCAATTTTTGAAGCTGTGAAATAAGATGAAATTGAAGAAGAGCGATGTTCCCATGTTAATCAAATGGGAAAAATACTTCTGCGATGGGCCACGCCAAAAAAAAAAAAAATCGCACAGTGGGCGTATTAATAGGTATTGATACTGACCTCATACACTCACTTTTTCACGGGTGCGAGCGCAAATTGAAAAATATGGACAAATAAATGAATAGCCCTAATGTATATGTTTATAGCGTATTAAATGTTCACGAGTTCCGAAACCCCTTGCGTGCCTGCATAACCGTGACGTCATGGTACGTCTCAACGTTTTGAGAATGATGTGAGATATAAGAAAAGCTGTTCGATAATTTGAGAGCAAGGATATTAGTATAGCGTATCAATATGTGTTCAACATGTTTTTTTTTTTCTACATTCTGCGAATATGAAAATATTTTTTTTCTGATAACTATTCGGTATCGTTTCTCCCGCGAGAATGAAAGACAAGTTTCTCATCCTGAAATGATTAATCTAGGTATGAGTCCAGTTTAATCTTCAAGAGAAGAGTGTAGGTTTGAACAGTTATTTATGGTAATTGACAAACGCGTTTTCGCAAGCAATTCTTCTATTGTATCAATGTCGTTGCAGTCTTCTGGTGTTGACTTTTCAGTCGTCGAGGCTGTCGCAGCCGTCGCATTGATAATTTTGGTTTCTTGTTTTGATTGTCTGGGATGGATGTTTTCATTATCTTCACTTCCAGTTTGCCATACACTCGCCATGATGGTATCACCAGTTTTCCTCTTACGCCAAATTGAATCTTCTATGTAACGTTCGCTGACTGCAGTCGACTTCCAGCCACCGTGACGTTTAAGGGGAGAAAACCCTTTAAAAACAATCAAAATAATTTATTTTTTTTCGTGTTTTTAAAGGTGATAAAATAATCGTTAAATATAGAACTTTGAACATCATTTTATTTATTTTTTCACGAGTACAAAAACACCTAATTTTATTTATTTTTTCACAAAATGGCGGCTCAGTAAAATTTTTCTTCAAGCGTCTCTGGCGCGAGGTCCAAAAGTGCTGCACTTGTCACTCTGATTCTATTGATCTGAAACAAAAAAATAAAATTACTTTTTAATTTACACGAAACTTTAGGTAGATTCTTCCGATAATGATATAGAGAAAAGCCCCACAAAGTTACAGCCAAATCGATCAATAACTTTTTAGGTTACAGCATGAGCAGTTTTAAAAAATACAGTTTCGAGATAATCGCGTTTAAAGTTTCAGTACAATAAAATGATTAGTTTTAGTGACTCACCGATCAATCAGCGATCCCAAGTGCATATAATAAACCTTCTGCTTCCTCGACGAGCTGGTTCTCTTCAAGCTGCTGCTGTTTTCGGTCTGTACGAGCTTTTTTTGTCTCGGAAAGACTCCGGTTCTGTCGAGTTATTCGCGCCTCATCGGTGTTTTCGGCGAAAACTTTGGCATAGGTGTCAATAATTAAATCGAGTTTATCCATAACTCTAAGAATGGATGAATATCCTTCATTAAATATCCCAGCAGCGATGTACGCTGAGATTTTAACAATTTTCAGACCAGAATGCAGGTGTTTTGGAGACAACCGCGAAATTGTTGCATTAAAACTTACGTTAGCGTTCTGGGTATGGCCACCCAAGCATCGTTGGAGTGAATCATCTCTAGATAAATCTATATAAATTGGTAGGAGATGCTTTTTTACCTCTTCGTCTAAAGCGATAGTTTTCTGCCATTTGCACCAGCTCTCGGCTCTGGTCGGATAATTTTCAGGCTGGGGTTTTTCTTTGGTTGATATAATATGATAATAAGTAGCCATAATTTCTTTTTTCATATTTTCAACGCTATTTATGTTTCTCTGAATACTTAAACCATAATATTTCGGAAATTTTTTCACACCCTTATCAGTCAGCTTCCCTTTCCTCGAAAGTTTTTCGTCTTTCCTTATTTTTCGGAGCCTGGAGCCCATTCTCTTTTCTATATGGCCAATACACTCACTTTTTACAACAGTCAACTCGTCACAGTAGGTTAGTTAGGGGCGAACCCTAGTTTTTTATGAGTTTTTTATGATGCAAAAAAATGTTCCCTTTTTTGTTTTTTAAGTGTTTTAATTTTTATTTTTTTTTTCTCCCCAGCGATAGATGCTGAAATAATGAAATATTTTTCATCCCCTAGATTGAATCATATTTTGTTCATCCCTTGGAGAAGATTGATGGGTAGACCCTTCAATTCTACTGTAGACCGCTGCCTCGACTAGTAAGGGGTACACTG
The DNA here is from genome assembly GCA_947538915.1 of Tenthredo distinguenda. Taxonomy (NCBI): domain Eukaryota; kingdom Metazoa; phylum Arthropoda; class Insecta; order Hymenoptera; family Tenthredinidae; genus Tenthredo; species Tenthredo distinguenda. The sequence goes on from OX384538.1 coordinate 6,219,246, forward strand.
ATGTGTCGGAGCTGTGAACAATCCGGTTAGGTTCCCCCGACGGTCAGTGATCATGTATTGTGATTGTTGTTGAGGAAATTTTCCACATCTCTATTTTCATTATGGCGGAAGTGCATAATTACACCCGAGCAGAAGCATTATCATTAATTTTTGGAATTTTCACCTGCCTCGGGGGTATTTTCTCTATTTCAAATTTTCTAATTTCACCGTGGTGAAAGTGCGTAATTTCACTCGGTTTGAAGCATCGTTTGAAATTTCACCTCCCTATGGAGGGACACAGATATATATGTCGCATCGAAGAGAAGCTTCACTCGCGACAACGACAACTTAGGAGCCTGGAGGGAGATATTTGGCGATACGTATCCGACACGATACGAGCGAGTTTGCGAGCTGGAGGGGACGAACGAATATAAGCTGGAGCAGGGGGCTGCTCTAGCTCTTCTTTCCTGATAATCGCTATCACAAGGAGATACTCTCCGGCTCGCACTTCGCTTCACAAAATAAACTTTCTTTTCTTTTAAACTATCCTATTCTGTTATGTAATTATATTTTGTTGATTCCGCATAAAATAATATTATTTTCTTGAAAATTCGCTTCACGATTGGTTTTCCTTTCTTTATTCATCCACATATCTGACATATATAAGGGAAAAAAGCGTCTAATTTCTGAAAAAATCAGTCAGTTTGTGTTCAACCGTCATTCAAAATATTGTAACTTGATGAGTTACGTGAAGAGGAAAAGCTATGAGTCCTCGAGCGAAATAAGTAGACTTGGAGGCACAATTAGATTGATTCAAACGAATTGATTATATTTGAATACAAGTGCTCGAGTTAAGGTCTTGAGCGAGACTGTTGATAAAACATCGATTGTGTAACAACCTCATTTGGTTGTTTTAAGTGACATTCGGTAATTGATGGTATAATGTCTATAAATGTTATTAGATCGGGTAGTTTTGCAATATGGGTTATTTCACCTTTTGTAACATTACCCCCCCCCCCCCCCCCCCCGCCGAGGGGAAGAGGCGTCCCGACTCTTAAATAGGCTCGTAGAGAGTGGATGAGCTATGGCTCTTAAGGGTAGGAGATACTGAAATCTGCCCATCTCAACCAATTGCAATTTTCAAATGAGGTTTTACATACATGTTCTCCATCTCAAAACATAGACTCTGTGCAAATCTCAAGTCATTTGAACCGATAAGTACAGAGTTACTCCTCACAATGCTTTTGAAATAGCTTTTATTCGAACACCTCCCTACGCTCCAATTATTCTTGAATCTTGCTGGGCTTCCACACACATACTTTTGGATACCTAAGCTACAAAACTACGTCGTATTTTTGAGATGGCTACGAAACTTGTTTTGGACACTCTTTTTCATGAAAAGTGAAAAATTTCATTTCGATTATTTTTTCTAAAATCCGTAATTGTTTCTCGATTTTCATAATCTGACGTGTAGTTAATGTATCTAAGAATGTGCCCTGAAATTTCAGAAGTCTACAACAAAAGCTTCAGCGCAGGGAGATTTTTGAATTGGCAAAAACATAGTTTTGAGATAAATCGATTTTAAGTTTTTTTTTAGACTATTGACAAAATTCAAGATTTCAATTACTGTATGAACCAAACTAATCTCGGACGAGATTGCCAATAGTTTTGGAGCACGTTAGGTTGAAAAAAAATTGCTCCTGCAATATTTGAGTGGAATTCACATTTTCATTATACATGCTACATTTCAGAAATTACGATTTCAAGGAAATTGGATGGAATTATAAGGGATATAAATTATTTCAACTTTGAAAAATTTGAACATATATTTTAGCAGTTCGGTTGATATAAACTTGGTCTCATCGAGTGTGAGCAATTTGACTTGCGGACTGCGGAGCGAATTGTGCGGTTGATAACTTGTAAATCTGGTTCTGTGGAATGAATACAGGCGTTTTGAACTGCATGTCGATCATCATACTGACAGCTTTACAGGAACCGTCTCTGTAAATACAAATATCAGAGTGAAACAAGATAATAATTATGCTTTGAAGAATAATATAAGTAATATAATAGAAAAGGAAATGTACAAAATTAGATATTTAGGTGTACTTATCTTTTGAGGCTTGATGAAAAACATCCTTTTTTGTGCGAAATGCAATTTGTCAAGACGACTCTTACGACTTGATAGCTGAAAAGAAATCGAAATTATTACACCACATGGTCATATCACTACTAGAACTATAGTTCTTGACACGTGGACTTGAATAACTATCCAACTATCTGAAACCACACACACTATACTTCAATAATAATTTCACACTGAAACCATGATGATCACGCACTTGCACGAACACTTCTTGCCTTTCACAGTTATTGCACTTCACGTTTTTCACTAAATCCTGTAAACACGAAGAGTAAATTGGTAAAAAATCACCTGCTTCAAGAGATGGATTTGGATGGGGATCAGGATTGAGGTTAGGGTCGTTCGAGCCACGCGGCTCTATTTGATGTTCTGCCGGTCTACCCGTTTTTCGCCCAGAATCCTTCGAGCATCTATCGCCTGCTGCTGCCGAGCGCTACTTCTCCCTTTAGGCTTTCGCCAACGTCGATGAATTCGATGCATTTTTTTATTAAAGCACGTTGTTCGAGTAAAGCACACCGTGAATTTCGCTCGTAATGCTCGAATTCCCGCCTTCGCGGTATGCCTAGTGCCTACCCAACATGAGTGCCATCTCACGCCATTGACCAAAATTATAGATTCAGAAACTGCATTACCAAGAACATCTTATGTGAATCACTTTAGTATGGTAGCTGGATGAAAAAATGCATCTCAAGTTACTTTTTTTTACAAATTGAAATAGCGATAACCGAAATATAGAAAAATTGGAAACTCCTGCTGAAACACTATACGCTTTATTGAGTAAACGAGGCATAATAAATTTTTTTTCGGTTCAAGGATTTACGTACGTATAGATAAGAGTTCAAAGAACACTTTTCTGTAAAAAACCGAAAATCGATTTTTTTGAAATTTTTGCACTCAAATTTCAGTATCTCCTACCCTTAAATTCAAATACTCTCTCATGTAACTATCCAGCATTCGCCTTTATTCTCAAGGTAAACCATAGAAAACCTTGAGAAGATAGCCGAGCTTTAAAATAATTTCAATATGAGTTCTTGAATCTTCACTTAACCTAGCCGAAGTGAAGTATCATTGAAGTATTTCCTTAAAGAGCAAGGGGTATCTGGAAAGTTGAAAACCACCCGGGGATGAAGTCGGTTTGTGATTCGTAAGAGAAAATTAGGTAGGTCCAGAGGCGGGGAATCAGGAAACAGGAAACAGGAATCCGGAATCATAAGCCGCTCCCAGGTGGATCCAAAATTGACAAAGAGATTCCAGCAGACCCTAGAGTGGGAAACAAATGTGAGTGCGGGAAACAGGGAAAACTGTTTAATCGCTAGCTTGCTGAAGGCCGGAGTTTATAATAATTCTCAATTAATACTCAATAAATGTAAAAGAATAAAATTAGAATGATCTTATCTGGTTCGGGAAAAATGGAAGAAGGGGGATTCCAGAGGATTGTAGTTTTATTTCGTCCCGGTCCGAGTTCTTCGCGTTGTGGATTATCCGGGTTCCCCCTTTTTTTTTAAAAACAACTTGAGAGAAACCTAAAATTCTCAAAAGAAAATGTTAAAACCCTAACCTAGAAATAATTGAAAGGAGATCGCTCGGATCTCTGAATGAATTTATCATGACGACGTCGATCAACGACAGGTGAGAGGAAAGAAATACTAAGAACAGCAGTGGTTTCAATTACAATCAGTCGTTTGGAAATTCTTCCCTAATTAAAACGAACTTAGCCGAACGAAGTCGACTACTCCCGAACGCCATCTGGCCTAACCTGATTTGCCTCAGAGTGAGCTATCAAATACACATCGCTGGAGCCCATAATTTCACTAAATTCCCTATATACATCGTCGGCTGATGCCTCGGCATCTGAAATAAGGACTGGAGCTGGAAGAGTCGAGAACTTCCCGTTGACGAGCCAATCGTCGTGAACTTCGTATAGAACCTTGAAATAATCTAATGGGATATTTTCTTTCTCGCTTCGCGCTCGCGAATGAACCCTAGTGAATGACGTTTCTGGAGATAACCTCAAATAAATAATTAAGTCAACCTCAAAGTCTCTCGAATTCTCGATTAAAACCCTAACATTCTCTGTCAAAAGATGGGCCCCCAGGTTTTCGAAACCTCCCGTCCTTCTACGAGCTTCTATAAAACAATTGCAACTAAAAATCGACCTCTCCATTATTTTATTTGGTAACGACGTCCTGACCATGTGCCTATTCCTCATAGTCATAGCTGCAAAATGTTGAAAATGGTAACCGTACCGATGAGGGTCCTGATACATCTTCTCTGAGAGGTTTTCCCCCGCTACATTCCTATATTCTTCTAAAGGTTCTAATAAAGTAACGTTTAGTAAACGTGCTTTTCCCGCATCCAATGCTCCCTTCTACCAGGATGGTTAAGGGCCGATAGCTCTTTCGTTGAATCCCATAAGGTAAATCCTTAGACCACCTGGAAGAATTTGAAAGAAAAGTTCCTACACGCACTTCCAAAGAAAAGCCTTGATTCTCCTGTTGAGCTTTATTCAAATCTAAAGAGCGTAGGTGTTTATCATTGTTTTTGTGAGTATGATTCTCTGTCTGATAAGGAGCCAGACGATCCAAATGGACCACCTTAGGGTTCATACAAAGGGAGCGCTGGATCCGATAGACCACGTCATTTATTCTGTCTAATATTGTATAAAGACCCTCCCAGTTTGATTGAAGTTTGGGGCAACGACTCTTTTCACGCCTTGGCTGATAAAGCCACACCAAATCTCCTGTATCAAACGCCAGATTCCTAGCCCTTACGTCATAGCGTGCTTTCACTCTGTCTGAAGCTACTTGTATCCTTTTCCTAGCAAAATCATGAATCTTTTCCAACCTATCCTTCAGGTGTGAAGCGAAATCACCGACAATACGTGATTTTGTCATTACCAAGAAGCGTGAAAAGAAGTCTCTCACCATCCATGAAGTCTTTGCACTAGACCGTGCTGGTAGCATTTTCGTGAATGAGCTTCTACCCGCAGACTCATATCGGCTACTAAAGCTAAGTCGATCTAAAGCCGCGAGTGCCAACTATAAATACGTCTGGTGGAATTCGGGAATTCGCGTACGCCGTACAGATGGTGATAATATCATTTTCATTAAGTCGGAGGAAGATCTCGCGAAGCTGGTATGACGGTCGCCTCAAGTAGCGTGCAGCGCCGTTCCCGCGACTGGCGTGGTGGAGAATAGTAATAGTCTGAAAGTTCTTTATTTTAATGCAAACTCGCTACTTGGTCACTTTGAACTCTTGCTAGCTCATTTAACTATGAATTTCTACCATGTTATATCAATCGCCGAAACCTGGTTGCATGACGATATTTCGAATCAATTAATAAATATAGAAAATTATAACGTGATCAGGCATGATAGGATAGGTAAGCGAGGGGGAGGTGTTGCTTGTTTTGTACATAATTCGCTTCGCTTTAAATGTTTATGCACATCTTCTCCCGGCTTCTCGAATGCACCGGAGTTCATTATTCTTGAAATCAGAAATCAGTGTGACCAAGCTATGCTATTTGCGTGTGTATACCGTCGACCGAAAGGTCTTATGTTTCATAACCTCTCGGAGGCCTTGTCGTGTTACTCGCATACTTATAAAAATATTGTTATCACTGGGGACCTAAATTGTAATTTATTACGCTCGCATTTTGATTCCTCTGCACTTAAGGATTTTGTGACGTCCCATGGCCTACATATTCTTAATTGTGATGCTACTTATCATTCGGGTACTGCGAATAGCTGGTTGGACGTTGCCATCGTAGATTGTCCGTCAAAAGTCCTGTCTTTTACCAAATCCGATGCACCTTTTTGTGCGGGACATGACTACATTGAATTTACTTATGAATTCTTCGCGAAGGCCCCGCAGAATAGAGTCATCCGAAGACGCGATATTAAGCATTTCAGCCAGGCGGATTTTCTTAGCATGCTCACAGATTCCCTTAGGTCCAATTGCGAGGGTCACGATTTCTCTCTGTTGTTCACGTTTGATATTTCTGTCGACAAATTTTTGACCACTTTCTCGGAAGCTTTCAACCATCGCGCGCCGCTAAAGTCTTGGACTGTTCTGAGGCCGCTTGCTCCCTGGCTGACGGACTCTCTAAAAGTTGAAATTACCGCTAGGAATAGGCTATTTCAGCGGGCGAGACGATCATGCGATGTATTGGATATGGGCATCTACAGGGAGTATAGGGATCAGCTAACCGCTGAACTGCGCAGAACCAAGTTTGAGTTTCTAGAACGTCGTTTATCGGCCGTAACCGATCCATCTCGCTTATAGAAAGAGCTTTCACATTTGGGACTCACTAAGCCGAGGAGTGTCTCTCCTTTTTCCTTCTCTTCCGCTAATATTCTGAATGACTACTTTGCTAAAATTTCCTTTTCCGAACTGCCATATCCTGATTGCTTTACTCCAGCCCTTGTTCAACAGCTCCCCCCTCTCATTCCTGTTTTCAACTTCGCAGTAATTTCCGCTAATATGATCGAGACTACTCTGCTATCATCAAAATCTGAGTCCCTTGCTCATGGGCCAGATGGAATAACTTTGTTCGCCCTTTGCAAAGCCGCGCATGTTATCGCTCCTTTCCTGGCATCTATTTTTAATACTAGCCTACAATCCGGCTCTTTTCCGTCCATCTGGAAGCGTGTCTTTATCCGGCCGCTGGTCAAAAATTGTCCTCCGGCGTCGCCATCTGATATCAGACCAGTTGCTAACATCTCGGAAACTTCGAAACTGTTCGAGAGACTTGTCCATAAGCAGGTTGTTGATTTCCTTACTAGACACCAGCTAATGGACCCTTTACAATCGGGGTTCAGGAGGGGCTTCAGCACGCAGACAGCTCTCTTGAAACTATGCCAGGATACGAGACAAGCAGTTGACAATAGGCAGCTGACCATTCTTGTCCTACTCGACTTTAGTAAGGCCTTTGATACGGTACCTCATCTTGTGCTTCTGAATAAAATGCGTGGCATGGGCTTCTCGGACAGTACTCTTACCTGGTTCTTTTCGTATTTATCGAATAGAACCCAGGCTGTGGTAGATGACAGTGGTGCGATTTCAGCGTGGAGGCGCACAAACACCGGTGTGCCACAGGGATCCGTGCTGGGACCACTATTGTTCTCTATCTTCATCAGTGATATGGGTGCTGATCTCCTATATACCAAACACCTGTCTTACGCCGATGATATACAGTTATATCTTTCTTGCCCTCCCTCAGATCTGTTGATGGCGCTGGAAAGAGTCTCCCATGACGTAAACGCTATCGTCAATTATTCCTCCACCAATGGGTTGAAACTTAACCTTGCTAAATCCAAGGTACTGATTATGGGTAGTGGTGCGTATGTAAACCGACTTGATCTTCTTGCTCTTCCTCCTATCACTGTAAACGGAACTGCCATTCCTTTTGTCACTGAGGCCCGTAATCTCGGAGTAGTCTTCTCGTCAAATCTGTCCTGGAACAAACATGTCTTCCTTCTTTCAAAGAAGGTTAATTTCACCCTCTTCCGACTTAAGCATGGTAGGAATTCTCTTTCTCAGGAGCTGCGCAAGTCCTTAGTCATTTCTCTAGTCTTTCCAATAATTGACTACTGTTGCTTGGTATATAATGACTTGTCTGGTGAACAAAATCTCATTCTTGAACGGCTGGTAAACAAATGCATCCGATTCATTTTCAATCTGCGTAGGGATGAGCATATCTCTCCTCACAGGGCTCGATTGGGCTGGTTACCGGTTTCGTCCAGGAGGAACTACTTCTTGGGTATTTCAGTTTTCAAAATTATGCGTGGTGAGGCTTCGGATTATATTCTCGATCTGTTTTTACGTGTTCCACACACGTCACGTTCAGTGCGTCTACCCATTCCTCCAACCTTCATTATTCCGGTGCATCGCACAACTACGCTCCAACGGTCCTATGTCCTTGCTGCAGCCTATTTTTGGCATTCTCTCCCACCGCGGCTCACTTCCATAACGGCCCTCTCGGCTTTTAAACGAGATCTTTATGCGCACCTGCTCGAACTGTCCTCTCGCACAATCACGGATCAAGCGTAATATGCTACGTAACGATCATTATTGCCTTTCTTTTTTTCCGACTTCTTTTACACTGTGAATATCTTGTGTCCGATTGTGTTCACCTTGTTTTCTACTATTGTAGTAATGCGACATTTTTATTTCATATTTTTTAAATTTATTTCTCTGCCGATTTTGTGTTATTTTACTTACTTTTATAATGTTTTCTCGTTTTACTTTTGCACAACCTGATACATATAATTCCTATCTTTATATGGTAATATCTGTGTTACTTTTGTGTTACTTATATTACCTTGTATTATGTTATTTTATTGTCATTTCTATTTTTATTTTATTTTTATTGTTACTTTATTATATTTTATATTTTTACTTTATTTTATTTTATTTTATATTTTTACTTCATTTTACTTTATATTTTTTTTTCTACTTTATTTTATTTTACTTTATCTCATCTGAGTTCATTCATCTTATTTTATTGTATTTATCTTGTTTCATCCTGTTTTATCCTATGTTATGTTATGTTTATAGCATAGTTTATATGATTGCTTATTGCGTATTTTTTTCTTTGCTTTTCTGTTCTTTGTTCAATTTTTGCCTAGGGCTTAGCCATGGCATAATAAAGTTCATTCATTCATTCATTCATTCATTCATTCGAAATCAGTCTGAAGAGCGACCTGTGTGGGAAGAGGACCCTTCTCCAAGTCGGAGGGTAGTCGAAGATCTCTTCCCATCAGCATGGAAGCTGGGGATTGCTTCGTCGTTTCGTGAACTGCTGAGCGATAGAAAAGGAGAAAAAAGGGGATCTATTCGTCCCAGTCCCTCTGGCTCCTTTCCACAAACGAAGACAAATATGTCAAAAGTGTCCGATTGAGGCGTTCTACCATCTCATCAGACTGGGGATGAAGAGGACTCGTACGAGTTTTCTTTATTCCTAATACATTAACTATTTCTTCTACGAGAGTCGATTCGGGGTTTCGACCCTGGTCAGTATGGAGTTCGAGCGGAGCTCCGTACCGACATACAAATTCTGTGACGAGAATACCTGTGCTACGGTTTTTACTTCTTGATTAGGGATTGGGATGACCTCGGGCCACTTTGTAAAATAATCAGCTATTACTAGAGCATAACGAATGCCCGAATGAGAAAGGGGAAGAGGTCCGAGGACATCCATAGCTACCCTTTCGAAATGAGTCCCTACGTTATACGTCTGAAGCGGGCTACGTCCCTTAGTTCGTGGTCCCTTTTCAGCTACACAAACCGGAAAAATTTTACACCAATCTTCTACATCTAACCGACTTCTAGCCCAGAAATATCTTTCCCTTATTTTATCCAATGTTTTATTCGAAGCGAAGTGTCCCTCTGCTGGGGAGTTGTGGTACGATTCGAGGACCCCTTTAATCTTCTCTTTCGAGACTATCAACTGCCATCTGATGTCTTTCATGTCCGGCGGTTCCCACTTGCGATAGAGTATATCGTTTATTAAGTATATCGAGTCCCATTGTGTCCAGTAAATTTTAAGCTGTTGGTCAGCTGGGGACACGTTCTGCCAGTCTGGGCGTAGTCCAGACCTTTTCCAAGATCGTAGTGGGTTTAAGATATCATCCCGTTCTTGGGTTATCCTCCACTCCTCTAGACTTTCTCCCAAGGAAATCATGCGGATATTCGAGGGATCTTGTTCTTTCCCCAAGCGGGTACACTGTTTGCAGTTTCCTAGTCCTTCGCATGGCCGTCTCGAGAGTGCGTCTGCATTTCCATGAAGGGCTCCGGCACGGTGTTGAATCTCGAAGTCGTACTGCCCTAACCTTTCTATCCATCGGGCTACCTGACCCTCAGGTGCCTTGAACGAGAGCAACCATTTGAGTGAAGCATGATCGGTGCAAATTAAGAATCTCTTTCCCACCAAATAGTGTCTAAAATGCTCTACAGCTTCTACCATTCCTCAAAGTTCTCGACGAGTAACGCAATAATTTCTCTCTGGTTTCTTCAGGACCCTGCTGAAATAACTAATTACCCGCTCCGATCCTTCTTGTACCTGTGATCGGGGGGGAAGTGAGATGAGTTTTGAATTCGGTAAATGCCTCTTCGCATTCGAGGGTCCACTCGAAGGGAGTGGTTTTCCCTGTAAGATTGTGGAGAGGCCTAGCAATTGAAGCAAAACCTTGAACAAAACGTCTATTGTAGGTGCAGAGACCTATGAAACTTTGAATCTCTTCCCTATTCGAAGGTCGGGGCCAATCTCGCACCTTTTCAATCTTTGATGGATCTGTTCTGATGCCCTGTGCCGAGACGACGTGACCGAGGAAGGAAACTTTCCGCTGCAAAAGGTGGCATTGCTTCGGGCTCATTTTCAGGCCCGCTTGTCGTAGTCGTTCGAAGACTTCTCTCAAGTTTGTTATCTCCTCTTCAAAGGTTTTTCTGAAGACAATGATGTCATCTAAATATACCAGGCAGACTTGTCCTGTCAATCCTTGAAGGGCGACTTCCATCGCTCGCTCGGAAGTAGCCGGGGCGTTACACAGTCCGAATGGCATGACTTTGAACCGCCAAAGTCCTCCCAGGCCGGTGACGAAGGCAGTCTTCTCCTTGTCCTCAGCATCCATTTCGACCTACCAGTAGCCACTCTGCAGGTCGATGGTGCTATACCATTGGGCACCGGCCAACATGTCTAGAGTATCTTTTATCCGAGGGAGAGGGTAGGAATCTTTTTTCGTGACATCATTGACCTTCCGATAGTCAATACAAAATCGCTTACATCCGTCCTTCTTAGGAACTATCACGATCGGCGAAGCCCAGGGGCCTGAAGACGGTTCGATGACGTCGTCGTTGAGCATGTTGTCTACCATCTTCTGAACCTCTTCTTTCCCATTGAAGGGAATCCGTCTAGCGTGCTGTTTAATCGGAGGATTGGCCCCTACGTCTATTCTATGACGAGCTGAAGTACACCCACCCCTGTCGTCGCTAGTCTTCGCGAAGGAATCGCGAAAATCCTGTAAAAGGGATATGAACTTCGATTTGGAGGACGAATCTAAATCGATCGAAGACCTTTGAAAAAGATCTCCTAGGTGTTCAGAAACCTGCTCAGAAGCTGTGTCATAGACTAAATCGACTATTTCTACCTCTCTAATAACTTGTGAATGATCAATTGAAAAAGGGGGAGGGTTCGGGGTTTTGTTTCTATTTTTTAAGAGCGGAATCTTATGTCGCCCTAGCTGTAAAAAATTGCCTACTGTTGAAATGGCGCATTGGTGCTCGGTTAAAAAGTCTATCCCTAAGATTCCCTCGTCTTCGATATCGGCCACGAAGACCTTATGCGGAGAACTGATTTGACCCGCGATGTTAATTTGAACCGACACCTCTTGAAGAACGGGGGTAGTCTCTCCTGTCGCGGTCTTTAACGTCGCATATTGAGTACTGGTGTTAATTGACTTAAGGAGGTCCGAGCGTACTACAGTAACTTCCGCTCCGGTGTCTATAACTCAGAGACAGTCTACGCCATTGACAGATCCCTGGGCAAAGATCGGACTGTCTTAAGCTCCTAATTAGTAGGTGCGTCTTTGCAGGGCTATTCCTAATCGTATCTAGCGATAATCCCCGCCCCCCAAAATCATCGGCAATTAGTTTTTTTGGTTATCAGCTATTTGAGAATTGTTAAAAGGGAGCATTCTCTCCCCTTGAGAAGGGTTATTGTTCTGGTTTGAATTTGAGCTGAAATTATTATTCTTACTCCTCCAGGAGGTCTGACTCGAAGATTTATTATCATTCTGGAAACGGTTCTTTCTTTGGAAAGTAAAACAGTTTTCTATGGTGTGACCGTGTTTCTTACAATATCTGCATTCTGAATTATTTTTATAATCTTTGTTCGCGGTTTGTTTGCGATCCTGCTCAGCGGGAGAGTGCGTCTGTTCACTTTCCTTTTGATTTCCGGGGACCGGTTCCTCTATTTCTACTTGACAAACGTGACCAGACCCTAAGTATTGTTTATTCAATGCTTCTAATTCTAGGGCTTTAATGATGGCCTTACGTAGAGAAGAGGGTCCCGCCACACTCAGGGCGTGTTTTAGTTCTGAATCAAGGATAGCGTTTATGAACCTATCCGTTGCGAGAGTTTCGCGAGTAGTTTCATCACATGCCGGTGAAGCTATTCTGGAAAGACGTTTTACGTCGTGCCCAAGAGTGGCAAGATCTTCGTCTCGACGCTGACGCCTCGTATTAAATTGAGTTAAAAATAGTTTGGTTAAGTGCCCATTGCCAAATCTAAGATTAATGGCTGAACTTAGTTTTTCAAAATCTTGAATTTCTTCATCGGACAAGGCAGATAAGATTGTTAATGCCTGGCCCCTGAGACTTCCAGCTAAATTTGCAGCTTGTACGGGGTGATTCCAGCCATTAATATTAGCCAGGAGGTTAAATTGTCTCTGGTAATCGGCCCAGGGACTAGTGTCGTCAAACGTGGCTACCTTGACTGTCGACAAATGAGATGAAGTCTCGACTCGGGTAACACGATTATGGGTATTACAAGCGTTGGAATCGGACTGAACAGGTGGCGCAACTAAGGTCACCACCTCATTAGTCTGAGCAAGAGGCAAGGGTGGGAGAGTTTCGTCTCCCGTTATAATCGGCACAGACCTTAGAGTAGAGGGGAGCTGGGCCGGTGGACAGGAAGAAGTGGAGGGAACCGGGGCTGTCAGGAACTGGAGATGGTGTGGTTCGCCTCCGGATCTTCGTCGGTCGTCGTGCAGCGAGGAGAACAGCTGGGTAAAGGACTGCTGCTGATCCTGCAGGACTCCTAGGAGTCGTCCTTCAGATCGGTCGTGTTGTTCGCGAGCGATCTGCTGGTCCTGTCGTTGATTTTGGAGGAGCTGCGACAGAATTTGCTGCTGCTCGGCCTGAGCAGCTTGTGCGGCCGCTTGTTGGGTGGCTTGTTGCTGCAAGAGCTGCACCAAGGCAGCAATTGGGGTTGTTTCGGGTTCTGCGGCCCGTGGAGGTTGATCCGGCTGAACAGCGGCAGCAGTAGGAGAGGCTTGGCGGTGTGAACGGATATTTCTCCGTGTACTCATAATTGAGCAGATTTGATTCTCAGAGGAAAATTCTCAAGGAAAGGGAAGCGTTAAAGGCTTATGGATTCAAATCCAAGCAATTAGCCAGAACCAAAAGAAACGCACCAGAGCAAATCCACTTATCGGGCTCAAAAAGAATCCCACTTCTGACACCAATTGTAACTTGATGAGTTACGTGAAGAGGAAAAGCTATGAGTCCTCGAGCGAAATAAGTAGACTTGGAGGCACAATTAGATTAATTTAAATGAATTGATTATATTTGAATACAAGTACTCGAGTTAAGGTCTTGAGCGAGACTGTTGATAAAACATCGATTGGGTAACAACCTTATTTGGTTGTTTTAAGTGACATTCGGTAATTGATGGTATAATGTCTATAAATGTTATTAGATCGGGCAGTTTTGGAATATGGGCGATTTCACCTTTTGTAATAATATATATACAGGGTGTACATTTGAAAAGTTTCCACCTCAATATGTCGAGAACCAGAAAAGATTTTCGAACGCGGCTTGCGCGAGATTAAAAGGTATCGAGAAGGAACCATATCTCGGTATTCAGTGATGGGGTGCGATCCACCCCCTCGCCTCCAGCTACCCCAACTTTGAAATTTCAAATAGCATCCTACCTTTTGTGACACATCAAATTAAAGCTCTTGAAGAATTCTATCTTTTGGTGCTAAGTAAATCAAAATCGGTCGATTCGTTTTCGAGTAATCACTCAATAAGTGATTTCTTGATGTGAAGAATTCCAGGATGGTACTTGAAGAAAAGAACATGATTTGTCGATAGAAAAAGTCTAATTCAGTCTCGTTTAAATAAAAATCCGAGGCATTTCAACAAATTAACGACACCGATTGTAGCTAGAGTAAGTGCTCAAAATGTCCACCGTCATGTGCCAAACAATAATAAAGTCTATTTTCAAATTCAGTTCTAACTTTTTGGAATATTTCTCGACAGATAGTCCTACACGCTCTAGTTATTCTGCTTTTCAAATCTTCAATATCCGCTGGCGGTGTCAAATCTGGGGATCTTGGTGGCGACTCAATCGGTCCTCTTCTGTCAATTCATTTATGTATTTGTCGTGTATAATTTTTTGATATGATGAATAAACGAGACTGAATTAGAATCACAGCCATATAAACATGTATATAAAATTATTTCGTATATTGTTTCGAAGCAAAGTAACGATCGACAGAACAAGCGAACATCCGATCGAAGACGTACTAACGAAACTTTTCGCAGACTAGTCACGTGAAATCACTAACGCAACCATGTTTGCACCCGACACGTATTGCGTATATTTAATACGGTTTGAGCGTAACGTTCAAACAATCAGAATAGCATCAAGCATCAACCGCGTGCGAACAACCGCGATTTTGAAATGCAATAACCAACTAATAAATTGCAATGTACAGATGCTTAACCCATGTTACGTACAGATCGCGATTTCATATAATGAAATGCAAGCAATGCTCATAATGCTTCGAGGGCCTTTTCATTGGTCACGTTATCGAATATGGTCAATGCGGTTATTGATGAGGTCGGGTAATGTAATTGTTATATAACAATCGTCAGTAGTCATAACAGTCCAAAAGTACTTACGAGTAGGGAGATAAACGACTACTTCTTCATTGTTTATAATAGTTTTATTTCCCTTCTGCCGAGTTCCGATTTGCAATTTGATATATTTCGTTTAAAATAACCGTTCCACCTGACCATGTGAATGAACAAATTTCTCATCATATATTGCCGACTGCAATGTTTCATAACAAGTCGGTCGACAGATATTCAGTCTCATGGCAAAATTTCTAAAAAGCGGTAAAAAAATTCGTAGAACATATTGGAAAGTAGAAACTTGAATTCAAACAACCGCGCCCATACGGCCATCTTAGTTAAAACTCTCCCACTACTTTCGTACTTGCCTGACTTCGTTCGTGCATAACTGTGCTCTTATTGTTAGTAGCTTACCGCCAGACCAACTACCACGTGTAGCTAAACAAATAAACATTCTCACCTTGAACAAACGCATCGATTTCATTACCCAATCCCATGAGGTTATGGGCCCAGTTGAATAACAAAAAAGGGTTACGAAAGAAAGTGAAGTTTTGTCGCGTAGTACCGGGATAAAATCTGAAAAAAAAATTTCGTAGAGTAGCTACACGTGGCCCTCGCATCAAGATGGCGTCAGGACAATCTTCGATGGCTGGTTTACCAATAATCGAGAAACTTCGGGGACGAGAGAACTACCACACATGGAAGGTCGGGATGCAGGCATACCTGGAACACGAAGGATTGTGGGAATGTGTGATACCCCCACCAGGAGTAGATGTAAACGCCACAAAAGACACAAAAGCCCGAACGAAAATAATCCTAACGGTTGATCCAGTAAATTACGTGCATGTTCAAAGCGCAACAACAGCAAAAGAAGCATGGGGTAATCTCCAGGCTGCATTCGACGACGCAGGATTGACGCGAAGAGTGAACCTCATAAGGACACTAGTAACTACCAAACTCGAAAACTGCACCTCGGTAGAGGAATACGTTAACAAAATTATTACAACTGCACACCTATTAAACAGCGTAAAGTTAACAGTTCCAGATGAGTGGGTAGGAACGCTATTGTAAGCAGGATTAAGAGAAGATTATAAGCCAATCATCATGGCACTGGAAAATTCGGGAACACCCATAACAAGTGATTCAATAAAATCAAAGGTCTTGCAAGAAGTTAAAACTACAAGCTCAGGAAAAAACGCTGGAAGCGACACAGCGCTTTACGCAAAAGGTTCAGAGCGAAAAATGGACATAAAAAAGGTTACGTGTTTCGTGTGCAACAAATTCGGACATTTTGCATCAAAGTGTAGAAATAAACCGCGAAAAGACGATTCCAGTCACGGCAGCATAGAAAACACTGCCAAAAACGCGACCGGTAAAGATAATAAACGTGCGTACAACGCCTTCTATACTGCTAGCGAAGTAAAGAACAGCGAATGGTTTGTAGACTCATGCGCGTCAGCACACATCACGGGATGTGAACAATGGCTAAAAGAGCCACATGGTGATTCGCGCAAGACTGTAACAGTGGCAAATAATGAAAAGCTGGAAGTCACAACAGAAGGAAATGTTGAGATAAATATTCCTAACGAAAAGGGAATCAGAAAGATAGAGGCGAAGGATGTACTTCATCTACCCGACAGTCACGTGAACCTGCTATCGGTAAGCAAAATTGTCAAGAATGGAAATATAGTAGTTTTTTCTGCAGGAGAAGGAAAAATAATTATTTATTTATTTATAATTTTTTGATTTCGTTCGATTATAATCGATCCAGAAAAGAAGACAATAGCCACAATGACAGAGGAGAACGGAATCTACAAACTCGAGACGACGCAGGACACAGCATACCTAGCGTCGACAGATAACAACGCACTATGGCACAAGAGTTTAGGACACCTCAACCAGAAAGGAATGACAGATTTGAGCGATAAACTAGCTCAGGGGATACAAGTTCATGGGAAAAAGGACTGTAACCCATGCGAAGTATGCATAAAAGGTAAAATCTCAAAATTACCATTCTACGAAAGCAAAACTCAAACGTCGTAAGTCTTAGACCTCGTACACTCAGATCTGTGCGGGCCGATGGAAAATACTTCAATTGGAAAATCGCGATACTTTCTCACTTTCATTGATGATTACACCAAAAAGGTATTTGTCTATTTCCTAGAATCTAAAAATCAAGTAGCAGAGACATTTACAGAATTCAAAGCGCAGGTCGAGAATGAAACAAGACAAAAAATAAAAATACTCAGGAGCGATAACGGAACGGAATACGTTAATCAAACATTGAAGAAGGAATTACAAAAATAAGGCATAAAGCACCAATTAACTGTACCGTACAACCCCCAACAAAACGGTACAGCTGAACGTATGAATAGAACAATCGTCGAGAGAGCAAAATCAATGCTGTTCGAAGCAGGCTTATCCGAAACTTTCTGGGCGAAAGCAGTAAATACCGCAGTTTATCTAATAAACCGTTCCCCCTCCAAAGGAACTCCAGAAAAAACACCAGAAGAAGCATATTCTGGCAAAAAAACGAATCTGAGTCATCTGAGAATATTCGGAGTCAAGGCTTTGGCTTACATACCGAAAGAACTAAGGAAAAAATGGGATGAAAAAGCCAAGGAATGCATATTTCTCGGATACTGCGACAATATAAAAGGTTATCGCCTGTACGAAAAAGCAACAGGGAAGATAATTATGAGTCGAGACGTAACTTTCTTCGAAGAGGCGGAGAAGACAAAAGAAGAAAATAAAAAATTTACTGAAGCTGAACCATTTCAGTCAATTATCTATAAAGATGAAAATGAAGAAGAAGATCAAGATATCGTCGAAGAAAATGACTGTGAATCCGAGCATGAAGAATCAGAATATTATTCGGACACGTCAACCGATACAGTGGTAGATGTAAACGAGCACGACTCAAGCTACATAGATTCAGATGAAGAAGCGAGAAGACCAGTGGAGGAACCACAACCAGCGACAAGAAAATCTGAAAGAATCCCAAAACCAAAGAAGTTAGACGACTACGTTACCTATTTCACAAACGAAGAAGCAAACGCAGACCCGTTAACAATACAAGAAGCAATGTCAAGATCCGATAAGGAGCTCTGGAAGCAAGCCATCCAAAACGAACTTCAATCTCTAGCGGAAAACAAAACCTGGGTGTTAGTAGATCGACCAAAAGACAAAAAGGTACTAGGCACTAAATGGGTTTTGAAGACAAAGAGGAACGCAGATGGTAAAATAGAGCGATACAAAGCAAGACTAGTCGCTAACGGATGTTCACAGACCAAAGGAATAGATTACGAAGAAATTTATTCCCCAGTCGTGAGATATAACTCAGTAAAATTGCTGTTAGCCCTCGCTGTAAAATATGATCCGGGTCCAAAAACATCTGAAATGTAAAAAAATACGCCAAGTACCCAAATTATCTTACAATGAAAATTTACGACAAACCTATCGCCAGTCTCTGTCATGATATTAGGAAAGTCTGCAAAGCACTGAAATTTCCCCGCAAGTATACGTCGTGAAGTCGGATCTCGCTGTTTCGTGTAGTGATATCGCAACATCATTCCAAGAGCTACGTACTTGGCGGGCACATTCAATTTCTGCACTGTACTGCAATTATATCTGAGTATATTTACATTCTGTCAGCTGCAGGACCAATGAAGATTTTGCCTTTGATTTTTTCATAAGATAGCAGGTTTACAAATTAATTTGCACCATAGTTCAGTCAAGTCGTTGACACCTATTTCATAAAAGAATCATTATCTGATTGATGTCTTAGAGCATAGTCCTAATTTTTACATTTACGCGTTATGAGTCTTGTTTTGCAACAAATATATTTTACAGAAGTGAATAGGCCGTATATCACCATGTGCCTCGAATAAGCTTGTTCAAGCTAGTTCCCGTTTGTATACTATATCAGAATACCGTCGCGCGCGTCCGTACACTCGCGCGCGACGATATTTTGTTTACACATATTATTGGTGAATCCGGACATTATCAATAAGAATTAGAACATTGTTACGTATAATTCAGGAGTTCATGATGAGCAGGTAGTTTAAAATGAGTGATTGTCCTCTCCATAAAAGTTCTCATTAAATTGGTCGGCATTACATCTTGTATCATTGTATACCGTAACACAATTGAAGACAGAATTGGGTCTCGGTTAGAAGAGCCAAGGTGAAATAGCATCTATACTATTCTTATGTTCAAGCAAACAGCTGATACCATAATATATAAACAGACTATATCAGTATGACGGTTTGCTATTATACTGTACTTAATTATGATGAATATCTATGATTATACTGCGTATCTCTGCAATTAACATATTCATTTAAATTCTTTAATTTTATTCGCCGTCGTACGTATTGTTCTTGAGTTTTGTTCTGGCTATGCAATTTTGCAACAAATAATATGAATTTTAATTGCTTATAGATTATATGAAATGAAATCGTTCATACTGTAGGCGAGTCTCATTAAGAATTTGTATTGAAGGTACGTACGTAGATATGAAGAGAGAATTATACACACTGAGGATAAGGCTGATGATTAAATACTATTGGCTGTTTATGCAAAACCTGCCATGTCTATACCATGAAAAGTGTCGCATTATTTGTATACGCATTATGATTGGTGTAATTATAAGTCTGATTATTTAAAATGTTATTACTGCTTTACAAGTACTCCTAGGAGGAAAGAGGAGTGGTGTAATGGTACAGGTGATAAAAAAAAAATGTGCCCGCCAAGTACGTAGCTCTTGGAATGATGTTGCTATATCACTACACGAAACAGCGAGGTCCGACTTCACGACGTATACTTGCGGGGAAATTTCAGTGCTTTGCAGACTTTCCTAATATCATGACAGAGACTGGCGATAGGTTTGTCGTGAATTTTCATTGTAAGATAATTTGGGTACTTGGCGGATTTTTTTACATTTCAGATGTTTTTGGACCCGGATTTCACTTATTTGTGTAAGATCGTTACAACAAACAACAGTATAATATATTACCATTCGATTGTTATTACAACGTGAAAACGTAACCCAATAATTGTCCGAGTGGCAATCAAGTATTATTATCATCTAGAACAATTGTACTCCTTCAACAAATGACGGAGAAAGACTTGTATTAATGTATGCAGAAGTATGTTATTAATAATAATATAAGGGAAATTTGACGGAGGAAGTGATAATAAAAACATCTAAACGTCAAGTAAGTCCTGTTTCTCTGTGAAGCGCGGCCGACACAGACCATTTATTACTTGAATCTTAACTCTATTTTACACCTTGTGGATATATTTGTTTCTGTAGATTAATAACGATAAATGGTTCATAATTGTAGGTCATAATAATACACATGAAATTCACAAAGCTATAACTGCTTTATTGACGGTGCAGAAATTCATAAAGATCAATGCACAGGAAAGTTCTACAAGCTAATTGTTACGTGATTATACAGAAGCATATGAACAATAATGAAATGTTAGCATTTGTGCTCACGTAACTAAATTATGTTTTATCGATAATGAACTATAAACAACTATAACAATAAAATAATTCGCCGAGATGTATATATTAGCAGTTAACTACTTCATGAGAATTATAGAAGATCTGACATAATTAAAAGTATAATCAGACTTAAATATCTTTACTACGCTTGAAGTTGTGTTGTACGATAACTGACAATTGCCCAAATTTTTTACAATCTTATCAATTTAATCGGAATCAATTGAAAATACAAAGCGGTAGATGTCAATGCAGTGTCCATCATAATGACAATTTTCACTATTGGCTACGATGTTTTCGCAAGCCTGAGGTTTCTGGAATATAATAGGCTCACTTGTAGATTCTGTTTCAGACAGGATCAACAACATGCTTGATGGTTAAACCGATGTTTTCGTATTTCTACTGCCCTCAATCTATAAAACAATCCAATGAATTAGTTTGATCGAATAATAATATCAAGTAGCAGAGAAACCAATTAACGACATAATAGTTAATAACATGGCCTTTTTGAATTCTCACCTGTATAATGTAGTCTTCGGACATAACGTTTAAAGTAATTATTACATTTTGCGATTTTCACCAGAGCATGAGTTTCTATCTGATCCAAATAACGTTTCTCTGGGACAGCTAAAAAAAAATAATAATAATGTTGAATACTAGTACGAATATCAAATTAGCAATATTGGCAGATTTCTACGAACAGTAGTTATCAATTAATCTTTATTTGCTGAGTCAGAAAATTGAATCCGAAGTATATTAATTATCAACACTTCACAGCAAATGAATAGAAATTTGGCATAAACTTACCCATTTCGTAACTGCTATTTGCATATCCGATTATCATCTCTAATTGTCGCAATATACAGGGTGTCTGGAAATTCGCGCACCATCGGCATACTGGCGGGTTCCTTGCGAAAAATTAAAACGAAAGTTACCAATTAAAAAAAGTCCGCAACGGCTTAGTTTTCCTGTAAAATCATTTAATAACGAACCAATCAGCGTTCAGCTATGAAGAAGAATGGTTAGAACATTGCATAGCCGTTCGCCCCACTCCTGGGCGAAGCGGGGAACACCACACATTATTGTCTCGATCTCGGTAGTGGGGCGGACAGCGATGCGAAGCTTTACCAATCTTTCTTAAAACCGATGCTGATTGGTCCATTATTTAGTGCTTTTACACGAAAACTAAGTCCCTGCGGACTTTTTTGCATAGGTAACTTTCGTCTCAATTTTTCGCAAGGAATCCGGCAGTATACCGATGGTGCGCGAATTTCCAGACACCCTGTATATCTATCGGTGTATGGCAGCAAGCTGAAGTTTGTATCACAAGTTTTGATACAATTGCAATCCATCTTGAGACCTGGTCTACGCTGATGCGACGTGCTTCCAGTTTACATGAATTGTATTATGTAAATGAACAATCGTCAGTTTTGTGAAATCGTACAACTTATACATCTCTTTCATGACCGCATTTAATTATTATATGCATTTACATTTCGGAGCGATATAATTGTATAGTATAATCTTGGCTTTTGCTTTTGCATTCAGCTATACTTGAGACTAACTTACAGTTATAACTTGAAAATATGAGAAAATTACTCTACCCAATCAAATGATTAATAAGTATTCTTACAAAGTCCCTGATATAGCTATTATTATAGGTAAATGCTTGCCTTGTCCAGTGTTGGGCCGACTAACTCATATTTATATAAGAATATTTCCAGATAACTATCCCAGTCGTATCTACTAATATGGTTGCGAGCATATAGGTATTTGCAGTTCAGTAGATTAGCATAATTATATGATAAATTTACACCATGTGATGAATATATAATACTAGGTAATTAGGTACCATCATTTTGTGGTTCTATATACTAAATTGGTAATTTCGGTACCAACCGAACGATACATATGTGCTTGCAAAGTGGATATGATCTCTATTTATTACAAATTGAAATCAGACGTTGGATTTTTCAATCTACAATATTTGTATACATACATATCTACATATCTGTGAATTCACTATTGTCACTTGTCAGCTGAGTTTCTAGTTTACTCCTGATACTATAAAATGAAGCGTAAATTTCGGCTACATCCTACATTTTATACGGACTTCTCACGGTAGCCAACACTGGATTTACTGTAGAGAAATATTTTTGACGACAGACCGAAACTATTATCCTGTAAGAAAATTAATGATTAATGTTTCAGCCTCTTCATGCATACATGGGTTTGATACATGCGTGTAATTGTTACACAGTTAACTGCAACTTTCCGAAAAGTTTTAAACAAATCTAAAGATATTGGTGAGAACACAAAACTTGATCAAATTAACAAATTCAAGTGAATATGGCATGGAATTTCTTGTTAAAAAATAATACGACTCCGTGAACCGTCTATGCATGAAGAGGTAAAAATCATAAAGAAGTGGTGTGAAACATGTGGTTGAGTTTTGTCAATTGTGCGAGAATTGGTATTGCTGATGAGCAAGTAAATATGCATATGAAGCAGGATCGTAACCCAAGTCAACTGTGAGAGATCGTAGTATACCGCTGTTACGTCCTGGATTTAACTATATAAAGTTTTCGAATCACTAGTTAGATGTGTTGAGGTTCTGATTCTGAATTGGCAGAGTTCTATATTTCTTACCGAGTCTTGGATTACTAGTTCTTCTGATTGACGTATAACTCGTATTCTGTTGAGGTAATGGGTTTTTATCAGTCACCACTATGCGTGGGTGAAATAAATGTTTGTTGATTTCACTTTTAATTAACAATATTTATTCAACAAACTGCTTAACAATGTTGGTTGCTAATCAAACATATGCATGTTGATTAACTTTAGTCTATGGTTTTTATATGTTGATAAGTTTTGCACTTGGTTAATTTATGAATATATTAAACACTTCGAATTTGATATTATATTCTGAAATCTAAGTCTTTTGTGGATCTGATCTTTACTCTTTGAAATCTCGTGACTAACTCCCTAATCCTGAAGGAAAAAGGATCTCTCCTCGCGGTTACTTATAATTACTCTGATGGTAATTGCACGTCGGGTATTTGCTATACCTACGGTACTAACTACGGTATCTGTTATACCTAAAGATTATATGTTGAGCTTTCAACCTAGGACGTAACACCGCCATAACGAATAGTTACATTACAGGATAAACCTGTCGTATAATACAATTTTGTTAATACGTTGCATCTATTTATGGTATATGATATGGTATTGCCTGATTATCAGTTGTATAATATTTGATTGGATATATTTGAGTTGCCTCCTTTTTCACAATATTTTCAAATGCATTGCATTAGAAGTACTGCACCGAAAGTTTTTATGTGTAATAATGGTATGGAACATACATTATATCAATTGTATGATTGAATTTGTATCAGATTATGCGGGCAAGTGTTTAATTCCATTAATGTTATGGAATAGTTCAATATGTGGTATAGATGCTTTCAATACAATATTTTTGTTATTTCGGCAGGCATTCATATAATTTGCATACAGTTTTCATGTCACAGTCATTTTTTTCTAAACTTTAAATAATTTCATGTTATGTTAATGTTCAAGTTATAGGTATATAGTGATCTTTTACTCGTATTTCAGAAATTGTATATTCGATATAATTGGTTCAGAATCGAATGTAATTGTATTGAGCTGCGAATTTGTTTGTATAGTGAATATCACAATAAAAAAGATTTTCGTTTTGAATTTATGTATAACAAATCATAAGATAAATCGATGGATTACCGTAATGATAGCTTGATGCTAGGTAATCGTATAACTCACAGACTCGATTGTTTTCAGTTGAATGTTACAGATATGTTCAGAGATAATTAGTTATATCAGATTCTTTTTTTTTTTTTTATTATGTATCACTTTACATCAACGGGCGAATTGCGCACAGGTATATAACAAGATTAGCTCTAATTATAAATTTGCCCGTGCTGCAACTTGGTCCGTACGTAGTTCTACATTGTACACCGATACAAAAGAAGTAGATGCCATACTGACTCAAGTCTGTCCAGAATACAGTAATATAACATATTTCATTGCAATGCAGTGAAATATTGGTCATACCAACTGATGGAAACTAATTATAAGATAGACTGACGATATATGTTATATTATGGCAGTTGCAGCAGAATTTGGTCTAGTCAACTACTTCTTGTTCGAGTGCATTTTGATTTGTATCATGTTTAAACGACAGGTTTTCCTATAATGCAACTATTCGTCGAGACGGTATACTACGATCTCCCACTGACTATTATGCCTGCTCGAAATTTCTACATATAACAGATTCTGAACCAATAATGAACTGTGATTTGAAACCGATGTTAATGAATCGTTTCGATTTGTTTCAGTGTATTTTTTTAGTGCATTTTAAGTAATAATAACTCTTTACCAACATGTGTCACCAAATTTATATTGATTATACCGTACCGTATGTACATATCAACACCATATGAAGTATTATTTTTTGTACAACATTGTTCAATGTAATATCATACGTTTTATATGTAAGTATATTACTAAAATGTAGCGATACAATGAACTCCAAATAGTGTTATTTTTGCATTTACCCATTATTCGATATATACGTATATATCGGACATGTTCATATAAACTTTTTTCAACTGATGTGTTGCGATGCATTTATATTTGAGTTTTCACACAAGGCCAGAATGAATTCCGCTGCGTCTTGTTGCGTCTTTTCTGTGAACTGTTCGCCTGCAAACTCTCGAACAGCCGCTGAATTCAATTTCTTTCCACCTGTAACGTAGGCATAGGCCAATGATTCTAAAGGGTCGTTATTTTTTAGTTTGATCAATTCGCGTACAATGGACTGACGATGAAATATAGCCTGTAGAGAGGCGTTCGCGTAACAAGAAACACCGTCTATATTTTCTATACCGATTACGTTTGGTAAGAAATCATGCAACGCAGTACTGCTGCTTTCGGTCTGTATATTTTGTATATTCTGTACATATGAAGGAATCGACAGTACAGTGTCTTTAGCTTTTCGATGTTTTGTGTGTGAAATATTAAATTCGGCTAATTCTGGCCTGTACAGTTTTCTGAGTCGATTGTACTCTATTAGTGCCGACTCTTGAACTTTGAATGATTGCGGATCTAAATTGATCAAATGCAATCCTTCGAGCGATGTGACTCTAGATAATGCAACGTAGGCTTGTCCAGAAGTAAACAAGCTATTACCAATATCCATTACCGCGCTGTTTAAAGTTAGACCCTGACTTTTATGTATCGTTATACCATAACTGAGCGACACAGAAAATTGTTTTCGATATATAAAGGCGCCATTCATTATTTCGAATTTTGTCGAAACCCTTTCGATAATATGTTGTGTTCCTGATTGTAAAACAACCGTCAATGTCTGTACTTCATGTGTGTCGATAGATCGAGTAATGGA
The DNA here is from genome assembly GCA_947538915.1 of Tenthredo distinguenda. Taxonomy (NCBI): domain Eukaryota; kingdom Metazoa; phylum Arthropoda; class Insecta; order Hymenoptera; family Tenthredinidae; genus Tenthredo; species Tenthredo distinguenda. The sequence goes on from OX384538.1 coordinate 6,244,959, forward strand.
AATAATGTGACCTATAGTACCATTGATAAGACCCAGCGATACATCAATATTTCGTCTAATTATGATTTTCGCACCAATTTTAATAATTATACTTTTTGCCAGTTCTGCTGTTCGTGTGGTATCTTCATTTTCTTTTTTCAGTAATTTATATATTTTTTTTTTCAAGTGCGGTGTATAATCAACCGAATCTTCCGCCTTAAGTTCAATTTCCTCACTACTGATTTTGGCCAACATTGCCGTGTTTAAAATGTCACAGTGATTTCGGGTAGAAAATAAACACACTGTATCTACCAGTAATGTCTGAATATAATTACATACATTTTCAAGTCGGTCATTCACGGAATCACCAAGGAGTTCAATTTTTCTTGATTCGAGGATTCGTCGATCGTCGTTTGTTATTATTTCTAAACGAACTCTGGTCAATATGTCGAGGTAGGTCGAATCGTTCTGTTGGCGTACATTTATGAATAGCTCATCGTATGAGAATAAATGCGACCACAGGTTAATATATCCTACCGAGCCTAGATATTTGTGTATCCTATCTTTTGATAGATCGCGAAATGCCGAATCTTCGTTGACTGGAGGCAGCTGTAATAAATCACCGAATACTATTATATGTTTGCCACCAAACCAGCCATCAGCTGAATCTTTAATGTCAAATATTTCAGACAGACGCAAGTGAATGTAGGTCAGTGTGATGTTTGATATCATCGACACTTCATCGATGATGAACAACACTACGTCTTTCAAATCAGCCCTCAGAATTTTTAACACCTGATCGGACAATTCTTTGTGTTTCGGTGTACCACCATGCTCAATTGGTAGTTGAAACAGTCTGTGTACTGTCAGTCCGTCGATATTAAACGCTGCCAGACCTGTCGGTGCTGTAACGGCAGTCGTTTTAGCCATGATCTGTTTTGTCCAAGATCTGATGGTTTGGATAAGAAAACTTTTACCGGTACCACCGGCGCCACTCACGAACAATCGCAATTTCTCGTTATCATTGTTCGAGTTTAATGTGGTTGTGACGTAATCAAATATTCGCTTTTGATCGACGTTCAGTTTCAATATCATTTGATCAACGTCAACTTCTACAATTTGTTCAGTTACTTTATTGAACTCCTGCATAGCTAGATCAGCTTCGAATCTCTGAAATCCAAAAGGATTATATTCATTTTCATCACATTCTTGACTGAGCAGACTCATGCTTTTTGTTAGTTTGTCTATCTTCTTTTCTATCAATTCTTTTAGATGATCAAATCCTTTCTGGATGTCCGTCAAACGCTCATGGTATTGCAACGCTTCGATGAGTTCTGTTTTACATGTTTCAAATGCTTCTGCATATGAAGTACAATTACCTCTCAGCTCATCGGTATTTCGCCATGGTTTGAATAGTAATAATAGGGCGTGAAAATACTTTTCGGGTTCTACATTTGGATTGTATTCGTAATGATTTATGAGAAAACCACGTTTTCTTCTCTTCAAATACAATTCTCTGCCAATCTCGTATATTTCAATGGTAGTATCTATGGGCTTTATTTTTGTAACCTCGTACCATTTAGCAAAGTCATACAAATATAATGATTCTAGTTCGTCAGGTCTATTCGGATAGTAGTCGTCGATGAGCGATGGGTAAAAAAGGTTTGTCGAACTCGGATCTAGTTCTACGACGACGCTATACGGTTTAACTTTTTTGTTTCTGACCTGATTCACGTCCAACCATTTAATAGTTGTGTTAGGATCAGTTCCGTAGAGCGATATTCCCAATAGCGTGTCGGCAGCTTCTAGAGCTCCGCAGTCTCGGTTATCTAAGCTGCGTGTTGCCAGACTCCAATGTCTACTGCTTACCGATTTTGTTGAATTCATGTCATTGAACATTTCTGCCGACATACTACATTCAGGTTTTGTTGTATAGCTTGTGCAGTACCAATTCAATAACGTAGATTTTTCACCAATGAACTGAATATCCATGTCCCCTTCCCACGCGGTAAGAATAGCAGGATTATAATCATTGATAAAAGCTTCTTTGTCCGATCGCGGTAGATCGTAGAGTCTACTTTTCGATTTGAGTTGTTTCCGACCTGCAATAGATATGGCCACATCTCTCATGACCATCGAATCTGTGACAGGTCTGGGAAAGTCAAATCTGCATACTTTTGAAAATCCTTTTTTATTTTTTTTGTTACGTAAACAGTAATCATTATGATGGTGTCGCTGATGAGTATCTACTCGACGATGTAAAACAGGCGACACGTCTTTGTCGGGTAAGCGACAGGTTACGTACTTGGAAATGAATGCAACTATTTCATCGGTAGTTGATTCTCCGATATTCGGAGCATCTTTAATCCATATTATCGAATGGAAATGTTGCGTACCTCTACCTTGGTACTCACGTCTCCAGAAGTAATGAGTTACTTCACCAATGACATTGTCCGTAGAAGATATGAATTTCAGCATTGCCTGACATTTGTTGTCCAAGTATTGCGAGGTAGATATCGGATCGGCTGCGACTAGTTCACTTCTAGACATACGGGCCATTTTTGGGCCGTTTACCTGGCGTATATATTCACCTAAATCGTCCCACATCCATTCGCTGGGACTTATCGTTAAAAACCACGTTGCTGGACCATAATTTTGAACCATACAGGCCAACTCATTCCTAGGCTTACGCCAATATTGATCTGTATTGCGTAGTCTTGCAAAGACAGTTGTCAGGTTACCTTCTAGTTGTTCCCTAGACAGTAGCTCCAAATACTTGTCAGCATGTATTTTTTCCTTTGGCCTGATCACATTTAATTTGTGAAAGATGCCACTCTTCAATTGGCGTATATTGGTATCATGCAGTAAAAAAAAGATATACTGTTGATTCAATCTGAAGGCGGAATGCCGAGACAAGAGTCTACTTTTAATTAAATCTGCTTCCCGCAGATTGACAGTTCGATTCTCTCGTTGGCCATTGTTGCCATACGGATATAAGTCAGGAAAGCACATGTCATCTAATAATTTATCCCATGTGTTCAGAGGTTGTTCTCGAATCTTGAGCAGCTGATAGAGAGCTGTTGCAGTCTTGTTCTCTCTATCAGCATTGATGGAATAAATAGTGTACTGTTCGTAGTACTCATTCGTGTCTATGATTTGTGTCAACATTGCTTTACGTCCAATTGGTCCGTCTTCATTTTCGTCCAATTCCAATGCTACGTTCGTACATTCCTTCAAATTCGACAGTTCTGGCTCGATTTGTATTTCTACATCCTGTGTTAGTGATTTCAACAACAGTTCGGGCTCTGCGGGCAAATCAATTTCTGAATACAGCACATTGTTTTGTTTGAGCCACACTAATGCTTCATATACTTTGTTTATATCTACCAAATTACTCCAAACTACTTTCGATTGGTTCGGAATACCGAAAACGAGTACAAAGAGCTCTTGGTTAGGATTAAGTGCGTCGGTTGGTTGTGGTAATTTCTTGAATGTTTCCTCTAATGGTAACGGCAGATGAAAAGTTCTACCTTTCCTTTTTGCACTTTGAGTTTGTGAGGCAATTTCTTTCTCGCCACTGTACCCATTCTTTGTACTGTCTGAAACGCCTTAGCCCTCTGAATTAAGAGTTCTTCGTAATCATTCAGATTTGATATAACAGCTGGTATTTCCTTTACTTCCAGCTGATTTAAGATGCAGGTGGGCGGAAGCTGATTGCTTCGGAATTTATCCAAGCAATAATGGCAGATATATTCCGAGTCATGTCCTGAGTTAACGGTATATTTCTGTAATTCTGACCAATTCCGTCCTGACAACGGTTTTTTCAATTTTGCGACGTCACATACATCTCTTCGGTAGCACAATTTCTCGCATGATATGCATGGTGATAGCGGTACATCCATCGAACGTTTGGTCAATTCTTGAAATGCATGTGTGTGTTTGGTCATAATATCCTCTTCGCTCAAACTTATTTCTTCTGGACAGGGTTGGCGTGATCCAGCTGTTTTTTGTGCTGCTTTGGTAGATACAACTTCTAGCAATTGCAAATCTCCACGCGACAGGGCATTATCAATAAGATTGATTTCTGCGATGAATTTCGCAAGTTCATAAATTCGTCTTACGAAATATCTGATTTGTGGAAAGTGCGGCTGTAAAATTTGGAGCGGCAAGAGCTGAGATTGACAAATAATTGGATTGGTTTAGCAATCCTTCGAATGCCTTAGTTTAAGACGCGACTTATTTATACTGCACGTGTTAATACGTTTCAAACGATTGCGAATGTTCGTCAATTTCCATGACTCTATTGCTCGTAATAAATGTTCCAGCCTGTTAATTGTTTGCAAATCCAGTCTTAGACACATTATAGAACAATTCCATGATTTGCGCCAATGTGTTCCTCCACTCGTCGGTAAAATATTAACAATTCGGGATGCTGTTGTTGTAATTAACGGTTCAACCATATTATTCAAGTCATCGTAAGCCGTCCTAGCATAATAAGCTTCGGTTGAACCAGTGTGTTTCGATTCACCGCAAAATGTTGCCAATTTGAATTCAATATCTGACGATACGGTTGCTTGTGACAAACAAACTTCCACTTTGTGCTTCAAATTTTTCAGTGTCTTACTAACATTAAGCACAAGACTTTTTCTAGCCTGCATACACCACTTTATTATTTTTTCCGCTTTCATTCTTGACTGTGGATTGGGCTTATGGCTAATTTTAGAGGATAAGTTCTTGATATATCTTTCAACAGATCCTAACAATGTAATTGTATTTCTTCGACTGTGTATATGTTTATATTTTTTAAAGATATTATTGGTTCTAATTAATTTTTGCTGAATTTTACTTTTTTCTCTTCGTGCATAATAGTCTTTTCTGTTCATTCTTTTTTTTATTTCAGGGTCAGCGGCATATTTCTTTTTTTCATAATTAGTTTTTTTTTCTGGATTTGCCATATATATTTTTTTTGAGTAGGCTCTTTTGACCTCCGGGTCGGCAGCATACTGTTCTTTAGCTCGGTCTTTTTGATCTCAGAATTCGCAGCGTACTGCTCTTTAGCTCAAGTCTTCCTAATCTCGGGATTCGATACTGTTCTTTAGCTCGAGTCTTCTTGATCTCGGGATTTGCAGCATACTGTTCTTTAGCTCGAGTCTTCTTGGTCTCGGGATTCGCAGCATACTGTCCTTTAGCTCGAGTTTTCTTAAGGGGAGGTACCTGAGTAAACGTCGAAAAAAACAGTTAAACTTCGGGAATTTTTATTTCAAAAACTAATGTGTCGATTGGATCCGGGTTTTTTTTTACTGGAAACTATGTACATTGAGGTATGTTTAGGATTTTTTTAAAATGAATTCGTTGTCTGGAAGCGCCGTCGTTGTGGTCAGCGTCAGACGTCTTGTCCGTTGATATGGTTTGTGGTGCCAAGGATTCCGGGCAGTCGGTTGATCTGAAACATGAAAACGCAACGGATTCTTGAAATATAATATACAAAAGAGTTCGCCTCGTAGAATTTTTTTGAAATTTTCATTTTGACGGAATTGCGACCGTTTTAATTCAACATCTATTTTTCGTTCGCAATTTCCGACGATTTTGGTTGCATAAAAAAGCAATGGTTCAATCAAATGGAAAACCCCTACGTGGCGAACGAGAAAAACTATCGAAGAATATTGTATCCAAATCTGGACAGAATCGGACGAGCCGTTTTCGAGATACGTCTGGCACGCGCTTTGAAAACCATGTTTCGAGATAATCGCGTTTGAAAAATGGGCAAAGAAATGAAGCGCTCGGTTGCACGATCTCTCGGTAAATTCTTCTTATAATTTTGGTGATTGCGGAATTTCAACATAAAATGCTTACACAATATTCTTCGTACTTCAAACATTAAACAAAAAGAAGTTAAAATCGATTTTTCAAAAAGTGTACTTCAATACTGTTTCGAAGTTTGTCAGAAAAATTACTCTCGGGATAGAGATATTTTTTACCTCACCGTTAATCAGCAATCCCAGGGCCATACATTGGTCCCTCCGAAGTACTCGCTGCTTCGTCAGTTGCAATCCTCGATTGTCTGCGCTGAATTCTCCCTTCACGGGTCGCGTTTTGAGTTTGAATTTCAGCCTTCGCAATGCGGTCCGCATCCTCGATCTCGGAGGATTATCTTTACGGATCTTGAACGTCGCTCTATCCGTTCTTGAGATTTTATTTCGCTGGTCTTTACGGTTCATTTTAACGATTCCACTAACGATGCACAGAATAGAAAAGACTGTTCACTCCTGTAGGATAAGCGATAGACTGACGCTTCGAAAAAACCCCAGGCCCCCGGAGTTATCCTACCCTTGTATACCTGCTCGCTATAACAGAAGGCCCCGGCACGACAGCTGCAGACCCAACCGACCGCGCTCTCTACGCTCTGCCGCCTTTCGCAGAATAACCCATAACTTCGGCAATATTGCGAATTTCTACATGAAATTTATGCACAATATTCTTTGAACTACAAACTACAAGAAACAAGAATAAAAAAAAAATCGATTTTTTGAAAAATTTACTCAGGTACCTCCCCTTAATCTCGGGATTCGCAGCATACTTAAGTCTTTTGTATGCTTTTTTAATCTGAGGATTCGCATCATATCTCGCTTTTTTCTGGTATTTGACTATTTCTGCATTGCTTGCATACTTTGCTCGTTTACGACTCTTCTTGACTTCAGATTTGACAGAGTTGCAGACTTCATTTTGAGACCATACAGCTCTGTTACTTGTAGTACCATTTTTTCTTCGCAATATTTCTTTCGTGTCCAGACGAATAGCATCTCCTATTCCGATCACATCTCTTCGTTGGCCGTTCTGTTTATCGGAATAATCCGTTCGTCTTGTAGGTAACGTTAATTTTCTCTTTGTGGGCTGCGCACCATTTTTTATTCCGTATTATTCTTTTTTCACTCACGTTGCTAATTTTCTCGTTATTAATATTACTATTCACTGCAACGCGCGTAAAGATTGAAGTTTGTTTTTGTTGCACCGTTTTACAAACTGATGCATAGGTTCTTTTCGATAATTGTTCTATCTTCGTTTTGACCTTTTCTGAATCTTCTACGGTCGAACATGCATTTTTCTGCTGTTGTTGGAAATCTGATGGTACTCTCATCTCCATTGTGGGAAAGTTATCAATGTCTGCTGATGAAGTATTTTTGTCAGGTGGTGTCTCATTGTGATTGTAGACTTATAGAATCCATGATCGTCCACAAAGTAACGCAATCTCGTGGGATCGTTTCCTTGCGCAAGAGATGTCGCGATAGCACAGGCAAATACTCCACATGATACCCCATCTGGTTGCCTTTGTACATTTTCGTATACAATGGAATATTCTTCATACAGGTGTCCCAAAATTTTCTCTTGTAACGGTAACAATTTTCGGTGCAATGTATCGTACAAATGTACTACTGATCCGTCATAGTATATACATGTCCAATGACCCACCTCATTAGGACCGATTTCTCCTCCGTAAAGAATTTGAATATCTTTCGACTGAGGTTCAACTCGTCGGTACCAATGTGTATTTTGGTAGAACAGCGGATCCTGGGGTTGAAACGATGTATTTTCTGTTAAAACTTTCAGATATCCGTTGATGCCCGTGTCATCCAATTCTTGGGTAACGTCCAAAATACAGGCGTCGATTCATGCTTGATTTCTTTGCACTACATCTTGTACGTCGATACGTACATTATCGTCCTTAATTTCTATTATTCCCTGTGAATCTACGCTAATTAACTCACTAGGCCTAGGACTATCGTTATTATTCGTTGGTAACGATTTCCTTGCTGCATTTCTACGTTCCCTACGTTTTGCATAGCTAAGTTTCTTGGATTTCGGCATTATCTCTACTTCTTACGTACAATTTATATTACAATAAATAAGTGTATTTCGAAGATTTCGACTGAATGCTGCACTAATATTTATTGAGAGATTTTTGGTAGCGTACTCACGTTTGAAGCCTTCTCGAAGACACAGCTGTTGTCTGACACTGTTTTTATTTATATTTGTAATTAAAAAAAAAAATTACGCTATGTTTATATATTATGTGACGTGGATTTTTGTTAGACCCTCGGATCTGGACCGGATAGCCAGACTCCGGGGTCGATCCAACGCGCACACAGCTATATCTCAAAAATTAAATTGTTTGGGCGCCAGGCGAACTATCTTCGCCACGTTCAAAATTTCAACAACAAAACAAACGACCGACGGTAACCTAAGCGGCGGCTAGCAACAGTACCGCGGAGAGGGGTCGGGATTAATATTGAGGATCAGCTAGGCGTTAAATAACGACTCGTGGGGTTAAATTTAACAGAGAAATATAAAGAATTTATTCAATAAAAAAAAAAGGTAAAGAAAAACAAATTAAAATAAGTAGAGAACGATCGTGTACCCGGGGGTACTCGCCCGCGGGTTAGTTGTGGCCAAGGACCGTGTATAGGCGGTCTCGCCACGTTTCACAAATTTGACAAAAATACAAGTTTCCCCGTAGGAACGCAATAACAAAAAAAAAAACAATACCAAAATAAAATAATCAAGAACTTAACAAATTAGTGCCTCGCGGAACAATGATAACGGGTCATAGGCGAAATCTACACCGCGAGGTGGTAAGTAATAATTTCCCAAACTTTTACAATAAACAGTAACAATAACTTAATCCTAACTCTGCCTCGTAGGCAAGTCCACCGGACCTTGACTCGAGATTTCCAAAACAAAACGCAACGCGACTCGACTCTAACTGATTGTATTTGAATCTCTACGCGAGAGAGATAGATAGATAGATAGTTTAATAATGTCCATGGCAATGTTGGACAAGCAGGGCATAGCATACATATAAAGAACAAATAATACACACACGAAAATAAGATACTTAGAGCTAACAGAAGAGAGAAAAAGCAAAAGCCGCAGAGAGAGGTACAGAACACAGAGCAAGAGGCATGAGTGAAGTAGAAGTATGATAAGGTAAGATCAAGATTAAAGTAAAACAATGAGAGAGGCTATGATACGATACAACCAAGGTAAAGAGCTAAAATAAAATAAGAGTAAGATAAGAATAAAGTAAGAATAAAATACAATAAGTAAAGCAAAGCGAGCAGTACGGCAAATAAAATAACAAAATTAAAAAGTAAAGAACAAAGTAAAAATTAAAGAATAAAAGTAAAAATGGAGTAAAAATAAAAGGCAGTAAACTAATACAGTAAACCAATAAAATACAGTAAACGTAAGACCATAAGATAATGAGAAAACACAGTACAGTACAGTAAAAATGATAACATAATGAAATAATAAAATACAGCAGAAATAAAAATAGAAAATAAAATTAAAGTAAAGTGAAGTGGCGATAAATTAAATCAAATAATAATGAGATGTAATAAAATAGGTACAAATACAATACAATAAAATAAAATAAGCGAGGTACAGCAGAATAAAATACGCAAGGTACAAGAGAGAGACAGTGACTGACTTAGACTTTCTCACTCGCTCTCATAGGCGAGCCTCGGTACAGCTACGGTTTGACTACTATATGGCCAATTTTTAGGCCTAAAACCAAATTCCTCGAACGCGAAAAGTTCTCTAAAACACTAGCTACGGCCTACCGACTCGCAGTACGGCTTAATCGACCCTCAAAAGTGTTAATTCGCCTCGTGGCGCAGATCGAAGGCAATATGGCGAATGGCCGTTTGCCGAGTTCGAAAATCTTGGGACTAGATAAGTTGACGCTTACCGTAATCCAGCCGCCTCATGGATAGAAGTAGTGCCTCGTGGCGATAGACTCGAAACTGCACTCAAGCACACGCTAAGAATCAAAACTCAAACTCAAAAAGGCCCACGTAGGGGAGTCGCAAAAATAGCCTCGCGGCTTAACAAAATGATTAACTTAAATCAGAGCTCGATGCACTGCCTGCTAAGCAGGCCTACGGCAAAGTGATCTCTTCCAAAACCGCTCGTCGGGCGGATACTCATCCGCGCTCTATATTTGCGCATTGTCGCCGGGATTTTCAAAAATCGGTTGGCGGGTTGCGCTACGGTAGGCGCCGGTCGACGGGTTGGTTCTGTGCTGAAGATTTTCTTGGCCTACGGTTTTGGGAGGTAGGGAACGCGGCTCGCAGGCTCTTGGGGCGGCGGGAATCTCCTCCACCGCCGATTTCCCACGTCGATGAGTGCCCCCGGCACTCCTCCGCGTTTCTCCAGGTTAACAACTAGGCCTCGTACGTCGGTCCAATACTTCGTGTCAGGACTCGGATCCCCGCCCTCGATCTAGGGACATCTCCCCTCGGCTCGCACATAATAGAGAGTATGGAAGAAAATAAAACACAAAAAAAATAAGAACTCAAATCAGAAGTCTAAGTCGGTCACGGTCGCCTCTCGGAGTTAGATAACCCTAACTGTGGGTGCATTCACGCTGGACCTCGGTGGTCCTCTTACTCTTTCGCTCCCTTAATTAGACCTGTCAAGGGTTTGGGGCGAATTGTAACGGCAGTCACAAACTGCAATGTTACAATTATTACAAACCAACAATTTTTCACTAAAATTATGAGTGAATAAGAATTTATTATGAATTATTAAGTGTCCGTGGTTCGATCGACAAAGGTTAGATCTCCCACTACGAACAACCGGCTATTTGCCGATAGTTGAAAAAGCTTAATATAAAGAAAACTGAATTTATAATAATAATGTATCGAAAATATGAAATGTAACTGTGTTTTGTGTTAATTCAAATAAAACTTAAATCAACAATAACTCATACTTGTCGAATAATTGCAAGTTTTATCAATTCGATATGTTCTATACAATATCTGCAAGTAGAATAGAATCCTTTTAAATCAACAGTGCTGCCCTCAGTTTTTCGGATCCCATTCTTAAAGTCATCAGAAGGAGATTATTCGTCAAATTCGCTTAGTTAATACTAGATTTGACGACTTTCTATTAGCTCAACTACCCTTAGCCTTTCGGATTGCGTTCTTAAACCAATCAATAATAAGATTATTCGTCTTATTGTCTGGTCATTGGCTGATGCTAGATCTCGATTTGTCTTGCTCCGTCTGTCATTGGCTGACAGTAGATCGATAGTCGATGGAGAACTTTCCGTTGTTCTCAACTTCGCGCCTGTGAATAATCCGTTATAAAATTTGTATGAAAATCGGAGTATCATTAAACATTTGGCTATTGAGGCGAGAACATGTGTAAGTACGAATTGTTTATTTCGTTTTAAATATTTTCTCAAACCTAATAACTGATAACTATGTACTAAATGTACAATTGCATGAGAGTATTTAATCTATTCCTCACTTTGATACTCCAAAACAGAGTTGAATTATTAGTAGTGCATCAATCTGGTTTTTTAAATAGATTGGGTCGCGCCCTTATGATCTTTTACTTTTGATCTAGTCGACGTGTTTTTTTTTCTCATTTTGATGCGATTATATTTGTTTTCCTTTTTTTTTTCTTCTGTAGCAATAAACAGTTTGGAGCAAGTTTTGGACCATACAGTTTGGAGTCAATTTCAATGCATTAGAAATTTACTTTGTCAATCAATTTATGGGTGGTTCTACGAAAATTGGGTAACTTGATGTCGCCAAGCCATAACAAATTGAAAAACGTATATCATCATATCCTATTTATCATTAAATGAAAGATAATTATCCGTTATTTCTCATCATCCAACTTGAATCATATTTTTATGAAATGATATTGCTGAAAAACCCTACTTTCGGTTCGAAATGTCAGTCCCCTGGCATGATGCCACTGCGAAAATCACTAAAGCAACGTTTGAATTTCAGCAATCACCCAACATAAAATACTTTTTATTGTTGTAAATAAATTATAGATCTTTGTAATGAATCTTTAAATTGAATGTTTTGTGAAAATTGCTAAATTACGTTCTCTAATCTTTAACTGAAGTAGCGTAGCCAGTTTTTCCCGTCAGGCCCTTGTCATTATTGAAATTCAAGAAATGGGCTAAAATAACTGCACGCGAACATTGTTAATAATGTATTTTATAACGTTAGCTGTGAAGTTAGCTATAGAGACGGTTTGGTAGCAGGCGGCCAATAGAAATCAGTGTCAGTGGAGTGTTTCTGACGAGAGCGCGTGTCGGAGACAGTGACATTTTCAGTCCCCTGGTACGTTATTTTTTGATTATTTATTACTAACCTTTTTTCAACAATTTATGCCGAAGAAAATATTGTGACATGTATTTATGTGGCGAAAAATAAAGCTGACATTCATAATAGTCTCAAAGATATCTTCATTCTCCGCTAAGTTCATCAGTCCCCTGTCGTCAGTCCCTTGCCCAAGAACGTGACAGGGGACTGACGACTACGCCAGTGGACTGATGTTTTTCTATCTATCTGACAAAGGGCTGTTGCCATTGAAGGCAAATTATATGATGCACGCCGAATTAGTTATTGAGGCGGTTTTTGGTTTTTTGCAGATATTTATTATCATTATGGCGCCCAAACGAAAAACAAAATTGAGTAGGGAAGAACTTTTGGCAAAGAAAGGAGAAGCTGAAAAAGCTCGTTTACCTAGGATAAAGAGTAATCCAATAAAATTATCAGAACTAAAAGAGAAAGAAAGATTAAAATACTTAAACTATGCAATAGCGATGGTACTCTATTTAAATTAGACGAGAATGATATCGCAGACGTGTCTGATGACCAAGTCATTAAAAAATTACCAGTTCCTGACCTGCAACTGAAGGGAAATAGTGTATTATATAAGTTCAAAGAGAGTATTGACGTTTTTGAAAAGTAATTCTAACTTTTGAAAGAAAGGGTAATTTGCTATTTAATTTTACTATATTCTACCATATTCTTGGAGAGAATGTCTGAAAGACGAAGTACCTGAAACGGTATGTGCTATTAGAATTTCATATTCACGTAGTGTTAAGGTCGTACTCAAATACTTTGAAGCCATGTTACAGAAGTAACTGATTATTTTGGAGACTGTTGAATGTTATTACATAATTGTAAGCATAAAAACATTCTAAATGAGGCATATTTCTTGTTACAGCGGTTAAGAAATGCTGATTTTTTATTTGCATAGAAGCACCTATTTTTCTTTTTCAATGTTCATATCGTGAATTTTAGAATTAAGAATCGCAACTAAAGTATCGTTATGTTTTCGATTGATTGTTATAATATGGTTTGCTCATTAAGGTTAACAGTGAAATTCGAAATAAAACCATTGGTATTTTGCAGTAAAATGTATTTTTCCATCAGTCTCCTGGTCTACCTGTCAGTCCCCTGGCGGCAATTTTTAGGAAAACTTGAATAACTTCGAAAATACTGAATAAAGTGACTGTCCCTTTCTGGAAGACCATCATTATCATATTTGCTACCAAATCCATACTGAAACATATGTTTTAAAGAAAATAAAGTATGGGTACGATTTCCTCCAAAAAGTTACCCAATTTTCGTAGAACCACCCTTATATTATGAGTTAAATAAGTAGCTCAAATCATCCATATTTTATGAAAAAAATATATTTAATATTTTGCTTTTGGTGAATTGAAATGTTCTTAAATTTTCATAGTCAAAGAATTACGTATACTATCTCAGAATTATTTTATATGAAAAATCTATGAAAATTGACTAGTTGCTATGATTGTTCCATTTTCGTTATAGCAGATTCTGAATTATCACTAATTGATGAGGATGTAGCTGGAGGTGGTGGTATACCACCTCCAGCACTGCCGCAGCCACTGGACACAAGTGTACCACCAGTCGTGGTACCAGTACCAGCCGAACAAATAGTATGTACTTACCGTCATTGTTTTATTTGATCTGTTTTTATTTGTTATTTAAATAATTTTATACTGGTTATAAGACATTATTTTCTTGTTGAGTGTTTGAAGCTGATGTATTCTATTTTTCAACTGTGTTAGACGGATTTGTAAACATTTTTTCAGCAATCTTATGTATGAAACCTGGCAATTTCTTCTAGATGGAAGCAGTCCGTCAAGTTTTGGTTAATTTTTCTTCAACTAATGGCCGAGCGAGGGGAAACCGAGGCCATAGAGGTGGCCCAAATCGGGGCCAACGTGGCAGCCCAAACCGGGGCCAACGTGGCGGCCCAAACCGTGGCCAACGGGGCGGCCCAAACCGGGGCCAACGTGGCAGCCTGAACTGGGGCCGGGGTGGCCTACAACGGGGCCAACGAGGTGGCCAGAGGGGCGAGCGAGGTGGCCAGAGGGGCGAGCGAGGTGGCCAGAGAGGCCTGCGAGGTGGCCAGAGGGGCCACCATGTTATTTTTCATTTTAAATTATAGATAATTTTAATATACTTTTTTTTAATATTATTATTTTATTATTAAATTTATCAATATTTTTTTAACTTCTTATTATTATTGTAAAATGAAATAAATGTATTCAAATATATATTAACTTTGTTGATTTGCTTTCTTACCATACCAATTATCTCAATTGCATTCCGTAACTATATTTTTCTTGCTAGTTATTTCTTGCTAGTTATTTCATAATACAATAGGTTAGTTATTTTCAGATTGGCATTGTAGTATGAAATAAGTAGTAAGAAAAATATAGTTACGGAATGCAATTGTCTTAATCATTATTGAGTGAAAGAAATAAATGTAAATTCAACACATAGGTTTATTGTATAGGTATATATTATATATATTTTTTTTTGTTCCACTCGTTAAACATTATTTTCTAATTCTATTGAACTCTGCGTTTTTTGTATTTTATTGAAATCAACAATAATTCGTATTCGTACCGTGAATTATGAAAAATACTTAATAATTGAATAAACTATATTTCAATCAATTTTTACTCATATTTAATTATGCTATTACAGGCTTGCGTATTTAATATCAGCGTGTAGTCAAGCTATGCTTTGTTCAATTTGTCAGTTTCCTTGATATCTAACAGAATAATTTGGAATCTATACTTGTTTTTTATAGTTTCAAACTAACAAGGAGAATATTGGACCTGTGAGTCACTGATTGGATTGGAGTAATCAAACTTTGAGGGGTGTTTTTTCGGGTGTAAAATATGAAAACCATACAGTTTGATGTATTTTCATAAGCTGTTGTTCTTCTTTTGAGCTCAGAATTCTGGTAATGCGAACTATTGATGAAATTCTATGTAAATGATGAAAAATCAAATTGAAACACTCCAAGAAAGCAGGATGTAATTTTTTCATGTGATCATCATTTTTTTACAGATTCAAGTTGGTATTTGGTCAGTGATAGAACCTCCCATGATGAATTCATAGTCGTTTTGAGCTTATGATTTTGACTCTACAAGGTTTGCTACATATCAAAAGTTCTCTGAAGAGTTTTACACTTATTGAATAAAATTGAATTAAAGAAATGTTAGAAAAGCACGTAACAGTCAAAATGCAAAGAGTCCAAGTAAGACAAGACTTTGAAAAATGTATTGTTAATAACTATGTTGCTGAATAGTGTGAAATAAAACTAGAAACTCTTCTTTAGATTTTGCAATGCTGCTGCTTTTTTTTTTATTTATTTTCGAATCAGCACTATCTATTTATCTATCAATTTTTTGCCTACCAAATAGTAGTCTCCAAATGTCTATAATGTTATTATTATATGCTTGAATACTGGTTAAATTAACTTCAACTGGTAAAATGATTAGTATCGTACAGCCAGATTATATAGCCTGACCTCACTTCAAGTGCTTATATTCAATTTTTCTAATTACTTTCAAACAATTTCATCGATTACTGGTAATTTGTAAGTTATATAATAAATAGGTACTTGATATCTCGATTTGCATTCAATAAAACATTTCTATAATTCTAGTCAAGATCTGTGATCCACAGGTGCAATTGACTCCATGTAACTGTAGATATTTTGATACAGTTATAAATCTTGTTATGAAATATGCCTTACGTTAAATGTTAGTACTCAAGACTTACATTTCATGTACTGTCCTGCTGAGGAACTAACCAACACATTTTCGATTTTTCGATTTTAAGGTTAACAGAAGGTCTCAGCGCAAATTATTTATTTGTTCATTATTTCTCAAAATGTGAAAAATGTAGATAGGCTGTTTTTTCTTAGCAGGGCAGTGTACTAGTCTAATAAAGATGAGACTAATATTTTATGTGGTGGATAGTAGTGTAGTAGTTTATGGGTGTACCAAACTAATTTACAAATCAACTTTGTTATCATGCTTGTATCATGGATTACATGCATTTTACATTAATTTTATGCAATAATGTACTGTAGTAAATCTCAATAAACGTTCGTTCAGTAATAGAGATGAAGTTTATAATACTGTGATTGATTTGGTAAGACTGTGTCTTTAATTGAAAGTGACAATACGAAACAAAGCAAATGCCTGCATTGACAAAAGTACGAATTCTAAAATGAATGAGTAAACGATCAGTCAGTTATTCAGTAGATGCATGTTTAGCTTAAAACGTACATCACGTAATCCGAAACACGGATGCACCTTGTACTTCCATTTTTTTTCTCATATGAGCTTATCAATGTTCATCCGTTCCCATGATTATATACAGGTACACGCTCCCGTGCAACTGTGAAAAAGAAAACCGAATGAGCTGATATGGTTATGAATTTGATTGATACATGAAAATAATTGTTGTTCAAATATTTGTCTTATTTGTGTGATGTACCGATTCAGGCGATATATGGAATGTTATTTCATTATTACAATTATCAAACAATACCATTAATAGAGTTTGAAGGAATCTGTTCTACGAGTCGTATTGTAGGTATTTGCTCCGTCCAGTGATTGGATACATCAGAGTTTCTCAAACTTTTTCTTTCCATGGCCCGGTCATTTTCGTGCTTCTTCCTCATAGCTTACTAAAAACTTTTTGGCATTTTCTTGCGTATGGAATTTCCGTAATCAGCTGTGCTGTTAGATATGACAGCAAGGCAAGGCGTCCATTATTTTGTTCTTATCGCCCGGTGCCAAGTCTTGATCCACTATCTGGAAAACGCTGCATTACACCATTGCTTCGACTCATCCTTTAGGAGCATGGTAGTCTTGTGGTAGTGATTTGCTAGTTACCGTCATGAATTATTATCTTGAAATAGCATTTTACGCACACGCGCGTTGAAATTTAAGATGTAATTTATGCACGTGTGTGATAAAAATGTATAAATGTAGTCAATTCATTCGATTCATTCAAATATTCGTTAGACAATTTCTGCTATGTATCACTTAACAGATATCACATCACAGATCACTGATTTTCACTGACCGGCACTGACATTAATATGTACTATAACGAAAAACTACGTATGATAGATAAATGAATTATAGAGGTTATGACTAGCCAATGCCACCTTTATCCGGCAACTATTCATTTTTCTTCATTTTGTTGACTTTCTTATCGATCGAGATCGTATAAATAAAATTTAATCAGCTCCCTCGGGCGACATTTTGCGGTACTCAGCGCTTCGTGACTTTGTGACTTTATTAAAATCTATCGACCTAGTGTAAGTACAGATTCGCACCAAAATCAATAGGGAGTTAGATTTCGATGGAGAATAGCTACGTTTTAAATCTCAAGTCGACACATACAGCCGTTCGACTGATATCGTAATGGGGCGGAGAAGAAGAAGAAGAAGAAGAAGATTGTGTTTTTTGATCAACTTTGACTTATTATTACTCCGGAACCATACGACCGATTTCGTTCAAAGCTGGACAGTCAACTCATTTCGGCTGGGACTATTAACCCTGGAAATTTCATCCAATAATATTAAGTCATTCGGGAGATATAACGCTATGTTTACAGGCATAAAGCGTTGCCTCGGGTAAATAATTCTTGGCTGCGCTCGCCTACTTTAATTATAAATAAATAATAAAATGGGCTATATCGGGTACTTTGCGGCGATTCGCTGCCGCGAATCTTGACCTATCTCCCGTAGACAATTCACTTCCTTCAGTACTAGGAATATATTCTTTACTTTGCGGTTCAACCGATCCTTGGGTACTACAAAGGAATTCCGGACTTTTTGCCTCAACCAACGAAAAAGACGCTTGTGAGGCTGGTTCTTCTTGTTCGGGGTTGTTCAATTCCGGAATGAACTTCACAACTGCTTTCCGACATTTCGTGCATAGAAAAGATTGCTCAGATGCGTTTTCGAATTCCCAGAGGTGCCCTGTAGGAAATTTACGAATGTCTTTCGCACTTTTGCAATCTAAATTGGTAAAAAATTAACAATTTAAAGACTTATGGAATTAGTATAATACAAACTCGCTAAACCACGTCCGGTGCAACGTGGTGCTGCAGGTAGTGACGTAGAGGGGGAGCTGAAATCATTTTAGATTTACTGTTTGCAATGAGAGACAAGCACGAAATAAATTCTTGCACCAAAAGACAGGTTGGTAGGGGCTGGGGGGTGGGGGGCGGGGGGGGGGGGGGGGGGGGATATTTAGCAATGGAACCCTTACTGTGAAGCCCTGTAAGAAATTTTGTGCTGTGAAAAGTTGAGCATTACGCTCTTGTCACATCGCCCTGGAGGCCGTTTTAGGTATCACATATTTGGAGGTTATGAGTAAACAATCATGGTACTTACGTGATGAAGCTAAGCCAAATGGATTGAAACACCGCGGGATCGGACGGTGCTGACGGTTTTGCTTACCAGACATTTTGCAATAACTTGTTTAAGAAAACTAAGCCCATGTGTGAAGTGGACTGCAGCAACGCCATCAACCCGTAGCGGCCGTGATAGTAATCTCGTGATTGCTCCCCATGACTGACAGGAGTTCACATCGCCGCTAGAGACATCGGTGGTGCACAGTTCAAAGAAATAAAGATATTCCCTTGAGTCTCAAAACAGAATATTATTTACTTATATTATTTACGAATATTATTTTGTTGATTAATCGTAGCTCACGCGTGACCCCGTAGCCGTCCCACTCTGAAAATTTGGATTTCTTACTGAAAAAATCTCAGCTTTTAGAATAAAAATTCAAAAGAATGATAAAACATTGAGCACAATGAGAAATCGCTGTTTTTTTTCAAAAAACCTGTTTTTGATGGGGTTTTAGCAAGGTTAACAAAAAATAAAAAATGGATTCGAAAAGCTGAGAGTTTTTCACAAAGAAGACGTATTCTTCCGAATTTTTATTCAGACGATAGAAATACGTTCAAAATGCGCAAAAAAATTTCGTCCTAAAAATTAAATATCGTATTCCTCGTGAACGGTACGTCCTATCGGGCTGAAACTTGGTGAATTTACCAATCTTGGTTCACAGATTGCAAGGAGAAAAATTGAGGCAAATCGATTTTTTAGGGCCCAAACATTCGTTGATAATTGGTGGAATTACCCATATATATCGTTATTAATCGGAATTGTGCGACGCATCGATGCCGAGGTCTCCGTCGTTTACCGCGGACGACTCGGCATCGTGTGCCGCACGTTCCGCGTAAATTTCAGCGTTGTCCGCGTTGTCCTGGTCCTCACCACTTCCTCCATCGACCTCAAACGTCGAGTCCTCCTTGTCGTCGGAGTCACCGTGACGCGACTCATCATCGTCGTTTGACTCAATGTTACCGTCGTAGCCAGCCTCATGGGCGTAGTCCACCGGCTCGACCTCCGATTCACCACCAACACCGTTCGCCCGGAATATGACCGTTAAAACGTCGTCTGTAAGCAATGTTACCGTCGTAGCCAGCCTCATGGGCGTAGTCCACCGGCTCGACCTCCGATTCACCACCAACACCGTTCGCCCGGAATATGACCGTTAAAACGTCGTCTGTAAGCGGCGGATGTTCTAATACAGTGATGGGCAAAGTACGGCCCGCGGGCCAGCTCCGGCCCGCGAAAGCATTTAATCCGGCCCGCCGACGGTCCTTCGACATGAATAGTATATGGCCCGCGATAATCATATTTTGACGGTCCAGAAGTATAAAGTAGATTCTACTTAGTACAGTGCTCCCTCTCTATAATTCCCAACTCAGGGCTAAAATTCTAAGGATTTCTTCTCAGCGAGGGACCCCATTTTTTCATAAGAGCACAGTCTTTCCGAACGTACACAAATATATTTTGTATACAATGTAGTGAGAGTAACGGGGCGCAAAGAAGCGCGGTGAAGTGCGAGGCGCGGGCGCGGGTGAGTAAACTCAGTCGCCTGCTGTCACCGAGCGAGCCGCACGTAAAGTTTTGCTTGTTCGCGTAGGTAATTTTGTTTTAAATTTGTCCCGTGTTCTTGCTTGTCGAGTAACGCACTGCATTCATAATTGTATGAAAAAATAAGCTCCGCTTTTGGGATAATGGCGTGTAAAAAACGAAAAGTTGATTCCGAGTGTCGACTGTTTAAAGAAGAGTGGGCTTGGAAATACTTCTTTACAGAATACAACGGTAAACCAGTATGTCTTATATGTAATGAAGCAGCGGCGGTATTTAAAGATTTTAACCTCGCTCGCCATTTTAACACCAAGCATGCTACAACCAAATATGCTTTGATGAATGACGCAGAAAAAAAGGTGAATGCGGAAAACCTAAAAAAAACAATATCTGGTCAAAGAAATATGTTTATAAAGCAAACCACTGTTCAAAAGGCTTCTACACTGGCTGGATATGTTGTGGCTTATAAAATTGCTAAAAATAACAAACCATACTCGGAAGGAGAGTTTGTAAAAGATTGCATGATGAGTGTGAGTAATATTATCTGCACAGAAAAAAAAAAAAGAGTTTGAGTCTGTCAGCTTATCGCGAAAAACAGTAACAACGCGAATTGATGCCATTGCATCAAACTTGTCGACTCAATTTATGCACCGTATAGAAAACTTCAAATATTTTTCCGTGGCGATGGATGAAAGTACGGATAGAAGTGACACTGCTCAATTATTGATCTTCATTAGAGGCGTTGACGACGAATTTAATATTACTGAAGAGCTAGCTTGTTTGCAATCACTAAAAGGAAAAACGACGGGGCAAATAATTTATAACGAATTTTCCGAAGGTCTTCAAAATTTAAATGCTCCTATTTCAAAATTATGCAATATAACTACAGATGGAGCCCCAAATATGATTGGAAAACACGCGGGCTTTTCAGGTATTTTTCGGAACCAGAATCCTAATCACGATGTTGTATTTTTACATTGCATAATTCACCAGGACGTCCTTTGTAAAGCTGCAATAGATATTACCCATGTACTTAATGTGGTTATAAAACTAATAAATACGATTCGATCCCGGGGCTTAGTACACCGGCAATTCCAAGAATTTCTGATTGAAGTCGACGCAGATTATTCTGACCTTCTTTACCACACGAAGGTAAGATGGTTGAGTTGTGGGTATGCATTTGAACGGGTCTGGAATTTAAAAGAGGAAATACAAGATTTCTTAAAGAATAAAACAGACAAATGGTCTGATTTCCAAATCTTCGAAGACAAAGATTGGCGTACCGATTTTGCATTTTTTACCGATTTGCTCGAACACTACAACAAATTAAATAAAAAATTGCAAGGAAAGAACCAATTTATAGATGAGACTTGGGGTTGTCTAAAATCATTTAAAACTCAGCTTTTTCTGTTTCATAACTGCATGGCAAAGAACGACTTAACTCACTTTCCGCGTTTAAAATCCATGGCACCAGTGAGCGAGAACAAACTGAAAGAATTCAGTCAGGTGTTGAAAAAACTTCACACAGAATTTGAAACTAGGTTTCAAGATTTTAAGAACATTCAGTCATCGCTAGATGTTTTCTCGATGCCGTTTAATGTAGATCCGGAAAATGTCTCTGCAGAATTGCAGTTGGAAATTATTGAAATGCAGTGCAGCACCCATTTAAAACAACTGTTCTTAAATTCCACAAAACTAGATTTTTATAGAACACTGTCGAAAGCTGAATTCCCAAAGATGATTACTCACGCCCAGAAAATTATGGCGATGTTTGCGTCGTCGTATGTGTGCGAACAGACTTTTTCGACCATGAAATTGCGGAAAAACTCAATCAGAAACCGACTTACTGATGAACACCTGTTCGCGCTGCTGAAAGTTACTTCGTCACAGCTCGAACCTGCATTCGAAAATATTATGGCAAATCAAAAGCAATTTCATATGTCTCACACGCCTACCATTGCAGGGCCTTCGAATAAAAGTTAAATTGTAATTTTTAACATTTGTTCAAGTGTGTAATGCTGTAATGTTTTTACATGATTAAAAGTTTCAACACAAAATGCATTTTTCCTACAATTCTGGCCCTCCTCTGCAATTTCTTAAACTTTCTGGCCCCCCATTAAGAAAGTTTGCCGACCACTGTTCTAATACAACCATTTTCTTGGTTATTGAAGTAAATTGTTGTTCATATGCCTGTGAATCAGAATAAATCACGTATTACAGTACAGCCGAATCATGTAATCTGAAAGTAGGTTCTATAATGTAGTGCAGCTTGATTAACGACCTACGCAAAAATTTGACATTACGCGGAAGACGATTTAAGCCCGGCGCCCACTAGACCGCACGCAACCGCACCGATCGGATCGGCACCGAACCGATCGGCACCGAATGTTATAGTTTACATGCTTCCTTATGAGAGTGCGCTCATTAGTCGGCTGCGATCGTCAGCGAAATTAAGAACATAAGAACATTCGGTGCCGATCGGTTCGGTGCCGATCCGATCGGTGCGGTTCCGTGCGGTCTAGTGGGCGCCGGCCTTTAACGTACAAATAAGCCAACAATACCCGTTCAGTAACCAAGTGAAAGAACGCGTTTCATAGTCGATGCTCAAATCAAACTTTACAACCGGAACCACATAAGCTGAGTACCTCGAGCTGAACATCCGGAACTAAGAAATTAAAAACCAATTAAAAAACTTTGAATAGATAAGAGACATTTTGTTCCATCTCGAGCAATATTCAAAGTCGACGTTTCCACTTCAATTTTCAATGTTTTTAATCGACATATATCGCGAAATGCATAAGCGAGCTCACTCTACGAATTTTATTACGCAGCGGCTTATATAGTTAATGCAATAAGCGTGCGAAAGAAAATGAATTAAAATAAAATATGTTACTGAAATAATATTCAAATTGGCAAGAATCTTAAGAAATATATCAACATATCGCGTCTCTAATACCATAAAAGCATATCGTCGTTATATGCCTTTATGACATACTAATACTAAAAAGGCATATAGTATTTTCAAATTTTGCCTATCGATTTGAAAACATCAAAATCGCATAGAAAGTCCAAAAATGAAAAACAGTTTTCCTAAAACTCAAAGGGCCTATGGGCAAAAAGATATGGCCTTTCGGCATTATTTATTTATTTTTTTCCCGAGCTAATGCCAAAAAGGCATGTACATTAGGCCGGAGTGAAAAAGGTCATTTTTCGCAGATCGTATTCTAATAGTGCGGGAAAGTTGCGTCTTGGCATCACTGAAAACTGTGCCAAAGGAAAGAATTTACAATTGATATCTTCTGTTCTGGCAAACGCCCTAAAGTTTTGAATTTTTTAACACGGGGTTTAAATGGACAAAAAACGCAAAAAGACAAGTTGGCACTAAAAAATTCATAAAAACTCACGGCGTCGGCCGATTTCAGTCTCCGTACGCTTATTTGAAGCGGAAAGAATGTAGCTTTCGTTTGACGTTTCGAAATTTCCAAATATCTTACCTACTTCCGGAGATACGAGCGTTTGAAAATTGAACTTTTTCGGGAAAAAAAATTGGAAAATGACAAAAAATCTAGATTGAGAAAAAAAAAACACCGAAATGACCAGTCAGTACTGAGAAGAATTTATGAAAGTTCGACGAAGTATCTAGCTTTCATCCAGTTTTTTGACATGTGAAAATCTACGCAATCCTGATTGACGAACTTCAAATCGATCGTCGGTTATCATACCGAGACGGAAATGAAGAAGATTTTCACACGTCAAAAAACTGGATGAAAGCTAGATACTTCGTCGAACTTTCATAAATTCTTCTCAGTACTGACTGGTCATTTCGGTGTTTTTTTTTTCTCAATTTAGATTTTTTGTCATTTTCCAATTTTTTTTCCCGAAAAAGTTCAATTTTCAAACGCTCGTATCTCCGGAAGTAGGTAAGATATTTGGAAATTTCGAAACGTCAAACGAAAGCTACATTCTTTCCGCTTCAAATAAGCGTACGGAGACTGAAATCGGCCGACGCCGTGAGTTTTTATGAATTTTTTAGTGCCAACTTGTCTTTTTGCGTTTTTTGTCCATTTAAACCCGTATTAAAAAATTCAAAACTTTAGGGCGTTTGCCAGAACAGAAGATATCAATTGTCAATTCTTTCCTTTGGCACAGTTTTCAGTGATGCCAAGACGCAACTTTCCCGCACTATTAGAATACGATCTGCGAAAAATGACCTTTTTCACTCCGGCCTAATGTACATTTTGTGATTATATGCCTTTTTGGCATTAGCTCAAAAAAGAAAAAAAAATGATTGCCAAAACGGCATATCTTTTTGACCATAGGCCCTTTTGGTTTTAGTAAAACTGATTTTTTTGTTTTGACTTTATATGCGATTTTCATGTTTTCAAAGCGATAAGCAAATTTTGAAAAAACTATATGCCTTTTTGGTATTTGTATGCCATAAAGGCATATAACGACGATATGCCTTTATGGCATTAGATATGCGATATGTGTATAAATTTGAATTTGCGTATTGTATTTTGTTGTAATTTATTTGTGTTTGTATGCCTTTTTGGCATTAATTATTATCTTGCCTAGAACCAAACAGGCATATGCATAATTATAGGCCTTTTTGGTCTGAATTTGTTTTTCTCTCAGAATATCCATTTCAAGTTATTCTGAAGCGATTGGTCGAAAAAAAAAAATTTATATGCCTTTATGGCTCTTTACCTACCCTTCTTCTCAACTGCTCCTTCTCTTTGCCTTTCCTCGCCCAAGATGTCCCCCTCTTTCGCTCCCGCGCTTTCTCTTTCTCCGTCCCTGCCTCGCGTCCTAACCTCTACACCTGTGACTTTTCTTGCCCTTCCCCCTTCACTGCCCTTTCCTACCCACCCTGCTCTATCCCCTGAACCTCCTCGCCCTTCTCCCTCTCCCTACTCCCTTTTTCTTACCCCTGTTTCTCGCAGCCCTCACTAGCACTCACGATTTCCTCTCGCACTTTCTCACACGTCCACTCTCTCTGCACACCGGAAACGGAAGCCTCCTTTTCTCTATAGTTTTTCAAATTCATTCAAATGATTGATCTTATTCTGCAGTATTATACCTCTTTCAGTGAAATTAAATACAACAATTTTATTCGGAAACTGTCAGATCTCCAAGATTTTACCACCCTTTGCACCTAATCAGAAATAATAATTCTACTGTATAGATACGACTCACATTCAATAAAAACTACGATAAAAGAACTTGACTGTTTTCTCTTGATGGAGCCTGTAATTTTCTTCTTTCTGATTTTATTGACATTTCTGAGGGATCGTCTGGATCATGTGTTTCATCCCAATTATTCTCTAGCTCTTCATCGTCGTCGTCATCTTCGTCGTCATCATCATCTTCCGAGTGATCTGCCCCTTGCGCTGCTTCTAATAGTCTGGACATTTGCAGAATCTCTCGATTTACCAATGGTTGACGGTAAATGTCTTTATGTATTTTTTCTGCGTGGCCCATGAAGTTGGCTAAGTCTGTCACCTCGTTTTCCGAGAGATTTAAAGAAATACAAGTAGTTGCCATATGTTTGCGTAGTTTAGTACCACGTAATCTTCGAGGATTCGTGGCACCACAGTCCACAGAAAACTTTCGCATTAAGACACATGCTCTAATAAATTTGTATGATTTGCCTCCTCCAAGAAGTCCAAAAACATACGGGTTTTGTTTTTTGATTCTCATATTTTATCTATGATGTAGAATGAGCTTCATACATTCCAATAACTGAACATCCAAAATAACCGAAACTGTTCGATTGAGTTTTCCTCGAATGCCAAAACGCACATATTTCTTGGCTATT
Organism: Tenthredo distinguenda; assembly: GCA_947538915.1. Classification (NCBI taxonomy): domain Eukaryota; kingdom Metazoa; phylum Arthropoda; class Insecta; order Hymenoptera; family Tenthredinidae; genus Tenthredo; species Tenthredo distinguenda. Next base: position 6,270,871 of record OX384538.1, read on the forward strand.
TCTTGATTATGCTTCGATAGTGATTTGAATAAGTCTGCGTCAGCATCAGTATCGATGCTATGATGATTTTGAAAATCTTCAATTAGAGTGCGTTCGATTTCTCCAGCACGCCTTCTATTGAACAATTGTACAGATGTGAGAGTTGTCTCGGCTAAGTTAAACCATTCTTTTTCAGAAAATTCGTTACTCAATTTTTTAAATGCATCATTTCTATTTTGTGTCAGGTAGGTAGTGAGCTTTTTGATATCCTCCATTGACGGCAATGCAACTTTCTTCCGTCGGTTGTGCTGTGTTTAAGATTCCTCAACTGTTCTATTGACATTCAACGTTACTTCTTGAGCAAGCTTAAGAAAATCTTTGACACTTTTGGTTTTATCTTCATCGTGTTTTTTGATACATTCGATGATCAGGATTGATCCAATTTGTTTAAGTTATGTCCCCAAACTGAAGGCAACGAATGGTTTCTGTGATGGTTTCTCAAAAAAATCAAAATCATTTTTTTAAGGGAATACCCAAGTAGAATATTGAAAGAATCGGTTTTTCATTTTCAATGTGAACAAAATACCTATATGTATAGCTCCAATCTTAAAACCGATACCTATATTCCTAGATTACAGTAGTACATGGTTTGGAAAAGAACTAGAATGTTCTGCGTCTCAATTTTGATCGCAGAAGGTTAATTTTTTTTTCACACACATATTGCCATAATCTAAAAATCTGAGGATATATTTTGGAATTGGACCTTTCTTGTTGACTCCAAAAATAGAAAACTGATTTTCGCACATTTCAATTGGACCTCAACTCAAAGAAGAAGATAAATAGCAATGTTTAATCAATACCTTCTGTGAAAGAGGGTGCTTTAAATACAAGTTTTATCGCCGGTCTTGTCATGTTTTCGATTGAATTTGCATCATTTCCACCGATGTTTGTGTTAGGGTTATGAACAATAGTATCTGATGTACCGGTTGAGATTTCTTTCGGAGCGAGTAGTCCTGAATTATTTGACAGAGGCTCATCAAATTTATCGAAGGACGAGTCGAAATGCGAATGTTGGTAATTCGCTCCAGTCAGAAGCGGAGCTGCAGATTCATGTGCTATAGTAATAAACTCGATATCATTTATCAGGTTCTCATCTAAGATATTGGAGTCAAGTTCCCCGATATAGGATGCTCGTACAGGAGATGATTTATCTGAATCATTGGTCTCGTCAATGACCGTCCCGGATATACTGCTTGAATTCTGTTGACACAATGACGTATCGAGTGAAGTTTTTCCTGGAGATGCATGTTTGTCAGATTTTTTAATGGAATCAGAAACAGGTGCATAGATGTGTGATAATGGTACTTCTAACCCTGGTATAGGAAAACCAGATCCTTTAAGCAGCTTGATGTTAGCCTTTGGGGATATGTTTTCAATCATAACAATCTTCGGTTTATCGTACGACTGCTTATTTGGTTTGATAACAGGATCTGATTCAGTAACTAAGGTATACTCTATCTCAAGTGGTCTTTGACTTATGGAGTGAATGACAGTTTCAGGCACAAGTGCTGAATTTCGTTCATCAGTCAATGCATCGAACGGAATGTCCTCAACTGTAGAAATAGCCGCAGATGGACTAATGTCTGGCAGAAGAACTGTGGACTCTGACGCAGGAGTACTAGCCTCGGTGAACAGCTTGCGGCTAACATTTGTTGTCTTCTTTTTTAATTTAGTTTTCTTTAAAGCCTTTTTTTTCTATAGTTGGCTGATTTTGATTCTTTTTCCCAATTTTTTTGAATCTCTTGCAGCTTCTTATGCGTTTCTGAGAATGATGTGTTTGTACTTATAAAAGAGGAATCAAAGTACTATCGAAATATGTAGTCTTTCGACAATTCTTAGAAATATGAATTTTAAATCCGTTGAAAGAAATATCTCAGCAATTGAATAAGAAATGCATAATGTAATCATCGAAATTGCTGTACAATAGTGTCAGAAGTATGAAGGCGGCAATGCCCGCACGACGAGTGTGAAGGCGCAGCACGAGTCTAAAGATAAGTCGAAAGTGAGCCGAAGGGCGAGTGTTGTGCCTTTACACCAGTTAGGCATTGCTACCTTTATGCCGATCTCTATTTTTTTATGAGACCTGTGATCAGAGGATTGGCATTAAATGCACGTGAGTGGTGCACGAAGGTGACTGACTCTTCCCGACCAAGCCCGAGCTGTGCAAGAAAGTTCACACACTCTACAGGCATAAAAAGTTGAACATTTCTTACAGGTGTTACAAAAAATATGCATTACAACTATAAAGGAAAACCAAACGATAAGCTTCTTTGTACCATTTGTAATCAACAGACTAGCTTCGTATTTAGCGCCTTTGTATTTGGCGATATGCAAGTTTCCCTCTTGCGTTATATTTTTCATGGGACATATTCTAACGAGTAGTTAGCTCGTCACCAATGTATGGATGGAGTGCGGGGAATTAACGACCGATCGGGATTCGGGTGTGTTTAACTATTTATTATCTATCCTTACGTACTATTATTTACAATGGTGGTGTCCGATGTAAGGGTGCGGGTGTGTGTGTGTATGGATGGCTATTATTTTATGACTGGGTGATCGTAGGTACTGACCTTCGATAATTAAGGCTGGATCTCCAAAGGGTTTCTCTTGTCGCACGCGCTCGGTCTCTAATTAGCGTGCCGATCGGCTCACGCTGCCGATCGGCCTCGACTAATGTCGTGTTTGTTCGGTTCTTCCCGCGTGGTTTGGGGGTTTGTGACTTGCAACGTCACAGTATAGTCCTTTTCGAATACATTTTTATATTTACTAATTCGAACTTCATCGCCAACTTTAAATTTGCGCTTCCGTTGGCTTCTTTTGATCTGACGCGGTTTGTACACACTTCGATCCCACGGAAAAACATCGTAGATGTAAAAAAAGCCGCCAAGTACTTACACAGAAATCACAATTGCCTTATAAGCAGAACGTTTCGCCAGGCTCTGTCGTGAAATCAAGAAAAAGGCCAAGCACCGAACGTACCCCTGCGATCTCTCAGCAAGTCTACGTCGTGAAGGCGAGTTTCGTGTAAGGATATCGAAACATCATTCCAAGAGCTACGTACTTGGCGGGCACATTCGGTTTTTTTTTCTTTGTGTTTGTTTTTTCTGCTTTGGATTGATAGTACTTTCGCGTATCTTGTGAATTATTTTTTTACGACTGCTTTTTTCATATTGTTTATTCATCAAATCTGGCATCCAAAATCTAGAGATTAATAGAACGCGACTTCTTGCAGTTTCATTCTGTATTTGGCTGATTGTCTAACAGTTATTCCGAACTGTGAACAGTTGCTAGTATCGGTACTCGGCAGCTGATGGATGTCTCAAAGTACTATGTTTCCGGTCGCTAGATATATGTGTACCTACACGTCGTGAATCTTGCATCGACTGACGAATATCTGATTCGCAGATAACATTGGTTCCATACACACTCATTCAAAATGCATCCTTCGATCTCGTGGCACGACCTCGTCGTGGCAGTTGGAAGATAAGCGTATGCGAGTTGACGTCAGTGCTTGCGTGCGGGCGCCTTCGGGCGCCCGCACTACAGCACTTCCGTAAACTCGCACGCGCTCATCTTCTTGTACTAATGTGTATAGTATAGTTGCGAATGATTATTTTTCACAAACGAATGAGCAACAAAATATTTTTGCAATAAAGTGACGCCGAACTGTTACGAGGGAGAGTTGCAAGTATTGTACAGTGGAACCTCGATAATCCGAACTTCTGTTATCCGAACCGCAACTCGCTTCATCCGAACCATCATATAAATTTCAGAATTTTATGTTATATATATTATATATATATATATGTATATATATTATAGCATACGTGTGTGTATTACATGTGTCTTAGATATTTCCCACTATTGAAACATCGCTTCACCCAACATTACCGTTCGATTATCCGAACTTTCGCTAATCCGAACTGGGCCCGGCCCGGTCCGAATTGGTTCGGATTATCGAGGTACTACTGCAGTAATCGATTCTTCCCACTACGTGTATACACTTGTGCACCGCATACGCATGCATCGCGAGCAAGATTGTATGACATAGTAGTATAGGTACACTAAACTAATCATCAACTGAATTTCATATTTATCATTATATTAAACCGTCATACTCTACGTACTACGTATGCATACACGTATACCGTAGCTGCGCGTTTTAGGTTTTATGCCGAAATAGCAAAGTAGATTTTCTCGATTCGACAGTTTTGCAAGTGAATAAGTTTATTCTCTAAAAATTAATACTACATACTTAATTCATTGTCTTCCATAGTAAGGTACGTGATTCCAGAGTATCAAGTCTGATCAGATAATTCAATGACAGTGGACCGACCACGATTTTTATTGATTATACAAGGTATTTATGTCTGTGAAGTTATACGGATTATTAAGGACACGTAGAAGTATATTCTGATACGATGATTGGTTGGAATAACTAGTTTTCCAGTGTATTTCATTGCTATTGGATTGAAAACTCAATTTTCGAGTAAAACGAAGCGAGTTGTCCGTATAGCTGTAAAAAACCGAATGTGCCCGCCAAGTACGTAGCTCTTGGAATGATGTTTCGATATCCTTACACGAAACTCGCCTTCACGACGTAGACTTGCTGAGAGATCGCAGGGGTACGTTCGGTGCTTGGCCTTTTTCTTGATTTCACGACAGAGCCTGGCGAAACGTTCTGCTTATAAGGCAATTGTGATTTCTGTGTAAGTACTTGGCGGCTTTTTTTACATCTACGATGTTTTTCCGTGGGATTTCACTCCTTTTTGCAAGTATAGAATATTGATATCGCTGTTATATAAGGGTGATTCAGGTTGGGCGCACCACCTTACGTGGGTCCTCCTGTAAATCTAAGACTAAATTTTTTTTACCAAAACTTCGAGGGACTAACGGTTTCGGAGCTACGGAAGATCTTAGTTGACCAATCACAGGGCTTATGAGTGACCAAGACAGGGCCGGTTCAAGAGTGTAAGTCGAGCAGTACCCGCGGCGGTTCGATTTTTACTGTACGAAGTTTCAGTTCGATTTCTAGATTAGTATGACGGCGTCGCCTCCTGGAGATGTCTTCATACGCCATTCACCTCCGTTCTCGTCGTCCTGTTCCTCTGATTCATAGTTTCAGTCGTCCAGGTCCTCCACTTCGTAGTTTCAGTCGTCCAGGTCCTTCGACTTATAGTTCTCGTAGTTCAGGTCCTTCGCACTCCAATTTGAGTCGTCCAGGTTCTGTTCTCCGTAGTTTCAGTCGTCCAGATCCTGCGTTTCGTAGTTCTCGTAGTCGCAGGACCTGGACGACTGAAACTACGGAGCAAAGGACCTGGACGACTCAAACTACGGAACGAAGGACCTGGACGACTGAAACTACGAAGCGAAGGACCTGGACGACTGAAACTACGGAGCGCAAGACCTGGACGACTCAAACTACGGAGCGAAGGACCTGGACGACTCAAACTACGGAGCGAAGGACCTGGACGACTGAAACTACGGAGCGCAAGACCTAGACGACTCAAACTACGGAGCGAAGGACCTGGACGACTGAAACTACGAAGTGCAGGACCTGGACGACTGAAACTATGGATCGAAGGACCTGGACGACTGAAACTACGGAGCGCAAGACCTGGACGACTCAAACTACGGAGCGAAGGACCTGGACGACTGAAACTACGAAGCACAGGACCTGGACGACTGAAACTATGGATCGAAGGACCTGGACTACTCAAACTACGGAGCGAAGGACCTGGACGACTGAAACTACGAAGTGCAGGACCTGGACGACTCAAACTACGGAGCGAAGGACCTGGACGACTGAAACTACGAAGTGCAGGACCTGGACGACTGAAACTATGGATCGAAGGACCTGGACGACTGAAACTACGGAGCGCAAGACCTGGACGACTCAAACCACGGAGCGAAGGACCTGGACGACTAAAACTACGAAGCACAGGACCTGGACGACTGAAACTATGGATCGAAGGACCTAGACGACTGAAACTACGGAGCGAAGGACCTGGACGATTCAAACTACGGAGCGGAGGACCTGGACTACGCAAGCTACAAAGCCGAGGATCTGGACAAATGAGACTACGATTTTGAGGATCTAGTACGAGAATCACTGGGTGGGGGATCTGGAAGTATGAATCAGAGGATGAGGACGACGAGACGGAGGTGAATGCCGTACGAAGGCATCTCCAGGAGACGACGCCGTCATACTCATCTAGGAATCTAATCTAACTGAAACGTCGTACAATAAAAATCGATCCTCCGCGGGCACTGCTCGACTTGCACTCTTGCTCACTCATAAACTTTGTGATCGGTCCACTAATGTAAGGTCTCGTGTAGCTCCGAAACTATTGGTGTCTCGAAGTTTCGGTAAAAGAAATTATTACTTTTCAGGAGGAATACACCCACCTGAGGTGGTGCGTCCAGCCTGAATTACCCTGTAATAAAAAATATATAAATTGATTTAACGCCCTCGGGCGGCCATTTTGCCGTACTAAGCGCTTTGTGACTTTATTAAAATCTCCTGACCGAGTGTGAGTACCGATTCGCACCAAAAACAATAGGGAGCTAGATTTCGATGGAGAACAGCTACGTTTTAAATTTCAAGTCGATACATACAGCCGTTCGATTGATATCGTGGTCCCTAGCAAGCGTCTAGCGAAAAATGGGGCGAAGAAGAAGAAGAAGAAGAAGAAGAAGAAGAAGATTGTGTTTTTTCATCAACTTTAACAGTTAATATCTCTGGAACCAAACGACCGATTCTGTTCGAATTTGGACAACGAACTCATTTGGAATGGGACTCATAATCTCGTAAATTTCATCCGATAATATTCACGCATTCGGGAGATATAACGGTATGTTTACAGGTATAAACCGTTGCCTCGGGAAAATAATTCTTGGCTGCGCTCGCCTAACTTCAAAAAATAATAAGAAAAAAAAACTTTGGGGCTTGGTACTTGGCGGCGATTCGCTGCCGCGAATCTTGATATATTTGTTTTTCATTGACCGTAGTTACATCTTTTGGTTTCATTCTGATCGTACGATGTTTGGTGTTATTATACGATGCAATTAAATCCGGTAGAATGCCAATCCACTTATGAGAACCTTGAAGTGTGAATTGCTTCCACATTTTATTTTTCAGTGTACGATTGAAGCGTTCGCATATCGATGCCTTCAAGTTGCCAAATGTCGAGTACATGTTGATGCCATTATGTTTCATAAGCTTTTTAAATTTTTTGTTGTAAAATTCCTTGCCTTGAGCAATGTGTAGATGTTGCGGCATGCGACCCTGAGTTAGCACAGATTTCATCGCTGCTGTTACGTCTTTGGCATTTTTACCCTTGATCGGTACGGCCCACGCAAATTTTAAAAATATATCAATCACTGTGAGCAAAAAATTTGAGCCCTTGTTGACGGATGAGTACGCAGACATGTCGACAAGTTCGGCTTGCCAGGCCTCATCCAAACCACGTATATCGACATAACGTCGAGGATAATTGACCGATCAAACGAACTTACCTGTATGTGAAGTTCGATCGTACTTATATGTAGTCTCGTTCTAAGATATTACCATGTAGTTCCCTCCGGTCCGCTAGATGTCACAACCTTTAGCGAGACTAAAAAGGGGAGGGGGACTGCTTAGCTGCTCGCCAGCAGCGCCCCTTCACATTCATATTCTTCAGAGACTTGTAAAATTTGAATTTGGGGATGAGGGAAACAATGAATTGGTATCATTTGGGTGGGATTTGTAATATCTTCGAACGAGACTACACATAATTACGATCGAACTTCACATACAGGTAAGTTCGTTTGATCGGTCAATTATATTCCGTCTCGTTCTCAATATTACCATGTAGTTATTTAGCGAAAACAAATTTTACACTATAGTTGATTAACGAAGATGTTTATATCTTTATTAATTTAAAAAACTTCCATATTTTAATATATATATGCTTTGGATATGTCATGTTTTCTCCTTAACTTATATAGTCTTTATTCTTATACTAGGCTTTGGTGTCGGTTGTATAGTTTAGTATTGCTTTAGCAAATTTCTGAGAGTTCAACGGTATAATTGGCCTGTTGTAGAATTTGGCGAAGACCTGTGAGGATTCGGACCATCCGGCTGTCCTTCGTATGGTGTCTAAATCCACCTCTCGTGACAGAGCTGACGAAGTAGTAGCATGGCGCGTGGAGTGTGCTGAGAACACACTTGTATCCACTCCACTTTTATCTAGTATAATTTTGGCCCACCTACTTATCGTTTGAGCACTTACTTCTTTGTAAGGTCTTTTAACCGCAATAAATAATTTTTCTGACTTATTACGTAGTTTTTTAGTAACTTCCATATATTTTAGTACAGTGGTGGCAACACAGTTTTTTGGGTTGTCATTAAAGAAAGGAATTGTCAACAATGGTTGAAAATTCCTTGGTGCCGAAGTCTTAATCAAGTCGCTTATATGAATCAACAAGCCCTCTCGTGTAAGTGTGATATTTTCTAGTTTAACATTGGCGATGGTCTGAGCTCTGTGGCCTGTACTTAGTAGTATTAGCATTACAGTCTTATAGGTAAGGTCTGGTAGGGAAACTTTCTCTAAAGGATAAAGTTGTTCCAGGTACTGGAGTACTATATTCACATCCCAGGTATAGGCATACTTTGGTTTTGGGGGACGTAGTCTTGCAACTCCTTTCAAAAATCTACACTGAGACGTCCTCCCCTATTTTATTTTTTGAGACAAGTGAGATTGCAGACCTTATGGAGTTCAATGACCCGTAACTCGCGCCATCGTTGTATTTAACTGTCAGGTAACTAAGTATCGATGCCCTGGTGGGGTTGAAGCAATTTATTTTATGATTAGAGCAATACTTGAACCAAGGGTTTAGTGCAGAACCGTATTGCTTGATTGTCGCTGCAGACAATGAGGACATCGTTATATCTAGGGCTTCGGGAGGGATATCCTGCTGCATGAGAGCTTCCCTGACACCCTGGCTGCTATTAACGTTAGATGTTCTGCTCTCGGGTGACTGAGGGACCTGCAGGGTGATAGTAATAATTCAGTACTTGGCTTCAAGTTTATCTGTTCCTTAACTAAGGACAGGAAAAGAGGGTACCAAGGCTGTCCCGGCCAGTAAGGTACCACAATGACCCCTGTTGCTTGCTCTCTCTGTATTTTCATTAATGATTTTAAGATTAGTGCGAATGGCGGGAAAGCGTAGAAATAGAGACTAGACCAGCTGGTAGTGAACGCGTCTATTAACATGGCTCTAGGTTCTGGAAACCAGGAACAAAATTTCTGGCACTTCTTATTACTGTTAATGTCAAACAGGTCCACTTCAAATGGACCAAACTTTCCCTCAATCCACTCAAACGCCTTATTGCCTATTTCCCATTCTGTGTCGACGTTCTTAATTCGGGATAATGCGTCTGCTTCAATATTGTCTTTGGAGGCAATATATGACGCAAACAGGAAAATGTGCCTACTTTCTGCCCACTGCCATATTTCTCTTGCTAGCTTATTATAGTTAGCCAGACGAACACCCCCCATTTTATTTATATATGAGATGGCCGTTGTGTTGTCAACGCGAAGAAGGATTTGGCAGTTTCGTAGTTTTCCCGCCAACTTTTCTAAGCCCTTTTTTATTGCTAGTAATTCCTTAAAGTTATTATGCAGTCTTTTCTCTTTGTTGTCCCAGAAACCGAAGACCCTATTTTTCTCATCTGTGGCCCCCCACCCTGAGTTAGAGGCATCTGTGTAGATGGTAGCGTCAAAGGTAGTAGATTTAATCGTACCTACTGAGGTTTTAATATTCTTATACCACCATTTTAGGTCATCTGTTACTTCGGGGGAAATGCTCATTTTCGCCGAATAGTTGTAGTTATTTATCAACAAGCTGACCGTCTTTCTTGATTCAATTCTTTTTGTATATAGCCAGCCGTATTCTACAGCGGGACATGCGGCGATCAATTTTCCTATCAGCTTGGAAAACTCTAGGATCGTACACCTTGATCTTTTGAAAAATGAGGATATCAGCTCTAATAATCGTTCTTTCTTTTCAGGAGGTAGTTCTACTGTAAGCTTTATTGAATTGATATTGAAACCCAAGAATTTGCAATTTCTTGATGGGCATAGAGAACACTTATCTGTATTTATCTTAAATCCCAGGGAGGCTAATAATTCGCAGGAATATCTCACTATCTTGGAGCAACTAGATTCATCCTGAGCCATGAAAATTATATCGTCTAGATATATGACCAGTATGATCCCTTTGGATCTCAGTGATTCCACCGGGGGTTTCAGGATTTTCGTAAAGGTATGTGGGGCTGTACATAACCCAAAAGGAAGGCAGGTAAATTGAAACAACGTTCCTTCGAAAGAGAAGCGTAGGTATTTCCTACTATTAATGTGTACTGAAACTAAATAATAGGCATCTTGAAGGTCTATTGTGCACATGAGGCAATTTTTGGAGATTAAGTTTGTGACTGTTCTCAAGTCCTCTAATTTGAAATGTGAAGGTTGTATAAAGGAATTTAGCTTCTTTAAATTTAAGATAAATCGGTCAGTCCCATCCTTCTTAGGAGCTAAGAAGTAGGGAGATAGAAACTGGCCCCCCACATATTGGCAAGCTTTGATCGCTCCTTTAGACAGTAGTTCGTTTATAGCTATTCTATATCTGCTATAATCCTTGTTTGGTATGTCATTAGTCGGCGGCATGTATTGAACAGGTTTTTCGTGAAAACTTATTTTTTAACCTCTAATTATGTCCAGTACAAACTTATTATTTGTAATCTTTTGCCATTCTTCTTAGAACAACTGAAGTCTACCGGCTATCGTCCTCGACTTTTTACTTACGTCTATTTTGATCGGTGATGTGATGACCCGCTGCTTCTCGATGTCCGAGACGTGTTGTTGAAGTACTGTTGTCTGCTTTTGAACGTCAGGGGTGCTCTGTGTTGGGATCTCTTTTGGGGGTTGCCCGACTGTCCAGCAAAGGGCTTCGTTTGTTGCTGGCTTTTGAACAAAAAAGGCTTCTTAGAGGCTACAGTTGACGGTGGTTTTTGGTTTATTTCCTGGCTCAATTTTGTCAGAGCCTCTGATTCCTTAATGCGGTCCCCGAGGTTGTTACCGTACAAGGTATCGTCCATCTCCGCCTTTTTTATAAGGTCCGCCACTTGCGGCGTCAGCTCAGGTATGTATATATTGGCCCTTCTTGAGACTGATAATGCATGATGCATGGCAATGTTGATTTTTGCCACATCGCTAATTTTTTTCAGGAACGACAGTTTGTCGAATTCATCTTCCAGCAACATCAATGTGAGTACCGATCCGACCGCCATAAGCGCCGAACCCGCTAGGTTTTGGAGATTTGCCATATAGCCATCTTTCTTGATGTTTTTTTTGGTGCCAGAGAGGCGAGGATCTCCGCATTGAGCTTTTTTGCTTCGAACTCCGGGATCCTTTTATAGTGCTTCAACAATTCCTCCTTCTCTTCTTTTGGTAGGCCTTTATTGATTAACTTTTGCCATATCCTGACGAGATCGTCGTCTATAGACTTGGTCACAGCTTTCTCCTTGCTGGTATCGATGCCAAGCAGGTCCAGAATCTCCGGATCCACTGGCACCTTCTTGGGGTCAAGTTCGGGGTTTGGCTCGGCGTTTTCTGTGACAATATATATATACAGGGTGAGTTTTCTCTGGTATCGAACGAGGGAGGAGCTTATCATCGCAAACGCTCAGCCCCTTTCTATTTACTTGTTATTGTCTTATCGAGATGACAACCTGAGGCAGGGTGTTTTTGACGGCACGTGAAAATAAAAGTAGGGTTTCTCGATAAGACGATAACAAGTGTGAATAGAAAGGGGCTGAGCGTTTGCGATGATAAGCTCCTCCCTCGTTCGATACCAGAGAAAACTCACCCTGTATATATATATATATTATATATATGTATATATATATATTGTGACGGGCAAGACCGACGATTGGGGGGGGTTTGTTATCGAGGTCAGCTACGTGCACAAAACCAGGCGATCCCACCGTTTGGTAAATTTGAGATTTGACACTTAATAACTAATTATTCAACAGACAAAATCTGCGTACAATAGAAGGTTGGGCGCCAGGTACCTAGGGTACCGCGGTAACGAAAAGAATAAAATAATAAAAATGAAATGTGATTTTCAAAATTTAAATAACTCAATCAATTTGATAACACCAGACGGGACTACTCGGCGAGTTCAGGGTGAGGGGAACGTGGGGGCGAATAATATAGGCGAAGCGAAACAATTAAGGTTTATGGAAAAATCACAAAGAAACCCAAAAATTTATTTAACGTTAAATATGATCAAACAGGGGGGCTGTGACCCAATGACCGAAATTGACAAACAACTGATAGTTTACGAGGTATGTGGGTCACAAGCAAGGAGGTAACAGTTAGGGTAATATAGAACAATTCACAAAACAAAGAAAAGAACTACCTTAGGGTACAGTAGGAATTAATCATAGGATACAAAGCAAAGAATAAGACTAGGTCGATAACATAGGGGGATCTGGGGGAGCTAGGGTCGATACTTTTTGGAACTATTGAAAATCAATTAAAAGTGCCGATAAAGTAGAACAATTAACCGAAAAGTGTATTGCGTCGGGGCGAACCCGTACGAACTCTCACGGACATGCACGAATACAATCACACAAAGCACGCTATGCCGTAGGGCCACACACTATAATAATTAATGAATAGAGCAATTACAAGAAGGGACTATAAATAATGCTATTCAAAAATCTTAAATGAACCAGCTCAGAGTCACGAAGGGTCTTTTGGGGATTTCTACCCAGGATGGGAGGGATTTATACAAATTTAGGGAGAATCTTATCTAGGATGTGTTAGTCGATCTTTCTAGAGACACGTGGCTAGGTAACGATACAAACAGTAACAAAGGACAAAACCCAAGTTTTCAATGCAGGGATAGAAAAGACGCTATATTTTGGGGCGAAAGGCTTTCTAGAAAAATCGATCTAACGATACACAATTACAAATAGGATAATTTTCAGGGAATTACAAAGAATCAGGGAAAACCGAAACGCAACAATTCGATAAAATTTCAAGAGAATTTAAATTCGGATAATTTAATTTGGATATTATCGGAAAGTCGTTTAGAATGGGAAGCTTACCTTAGGGAAAACGGACTCGACGGCACAACACAACAACAATTAGTCTTTTTCAAAAATACACACAAATAAAGGGGGACAAAACGAACAAATAAACAGAAAATAAACACATAAAAAAAATGATGGGCAAAAGGAATACAATAAACAGAATCGAAAATGAAACACACAAAAACAAAAAAAGAAAGGCAACAGGGTCTTGATGAATGCAAAGAAAGAATGGTTTTTTCGAAAATCTCCAAAGAACGCTCTCCTTTCACGGTATCCAAACAAGAAGTGGCGTTTTTCCGCCTGTTACTACCCAAATTAAAAGTTAGTGAGGGGCGGGGGGGGGGGGGGGGTTAGACAAATGCATGCGATGCAGTTCATTGGTGGACGGTTTTTCTCTTCTTTCTTCGATGACGAGGTGGCGGGCCTGACAGGGCCTTTGGCACTCAGAGCTTTTGCCAGGGGGTTGATAGATGGCATCTCCGGTTTCGCGATACCCTGGAAGGCGGAAATATCTACATGTGGACCGGTGGACCAGGCCGCTAGGAGATAGATGGGAAAGGGGAGCGGGATATTCTTGGCGAGAGGCAGATCGTAATGCAGCGCGCTTCCAGGCGTATCTCAGGATACGATGATCTTGGGCGCCCCGGCTACTGACTCTGAGGCTTCCAGGTGACCTGCCAGGCATAGTGGGATTGAGGGATGATCTCCCTCGTTGATCCGGTCGAGACGGCACGTATGATAATAGAGAAGGACGGGAAAAATAAAGGATTACAAACGATAGAAATTAAATTAGGGGACCTTCGGAACCTGAGCTGGGGACTTCTTGTTTCGGTTTATTTCTAATTTTCTCGGGGTCGCTTTCGTCTGAGGAGGAGTCGATTGTTCCATTACGAGGCGAATATTTTGCCTCGTTACAATATATATATATATATATGTATGTATATATATGTATATATATGTCGGCGTGTGATATCTCATCACCCTTTTGGTCAAGAAAGACGGAGCGATCTCTGAGGTCAAAGGATTCGCTCGCACAGAGCCGTCAAAGCACCGATGGTCGCTCAGTTATAACAAGGACTATCGGTTGCTGGGCGTTTATTTAGAATAAATTGAGATGAGACAATTATTGTCAGAATTGATCGGAAGCCCGCGGAACTGTGACGTCTCTCTAAAACCTGATAATTTATAAATTGTGTTGATTTCATACTTTTGGTAATTAAATGCCCCTAAAATCGACAAAGCAAAGTACTTCTTCTTCTACGATGAATATATCGCTAGAAGACCCGACTTATATATTATTATTTTTTTTTTGTGCGTGTGTCTCGCTATGAATATAACAGCATGCGCTACGGTACGTATACGTGTATATTTGAATACTATGTAACCATATGTAGATATATATGTATTGTAACGCAGTTTTCTTTTAGGAAGAGGAAAACCACTACTACGTCACAATTCGACGCTTTCCCGTGTTACTTTTACTGAAACTTACTAGATGTTGGGCGCCCGACGCTTGCGCGTCGTTTCCTAACCAAATTTTTACGATACCATAAAACAAATTATTTAGCCAAAGTTACGAGAATGCAACGAGCGACAACTCAACTAACTCAGTTTTCCGTAGCCTTAGATAGAGGGGCAGGGTACACCATACAAATTATTAATTCCACACGAGTATTTGAGGTAACATCAATCAATTATTTATTTAACGAAAGTGAGTACTTGAGTCGTACCGGTAACAGAATCAGACATAGATTTTCATTAATAGGTTACGAGAGTTTTCCTACTGGTCGGGGTAGAATTCACGTGTTTTACACTACGAAACGAGTCATAGGCGGGTCAGAGTTGACTCGATATAAAACTAGAAACTAGACTCCAGATTAGGTATCACAAAGCGATACTTCTTACCCAAAGCAAAATTATTTTCATAACACCACACTCGAAATGAGTTAAGCAAAACAACGTTACTGGATCAAAGCTGTAGGCGATATAATAAACCCGATTCTATACGATATGATACTCGATGACACAGTATTAAACTATCCAGATTATACTCAACTTTACGGGATGAATTTACGTTAAACAAAACGGTATTAATGATAAATTATAACAAAATAGTCAATTATGACCAGAATTAAACAGAATTATAACTAAACTTTACTGTAACGCGAGGCCTAAGGCCACTTGCGGCTATCTTCGCTCAGGTTCTCCAGGAAAAGTACTTATTCTACAGATTTCATGCACAATAAATATTTAACATACTAAATACAAGAAAATACTACGATAGAACAAGCCAGAAAGCAATATATAACCAATAATAGCGAAAAAGCAATAGCAAGTCTACGAATTCAGCCAGACTCGAGGTTGTTCGATAAATTAAACAAAGGACGAGCTTCTTAGCTCAAGGAATAACCATAAAACAGACTTTTATACGAACGACCTCGTGCCTTCACATAAAGAAATCAAGACCTTACCTTAAATTGCCTCAAGATAACACACAGCACTATTTTAAATAAACTCGATAATATGATTAGGCGATACACGAGGACGATAGGCAGCGCAGACAGAGCGAAGAGTAGGCCGATTATCCTACGTATCCTCCTTATATAGTCCTTATTTTCGCTCGTACCGACTTCTGATGGGTCACGTGGCTCATCTTTGTCCTAATTGGCTCTCGTCATTTTCGGTAGTTTCGACGAACGTATGAGGTGTCGTTGCGTTTCTCAGGAGGAACCTAGCCTACCCCTGCCGTTACGATACCCCTCTTCTTGCTGCCTTCCGATAGAACTCCCTGACGCTGGATTCATAAGAAATCTCGCTCGCCAGAGCTATATGATAATTCTCCCAAGGCCTTACATTATTAGTCAATCCTTAAGGAAATTGCACAATAGCCTCGCGCTGGACCACAAGGATCTCGCCCACGACAAAGTTCGATAGGTTGGAACGCCGATCCGGGGGTTTTCTGGACCAACCCGGCCGCGATAACAGTTTCTGAGAGAGTAGTTCTACGATACCTGCTCCAGCTGATTAGTCATTGGGTGGAAGGCTGTGAATATTCTTTCACATAACCCTGTACGCCACCCTCGTCTCAGTTATGCAGTCTTGTCAAACGGTAGGCTCGTCGGATGACGGGAGGATTATTCGTGCTTCTCGCACATCCCTGTACGCCGTCAGTCCAGTTCGTTGGGGGTGGTAGAATTCGCCTGGTCGAGAGGAGGCGCTGACCTTGCCACATTCTTGGCGGAACAAAGATTTGCACGCCGATCGAGACGTCGATAATGACTGTAGATGTTGAGGTTTCCTGATGAGCCATAGTTTCTCCGGTAGTTTCCACGACGGTGAATGCCTCGTAGAAGATGTACATGATTTACAAAAATAAAATAGTGCGTTAGTTTAACCTAATAATTGTTCCTAATTTTGTCTTTTCCTGGAGACTTTGTCTGCGCCACGTATCATCGCATTTTTACGATAGAGTTTCCTTGTAACGGGGATTATCAAAATACCACTGTTACGTTCCCTCACTCTCAATACTTGATACCCAACATCCTGTATGCATCCTATCCCATGACCCTTAATCAAAGGAAGTCTCAACCTCACGTTTCGAAGAACTATCATCCCTACCTAAGTACCTATAAACTGCAAACCTTGCAGTTTAACACGCTCACGCCCAAGAGACAAAGAACTCGCTCTCAAACTGACACCATACTCATTATTAGCGCAACACTCTTCAATTAGCCATCGAGCTATCAACACATCAATTAACTCTCGAACAATCAACTCTCAAACACTCAAATCCTACATCTAAATAGTTAATACCTAATTCTAGGAGATTACAGTTAACGCATACTTGTTTTCAACCATCAATATAACTACGTATCAATAAATAATTCTAATTGCAATCATATCAACAAGCACACATTATTCACTTAAACCACCCGCACGTAATCCGGTTACCCTCAGGTGTAAAAACGAGGTACGAACTCAACGATCTCAACAGAACTCACAACATCCACAACCATAATCATAACACCACGTTACAGTATATGTATTGTGACGTGGATTTTTGTTAGACCCTCGGATCTGGACCGGATAGCCAGACTCCGGGGTCAATCCAACGTGCACACAGCTATACCCGAGAATTCGAAATTAATAGGTTGGGCGCCAGGCGACTTCTCGCCACTTTCAAAATTTTCGAAACAAACCAAAGCCTAACGGACTATAGCGCGGCGGCTAGCAACAGTACCGCGGAGAGGGGTCGGGATCAAATGCAGGATGAGCTCGGCGTAGAATAATTACTCGTGGAGTTGTGTGTAACAAGAATATCAAAATTTATTAAGACAAAGAATATGAAAACGAGTTTAAAAATTAATAACAATAATCGTACGTACCCGGGGATACTCCCCCTCGGGTACTGGTCGGCTGCAGGCCGTGTAAAGGCGGCCTCGCCGCGATTTGCGAGTTTTACAACAGAAAAAACAACAAGAGCTTCCACGTAGGACAGCAATAACAGACAAATAAGGACTACTAATTAACTCGTCAAATCGGTACCTCGCGGAACAATATCACAATTAATAAACAGAGTAGTCACCGCGAGGTGCTCATAAATAATTATCTAAAATCTAAGAAATTAACAATAACAAGAAAATGATCTGGCCGTCGGTCGGGTATAGGCGACCGGCGAGCCTACGGGAGGCTAGGCCCCCTCGTTACTGGAATATTTACAAATGGAACTTAACACTAACTTAACCTAACTCTGCCTTCCTAGGCCAACTAAAATTTGAACTACTAAAAGGAAGAGAGGTGACAACAACCAAGCAGGCTCACGCCTGAGCTAGACGGCTAAGCCTCCTCGCAGGAGGAAGAGAGACGGCGACAGTGCCGTACTAAGACTGTCCTTCTCGCACTCGTGTGCGGCAGGACATAACCCGACAAAATTATCGATCTCGACTCGAAAAATCGTACTTAAAAGACAACGCGAAACCTCTCTATTAAAGTGGGGACACTGGTGACGGCCTACCGACTCGGGGGTCGTCTGTATTGGAATCCCAAGATTCTAAAGAGCCTCGTGGCTTACTAAAGGCAAGATGGCAGACGGCCGTTGCCGGATTCAAATCTGAACATGGGTAAAGTTCGTTAACGCTTACCGCTTTCCAGCCACCTCACGAAAGCCTCCGCCTCGTGGGCAAAATCCATCGTCTTGTTTTTTTTTTCCAAAGTAAGTCCCTCGCGGGCTCACACACTCTCAAGATAACCCACTCAACACACAGACAACAAAAACGGACTAAAACGCAACTCGTAGCTCTCTATACGCCTCGCTAGATCGCTGGCCTAACGCAGAGTGATCTCTCCATACCACATGGCGCCGGTGTTGCGCACCCTCGGCAGTCAGGTAATTATCGATTTGCCTATCGACTGCTAGATCGTACTATGGCGGTCTGGCCGCCCTACGCGCGAAACTTCAAATTCGTACAGGGGGATCCTCGAAGATTCGTCTAGCGGAACGCGGTTCGCTGGCTCTTGGGGGTGGCGGGAATCACCTCCACCACCGGTTTCCCTCGTCGCTGAGTGCCCTCGGCACTCCCCCGCGCTCTCGCTGACTTTTTTCGGTGCTCGACGTAGGATTAGGCCCCCAGGGGCATAGTGGCCTGCAGTTTAGGTGGGCCTCATACGGTCTGGATCGTCCACGTAAGTGTGTGTCGGTCGGGTCGTGTCATGCTCCACCAACAGTTTGGCCATGTCTCCCACATAATAGAGAAAATGAAAAGAAAACAAACAAAATAAGAAAACAAGTCTACAGTCTCAGTACAGTCACGGTCGCCTCTCGGATAGTAGGTCCTAGCCTCGCGGCTTCTCTAACGCATTCGTGCTTCCCACATTCACGCGACATTCCTTAATTACGGCCGCCTAAGGGTTCGGGAGCTGTTTGTAACGGCAGGTGCACCTTGCAATGTTACAACTCCCCCCCCCTTAGACGGACCACTGGGGCGGAAGCACTAGCGAACCTGACCCATGGACCGAACTCCGAGTGGCGGCCGCACACCGTGTGTCTTATTTCTAGGGACTGCTAAGAGTCCGATTAATTAAAGCATAATATCACTGAAACTTTATTCCCTCGGGGAAAATGATCTAATTTTGCCAGTAGGTAATCCCTCGAGTATTTTAAGTCGTCACCCGCTACTCTCCTCCTGCAGAAGGCAGAAGAACAAAAAAATGGAGGGAGGGTTCGACTCCCTTTCGGAACTCCAAGAAATAAAAAAAAGCTAAACGAAAGCAACCGAACGTAACTCAAGAAAAAAAAACAACAAAACAACAAAAAAAACGAAACTAAAAAAAGGGAATCAAAGTTAACCGAAAATAAACCCGAACGGCATGCTACATCGTGACAACAACAAAAAAAATATAAAATAAGAGACTACGAACCAACTAAATAAAACGAAACTAAACAGGGCGTCAATGCCATTCCAGGCCCGTTTCAGGCGGACCAACCAAACCAAACACACACAAAAAAAAACAGAAAACAGCAGCCAAAAACCCCAATCACACAAAACAACAAACAAAAAAAAAAAACGAGCTTTCATTTTCGACCACGCGGTCGTTGGGGTGTTTGATACGAGGGACCCAATCCGGATCTCCCCGCACTCTCTAACCTACCTAATCCCTAATTGAGTCTTTCTCACTACCCACCACCTTAATGTTACACTCAACCCTAACGGCGGTTCTCCCCTCGCTATCGGGGCCCTCGGGACGGGCCTGCACTACCAGCTTTCCGGGCCTTTGCGGCCTTACGCTTCCGCTCCAATTCCAAATGCCAGGGCTGGTCCCGGCACGGACACGTGTCAGTGGTAGGCCCCGGCATTGAACATAAGTTACAAAAACTCCGCTTCTGCGCTGGGCAGTGCCGCGCCATGTGCCCCGGACGCCCGCAGTTCCAGCAGTTGGCTTGAGCTCTTTTGTACTCTAGCCTCGCGGCTTCTCGCTCCTCGCGCGCCCGTCTCTCGCGTAGGATGGCCTCCTGATTCTGCTGGGCCCGTACTGCTGCCTCATGGGCCTGTTGGGCCTGTAGGGCTTGCAGGTGAGCCTCACGTGCTCGCCTGGTGGCTTCGTTGGCCGCTTGCTGGGCCTCCCGTGCACGGTTGGACGCTATCTGGGCCGCGCGGGCCATTCGCTGGGCCTCCGTGAGGTCTCCCTCGGTCTCGGTGGGCCTACGCAGGGGCAGATACCGCGGATCTCTAGGAGTCGAGTTAGACAGTCCCACGGGTGGGGAAGGTGCTACGGGCCGGGACGGTGCCGCGGCGCCCTCTGGCTCTGGGGGTAAGCCCAGGAGTCCCCGCATGTAGGGGCTCAATAAGGGCCTTCGGCCGGGGCTATCCCACGGATGCTCTCTGGGCGCGACGGCCGCGGGGGCCGCCGGTTGTTGGCTGGCCTCGGTAGGCTGGCGGGCCTCCGTGGCCTGGCTGGCCTCCTGGGCTTCCTGGGCCTCGCGTTGCCTGTCGGCCTCCTCCGCTTCTCGCTGTTGGCTGGCCATCAGGTCGGCACACGCCTGACGCAATCCCCCGTCTCGGGAAGCTCCCTCGTGGGCTGTAAGGAACATCTAAGATTGATTCTACGAATGGTGAGCGCAGTACTTCCTTACTCAGCATCCGGCGCGACCAACTCAAAATAAAACAAAAAAAACAACTTCGTATGGTCGACCTTCACGATAACTATGGCCCTAAAACCCTAAACTGCTTACTCTCCTTACTTACATCGAAATACCCACAATACAGTAAAAAAAAATAAATAAAAGCAACCCAAATCTACGACGGCAAAACGGAAATCAACGCGAACGGATTGAGCCTATACGTCGTCAGAGGATGCAACTTCCTCCTCCTCCTCGCTGAGGTCGCTGTCGACCTCGGGGGCGACGTAAGGTTTAAAATCTTTTATGTGGTGTCGACCGAGGGTCCTACCTGTTTCGTCCTCGAGCTCATAGACGACTGGGGATACGACCTGCGTCACTATATACGGTCCCTCGAATTTGGGAGCTAGCTTCGCGGCTACGAAATTCGCTGCAGACGATAATATCCGCTTACGCTTCCAGACTCGGTCGCCCACCTGATAATGACCGTCTCGGTGACGTCGGTTGTAATACTGTGCCTGCCTCGTATGTGCACTTTGGAGGTGCTGGGTTGCAAGGTCTCTTAGCTCCTGCAGTCGCGTCATTCTCTCGGCCCATTTTTCCGGACACGGTATCGGAATGGTCGCGGGACCTTCTTCCTGGCGTCGGAATCGCGTTCTAGGGCAGGGTTCTCGCCCGAAATTTAAAAAGGCAGGGCTCACTTTCAGAGAACTATGCACCGCGGAGTTGTACGCGAACCTAAACTCGTGTAGGTGGACATCCCAGTCGCGGTGGTCTTTTCCGATATACGCCGTGATCATCGTTTTAAGGACCCGGTTTACCCTCTCGACAGGGTTCGCCTGCGCATGATACGGGGGCACATGGGCGTGTACGATGTTATATTCCGCGCACATATCATCGACTGCTTTGTTCGCGAACTCGGTTCCGTTGTCGGTGAGAAATACCTCGGGGGTACCCCACCTTGACAATACTAAGTCTTCGAACGCCGCGATAATATTCTTGCCATTAGATTTTCGCAACGGCGTACATTCCACCCATTTAGTGAATAGATCCTCAAAAACTAAAAGGTATTCGTATCCTGCGCGACTGCGAGGAAACGGACCCATGACATCTGCGGCAACGACTGTCCACGGCTGACTTACTACGCGATCTCCTAACAAGCCTGCAGGCGGAACTTGTTCGACCTTACATTGTTGGCATTGTTGGCACTTACGTACCGCGACTACCACGTCTCTAAACATCCCGGGCCAATAATATATTTCCCGAATCCTAGCGTACGTTTTCTCGACCCCGAGATGTCCGGCCTGTGGGTCCTCGTGGGACTCGGCAAACGCTCGTGCGCGGTGTTCTACCGGCAGCACTAATTTCCAGGGGTTGAGTTCCTCAACCACCGGTTCTGTGACGGGATTCGGGCGATAATAATACAGTCGGTCTTCGAAGACCGACCACCCTCTATATTTCTTTGGTGAGGCTAACACCTCACGCACTCTATTGGTGTACCAGGGGTCCTGGGCCTCATTAATCGCGGCCAAATGCACGGCCGCGAGGTCCTCGACCTCGTCTTCGTACATCCGCGATAACGCATCGGGGACATGATGCATCGCTCCCTTCCGGTGTACGACCTCGAAGTCATACTCCAGGAGCTCTAAGGCCCACCGTGCGAGACGACCCGTTGGATTGTGCAAATTATGCAACCACCGTAGGCTGCTATGGTCCGTTATTACCGTGAAGTGGTACCCCTCTAAATACGCCCGAAATTTCTTGATAGCCCAGATCACCGCTAAACACTCTTTTTCCGTCACCGAATATTTTCTCTCGGCTTCGGAGAGCGTTCGACTCGCGTAGGCAATGACTCGTTCGACGTCTTCTACCGTCTGAGTCAGTACGGTGCCTATTCCAAAGTCGCTGGCATCTGTCTGCACTACGAACGGAACGCTAAAATCGGGACATGACAATACCGGGGCGGAGGTTAACGCGGATTTTAATTCTGCAAAAGCTTGTTGTTGAGCTTCCCCCCATTCCCACCGTCTATCTTTGCGTAAAAGCCGCGTTAATGGCTCCGAAGAACCCGCGAACGCTGGAATAAATCGGCGGTACCACGAGGCCATCCCTAAAAACCGTCGCAATTGTTTCAAGTTCCGGGGTGCCGGATAACTAACGATTGGTTCGATCTTGTCGGGGTCAATCTGTAATCCCTCGTTGTTAACTCTAAACCCCAAGTATCTTACTTCGTCCCTACAAAATTCACATTTATCCGGATTCAAGGTTAAACCAGCCCTCGCGATTTGATCAAACACGCGTTTGAGCCAGTCCATATGCTTCACAAAATTGTCAGTTACTACTATAATGTCGTCTAAATACGCGAAAACATGCGGTTCCATATCGGGTGTAATTAATTTGTCGACTAAACGCTGGAACGTTGCCGGGGCTCCGGTGAGTCCGTATGGCATTCTCGTAAAATGAAATAATCCTCTGCCCGGTGCAGTGAATGCCGTCACTTCGCGACTGTCCGGGTGCAAGGGAATCTGATGGTATGCTTGACTCAAATCAATCGTCGAAATATACCGCGCGGCACGTAATTTATCTAATATCCCGTTGATATATGGGATCGGATATGCGTCCTTCTTTGTGACACTATTCACTTTACGGAAATCGAGACAAAAACGATAGGTGCCATTCGGCTTCTTTACCATAACTATGGGACTGGACCACGCGCTTTGTGAAGGCTCTATCACGCCCTCGGCTAACATACGATCGACTTCGGCATGGATCGCGGCTTGTACTACCGGGGATACTAAGTAATATCGTTGTTTTATCGGTGCATGCCCTTGTGTATCCAGAATATGCTCAGCTAGGCTAGTAAGTCCTAGTGGCCCTGTAACCGCGGGCAATTCCCGTTCGAGAAATTCCTCCAGTACCGTTTTCTCTGCCGATGTTAGCTCGGCTATTCCGTAGCACGCGTCAGTCGACCCCGTGGTCGTCGCTACTGGCTCAAAAAAAGACCTCGAAACGTCTGGTCCATCTTGCAACCGCCACGTATCGTCTCCACCATACATCTCTAACCCGAATAATCTAATAAAATCCATACCGAGGATGCATTCCCACGCTAAAGATGGAAGAATACGAATCGCGAGTTCGTGAATTGTTCCCTGCAGTTCTATTGGCAGGATAACTTCCCCTAATACGGCCTCGGTTTCGCCGTTCGCTAATATGACTCGTTCAAAGGCTGGTTGGCCTAGTGAACGACCATTTTCCTCGGCGATTTTTCTACCCGAAGCTCCTAAGAAACTTCTAGAAGACCCGGTGTCTACTAGGGCGCGAACTTCTGACTCCCCGATCTTTACCGTTAAAAACCAGCGTGGTTGCAGTTCTAGAGTCTGCAACGGGAAACATTCTGCATCTTGCTCGGTTAGATTGCTGGGCCCCGGATTTTCTACCGCGGGTGACTCGATGACCCTGCTCGAGACTCCCCTGGTTCGTTTCCCGCATTGCATCGAGGACACGTGGTCGCAATCTCGCCCTTTCTACCGCAATGGTAGCAAAAACGCGTCTTTGGCGCCGGGCACTCCCTCCAGACATGACCTCTACGATCGCAATTAAAGCATATGACCGCCGGTCCACCATCCCTTGCTGGAGTGGTGTTTCTCGCGGGCGCTGCGTCTGGGTGAGCCTCCGCTGAGGCCACCCTCGCGGTTGTCGGGCGCTCCGCTGCGCTTTGTGCAGCCTGTCGAGGCTGCGCTGACTCGGCCACGGTCTCTAGCTTCTTTTCTAAATTTTGGATTGCCGCTAATTGTTCTTTTATGGCCTTTTCCAAGGCCATCCTCCCCCCCCCCTTGACCTCTGCCACCCTTTCCTCTCGGCTTGGGCTTGGCCGGAGCCTTCGCGGGTTCCGTCGTCTCGCTCTGCTCCTCTACTGCCGCGAGTGCGGGAGTCTTCTTTGTCTGCTTGGCTTTAGCCTTGCACGCGAGCTCCGACATAAACGAATCTTCGGGGGATGGGGGTGGTCTGTACGCACGCGACAACTCTAAGTTCCTTTCCCTTGCGGTAGCTGCCCGGGCTAATTCGTGGAAATTCGTAATGCTATTCCGGTCTAACGTCTCGCGGATATTCGGACGTAAATTCTCGAAGGCTAGATCTAGCTGATCCTCCAGCGCGTATGGTCGGGTCATTCGGTGCAACAACCCTCGGATGCAGGTGAGATAGTCTGTGACGGACTCGTTTTCTCCCTGCGTACGGGTTGCTGCTTGTTGACGGAATCGTTTATTTACCGTCTCATCCCCGAACCAGCTTCTGAACGCCTGCTGAAAGTCCTCGTAGCTGGACCAGCTATCGCGTTCGATACGCAGCCATTCGGAGGCGATTCCCGTTAAAATTATCGGTAACGACTGTATGATTTCCTTACCGGATAGCGGAGTAAATTTCTTACAGTCCTCTAAGCGGCTCAGAAAGTCTTCTGCGCTCTGTTCGCCCCCGCCGCCGAATTTTACGTTCCATCTACGCAAAGCCTCTACGACTTCTTTCGCTCGATCTCTACAACTTGAGCGCGCATAAACCGGAGCTTCGTCTACCGTCTCTATCCACGAACGCGTCGGCGGTGCTTGCCGCTGGGTGGGTGGGTGGGAATCCCTTGGATAGTGACTCAGGTAATTCCTATCGTAATAAATGGGAGAGACGCTACGATCCCTTCTCCTTTCTTCGCGATACCAATGTTCTGGTCTCGGAATCTGGCCTTGTGGTCTTTCCCGCGGCCCTTCGAGTACTCTCGTAGAGTCGCGGTATTCCCCTCGTGCGTGCGGATTTATTACTTCGGTCGCGTTATAGCCTGGTTCCCGAAATATTTCTGGGTGGCCTCTGCTCGGCAACGCATTTATGTCCTCCACCTCGGGGTGGCAACCAAACGACCTAATTTCTCGCGGAGACCCTTCGCGAGGAAGGTGACGGAATTCCCGCCCGTATTCCTCTATTTCGCGCGGGTGAGCCGTTGACCTTCGCGGCATACGACCAGGTTCTTCCTCCTGGAAGATTTCGCGCAATATTTCGTAGTCCGGATCTACTCTGGTCATTTCCGGCAATCTACGCGGGCCTTCGTTCGGTACTCGACTGACCGTTGGTCGCGGGGCATACGCCGTCGGTCGGGTGCCGTACATTGTAGACATCACCGGCCGTGCTACCGAGCACGCAGTGCTCGTGGTCGTCGTGGTCACCGTTCGTGCCTCAAAACTTGTCGCGAACGCGACACGAGGGGGTGAGGGGGATCGCGAGCGGCGGGGACTCGGACTTTGGTGGGACGTTCCTCCGGAAACGAAGATTGTTTCATCTTCGGGTTCCCAGGGAATCGTATTGTCTCCCTGCCTTCGCCTCCAGTATCGTAGATAACGATCTCGCAACTCGATCACCGAGCCCTCCGGGCTTATGTGCAGGGAATTTAGCAATTGGGCTAATTCGGTCTGACTTAAGGCCCATAATGTATTGCCGTACGGGGTATCATTAGACGCCATGACTGAACGCTTAATCCCGACCTCGGTCAACACCACAAACTATACTAAAATACGAACGCGCGTATAAAATTCCCGAAGAAATCCGCGCGTATTACGCACGTTATCTCCTGAAGGGTATAAAAGTCACGCGCTCGCTAAAAAAAAACCACTCACAACTCGAACAATCGCAACTCGAAAAATCCAGACGCGAAAAATCACAACAAAAAAACTGAATCTCGAACGCGAACTCAGACTCAAACTTGAACTCGAACTCGAACTCGAACTCGAACCCGAACGCGAAGAAATGAAAGTCTACATTCCAAACCTACTGGCCTAGTTATTACGTACTCCTACGTACGTACGCGGCATCAGCTGTTTGATCCTACCGCGGGTTGTTATGACAACCACTGTAGAACCTCGTTCGGTACTCAGAACCCACGCCTGAGCACCACTGCTGCCCGCGAAAATCAAAATCTAAACCAAAGTAGACGAGGATTATTTCAAGTCGACTTGTCGAGACGACACGTGAATATTCCCTCGATATAGGGGGTACTAAAAGTCCGTCGAACAAGGACTATATTTTTCCTCCGCTAGGTTTTTTTGATCAGAAAAACAAAACTATCCGCCGGCCTATTCACCCGATGGTAAGCATTCCTCTACCTGGCTAGCTATCGATGTTTTTATTTCGCTGTATATTTCCCCTGGTGATCGGGAGGTGGGACTCAGCTGGTACTCTGTATAATTGTCTACAGCTGTCCGCTAACTACAGGATCACCTATAGTACAATTATCCGCCACCAAAATGCATGCACAGGAGAAAGTACACAAAAAAAACAAAAAAAAACAATCCAATAGTAGGGTGATAATAGGCAGAGCAATAATCTGCCAGCAGTTCTTAATACTATGGTCAGGGTCGTTTCCAGTGTCCCACGGTAATAGAGGTACGCAAACACACGACCGACGTGGTCGGCAGATACTATGTTTCGAACTCTAGGCAGGAAATCACGGCTAAAAAAAAAACGAATGTTGACATAGAGCGACCACTAACAGGGATCTTCCAAAAACTTCTCGGAAGCAACAGAGCCGAACACTAACGAAGAAGGAACACCAAAAAAAAATTATAAATAAATAAATAAATAAATAAAGGTAAAAATAAAAATGCAAATAGAGAAACTCTAGCCTTGCGACGCACAAGCTGAGTTGAATAAAATACTCCCGAGAACAACAAAGAAATACAATGTCTCCACGAGCATACGCGTAGCTAATCCTTCTCCGGCATCTCAAGAAAAACAAACAACCGACCCGAAGTCCCTTGGCAACAGTAAACTCGTCACCGAGAAACGAATAATTATTTAACAGAAATTCAATTTAATTTTCTCAGGGCCCCACGTTGGGCGCCAATTTGTGACGTGGATTTTTGTTAGACCCTCGGATCTGGACCGGATAGCCAGACTCCGGGGTCAATCCAACGTGCACACAGCTATACCCGAGAATTCGAAATTAATAGGTTGGGCGCCAGGCGACTTCTCGCCACTTTCAAAATTTTCGAAACAAACCAAAGCCTAACGGACTATAGCGCGGCGGCTAGCAACAGTACCGCGGAGAGGGGTCGGGATCAAATGCAGGATGAGCTCGGCGTAGAATAATTACTCGTGGAGTTGTGTGTAACAAGAATATCAAAATTTATTAAGACAAAGAATATGAAAACGAGTTTAAAAATTAATAACAATAATCGTACGTACCCGGGGATACTCCCCCTCGGGTACTGGTCGGCTGCAGGCCGTGTAAAGGCGGCCTC
Organism: Tenthredo distinguenda; assembly: GCA_947538915.1. NCBI lineage: Eukaryota > Metazoa > Arthropoda > Insecta > Hymenoptera > Tenthredinidae > Tenthredo > Tenthredo distinguenda. The sequence continues at coordinate 6,298,943 of OX384538.1, forward strand.
GCCGCGATTTGCGAGTTTTACAACAGAAAAAACAACAAGAGCTTCCACGTAGGACAGCAATAACAGACAAATAAGGACTACTAATTAACTCGTCAAATCGGTACCTCGCGGAACAATATCACAATTAATAAACAGAGTAGTCACCGCGAGGTGCTCATAAATAATTATCTAAAATCTAAGAAATTAACAATAACAAGAAAATGATCTGGCCGTCGGTCGGGTATAGGCGACCGGCGAGCCTACGGGAGGCTAGGCCCCCTCGTTACTGGAATATTTACAAATGGAACTTAACACTAACTTAACCTAACTCTGCCTTCCTAGGCCAACTAAAATTTGAACTACTAAAAGGAAGAGAGGTGACAACAACCAAGCAGGCTCACGCCTGAGCTAGACGGCTAAGCCTCCTCGCAGGAGGAAGAGAGACGGCGACAGTGCCGTACTAAGACTGTCCTTCTCGCACTCGTGTGCGGCAGGACATAACCCGACAAAATTATCGATCTCGACTCGAAAAATCGTACTTAAAAGACAACGCGAAACCTCTCTATTAAAGTGGGGACACTGGTGACGGCCTACCGACTCGGGGGTCGTCTGTATTGGAATCCCAAGATTCTAAAGAGCCTCGTGGCTTACTAAAGGCAAGATGGCAGACGGCCGTTGCCGGATTCAAATCTGAACATGGGTAAAGTTCGTTAACGCTTACCGCTTTCCAGCCACCTCACGAAAGCCTCCGCCTCGTGGGCAAAATCCATCGTCTTGTTTTTTTTTTCCAAAGTAAGTCCCTCGCGGGCTCACACACTCTCAAGATAACCCACTCAACACACAGACAACAAAAACGGACTAAAACGCAACTCGTAGCTCTCTATACGCCTCGCTAGATCGCTGGCCTAACGCAGAGTGATCTCTCCATACCACATGGCGCCGGTGTTGCGCACCCTCGGCAGTCAGGTAATTATCGATTTGCCTATCGACTGCTAGATCGTACTATGGCGGTCTGGCCGCCCTACGCGCGAAACTTCAAATTCGTACAGGGGGATCCTCGAAGATTCGTCTAGCGGAACGCGGTTCGCTGGCTCTTGGGGGTGGCGGGAATCACCTCCACCACCGGTTTCCCTCGTCGCTGAGTGCCCTCGGCACTCCCCCGCGCTCTCGCTGACTTTTTTCGGTGCTCGACGTAGGATTAGGCCCCCAGGGGCATAGTGGCCTGCAGTTTAGGTGGGCCTCATACGGTCTGGATCGTCCACGTAAGTGTGTGTCGGTCGGGTCGTGTCATGCTCCACCAACAGTTTGGCCATGTCTCCCACATAATAGAGAAAATGAAAAGAAAACAAACAAAATAAGAAAACAAGTCTACAGTCTCAGTACAGTCACGGTCGCCTCTCGGATAGTAGGTCCTAGCCTCGCGGCTTCTCTAACGCATTCGTGCTTCCCACATTCACGCGACATTCCTTAATTACGGCCGCCTAAGGGTTCGGGAGCTGTTTGTAACGGCAGGTGCACCTTGCAATGTTACAGTATATATACATATATGTATGTTCCTGCATTGCGCATGGCAAGACGTTATTTTCGTAACGTTCTGCGTACAATGTATGCATATATAGATATATACCTATATATATGCATACTCATGGCGTGGTCATGACACAAAGTAGTTACTTTTGTAACCCTTGTTTACAATGAAAGTATACGTATATGTATGGATATATATATATGTATACGCGTGACTCCTCGAGACTTCCTTCCCAATGAGTTCTGTAACATCAATGAAAAACAGGGGAAAACGGGCGGCTTTTTATATTACCTTTATTATCCTCGTCTTTATTCTCCCTCGTTAGCGCTTGGAACGCTAGCACTGACGAAGAAGTTGATTCCTCCGAATCACTCTCGTTTTCGGAGGATTCTTCGAGTAGCGGGATTAATTTGTCCATGTCCTGCTGCATCTTCCTTATCTTGGCCCGCACTGCTACTAAGTCGGACGGTCTTTTTGGCATTATTGTTTTGCGTCTCACTAAACGTCTTGACTCTCGCGCACAACGAAGTGATATGAAGGTGAAGGGGCGCTGCTGGCGAACAGCTGAGCAGTCCCCCTCCCCTTTTTAGTCTCGCTAAAGGTTGTGACATCTAGCGGACCGGAGGGGAACTACATGGTAATATTGAGAACGAGACGGAATATAATTACGCCGAGCGAGTCTATGAAGTTCGTTTGCTATTGCCGCCTTCATTCTCCGGCTACCGCACCCAATTTTTAATGTATTCATTCTGTTTGATGCTCGGCAACAAGTTGGCCGGAATTCCGCGAATGTAGTGCCGGCTAAGCTTTTCAACGTTATTCACGGCTATCTCCAACCGTTTCTCCAGAGATTCAGAATCTCCTTTCAGCGCCTCAATCCTTTCTTTTGCCTGGACCCAAATACGTTGATCTTCGAAACGTTCGCTGTGTTCTCGATCTATCCGGGCATTAAGTTTAGATTCAAGAGCTTCGAGAGACTGTCGCATGGATTGCTCGAATGTCTCTTTTATAGATCGCTCAAGAGCATTATATCATCGCTGTGTAATATCCTCAAGACTTTCCAGAGAAACGGCATCGGTTGATTCTTGTGGATATGCAATATATTACACAATCGTTTATTGGCTATGTCGTACTGGTTATCGATGGTGGTTTTAAACTGAAGCTATTTTTACTTTTATTGGACTTTGATAAATATTTTATGAATTAATATGTTGGGCGCCAATCAAATAATATATGATAATATTAGAAACAACTTGTGAAGCTCAGGGCGTTGAGAATTCTCTGGGCTGGTCAAATGAAGAGGACAATAACGAGGATTGAACGAATAATATGTGAAACTATCCGGTATCCGAATATATAAAGGATTTTCAATATTGTACAAAGAAACAAGGATATGCAGACATTTCAATTAAATAATATATCAATTTATTTATATTAATGTTGAACGAGTAATTATAAAGGTTTAAATTAAAATAATAATCTAATAAAATTATTTGAATCTATGGACATTTAGGAAAATAAACAGAAAAATCGCTTATTATTTAGATCACCATATGATATATGAGTTTACTTTATAAATGAATTTAATTGTAATATTCAATTTATATTTATTTAAAAAGATTTTTTTTATCGAAAAGAGAAAAGCTTGACAGGCAAAAGGACCTAAGTACAATCCGCGATGCAAGCTAGTCTATTTTCTAATGACTCTAATGGTTATTCAAAAAGAGGAAAGCACGACAGGCGGAAAGACCGAAGTACGATCCGCGATGCGTACAAACCGAAAAATGAAAAGAAAAGCTAGACAGGCAGAAAGACCGAAATACGATCCGTGATGCTAGCAAATCTTAGTGATTTGAAAAGAAAAAATCTTGAGGACAGGCAGAAAGACCGAAGTACGATCCGCGATACCTCAGAGGATTATTTAAATGGAGTATGGCGCTTTCTAATTATTAAAATGGATTATTTATATAGAAATACAATAATTACTTTTATTATGAGTCATATAACCACCTATCGGTGATTATATCAATTTAATGTTTCTGTGTTTCTATGTATTAAATGCGTTTATCATTTGTGATAGAATTTATCTAACAAAAAACATAACAGCTAGGTCTCTGCACCTAGCTGCGACTCGCTATACTCATACGTTACGTTACAACATTCCCCCAGTAAAGGTGATTTGAAGAAATAATTTTTATTAATTTTAGAAGAGGCTTTGCTGTCTATGAGTGATGCTTGAATAATATTTTATGAATTTAGGGGATTAATGAATTTGTACGTCAATGATTACAATTAAATTACTATTTTTGTTCTGTCCATTGATACCCAAAGGGAAGGTCTAGGAGGTTGGAGGATAATTTCTTTTTGGTCTGGTTCAGGTGACGTGGCAAAGGGTTCAATTTATATTGGGTTTTCTTTTTTGCCATGAAGGAATTCGTCAAGAAGGAATAAATCTTCATTATTTACTTCACTCAGATTATTCTCGTGTGTTTCAGTATTTGATGATTCTCCAGGAGTCCAGAAAGTTATATTTTCTTTGGTCAATTTATACAATTCAAGAAAACTTGGAAGGTGTGTTAAAATTGGTTCTTCTGGTAGCCGACATCGTTGAATTTTATTGGGGGTATCAACTGGAATTAATTTCCATGTGTTATATACGTAAGATGTGCCGCGATGGACATGGGATGGTCTTGCCGTCTGATTTCCACGACCCATCGATGCTTTTCCCGGTATACTGATCCACGAACGCGGAGTTTTAATCTTTCGATTAGCATATTCTGGTGTGGGAATCGTGAAAATTCCTTCAAGTCCTGTCTGCATACCCACGTCTCGGGTGCCAGGATGAGTGCTTTGGCAACTGCGATCCATTTTTTTTTTTCTACATATGTTCTCTTTATGAAATCTTTCACAAACTGATATCCTTGAAGCAATTTTTTCTCCTGTTATTATTATCGTTGACCATGCCGCGTCCCAATCAAATGATTGCATCGGTTGTCCTAAGCAATGATTTGATTTTGTTTTTCGCTCCTCTTTGACCACCCCCTTTCATTATTATTACTTCTATCCCTCAAATATTAGATATATATTTATTTATCTAATTCATATCTATGAATATAAAATTTAAACTATGATATACTTAGTTATGATTATTAAATTGAACTTTTATATTTTTTCAAGCTATTCCGATGATAAACACCAATTATTTTCTCAGGCTTATCAGCATCTACTAATTGATATGCATTAGCATGTGGTTTTTTATTAATAATATACGGTCCCTTATATAAATGAAAAAACTTTTCGATGTGTTGATTATTCATATTAGCGCTTCGTATTACACGTAATAATACTTTTTCTCCTATTTCAATAGGAATTTCTTTATTAGTGGGTTTTTTGTTGTGTCTAACCGCACCACGAGTTAAGTTTTCGTATGCAAGTCGCAATTGAACTTCTCTAGCCACCAGATTCCTAAGTGGAAAATTTATTAATTTTTCAATTTCCATTTTAGGATTTTTTCCATAATGAAGTTCAAATGGTGTAAAGTTGGTACTTTCATGAGTAGTTAGATTCATCCATTCTTGAATTTGTGAGACTACAGTAGCCCATGACGTATGTTTGTGGCTACAATAAGTGCGAAAATACCGACTCAATTCGCGCATAATACGTTCGGATGGATTGCTTTGAGGATGACGTACAGGTGAATGTAAGATTTTTATTTCGTTTTCATCAGCAAATTTTTTCCATAAATACGATGTAAACTGGGTTCCGTGATCGGATAGAATTGTTTTAGGTTTTCCAACTCTTTTAAAATAATCATTTCTCAATCTTTTTATACAGATATCTGAATTAGCCTTTTTAATAGGATATAGTGTTACTAATTTTGAAAATGTGTCTACTATCACGAAAATATATTGGGCACCAAACCTGGATGTAGGTAATGGTCCATAGAAATCAATCGCAATTAATTCGTTAATGTTATGTGGAATATAACTGGTATCTTGAGCTCTCATAGATACATTATTGTATTTTACACGTTGACATAGATCACATGAACCGACATATTTTCGAATATCACGGTGATATCCTGGCCACATGAAAAATCTATCAATATGCGTAATGCATTTTTTTGCTCCTGCATGACCGGTAACCTCGTGAATATATTGTATTATTTCAGATGTGATTCCCCGAGGAATACATAATCTCCATGAAAGATCTCTTCGAGTATTTTGGAATAAAATTCCATCAATTATAATATATCGCGGATGAGTATAATGTGGAGTTATTCATTTTCTAATAATTTGGCTATAACGTGAATCTTTGTGTTGATTTTGCTTAATCGTTTTTAGACATTGAGCAAGTTCTTTGTTCATTGACATTTTTATTGTATTCAATTGAACCTTATTATAATTCGGTGATTCAAATTGTATTTCTAAATTATCGTTTAATGGATTACGACTAAATAAGTCTGCTACTACGTTATCCTTTCCTTTACAATGAGATATTTCGAAGTCATATTCCTGAAGAAATAAAATCCAACGAGTCATTCGGCTATTTCTGAATTTAGTTATCATAAGGAATGAAAGAGCTTTATGATCAGTTATGATTTGAAATTGGGTTCCTGCTATATAATTACGGAATTTTGTTACCGCGTATATTATGGCCAATAATTCTAATTCAGTAGTGCAATAATTTTTTTCAGCAGAATTCAAACAGCGACTGATCAACGAAATGATTCGTAGATTTTCTTCATTATCAAGTTGATATAAAATAGCGCAAATTCCAGAAATGCTAGCATCTGTCCGGATGTGAAACGTTTGGCCTGGAATATAATGATTAAGGGGAGGGACTAGACGATTTTTACCGACCTATCTAATTTCCCGAATATCTCCGAAACGGGGCTATCAATTGGATTGTCCTTTTGGCAGCCGATGTTTGACGAGGAATGAGTTCGAGCTAGCTCCCAAAATTCAATGAAATCGAAATTTTTTAAAAAATTTTAATCGCAGAATGTAGGCGTGTCACTTATTTCGACTAATATCAGAGCCCACGCATCATTGACGCGAAAATAACTGTGTAAGCACCATTCTACACGGCATGACAAACACTCCTATTCAAAAACATCTTCGTTTCATGCAGGAATAAAGTCTCTATGTGAAAACTCGCAATTCGTTGTAATTAGCGATTGTAAATTGTTGGGAAGCCATGATAATCCTTAGTTCCCGTAATGCCCGAGAGAGAGAGCTCAGCGCGCGAATCGTGCATCGGTATTACTGCCGGCCAGCGCAGGGCCGACTTGTTGCCTGGGACTGTCGAAAACGTACGTGGAATATGAACATTTTTATCTTGAAAAAATGCTTGAACATGTATGTTCTGTTGGTAATAATCTGACGAAATAATAATGGAAAAATAAGATTGTTTGCTCGTATAAAATTATTTTCAAAAGTTGTCGCTGGTGTGAAAAAAAACAGAAAATTCTGACAGTGATGGTTTTCAAGCATAAAGTTCCTTCTGTGGAGTGCATTCACTTTTAGATTTTCCGATTTAACCTCACCAAATTATTCATTATTGAGTAGCGTCACTACCGTGTATGAGTCATTCCACGTCAAACCGGACACCTTTTTGACCTCGATGTTTCCGATTTCGTTCTAATTTTTTTAACGGGTTCTTTGGAACAAATAAATTCATCAAACAATTTTTCGTTTTTTTTTTCCGCCCCTATTTTCCAAGTTACACGGGGGTGAAATTCACGAAAAACAGCCAAAAATCGAAAACATACTCCTCTTCAAACGGTCATATCTTTGGCTGTGTTTGTCCTAGAGTCTTCTTTCGAGAACCATTTTGAAGCTATTGAATGGCACTATTATTATATATTTATTGAATTCTGCGACAAAGAGCGATTCCATTTGTTATAAACAAATATATTATTCAAACGTGGTTTTCTAGGTGAGAACCACGCTTTAAAATTCCCAAAAAAATATGAGCGTATTCCTTGATCAATTTCCTATAAAACTGGTAAGTTATAGAATGGAACTCCGATGGAAACTATATTAAAACGATTTATTTATAAGCGACGGCGCGCGCTGCCGCTGAGAGACCTGGCTCGGGTACGTGTAGCTCGCGTAAGGAAGAAATGGTGGGCATCTAGATCTATATTAAAAAAATTCACCATGTCAGAAAACAATGTATATCATATTAGTTTATTGAATATCCAACTAACGATAAGTAAATCATGATCCTAAATCTGACATAAGGATCCTCTAGTCACATTATATTATACCTATATGTATAATACCTGAATTGATGAATACACTATAATTAATTCGATAGAAGTTTGGTTTATTCATATAATTGCTTCCATAACTGTTGAAGTTAAAGCAAAAATATGAATAATTATATTATTGTTAAAGTTAGTTGAAAGAAATAACGGGGCAATTTTTTGTCAAATTAAGAAAATAAAGCAATTAAATTAGGAAAGATTATTAAAAATTTTAGGGTGGTTTATTTGGAAACAACGGCCTGCACTGATTTTTCGGTATCAGAGTATCCCTTACATTAGTTATTAATTTATTTTTCGTTTGTGGCAGAATACAATGAAATGTCAGTGTACCATGAACTAATTTAGCTTTCCCGAAACGAGGCTGCAATGCAGTTCAGTGGAAAATTCTAAATCAGTATTTTTAATATTTTTGATATTCTGCACGCATAGAAAAAAAAAATTGTGGTGTATTTATTGGTTCCTGCAAGGATTCCAGACTTGCTTCAGCCGCTAGTCTTTAGAGGGCTCCTCCTAAGCCAATAACAAAAAAATAAATTAATGCGACTAACAAAGAATGAATTAATAGACAAGAGATACTCTGATGCCGAAAAGTCAGTAGAGGCCGTTGTTCCTAAATAAACCACTAATTATAAGCAAATATAACGACTTCCAGGTATTATATATGGTATAATGTGACTAGGGGATCCTTATGTCAGATTTAGGATCATGATTTACTTATCGTTAGTTAGATATTCAATAAACTAATATGATATACATTGTTTTCTGACATGGTGAATTTTTTTAATATAGATCTAGATGCCCACCATTTCTTCCTTACGCGAGCTACACGTACCCGAGCCAGGTCTCTCAGCGGCAGCGCGCGCCGTCGCTTATAAATAAATAAAAAGGAATACGCTCATATTTTTTTGGGAATTTTAAAGCGTGGTTCTCACCTAGAAAACCACGTTTGAATAATATATTTGTTTATAACAAATGGAATCGCTCTTTGTCGCAGAATTCAATAAATATATAATAATAGTGCCATTCAATAGCTTCAAAATGGTTCTCGAAAGAAGACTCTAGGACAAACACAGCCAAAGATATGACCGTTTGAAGAGGAGTATGTTTTCGATTTTTGGCTGTTTTTCGTGAATTTCACCCCCGTGTAACTTGGAAAATAGGGGCGGAAAAAAAAAACGAAAAATTGTTTGATGAATTTATTTGTTCCAAAGAACCCGTTAAAAAAATTAGAACGAAATCGGAAACATCGAGGTCAATTTTTGATTTATTTTGTCCGGTTTGACGTGGAATGACTCACATGGGACATTACGTGTCAACTTGGCCGTCATCTGACCCTGACCATTTCGTATTTGATGCATGTTCTTGCATATTATATTTGTTTCAACTTATGGCCGGTTCGACAAGCGAATGGGTAACTAATTGATAGAAGGCGATATAATGAATAGAATTATTATTCAGAACATAACTTAGTTGTACTTACCGTTACGTGCTGCACTTTAGACAGAAAAAAAAAATATATATACAGGGTGACCCAAAATTCTCGCACCACCTTGAATAGGCAGCTACCATATCGAATTCTAAGACGAAAGTTCTTTTACGAAAACTCTCCAAAGCCTGCGGTTTTCGAGTTATTCAAAATCGCGATTGACGAATCAGAGCGTATTTTATCATCGTGATAGTGCCGGCTCAAAAGCAAGCCATGAGCAGAGCCCGTATCTTTAATATTAGCTTGTACAACCGCTATTTTTTATATTATTTAATTTAATTTGTAGTTCTGGTCGTCCAGGTCGATTGCACCGTAGTTCCTGACGCCCAGGTCGATCGGATCATGGTCTTCGCCGTCTAGGTTTTATCCGGCGTAGTTTACGTCGACCGCTCCATAGTTTCAGCGGTCCAGGTCGTCCGCTCCATAGTTTTTTGCGGTTCATGTCAACCGCTTCATATTTTCAGCGGTCCAGGTCATTCGCTCCATAGTTCTCGGCCGTCTAGTTCAACCGCTCCATAGTTTCAGCGGTCTAGGTAATTCGTTCCATAGTTTCAGCCGTCCAGGTCATTCGTTTCATAGTTCTCGGCCGTCTTGGTCAACCGCTCCATAGTTTTAACCATTCAGGTCATTAATCTCTAACACTTTGGAGCGGTCGACCTAGACGGCCGAGAACTATGGAGCGAATGTCCTGGACCGCTGAAAATATGGAGCGGTTGACATGAACCGCAAAAAACTATGGAGCGGACGACCTGGACCGCTGAAACTATGGAGCGGTCGACGTAAACTACGCCGGATAAAACCTAGACGGCGAAGACCATGATCCGATCGACCTGGGCGTCAGGAACTACGGTGCAATCGACCTGGACGACCGAAAATATGAATTGAATTGAATAATAATAAAAATAGCGGTCGTCCAAGCTAATAAGAAAGATACCACGGGCTCTGCCCATGGCTTGCTCTTGAGCCGGCACTATTACGATAATAAGGAACGCTATGATTCGTCAATCGCGATTTTGAATAACTCGAAAACCGTTGGCCTTGGAGAGTTTTCGTGAAGGAACTTTCGTCTTAGAATTCGATAAGGTACCTGCCTATTCAAGGTGGTGCGGGAATTTTGGGTCACCCTGTATATATAGTATATATAAATTCCATGAATCGAAAAAGCTTCAAAAATATTCGTCACGTCACTTTATGCGCGATCCCTTAAGGGGAGGGACCAGACGATTTTTACCGACCTATCTAATTTCCCGAATATCTCCGAAACGGGGCTATCAATCGGATTGTCCTTTTGGCAGCCGATGTTTGACGAGGAATGAGTTCGAGCTAGCTCCCAAAATTCAATGAAATCGAAATTTTTTTTACAATTTTTATCGCAGAATGTGGGCGTGTCACTTATTTCGACTAATATCAGAGCCCACGCATCATTGACGCGAAAATAACTGTGTAAGCACCATTCTACACGGCATGACAAACACTCCTATTCAAAAACATCTTCGTTTCATGCAGGAATAAAGTCTCTATGTGAAAACTCGCAATTCGTTGTAATTAGCGATTGTAAATTGTTGGCAAGCCATGATAATCCTTAGTTCCCGTAACGCCCGAGAGAGAGAGCTCAGCGCGCGAATCTGTGGCGACCTCGTCACGACCACCGCGCCTCTACCGGGCAAGACGACAACTCCTAGAGTTGCGTCGGCGTTACAAAATAACTAGTTTAAAAAAAAAGAAAAAACTCTCTCTCAACCGCCTCATCTCTAGCATTCTTGCATCATCTTTTTGTACTGAGTTAAATCATTAACTATTTTTAATAAAGAGTATTAACGTTTGTTTGATAATCCACTCATTGATTTATTTGTGTGGTCATTCCTAGCATAAGTACCCACATTTCTGGTGACCCCGCGTTTTCTGAAAGCGATATAAGTGAATTAGACGTGAAACCTAACCTCCAACATGGCCATGCCTCGAACACCCAATAAGCAAAACGAGAATTATACTCTTCCGGACGATATCTTCGCAAACATTGAAAGCAATGAAACATTACAAATCAAGGGTAAAAACCCTCCACTACACGATTCGTCGGACCAAAACCCAAATAATAACGCACCTTCGCAAGAAATCATCTATACCGTCAACAGACCACAGCTACCCGGATTTTTCAAGGATCAACCTGACATTTGGTTTATGATAGCCGAAGCAGAGTTTACCTCAGCAAAAACACGAAGTGATGATGTCAAATTTAACACCATCATCAGAGCTCTGGATGTCGACATTCTGCGACAAGTCACCGACATCCTCAACAATCCACCGACAGGAGCTAAGTATCAAACTTTAAAACAAGCACTCATCCAACGTATCACAGATTCCAGACAAAAACAGCTACACAAATTACTAAAAGAAATGGTTTTGGGTGACCGAAAGCCCTCGCAACTTCTCAGAGAAATGCGAAACCTGGCTGCCGGTGCCCTCGGCGACGAAATTCTTCAACAACTTTGGCTCGATAGATTGCCGATGCACATCAAGCCACTTCTCGTAACTTCGAACAACGTCGATCTCACTACCCAGGCTGAATTAGCCGATCGCGTCATTGAAGCATCGAACAGTTCGTTTGTCATGGCCACGTCAAACAACGTAAACAGGGTGGACACGGCAAACATCGCCCATAATCTTGAAAAGAAAATTGACGACATGCAACAAACGCTGATTTATTGTCTCAAAGAAATCCAGGAGCTTAAACAAACTCAACGACAGCCACAATCGAACTTTCGCTCAAGATCAAGATCTCACACGCCTGACCGGAAAGGAATTTGTTATTATCACCAAAAATTCGGTGCACAAGCTAACCGCTGTACAACGCCTTGCAGTTTTGTCAAACCGGCACCGGAAAACTAGATCCACTGTCACTAGTCCTGGCGGTTGGTGACAGCAACAACAACCTACCGCCTCACGAGCTCCGTTTACTCATCTTTGACAAAAAAACCAACCAGAAATTTTTAATCGATTCTGGATCTGTTGTTTCCATAATACCAGCCTTCAAATTTCGACATGGCAGCTCACCAAGCAATCTGACGCTATATGCTGCAAATAGCTCACAAATACACACTTACGGCACAAGAACACTCGATCTGGACCTCAATCTTCGGAGAAATTTCTCTTGGTCTTTCATCATTGCAGATGTACAAACAGCAATAATCGGTGCTGATTTCCTCACATACTACGGTTTACTCATCGATCTCAAAAATCAACAGCTGATTGATTCTATCACGACTCTCACGTCAAAGGGTCAAATATTGAGAACATCACATTACAGCATCTCCACCGTAAATTCTGAGATGCCATACTCCGATCTCCTGCAAGAATTCATCGAAATCACAATGCCACCTTCCAAACCAACTCTAGACAGATCTGATTTTGCTCACAGAATCATTACGACTGGACCTCCTGTTACTGAGAGATGTCGTAAACTCGCCGGCGTCAAAGCAGCAGCTGCAAAAACGTAAATTAAGCAACTACTCGACAGCGGCATAATCAGACCATCAAGCAGTCCCTGGGCAAGCCCTATTCACATGGTACTGAAGAAAAACAACGACTGGAGACTGTGTGGCGACTACAGGAAACTCAACGCTGAAACTGTACCCGACAAGTATCCACCACCTTTGATTCAAAACCTTTTTCCATTGCTACACGACAAAAATACGTTCTCAACACTAGATTTGGTCAGGGCTTACCACCAAGTACCCTTGACCCATTCCTCCTCAATCATCTGCCGTACCTGCGGGTTCTCTTTCAGGCGCATATGGGTTCCAAACAGCAGGTTGAACGGTAACCGCCCAGTACTTCGACTGGGTGTTGCGTTCAGGTACTTCTGGGCGACATCTAAATACTTGTACCACTCTTCCGGTTTAGGCGCGGATAACTTTGTCAGAAGAGGGATAACCGTCCTATTAACCCTCTCGACTTGTCCATTACTTCTTGGTACTCCTGTCGTAATCAACACGTGCTGGATGTTTTCTTCCCTGCAGAACTCAGTGAACATATTCGAGGTAAATGCCGTGCCTCGGTCGGAGATGATTCTTCGAGGGTTACCACACACCGTTGACTGCTTCCTTAATCTATCTATCACTTCCGCAGTGTCTGTAGATCTGGTTGCATACAACCACACGAACTTCCCAAACGCATCCACAACAACAAATATGTGGCGATACGACTTTTTAGTTGATGCTATCGGACCGAGGTGATCTATATGATATGTATCGAAGGGCGCCCCTTTATCAATCGTATTCAGAAAACCTTCTTGTTTTCCTTGCTTTCTCTCGGCCAGAATACAGTCAACACAATTTCGTATAACACTCTCAACCTTTTCACGCATACCCGTAAACCAATAGTCATTTCGGACCAACGCTTCGGTCTTACTGACCCCAAAGTGTCCGCATTCATGGGCCTTCTTAACTACCTGCGCCTGCATGCGTTTTGGCACTACAACTGAAAGCTCGTCATTCACACTCTTATACAATAGATCATTCCTTACTTCATAATCATCGACTTCACCGCTTAACAATGCTTTGAACACTTTTTGTAAATGTTCGTCTTCGCGCTGTGCCTTCTTAAATCTAGAAATCCGCACACTTATTCACAACCATAACACACGGCAGAGGGCTTCGACTTAAGGCGTCAACATGAGCCATATTTTTCCCAGGCCGGTGTACTATTACATATTGGAACTCTTCGAGAAGAAGAGCCCATCTGGCCACCCGTACGCAAAGGTCTTTCTTGTTCATTGTCATAGTAAACGCTTGACAATCCGTGACAATTGTAAAAGGTATACTTAACAAATACACCCTGAATTTCTTTAACGCTTTCACGATCGCCAGGACTTCAAGTTTGTAACTCGTATACTTTTCTTCGGCTGGTGTCGTCTTACCGCTTGCGTAGTACACCGGGTGAAATTTATCATCGTTATAATCTTTCTGCATCAGAATCATTCCATACCCTAATCGTGACGCATCGGTATGCAACTCCGTTTCCGCATCTGGGCGGTACAACCTCAACACCGGCTTGCTAATCAGCGCGATCTTCAACTTTTCGACCGCTTCTTTTTCTTGTGGGCCGAACTGAATCTTCATACCTGATTTCAGGAGATTTGTGAGCGGTCGAGCTATCAACGAATATCGCGGTATAAATTTCCTAAAATAACCGGTCAATCCTAAAAAACTCTGTACATCTTTTGTATTCTTCGGCTCCCGAAATTTTGCAACAGCTTCGGTCTTATGTTCCGACGGACGAACGGTACCCTTTTCGACAATGTGTCCTAGATACTCGACTTTCGTTTGCAAAAACTTACACTTTTCCCAGTTAATCTTCAGACCGTGCCGGCCTGCTACTTCGAGAACTCGTTTTAACCGAGCTATTGCTTCCTCATAGTTCGCGGCGGGTACAATCAAGTCGTCCATGTACGTTATCACGGCCTTTTCCTCGATCAGTGATTTGAACACCCCATTGATGAACTTTTGAAAGACCGCCGGCGAATTGCATAACCCGAACGGTACCCTTAGGAATTCGTATTGCCCGTCTGGGGTTACGAATGCTGTGTACTTCTGGCTCTCTTCGTCAACTCGGACATGGAAAAATCCATTCTTAAGGTCCAACGTACTATAAATCAGCGCGCCTTGTAGTAAATCTAATTGATCTTCGATAAGAGGAAGAGGGAAATGCGGCCTTACAATCTTCTTGTTTAAACTCCGAAAGTCTACGCAAATTCGCGTTGAACCGTTCTTCTTTCTGACTAACACAATAGGACTTGCGTATTCTGAGTTAGACGGACGTACTATTCCTTCTGCCGACCATAATTCGATAAGGTCTGCTACCTCTTTCCTTTCATGCGGTGATAACCTTCGCGGTCGCGAACAAACCGGAACTTCGTCTTTTAAAATTATTTTCATCGTCACGCCTATTTCGCAGGTTTTCTCCGGCTTATAACTCGATATGATTTTTGCGATTTCAGCGCGGTGATGAGCGTCAGAGATGTGAGATAAATCTAGCTCTCCTGCCTCTTCTACGACATTAATTTGAAAAATATCTGGGACTTCCGAGTCATTCGGGGGTACATAATTGATTTTCCCTATCTTTACTTGGCCTGCTCTCATTCGTAGATCTATCAAGTCGAGGAAATCGGTACCGAGTAGCAAGCTATACTTCAGTATCGCGCCCGGAACAACGTGGAACTTAATCGGGTATGTTTCGGCGTCAATTATCGCATCGGCTACAAACTCACCCAGCGTTTCGAGTCCTTGAGACCCCATACCATTGAACTTCACGTTGGTGCGTTGTAACTGAGGCGAACCTATCCTTACATATTCGTCTGTTCTTATAAATGTTAAACAACTACCTGTGTCTACTAGCGCCATAAACTCATTGTCCCTTAACTTAACTTTCTTGAAGTGCTGCTTTTCTTTGTTGTTTGCCGGTCCGGCAACAACGTTGGCTTCTTTCGATGTCGTAGGCTGCGATGGGCACTTTGCCGCAATGTGACCGTACTCATTGCAATTGAAACACTTCGTTCCTTTCTCTTTCGATGGGCACTCCGAACCTAAATGATTTTTCGCACCACAGTTAAAACACCTTTTCACTTTATCCGCTGATGGATCGTCCGTTCGCTTCGTTTTATTGTCCTTCACTGGGAACTTCTTAGTTGCTCTGTCATCTTTCTTGTCGGCCGTCTTCGTTTTCGCCTTCATTTCTTGTTTCATACTCTCGTACTGTCCAAGCTTGTCTTTGAGCTGTCGAATATTTTTAGCCGCGTACAGGATTGCCTTGTTCGTGGCATCGTCGGGAATACCTTCAATTATATATTGAATAACGGCACGAACTTCTACGTTTGCTTGAGCTGCTAGCTCCAGCATCCTGTATACATACTCCTGAAACGTTTCATCTGACTTCTTCTTACGTTGCATAAGTTTCTGGTGGATTTTGTGACTATCAACTACCTTCTCAAATTCTTTTTTTAGGGACTTCTTCAGTTTTGTCCACGTCTTAGTGCATCTTTCATAGCTGACAAATAACTTCGCTGAGCCCTTGAGCAAACGCTTCGCGTACGCTATTTTCTGGGCGTCGGACCACTCGCACATGTCTGCCATTTCTTCAAAGTCATCTAACCATCGTGTAACGTCCATGTGATCGTCTCCGCTAAACTTCTCTAGAGACTCTTCAACGTCTCTGAATGTTAACAGTGCGCGTTGCGGCGTTCGCGGCCTTCTTCGTCGGATAGTTGGGGTTGCGCGGGCTGGTTCTTCGTCGTCGTCATCGTCGTCGTCGTTATCGTCGTCGTCGTTATCGACTCGGTCGCTGCCGTCTGCGTTGACCTCGTCTACGTCGTCTTCTTCTTCGGCGCCTTCGTCACCGTCTTCTTCGCCCTCCACGGCGCGTTTCCGTTCCAACAACAATGCGGCCCTCAACCGCGCCTGTAGCTCAACCTTTCTTCCTGACACTCGGAGCTGTCGTCGTCTAAGTTCTTCTTTCAGCTCAGAGAGCTTCATACGTGCCACTTGTTCATCGTTAATTTCTACTGCGACTTGTTCACCGTCGGCCATAGTTCCGTATTTTATTTGAACACACACGTCTTACAGTTGGGGCTTTACCTTCACTCACTTTCACTTTAATCACTCGCGAACTTTTGACTGAGGTCACTGTTGATATTTCTATCCCGGCTGAGCCCCCAAAAATATGTGGGAATTTAATTAATCAACAGGATTAGTTAAAAAAGTTACTAAGTGATTCTTTATTCAAATTAACAAGTTATCAGGAGAATATAATATCTGCACGTCTGCTCTCTTTGCTCGTCATAAACGTTCTGCCTTCTCGTCATCGGGGGGCAAGACGTTCGACCCCGCCACACCACTCTTGAAAAAACATTCAACCCTCCATTCTCCCACTCACTCCGTAAAATATAATAAACACTAAGTCTAAGCCTATGGTGTTTACAGGTCAGAACTGGAAAATGCCACTCTCAAGTGAGATCTGGCCAGCCTCCACTGAGCCGATATCGCACTAGCCTATACAACTTAAATTTATCACTTCCTCCCCGAACTGAAAGAAAGCCCGTAGTGTCCGTTATTCTTTCTCTTAAATGCTAAGACCTTATTTCCTAACACCCACGGGACTCACTGATACTACAATAGTAGGTTTACAAATTAATTTGAACCAGAGTCCAGTCAAGCCGTTGACACCTATTTCATAAAAGAATCATCATCTGATTGATGTCTTAGAGCATGATCCTGATTCTTACATTTACGCGTTATGAGTCTTGTTTTACAACAAATGTATTTTACAGAAGTAAATGGGCCGTATATCACTATGTGCCTTGAATAAGCTTCTGATATAGTATACAAACGGGAACTAGTTTCCGTTAGTTAGAATATCGTCGCGCGCGTCCTTACAATCGCGCGCGACGATATTTTGTTCACACATATTATTGGTGAATCCGGACATTATCAATAAGAATTAGAACATTGTTACGTATAATTCAGGAGTTCATGATAAGCAGGTAGTTTAAAATGAGTGATTGTCCTCTCCATAAAGGTCCTCATCCAATTTGTCGGCGTTACATCTTTTGTCATTGTATACCGTAACACAATTGACGACAGAATTGGGTCTCGGTTAGAAGAGCCAAGGTGAAATAGCATCTATACTATTCTCATGTTCGAGCAAACAGCTGATACCAAATATAAATAAAAATATATATATATATAAATAGACTATATCAGTACGACGGTTTTCTATTATACTATACCTAATTATGATAAATATCTACGGTTATACTGCGTATCTCTGCAATTAACATAGTCATTTGAATTCTTTAATTTTATTCGCCGTCGTACGTATCGTTCTTGAGTTTTGTTCTGGGTATGCAATTTTGCAGCAAATAATATCAATTTTAATTGCTTCTAGATTATATGACATGAAATCGTTCATACTGTGGGCGAGTCTTATTAAGAATTTGTATTGAAGTTACGTACGTAGATATGAAAAGAGAATTACACACACCGAGGATAAGACTGATGATTAAATACTATGGGCTGTTCATGCAAAACCTGCTATGTCTATACCATGAAAAGTTTGGCATTATTTGTATACGTATTATGATTAGTGCAATTATAAGTCCGATTATTGAAAATGTTATTACTGCTTCACAAGTATTTCTTGGAGGAAAGAGGAAAGGTGAAATGGTGCAAGTGATGAAAAAAAAAATGTGCCCGCCACGTACGTAGCTCTTGGAATGATGTTGCGATATCACTACACGAAACAGCGAGGTCCGACTCCGCTACGTATACTTGCAGAGAATTTTCAGTGCTTCGTAGACTTTGCTAATATCATGACAGAGACTGGAGATACGTTTGTCGTGAATTTCCATTGTAAGATAATTTGGGTACTGGGCGGCGTTTTTTACATTTCAGATTTTTTTGGACCCGGATTTCACTTCTTCTTGTAAGCCGCGTAATACCGCGTACCGTACAGACGTTTAATATAAGTAATACCTCCAATATTTTCAAGATAGATCGCACTCGCATCCGATGGACATGTTGTACACGCCTACAACTCAGAATGAAGTCAGATATTGCAGATCTACCAATATTGATCTGTACCGAACGATCTTCGTATAACTATTCGATGCGTGATTCTATGATAGCGTGAGACCGTAACGCGAAAAATGACTCATTCAACGTTTGCTTTCAAAAGATCGTTGATTTTCGTCAAGTCGATTATATCTTATCGATCGAGAATCGTAATTAATATACAGGGTGATTCGGGTTGGACGCACTACTTTGGGCAGGTGTATTCCTCCTGGAAATCTAAGACTAAATTTCCTTTACCAAAACTTCAAGGGACTAATAGTTTCGGAGCTACAAAAGAAATTAGTTGACCAATCACAGGGCTGTGAGAGAACAAGACAGGGCCGGTTCAAGAGTATAAGTCGAGCAGTACCCGCGGCGGATCGAATTTTATCGTACGACGTTTCAGTTCGATTTCCAGACGAGTATAACGACGTCGTCTCCTGGAGATGTCTCCGTTCGGCATTTACCTCCGTTCTTGTCGTCCTGATCCCTTAATTTATAGTTTCAGTCGTCCAGATCCCCTACTCCGTAATTCTCGGAGTCCAGATGCTCGGAATCGTAGTTGCATTTGTCCAGGTCTTCGGTTTCGTAGTTTCAGTCGCTCAAGTCTTCCGTTCCGTAGTTTGAGGACCTGGACGACTGAAACTACGGAGCGAAGGACCTGGACGACTCAAACTACGGAGCGAAGGACCTGGACGACTCAAACTACGGAGCGAAGGACCTGGACGACTGAAACCACGGAGCGTAAGACCTGGACGACTCGAAATACGGAGCGAAGGACCTGGACGACTGAAACTACGGAGCGCAGGACCTGGACGACTCAAACTACGGAGAGAAGGACCTGGACGACTGGAAATACGGAGCGCGGGACCTGAACGACTGAAACTACAACATGTAAGGTCTTGTGTAGCTCCGAAACTATTAGTCTCTCGAAGTTTTGGTAAAGGAAATTATTAGTTTTCAGGAGAAATACACCCACCTAAGGTGGTGCGTCCAGCCTGAATTACCCTGTAAAAAATATATAAATTCAATTAACGCCTTCGGGCGGCCATTTCGCCGTACTAAGCGCTTTGTGACTTGATCAAGATTCGCGGCAGCGAATCGCAGCCGAGTTCCCCCCCTCCAACTCGGCGCGGCAGCCACGAATCATTTACCCGAGCAAGCTCTTGTTCTTGTAAAAAATCTGTCACATCTTTTGAACCGCTGATTATTTTTCAATAAAATTTATAGGGGCGTAAGGCCCTCCCCACTTGACCTTCCTCGCAGAAGTTCAACAGAATCGACCAAGTGGTTTCGGAGATATTCACCGTCAAAGTTGATCGCAAAACACAATCTTCTTTTTCTTCTTCTTCGTTGCAGAACGTTTTTCTTGGGAGCACGATATCTGTCGAACCGTTGCACTTATGAACTTGCAATTTGGAAGGGGTGTTCTTGTCATCGAAATCTTGCCCCCTATTGTTTTTGAGCAATGATCGACCACGCATAACTGAGTTATTCATATGATAATGATTATTTATATATGCACATATTTTGAGAATGAGAATGACGTCACTAGTCCCGATTTTCATGATATCGATCGAATATGATACTGCTAATTTTTATACATTGTGACGAGGATTTTGTTCACCCTCGGATCTGGACCGGATAGCCAGACTCCGGGGTCGATCCAACGCGCACACAGCTATATCAAGAATACAAATTTTAACAGGTTTGGACGCCAGGCGAACTATCTTCGCCACGAGACTCGAAATAAAAAAAAACAACGAAGCCACAAAGCCTCACGAATCCTCCTAAGCGGTGGCTAACTCAGTACCGTGGAGAGGGGTCGGGATTAAATGAGGGATTAGCTGACACAATGACGATTCGCGATATTTAAAATCAAACCAAATAATATAGAATTTATTCAAAAGAAAACTTAAAACTAGGTAACAAAAGGGATACAATTTTGTTAACGCACCCGGGGGTAACTAGCTACGGGTGCGGGGCGGCTACAGGCCGTGTAAGGGCGACCTCGCCTCGATTTGCTAATTTTACAATGTATAGAAAACCACAGAACAGCCCCCACGTAGGGTAGCGATAACAGGCAAAAGAAAAGAAAAAAAAGAATAGAAAAAAAACGACTAGTAACTTGACAAATCAAATCCCCGTGGAATAATTAGACGGGTAACCCCCTGGGGTACAGCCGCGAGGCTTTACTGCTTACTTATGCTAACTTAATAATACTACTGTACATGCACGGGCCGGTCGTATATCCGCGAGCGACACCTCTCGAGGGCTAGGCCTCCTCGCTACCTATCTTACAAGCTATTTACAAAGGACTTACAACTATCTTAACCTAACTCTGCCTCCGTAGGCGACCGAACTTTGAATCTACCGTACGACAATAACAAAAAGTCTAGCAGGCTCAAGCCTGTGCTAACGTACTACTCTCCCCGCAGGAGAAAGAGAGAGAAAACGACCGTGACGGACTAGTGGCCGTCTCTTTCGCACTCGTGTACGGCGACCACGTACTCGACTAATTACGGCCTTTTTGCCAGGAAATCGTACTTAACTCGAGACCCGAAATTACTCTATTATGGAAGGGACACTGGTGACGGCCTACCGACTCGGAGGTCGTCTTAATTCGGATCCCAAAACTACTAAATAGCCTCGTGGCTTTGCGATAGGCAAGATGGCAGACGGCCGTTGCCGGATTCAAATTAGCACTAGGGTAAAGTTGGCTAACGCTTACCGTCCTCCAGCCACCTGACGAACTCGAAAGCCTCGTGGGCGTAATCCATCCTCACAATTTCGTATTAAAAGGTCCCACGCGGGCTCCCACACACTCTCCAACCAAGAAAAAAACAAAACTCAAGCGCCCGAACACCTCAAAGAGCCTACTTAAAAACCACTTAAGTCGCCAGCCTAACGCAGAGTGAGACCTCTAGACCGCATGGCGCCGGTCTGCGCACCCTCAAGTGTCAGGTAATTATCGATTGGTCTACCGACCGCTAGATCGTCGCCCATGGCGGCTGGGCCGCAGGCCGCGAAATTTCGAACGTGCTCAGGGGGATTCTCGAGGATTCTTCTGGCGGAACGCGGTTCGCTGGCTCTTGGGGGTGGCGGGAATCACCTCCACCACCTTAGTCCCTCGTAGCTGAGTGCCCCTGGCACTCCCCCGCGTTCTCGCTCGGAAGTCCGCTGGTCCCCGTAGTCGTGGGCCTCCCCGGGGCCTAGTACAGTCGGTTTCGGTGGGCCTCTCCCTCTCATAACTGTTCACGTTAGTCAGGGTCTGTCGGATCGTATCGTCCTCCACCCCTCACCAGGCCGTATCTCCCACATAATAGAGAATTTTGAAAAAGAAAACGAACGAAATCAGTCATAAACTCTACGGTCATAGTACCGTCACGGTCGCCTCTCGGAGAGTTATCGTAGTCTCGTGGCTCCCTAACGCATTCGCACTTCCCCATGCATACTGGCCTACGTAATTACGGCCATCTACGAGTTCGGGAGCTTCTTGTAACGGCAAGTGCACTTTGCCATGTTACAACATATACATATTGTTACAAAGGTCGAAAAACACCCCTCATATTCAATTTGCAAGGTCTAGTAGTCATCTGAGATAAATGATGTTAACATGTGATAAAAGATAGCGGTTAGTAGTCACAACCGCATTATTGTAAAAACAGTATTGTTTTAGCTTTGAGCTTAGACAGACGTGTATTTTCCTAAATACAACCCAATTATTATGTCATCTTATTTCGTTTCCTGTTCAACTTATTTCTCTCGGGAACCCACATTTATCTTGATGATCGCGAAGTCTAATTTCGCAAGAATGTAATAATAGCGCCATTCAATAGCTTCAAAATGGTTTTTGAAATAAGTCTTTAGGATGAACACAGCCAAAGATATGACCGTTTGAAAAGGAGTATGTTTCCGATTTTTGGCTGTTTTTTGTGAATTTCACCCCCGTGTAACTTGGAAAATAGGGGCGGAAAAAGAAAATTGCTTGATGAATTCATTTGTTCCAAAGAACCCGTCAAAAAATTAGAACGAAATCCTTAACATCGAGGTAAAAAAGGTGTCCGGTTAGACGTGGAATGACTCATATACCCTGGAATATTTTATTTTTCTCTTATATTCTTTATCTGATTATCAGGTTCAATTTGATTATGAATCATAGTAATACGAATCATAGTAATTGGCGCCAATTTTCTCCCGGAAAAGTTCTGTACTCTTCGTTATTAAGCAGTTCAAAAAGTACTCACTTTCAGCATTGATGGCCTGGACGCTTAACAATTTTTTTTTTTTTTTTTTGTTCTCGGAATCTGAAACGCAGAGTAAATTAATTATCAGAATACTTACACCGAATTTGTCTAATCGTTGTTCACATCTATATATATTATATACAGTGTATTGTAACTTTTCGGGTGCTGTACGCGACACAGAAGGTGTCGCGTATGGCTAGTTACTTGTGAGTGTCTTTACTCTAGATTAATTTCTAGGGCTCCTTGGTAGAGATAAAATCTTTGTTAGTCCCTGATACAGACTAGGGTGGAGCGAATCACACCGTAGCTGCCTCCCTCAGACCTGGATGCTGCAAGCAGCACCGAGGCTGTATCAGACTTGGGATTCGACGCACCTGCCGAGACAGTATCTTGACTTGGATGCGCAAAGCGCACCGAAGCGAGTATCTGATCTGTGCAGTGCAGTCGTCACCGAAGCTGTATATTAGCTAATTAAATACAGGTTGTTAGTCAGGTCAGTTCAGCCTACGGAGAAAGAGGTTTTAAAGAAAAGGAAACCGTCCCGATTAACATTGGTTTTAATTAATCAAATAATTTCATAATCTGTGAAATGGTTGCAACCGGTAAATTATTCTATAAATTAAATTACATAAATTCAGTCGAAATTCGTAGATTTAGCTATGCAACGATTCTACGGTCGTTTATAGTTCAAATTTTAGTTAAATTGTGAAATTGGATATAAATCAAATTAAGAGTAAGTTATAATGAAAAAGAAAGAAAGCAAAGAAAATATTTGACTCGAAGACGTAAAACGCCGCTATGGTCGTTTCCGTATGCAAGAAAAATGAATCTAAAGAGTACCAGGGCGCTTTGCCTGTCTGGCCTCGGAAAAATTGAGTTGAGTCAGTGTGGCGCTTTGCCTAACACTGCTGAATAAGTGGTGAGATAAGTAAGAATAAATGAGTCAGTGTGGCGCTTTGCCTAACACTGCTCTAAAGAGTGAGAAATAAATGAGTCAGCGTGGCGCTTTGCCTAACACTGCTCTGAAGCCATGTTAGCGCTGCGCTTATATAGTCACCGATTGACGTCACTTGTTGTGCGCGGTTGATGGTGCGCGTTGTGACGTATTGTTTCGGGCTTAGATCACCCGATCCGTTACAGTATATTATAGACGTATGTATGGTGTATATGAGGTATTCTCTTCTAAATGAGTCAGGCTTGGAACCTCACCCTCTTCAATATTTTTGATTATTTTTTTTTACCATCCGCAAACGGAAAACAACATGTGTGAGTGATTGCCAATTTCTTTTTTTCTAAATTTTCTGAGCTGGAAATTTTGAATTTTGTCAAGTAAATAGTATTCAAGTAATTATAGCCTGGCTCTGGTCGGTCGAGATGAAACAAAACAGATACATGAAAATTATCGTTAGAACATGTACTTTATGCATATACAGGGTGTCTGGAAATTCGCGCACCATCGGCATACTGGCGGATTCCTTGTGAAAAATTGAGACGAAAGTTATCAATGAAAAAAAGTTCGCAACGGCTTAGTTTTCCTGTAAAATCATTTAATAACGAACCAATCAGCGTTCGGCTTCAGGAAAGAATGGTTAGAACATTGCATAGCCGTCCGCCCCACTCCTGGGTGAAGCGGGGAACACAATACATTATTGTCTCGATCTCGTTAGTGGGGCGGACGGCGGTGCAGAGCTGTAGCCAGTCTTTCTTAAAGCCGAACGCTGATTGGTCCGTTATTAAGTGCTTTGACACGAAAACTAACTCCTTGTTTGCGTGGGTAATTTTCGTTTCAATTTTTCGCAAGGAATCCGTCAGTATGCCGATGGTGCGCGAATTTCCAGACATCCTATATGTATACTGTGACGTGGATTTTTGTTGACCCTCGGATCTGGACCGGATAGCCAGTCTCCGGGGTCAATCCAACGTGCACACAGCTATACCCGAGAATTCGAAATTAATAGGTTGGGCGCCAGGCGACTTCTCGCCACTTCCAAAATTCTCTAAACAAAACAAAGCCTAACGGACTATAGTGCGGCGGCTAGCAACAGTACCGCGGAGAGGGGTCGGGATCAAATGAAGGATGAGCTCGGCGTAGAATA
The DNA here is from genome assembly GCA_947538915.1 of Tenthredo distinguenda. Lineage (NCBI taxonomy): Eukaryota > Metazoa > Arthropoda > Insecta > Hymenoptera > Tenthredinidae > Tenthredo > Tenthredo distinguenda. The sequence goes on from OX384538.1 coordinate 6,324,155, forward strand.
ATTACTCGTGGAGTTGAGTTTAACAAAAATATAAAAATTTATTTAAGAAAAAAAATAGAAGAACGGATTTAAAAATTAATAACAATAATCGTGCGTACCCGGGGGTACTCCCCCTCGGGTACTAGTCGGCTGCAGGCCGTGTAAAGGCGGCCTCGCCTCGATTTGCGAGTTTTACAATTACAATAGAAAAACAGGAGCTTCCACGTAGGACAGCAATAACAAAGAAAAATAAGAAACTAATAATTAACTCGGCAAATCGGTACCTCGCGGAACCATATCACAGTGGACAAACAGAATAATCACCACGAGGTGTTCATGAATAATTACCTAAAATCTAATAAACTAATAATACCAGAAAACAAATGACTCGGCCGTCGGTCGTGTATAGGCGACCGGCGAGCCTACGGGAGGCTAGGCCTCTTCGTTAATTGACTATTTACAAATCTGAACTTAACACTAACTTAACCTAACTCTGCATGCGTAGGCTAACGGAAATTTGCAATAATATAAGCCAGAGAGACGCAAGAACAAAACAGGCTCACGCCTGAGCTAACTGACTGAGTCTCCTCGTAGGAGAAAGAGAGACAGCGACAGTGACGAACTAAGACTGTCCTTCTCGCACTCATGTGCGGCAGGACGTAAAGCGACAAAACTACAGATTCCGACTCGAAAAATCGTACTTAAAAGACAACGCGAAACTTCTCTATTAAAGTGAGGACACTGGTGACGGCCTACCGACTCGGGGGTCGTCTGTATTTGAATTCCAAGATGCTAAAGAGCCTCGTGGCTTACTAAAGGCAAGATGGCAGACGGCCGTTGCCGGATTCAAATCTGAACAGGGGTAAAGTTCGTTAACGCTTACCGCTTTCCAGCCACCTCACGAAAGCCTCCGCCTCGTGGGCAAAATCCATCGTCTTTGGTTTTCGTTCCAAGTATATCCCTCGCGGGCTCACACACACTCAAAATGCCACCCTCAAAGCCAAGAACAGAAAAACGGACTCAAACGCAACTAATGGCTCGCTAGACGCCTCGCTATGTCGCCGGCCTAACGCAGAGTGATCTCTCCAGACCACATGGCGCCGGTGTTGCGCACCCTCGGCAGTCAGGTAATTATCGATTTGCCTATCGACTGCTAGATCGTAAACTATGGCGGTCTGGCCGCCCTACGCGCGAAACTTCAAATTCGTACAGGGGGATCCTCGAAGATTCGTCTAGCGGAACGCGGTTCGCTGGCTCTTGGGGGTGGCGGGAATCACCTCCACCACCGGTTTCCCTCGTTGCTGAGTGCCCTCGGCACTCCCCCGCGCTCTCGCTGACTTTTTCGGTGCTCGACGTAGGATTAGGCCCCCAGGGGCATAGTGGCCTGCAGTTTAGGTGGGCTTCATACGGTCTGGATCGTCCACGTAAGTGTGTGTCGGTCGGGTCGTATCATACTCCACCAACAGTTTGGCCATCTCTCCCACATAATAGAGAAAGTAAAAAAAAACAAACAGAATAAGAAATCAAGTCTACAGTCTCAGTACAGTTACGGTCGCCTCTCGGAGATTATATTAGCCTCGTGGCTATCCTATTGCAATCGTGCTTTCCACATTCACTCCCGATTACTTAATTACGGCCGTCTAAGGGTTCGGGAGCTGATTGTAACGGCAGGTGCACCTTGCAATGTTACAATACATATAGGTACTACGCATATCGATTTTGGACATACATGCGATCCGAGCGACTTCTCATTATTTTTGTAATTGTAATAATCGGAGAAAAGTTAGATGTTTGTTTATAGTCAAAAAGAGAAAGCAATTTTAGAGAAGCAGCTAATACTGAATGGGGGGGTTCTTTCTAGATCATCCATTTGTATAGAAAATATTCGTAGAATGAATTCAAATAATGTGAACGAAACATAGAATAGAATATTGTGAGATAAATTAATCAAATGTATATGTAAAGTAGGACAAGCACTACTTTAAATTGATTCATACTTTGCCGCGCGGCTACTCGTCAGGTATAAAGATGTTGATGGTAAAGTAGATGCCGAGTGCGACTTGGAGACACGTGGAATTGATTGAGAGTGGTGAAAAGATAAAGCAATCGATATAACCTAAAAATAGAATTTACCGAGAGGAAGGAATGATTGTAAGGAATATACTTTAAATGTCCTTTCTTTGCTTACAGGTAAATATTGTAAATAGTAGAAGCTAGATCATAAGCTAGCAATTGTAATAATCATTAAGGAAATAAATAAATGTGAGGATCTTTGCTTACAGGGAAACTCAGATTAGTTTATTTGAAGAGATCATTCCTATAGAGAAGATTACACATTATATATATTTTATATTTTAGTGGAAGTCGACTTACTTTTGGTGTATCTTCGCCCCATGTCTTCAGCATAGTGAGCGATATGGCGTAATCATCGTGAGACACGTTGAACATTTGGAACTAATCTCGGTTTTTTTTTTGTCTTTCCTTACCTTATAGGTACTTATCCGTTGACAGAGAAATACGTCATAATTGTATAAACACGTCACAGATTAGGCTGACTTAGGATTTGTCTGTGCGTGGCCGCAAGAATTATCCCTACTTTACTTGCGTGTAATAATCTTGAACAAATCGTGTGAACAAATCAGTGTGATTTCGGCATCATGTCGAACGGCGAGATTCCAGGGATTTCCGAAATCAACGGTAAGTCGGAACTATTTTCAAATGATTTACAAGAAGTATTTCATACACCTAGGATTTGAAACACTTTCAATTCAGTTGCCGATCGTTCTCTTTTACACCTCAATAGTAGTAGGCAGCCAGTACTTGTATTGACCTTTCTTTCTTGAATATCCTCAAATGCACGTTAGGCGAGTAATAAATTGATTTTAAGGTATGTTGAATTTAATTAAAAACGCTATACTAAAATGCCTTATTTATAAATAATATAATATACTTTCAGATTACTTGCACGGATTGCGGAGTGTATGACAAACCATCGGGCGAACAAAATTCAATTACCTATAATTCAAAGCTCACAAAGTTTGCTCGCGTGATGTGTTCATCTCGAGCCACCTCGCAGGCAAATCGCACACAGGAGTTCGGGAGCCGCTGCAGTTTAATATTGAGCACACCTGAGATATCACTAAACACCACGCAGCAATAGTCGACGAGCGGAAAGATAAGGGCAGACACGAGCGTCTTGCGGGGGGTCTGTGAGAGGAAGCGCCTGGAAGCAAAGAATTGACGAAAAGCTAAATGCACGCGAGCCGAAATCGCATTGACTTGCGCTGTCCAGGACTGCTTATTGTCTAAGATAAGGCCCAGGTTCCGCACCGTATCCAAATAGGGTATTGAGATCCCATCAAGGGTGATCAGCGGCAAATCCTTAGCCAAAGCTAGCCTGGAAACGTATGCCGAGCTCCCAAGAATCATTGCCTGGGTTTTGCCCGCATTAAGGCGGAGACCGCAACGCCTTGACCAGCCTAGGATTGCCTCTATGTCCTCGTTGAGTCTAGCTACCGCATCAGAAAGCTCCATGGTGCAGTGGCAGTATATTTCGAGCTTATCGGCGTAGAGAAGATGCGACGTATGCCTCAGGCCCTGCGAGATGTCATTTATGAAAAGGGAGAAAAGCAGGGTACCAAGAATCGAGCCCTGGGGCACCCCTAGATCTAGTGGAGTTCAGGAGGACAGCTGACTATCGGGGCCGACCACTGCCTGCATTCTACCCTCCAGGTACGAAGCAACCCACCGTAGCGCGTGCCGAGAGAAACCCAACGTAGCCAGCTTAGCAAGAAGCCTTGATGAAGTCAAACAAACCAAGTATTATTAGCTTGCGGCTGTCGATACCCTGGCGAACATCCTCGGTCAAACGAAGCAGCGCCGACTGCGTGCTGTGCGCTGGACGGAAACCAGACTGTCTCGGGTCTAGGAGACCATGCTCCTCAAGATAGGACGAGAGCTGCACTAGCACGACGCTCTCCAGGACCTTGGACAGCAGGCACAGGTTGGCTATAGGGCGGATCTGCTGGAGAGAAGTGGGAGCCCTGACTTTGCCTATTGGAAGTACCTCGGCTCGCTTTCATTGCGCCGGAAAGGTGGCAGTGGCGAGAGAGTCGTTGGAGAGAGCAAGCAGGTAGCTAAAAATTGCCGGCAGAGCTACAGTCACATTGCGGGGAGAGAGGTCATCAACGCTCCGCAATTGTGGGGTGAAATGATCGATTGCATTGAGGAGCGCTGTCGGTGTGATATCCTTGAAGTAAAACAGTGAGTCACTATAGCGCGGGGAGGGCAAGAACGCGAAGAAGACCTCCGCTTCAAGGGCAGAGGAGGGCCGTTGAGATACCGAGGCAAAGTGACGATTGAGCTCCTCCGCCGACAAATCCCCGCAGTCATTAGAATGATTAGCGACAAGACCAATGGCCCTGAGCTCATCCCACCGAGCTCGAGGTGGCTTCAAGCAGGATAAGCACCGAGTATAGAAGTCCACGCGAGCAGCCGAGATACGCTTATGGAAAATGTCCCTAGCTTCACGACAGCGAACAAGAGATACCTCCGTTCGACTCATTTTTTACACCCTGTAGAGCGCATCCTTGGCACGCACGAAGGCACCAAGTTCAGAGGATATCCGGGGCGGTCTTCTGAGCCTCTGCCAGCGCGCCTGATATGGTGCATGCAGGTCGAGGGCTCGCGTTAAGTTGCGCTGGCCTCAAAGACAGACTAGTCAGATCCACCAAGCTCACGCAGAAAATAATCAGGTACAAAATTGCGATAAGAGCGCGCCGAAAGGATTTTGGCCACATAAGTTCCTTCACAGCTGTTCCAGCTGGCCGACGAATTTCAACCAAGATGAGATCGTGACCCGCAAGAAAGGGAGCAGCTGACTGGTCAAACGCGTGGAGAACCGCACCGTTGGCCGGAATACACAGGTCCAGAAGGAGATCCATATGCCCTCTGAGTGAGTTAGAGTTGAGATGACAAATCCGAAGTCTAGAAGCAGCCCGCAGCTCGCGGGGTGCAGCAGGGAGCGAGGACGAAGGAAGGGCAAGAGACGACATAGAGAGAAAGTTAGGTTGGCGTCACTCAAATTCAAAAACAGCAAGGTCCTCAGCAGTACGAAAACGCCAGACCTGCTCCCCATCCTCCTTCCAAATTAGCACGTCCTTGGGCCTTGGCCGACAAGAAAAGTTTGTGTAGACCAGTAGGGAGGGCCTTATTGATGTTGACTGTGGAGACTGGACCAGCGGGCAGGGACTTGAGGTCGGCAGTGGTGAGGCGACCTTTCCACTTTTTGGCCGCAATCAGCTGAGCTGTAAGCTCAGGAGTACGGAGCCTAACTATAATCGATAGAGGGGCGTCTTTCCGAGCTTTCGAACGAGGAATGAGGAATCTCGACGACACAAGATCCCGGTCACTGACGAGACAACCGATGGCAGCCGCGACTTGAGAAACGGCCGAGGGAATGGTCTTCACCGTTGAGCAAGGAGTTCCAGAAACGATAAGTTCCGACTCATGGACCAAGGCCGATGTGAGCCTCCGCCCAACCTGCTCAGACCTTTGCACCTAACGCAACGCAGCAAGATCTTCGATGAGAGCACGGTTCTGCTGCTCTAGCTCCGCGATCCGATATACGTTGGCCTCGATCTGCTTCTGCATCTCAGGCAGGCCGCTAAGCTGCACAGTAAGTTCATCGAAGCGTGCATTGAACATCCTAAGAATGCCGTTAATCGTAGAGGGGCCCCGCGAGGCCAACGGCGACTCCGAGGGCGGCGGCAGAGCTTGCGGTTGAGGTGCCGAGTCTCGAGGCAGAGGCAGAAAAGAACCAGGCAGTGGCTGAGACAGAGGACCAGCATGATCAGTCCTTGACCAGGCCAAATCTCTATTAAAATATGTCATGGGCTTGTCTGTACAATATGCCATTACCGAGGTATAAAGTTTCAAACAAAAACAAAATTTCCTATGTTATTCAAATGGGAAATAGTAATTCGCGATGCGCCACCTCTTAAGGGGATGCGAAACGTTTCAAGGCCACGGCCGGGTCCCTTTTACCGTGGCAAAACAGAGTTGCCGATATTGGGTACCTCTGCATACCGCTAGATGGCGCAGTAAGCGTCTTCTAACCAGCCTCAATTGTCGCATCCCAGTTAGCCGACGTTTGCTACCTACACACATATACAGGGTGATCCAGAATGAGGTATTTTCCTTCTACCAGTGGATTCTTCGTTAAAATCTAAGACGAAAATTATCAATGCTAAAATGTCGAGGGTGAAGCCGTTTTTAGATAAGAACCGTTCAAAGTTAGCGAATACGAGAACAGATACGAAGCTACCTCAGGGCCGCGATCGTCGTTTTGTCAGTTGGCGAGATCGCGGTGGCCGGTGACGCGTCGCGAGGACCGCCAGGCCGGCGGTGCGGCCCTGAGACAGTTTCGTATCTGCTCTCACATTGGCTAACTTTGAACGGCTCTTGTCCGAAAACGGCTTCACCCTCGACATTTTATCATTGATAATTTTCGTCTTAGATTTTCACGAGGAATCTACTGGTAGAAGGAAAATACCTCATTCTGGATCACCCTGTATACGTACACTAATACTCGCAATATCGATTATTTGTATTTTCTGTCAAGCGCGAGCAGCGTTCACACTTACGTATAGTGACAAAAAAAAACCTTCAAGTATGCTGGGTGCAATATCGGTACAAAGTGTCACCTCGACTAAATGTCGGTTTTCTGGTTTCGAGTAACGGAGAATCGTCAATTTTCAGCTATTTCTCTATGAAATGACACGGGATTAGGCTCAAGGTGTGTGGTTTTTCATTGCGGAGTGGCTGATTGTCTTGGAAATGCCATTATCTACGGCAACAGTGAATAATCGCATGATTTAGGTGGTCGATAACCCAATGTGCAAAAATTTTTGGCAAATTTTCAAAAAGTAAGATAATCAGCTACTTTTTGCCAAAAAACTGCGTAATTCCCCAAAATTTCTTTGTGATTGATTGCGTAGTTTTGGCGAATTGAAGATTCCCGCTTTCAAGGTTTTAACAAACGTTTCATATCACCTTGAGAGAACACACACGCAAACACACACAAAGTTGACAACCAAAATAAAAAAGAAAATTTGAAATTCGCTTTTGAAAATTAAAATTTTTTTTTTTTTCACAAGCAATGAATGTAAAATTGTAGAGAAAAGACAGGAAGAACGAAAAAAATTCCATGTCGATAATCATTGATTGATGTTTTACAGTGATAAACGTGTTCCTTTAATTTTTTGAAAAGTTTGATTAGTCGGGAAAGAAAGACGGATGAACCGATCAATTCGAAATCTTTAAGGTCTATTGGGGAAACATTAGACTAGTGAAACCTGCGAACATTAGCATTTTTGTGATCATTTGCAAAAATGCGGGGGATTTTCTTAAAAACTCACTTTTTCGCACTCTTCTCCAATCAATGTAAGAGGTGAAAAAATTTTTCTTGACAAAAACAATGAAACATACTTCTAGGAAATTTATTCAAGTTTCCGAAACCCATATTCAATTTTCCGTAGCATCATTAGTTCCTGAGATATTCGAGATTGAAAACAAAAGGACGATTTTTCATTCAATCATCGATATCTCCGGAGCAAATTGTCGTACACAGTCCGTTCAAGGAGCAAATCCAAGCTAAATGATCAGGCTTGCTGAGCCTGGTTGAAGTTTTAGAAAAAAAAAATCGAAATCCGTGGATGCTCTCAAAGTCGACAAAAAAATTCGGACATTTTTAGTTCGGCATATTTTTTTTGTTTGCTCATTGACGAAACCTGAAAATTTGATGCAAGGGTTCTAGACTAAAGACTTCAATGTTTGAAACGCTTTCGTATTTTTTTCTGTACAATCATTTGTGTAGAAGTTACAGCGTTTCGAAAATGACCGGAAATTTCTTTTCAATTTCTTGTTCCTTTAATTTTTTCAAGTAGTATATTTGAGGCAACACGCCTCAACCTCCGCAGTTCGCACCAAGTACTTGAAATGTCGGAACAGTTGGATAGTCGGTTCTGATAGAGAGCATTCTTGTTTTTCTTGATATCTGCTTCAACTTTGCTCCGCATGGCCCGATACTGGCACATCAAGTCAGGAGAATTTCGGCGCTTAGCCAAAGAATACAAATTATCTCGGACCCAGATGGGCTGTTTGATCTCTGGGGTAAGCCAATCAACTGGGAATTTCCGAAACTCACGTGAAACCTCAAGCGCATGTTTGTCGAGTGCACTAACGATAGTGAGTTAAACAGAGAGCCTTCCAACGGCCATCAAGATCATCCCCGAGATCCTCGAGTGACCTAGTAATGTTCAAATCTAATTCGTCACTCAAGGCAGCGACATCACAATTTAGAAAGTTACAATACCTTATCACACGGCTCTTCTGACTTCGAATCCGCAATTTGTATTGGAAGGTAATCATATCATGTCCTGCAATAAAAGGAACCGACGATTTAGAGAATGAGTGAAGCCTATCAGCTGAGTGTACGATGGCAACATCAAGCCAGGAATCGGAACGAGCCGTGTGGTAGGTATTGCCGTATGGAATAAGGTGTAGCGAGTGGCTAAATACAACATTGCGTAAATAGGTTGACTCGACATTTACACAGCTCAAATTACAATTTGAATCCCCAGTTATAATGATGGCATTATACTTATGTGCGAAGTGCAAAAATTTATCCATAAACCCGTCAAGAAGACTGCCTTTGGGCCTACGATAAATGGTAGCAAACAAGAGCTTTTCATGCTCTACATTACCTTCTAAAATAAGGAACTCTGATAAATGGAAGAACAGGGAGGGAAAAGAAGCAAAAATTTTGCACTTAAGGAGCCACATCTACCTAGAGGCCCGTGTTACGTCCTAACTTGAGGATGCGCCTGAGAGCGGGTTTGTATTTAGGATTCGACTCGTTTTACACTAAATAGTAACTAAGGTGATACAAGGATGTTTGGAATAGTAAAGGATGATAAATGATTGTTGATTTATATTCATAGTTCGAATTTTGTTTGATAAGATTCATAAATTGAGATAGAGTTCAAGGTTCGGGAAGGAGATGAAAGGAGAAAAGATGTCTAGAAGGTAGGAGGGTTGACTTGGAAGTGTTGTAAAATTAGTACAGAATAATGAGGAATGCTTGGTTTTGACCACGGTGGGGATGCAAAAGTGCGGAGGTAAGCATACAGGGAGTGATAAGGAGCCGTAGGAACGGAGTGGCTATGCCAGGACGTCACACCCGAAAAAAATGTCCGAATTCGGAAATTTTTTTCTGAGAAACGATGAGTGAAAATGAAGCGCATTTTTTTAAACTCAAATTCCATGTATTGAAAGCCTTGAAAAGAAAAAATTACCAAAAAGTACAGAAATAAAACAAAAACATGGCCGGTGCAATTTTTTTCGCGACGTTCGGCGGTGGACACTCTCTAGCTGAAACGGTCCATCTGCAATCTAGAAATCAAACGGGTTATTCAAGTTAACAATAAATACGAGTCGTTGAAGATTTCACTTTTTTTAAATCGATCGTAATTTTCGAAAGTTACGTAAAAATGACGACCTTTTTTTATAGATTTTGTATGCTCGAATTTCAATTCGTCGCCACTTTGTAAAAAAAAAAAATGATTTTCAAAATCGACGGTCGTCAACGACTCGTATTTACTGTTAACTTGAATAACCCGTTTGGTTTTTAGATTGCAAATAGATCGGTTCAGCTGCAGAGTGTCCACCGCCGAACGTCGCAAAAAAAATTGAACCAGCCATTTTTTTGTTTTTTTTCTGTACTTTTTGGTGATTGTTTTTCAAAGGCTCTCAATACATGTACCTTTGTGATGAAAAAAATACGTTTCATTCTCACTAATCGTTTCTCAGAAAAAAAATTTCGAATTCGGACATTTTTTTCCGGCCTCTAGGTAGATGTGGCCCCTTGAGTGACTTTTGGACATAGATGCCCACACCACCGCCTGGTTTTCCAGATCTGTCATTCCGCACAAAGCAATAATTGTCCAAAGATACAAATTGACTGAGAATACCAGAATGTAGCCAGGTTTCAGAAACTGAGATTATATGGTATTGCTTATCAGCAAAGAAAGCTCTTTCATCCATATGGCCTAATAATGAGTTCGGATTAAAATTTTCAATGTTCAAAAAGTGAGCAAGTGGGGGTGCTCCGACCCCAACTCTAGACACCGCAGATTGACGATGCAGAGCGATGTCGTCTGCTTGATGGCGGTCATCATCCAGTCAAGCATGCGCAGCGATCAGATGCAACTCGGCCTCCGAGTTAATCATGATAGGCTCCGAAAATGCGTCATGTTTGACAAGGACTGAGCCCTTTTTCACCTACGTAAACCGATAGCCTCGCGCCTTAGCATAGGCTCTCAATTTTCCCAGGAGCTTGTAGAGAGAAGGCGGAAGGTGCTCGTCAATGAACACCGGGGCATTAGGCTGCTCTTGAGGGAGACCTAACTCATCCGCGTAAACGGACCCCTTCGATCTTTTAGCAGCCAGGATGCGATTTCGGCACTCCTCTGATGTAAGTGGGACCAAAATCGAACGTGGCCTATCCGCGGTAGTGTTACCCCCCAAGCGCATAATTTCTGTGACTTCCGTATGTAAGACCCGAATAGAGAGCTTGGCCATAAAGGCATGGAAAATATTTGGAAGATGTTCGTTTTCGTGCTCAGGACCTGCTGCAATAACTATACCACGGCTCAGGAAATTTCACTCAAGAGTTGCCAATCTATCCGAGAGATCAGAGTTCAACGCGCCAAGACGAGAAATCTCAGCAATATCTGATACACTAGCCTTCTTCAGTGCTCCGATTTGCGTAGTAAGGAGCTGATTTTCTGAGGTGAGGTCTTCAACCCTGGCCATAAACTCCGCTGATATTGTCACGGTGGACTGGACAAGGCCCTCGACTTTGGCGGCTAGCTCCTCAACTCTAGCTGGCAACAGCAACAGCCCGTCTAACTCGGTGTTTAAGGCAGCAGCGTGTTGGCTCTGAGCCTTTGAGCTAGCCTCGATAACAGCCAGTGTCATTTCCATCGTTGGTGACTCCTTTGAGAGTGGAGCTGTGGAGCATAGATTGGAAGGCACAGGCGCTGCTGAAGACGCGGCACAGAGCTTGCATCTCGTACGCTGCTTGCCATCTACTATAATCTTCACCATTTTTGTGCAGCTGGGGTGGAAACAGTTTCGACAACCATGGTAAACTGTGGGAGTCACGACCGCTTTTTTTGCACTGCTTGCAGAATTCCGGAGAAGACAATACCTGGTTTCTTACACTGCTGAGTGCGCTTGTCGACGGAGGGAGTGAATCGCCTATCACGACTGACGAAGAGTCTTAAGTCAGACAAGGAGAACAGACAAAGCCGCCGACTAGATACACAGTAATATGTGTAGCATCCGACAATAGAGAGTGCCAAATTAACGGTAGTTCAAAGTCCGAAAGAGAGAGAGATGAAATTGAAGGATGCAAGAACAAAAACACACTGACACAACACACTACAGCAAGTGCTAGATCGATCATGACTAACGGCGAAGCCGGGGTTCAGAGATCAGAAAAACGGCTTAAAACACACACTCCGCATAGTAGCCCGGCCGAAGCAATAGCTGATGAAAGGAACTGAAAAAGCACTCTGAACTATCACAAAACGTGGAAAAAATCGGATGAGTTTGACGGCTAAAATTGGTTGGAGATGGGAGAGCCAAGTTGACATCAACCATTCAATGTACAAGTATACGCAAAGATATACATATAGGTAAGTATTCGATCATTTGTTTGTCCATTGCAATATAATAATGCATATTTTTTATCTATATCAACTTATGATCTATATCGACAGTAACTATGACTCTCTTAAGTATGTCGGACGTACTGTTCATCGCTCCCAATTCCGAGTAGACTCAGTGGTTGTGCGCGAGTAGTGGTGTCGTGGATGTGGGTTCATTTTGTGCGGGACTTTTCGGACTCTTGAATGGCAATTCGCGACACGCATTTTGCAAAGGACTAAAAGCTTAATTCTATACATAGCGAAACGGTCTAATCTTAAGGTTAGGAACATCTGCAGAATCACGCCTTCCACGCGCAGCCCTCCTGCGCATCGTCGCCGCCCACTCGTCGCCCTCTCGCGGTACCGGAAGGAACCCGTCGACGCCCGTGGCGGCAAGTTACCGACCGCGGAAAAACGATCGGGTCGGTTCGGCCGCGGCTCACCGACACCAGCCAGACCGTAGACGTATACCGGCCGTCAGTCTTACCGACGCGCTCTGCTGCCGACGCATGCTATCACCTCCTGTGGCTCCAACCGACGGGCACTCTCACCAACCCAGCAAGGGTAAGCAAACCGTCAACCGAAATAAGAACTGAGGACTGCAATGTCCGACCTACGTGAAGCAGCGAGATCAAAGAAACAGGTATCGCCGGGAAACCGGAGACCGACGGCAGAGCCGACAACTCGGCCGATACATCCGATTCACAGCATGGACACTGCTGGCCCCCGTGCATGGTCAATTTTGGAGAACATGCCAAATCCACCGATATCGCCAGAGGCTTTCGGGAAACTCGAGGAGGACCTGAACGGACACCTGTACGCCCTGGATATGGCAGATCTGGACCGTCTGAATATAGCGCAACGAACGATAGTAGTGAAAGCAGCTGCAGGGATCCGCCGCGCCGCGTCGACTCTTCTTAAAGCATGTGGGCGCTCTCCTCGGAGCGACACATCGTGGGCAAGCTATCCGAATCATTAGTCGATGGAATAGCGAGCATCCGAAGTGAGTTAACAACCAAACTTACCGCGATGGAGGGCACCCTGGACCAGCGGCTGGCTGCAGCGTGCAGCGTTGAACATGCGAGTGGCTGCACCGCCGCTGAAGTCAAAGAGATCATACACGACGCTGTAGGGAACGCGACGCCAACCGGACCCCAGGGGAAGGCCCCCGACGAGCTGATGGAAGCAGTCGGGGAACTGAAGGAGATGGCAGCTAAGACTTACGCCAACGTGACCCGTGGGCCGTCCCGTGGCTCCCTACCCGGATCGGATACAATACGAACTGGTGGAACGAGCATTGAGCTCACCAACGCACCGGCCATAGAAAGGCTGACAATCGTCCCGCTGCCCAGCAAACGAGCGGACTTTAAAGATGCGCAGAAAGTAAGGGAGGCCTTAATGCAAGCCGGGGACGTAATTGCGACAGGCATTCGCCCTCAATGGTGCGCATTGCACAGGGAGGGAGTGACCCTGGGGCTCCCGATACCCGACGCCCGCAAGCTGCGCGCATGCCCAGCGCTCCCAAACCTAGGGCTGACAATTAGGGAGGAGAAACGCATACTGCCAAAAATTGCGCTGTTCGGGGTGCCCAGTGAGGCCACAGAACAGGAGATCATCCGCGGCCTTCAGGGATAGCTGAGCCACGATACACAAGAAGATGAGATCACCAAGATTGCACGCTGGGGGCGCCAGGGAGGTCGGACCGTTAACTGGGCCTTCGAAGTACCCCGCCGTACTTGGAACGCCTTGGTTAAGGAGGAAAAGATCTGTATCCGATGGACCGCATGCAGAATCGAGGATTACGCGAACGTGACGCAGTGCTACAAATGCTTCCAGACCGGAAATATTGCGGCCCGGTGCCCAGCTGACGTGAACACAAGCGGAAGATGCGGAGACGCACACGAGACAAGAAGCTGTAACAGCCAGAGAGTAGCATGCGCTAATTGTAAGCGCGCTCAGAGGACGCACATACACCACTCCGCGCTCAGCTCCTCCCACTGCGGAATACTACGCGAATAGCTGATACGTAAGATTAAGAGCACATTCGAGAGGTCAGCTCAGTAAAGGAGTGACTTCCTGCCGACATCACAAATCGGCCGCCACCGACATCAGGCGATACCCAAATAAAAAGTCAAACGGTCGCATCGCGACCAACTCGTCGGACACCAGACCATATACGCACACTCAATGGAAAACCCTGAGGCCTCTGCCTCGGGGTCCGATGAGACCATGGTGACACTGTACCACACCCCGAGCTCTTAGCACAGAAGGCGTTTTGGAGGCCGGTAATGGAACGCAACAACCAGACGCCCCTACCCGACATGGAATAACAAGCCCACCTCGAGGAGCAGACGGGCATATGGGACCCAATTACGGAGGCCGAGGTGCGTAACCATAGACTTCCGAACGGTTCCGCGCCTGGCCCCGACGGTATCACGACTTGACTATGGGCCTCGATGCCGAATCAACTGAAAACAGCCGTGATGAACATCTGCCTAGCAAGTGGCACGGCGCCAGAGATCTTCAGTGACTCCAGGACCGTACTCATCCCTAAAACGAGAGGATCCATGGACCCTGCACAATATCGGCCGCTATCCATACCATCCATCCTAATGCGGCACATGCATAAGATCCTGGCCGCCCGCATAGCCGCCCTGCACCTCCTGGACGGGAGGCAGCGGGCCTTCATCGCAGCCAACGGCACGGCGGAGAACATTTTCGCCCTAACGGCCTTAATAGCAGACGCGCTTACCCGGAAGAAACCGATCCATATCGCGGTGCTGGACGTGAAAAAGGTGTTCGACACCGTCGACTACGCCGCCATCGCACGTGTCTTCCGGAAGAAAGGGATGCCCGGACCGTTCATCGAGTACATCCGGAGACTATATGCCAACTCCCGAACAGTGCTCGAAGTGGATGGCCGCTCATCACCTAAGATAAACCCCGGCCGGGGAGTAGGACAGGGTGACCCGCTCTCTCCCACCCTATTCAACCTCGTAATGGACGAGGGACTGCAAGCGATACCCGACGAAGTCGGCTACGAACTCGACGGTGTCAAGACCAATGCACTAGCGTTTGCCGACGATGTCGTCCTCGTGGCGAGCACCCCGGAAGGCCTACAAAAATCCATCGACGCCATGGTCGGAGCCCTCAAACATCAGGGGCTCGAGCTTATGCCAGCGAAATGCGCAGTGCTGAGCCTCGTGCCGTCAGGCAGAGATAAGAAAACCAAAGTGGTCACGGAAGGCATCGCCACTGTCAACGGCGAGGGCATCCAACAGATAGCCCCGCAGGAAACGTGGAAATATCTGGGGGTCCACTTCGGGATATACGGCCCAATCCAGGCAGAGATAAACCTCGACATATACCTCGAGGACATCAAAGCGGCCCCACTGAAACCACAGCAGCGGATGAGAATCCTAAAAACTTTTCTCTTCCCGAAGTTCACCTACGCTCTCGTCTTAAGTAACACCACCCACGGCAGACTCCGAAAGGCCGACAAAAAAGTCAGGAAGGCCGTGCGAAGCTGGCTCCGCCTCCCGCCCGATACACCGATAGGATTTTTCCACGCACCGGTGCGGGAAGGGGGCCTCGGAATCACCTCCCTGGATTCGAGAATACCGGAGCTCACCAGGAAAAGAATTCGAGCCCTCAGCAACTCAAGCGCCCCCTGCGCGACTCCCATCGCCCGTAGCGAGTGGGCCGCACAGAAGATCCGATGGTGCAACCAACAAAAGGTCAAAGACGAGCAATGGGCCCGAAAACTCCACCAGTCCGCGGACGGGCACGAGCTCAGGGAAACTAGCCACTCACCGCTATCCTATGGGTACATGAATGACGACCACCTGGCGATACCCTCGAGAGACTGGATAC
Source organism: Tenthredo distinguenda (assembly GCA_947538915.1). NCBI lineage: Eukaryota > Metazoa > Arthropoda > Insecta > Hymenoptera > Tenthredinidae > Tenthredo > Tenthredo distinguenda. The sequence goes on from OX384538.1 coordinate 6,339,781, forward strand.
AATATATCCATACCAAGATCAACGCCCTACCATCAAGAATTCGAACATCCAGAGGAGACAGGAGAGGGCGATTACAAACCCAATGTCGTGCCGGGTGTGCTGTCGAAGAGACATCGGCCCACATTATCCAACAATGCCCGAGGACACACGGCGGAAGAATCCTAAGACATGACGCAATCGCGAAAGCAATCGCCGTAGCAGTCGCCGACAATAACTATATCATGGCGTGGAGTATGGGCGGCCGCCTCCGAAACCGCGCTACGCAGCTGCGGCATCCCTAAACACGAACTCCACCGGATTACCACAAGGGCCCTGATGGGGTCGCACCTGAACTTCACGAGGTTCAACAAAGCGACGTCCCGGACGCATCACTCACACGGTCAGCCTTGAGGAAGGCAATGGGTGAACGTCCCGGCGAACCATCCAGCCGGCCATGGACTAAGTTTCCATCGAGGGTCAAAATCGGGTCAGAGTCGGGTTACGGTCGGCAAAACCCTACCCTAAATTTTTATTGGGTAGAGTTTGGGTCGACACGAGGTGTTTCCACCGCTAGAACGCGCACACGAAACCCGACTCTGACCCGATTTTGACCCTCGATGGAAACTTAGTCATGGCCATGGCGACCTATCCGGCCCCCTGTGGCCCAAAGCGGGTGCCGCTACAGAAAAACTCGTATGGGGTTACATAGATACCTTTGGTTTACCCGCTGAAGCCAATGGCAACCGCTTCAACTAGCCGAACCGCCAGAATCAGCCCTAGAGGCCGCCGGGCGAACTGTCCGATGCCACACCTCACGGAACACAGGCACCCCCCACCACCAACAGGCTCAGGCAGAGTGCCTAAAGCGAGGCATAAACGTCAACACTCACCACGCTCGCTTAGTCTGCCCCGTACAATGGCACCGCGCACAACTCGGTCGTCCGGGACCACGCTACTCGAAGGGCTGGGAGACCGCCGAACAGCTAACAGACCGGACATTGCCGCATTATATCGCAGGCTAAATGCAGAATACTTCGGAGGGCGTGTTCGCGGGTTTATTATCATGTGGGGGTGGCGCATGACGAAAGGGTCTGAGAACACCAACTTCCTGACCCGGGAGATCAAAATAAGCCACCACATGCACAAGCAGTTGCCCTTATCTGAGCTCGAGGATACAATACTGCACGAGATGGTGCACGCCCTCCTCTTCATCGAAGGTGGCCCAGTGGCTGACGACGACAACTTAAGTATCTTATGATCTATAAAAACGTGTAAAAAATCATACGCAATATACGTGCACAGACACCCATCTTACATTTTTTTAATGAATAATAAATACGTATTATCGAATAATAAATATTCATATTTCCGTTCGTTATTTGTTTGAATAACCGTGAATTTCATTTACCAGTCAGAAAGAATTTAATCATTTCTGTCAGTTGCATAAATATAGTGAAGAATATGTTTATTCGAATATACTTCTTTTAATATATTTTTGAGGAACAATTGATGAAAAAAATTAGTTTTCACTAGATATGAATACACTCGAATCGGATCAATCGTGTCGTTTCTGCAACGATCCTGTAAATAATGAAAAGAATAAAGTAGTCGTTAAAACAAAAGGTTTGGCATCGTTAACCCAAAAAATTAATTCGAAGAGTGACGACAAATGGATACGGGGTACTGACTTAAGGGGGGGGGGGGGGCTGCACTCTCAAATTGACCCTACTTAATATCGGGCATAGAGAGCTGTCGATTTATTTTCTGGCTTTGTTTCTCGATAGAAACATCTAACTGAAATGGAAAATTGATTCGATAATTTTCAGGCTATTTGCAAAATGTTTATTTTTGAAAAAATGAAGATATCAAAAATCCAATATGATTGATTGTTCGAAACCGTCTTTTCAATATGTAAAAAAATCAGCAACTTATGATCTTAAAAATTGTGGGAGAAGATGAATTTTGAAGATATTTTTTGTTCGAAAACACTGTTATAATTGTATTTTTTCATTACACATCAACATTGCACAGGTTATACGACTTCAAAAACATAAAATAATAACAAAATAACTGTCATCAACGATATTTTCGATGGTAGGTTAAAAGACCCCTTTCTGAAGAAGCGAACACTCGATTTCGTCCAATTATGTTTTTTCTTTGTGGTCGCGATCGGAATACAAAACGAGATCAAAACAAGTCGATAGTGAATCAAAATTTCATCTTGCATAAAGTATTAGATGCAGTTACTATACTATACAGTTACGAGATGATAGTTTAGCAGAAACAGTCCTACACAGGCTCGATGGAAATACCTCCTTAATCAACGTAAAACCAAGATATCACTCACAATGTTATGGAAATTTTTTGAAAATGATCGAAACTGCACGTATTTCATCTTCTGTGACTGCTCTAGAGGAACAAACATTGGACACTGTTTGTCATTAGATTAAAGAAAGCGGCAAATTTGCATTGACTCTGACAGAATTACAAAACGTAATGAAACAAAACTGCTTTGACAGAAGGACTCTCTATACAAAATTACAAAAGAAATATGGCAAATTTATTTATATTCGTCAACAACAAGGAAAACCTTCAATTATTTATTACAAATATTTTAATATAGGGAGTATGTGTAACAAATTTTATTAGGATGAGAACTATGATGAACATGAGAAAGAGATAATACTCAAGACTGCAGCTCAGACACTCAAGAGAGACATACCAGCCAAAAAATATAACATAGAGAGTTACCCACCACCGATAAAATTTCTTGATGACATTGCTGAGGGTGTTCCTGATTCACTTACATATTTTCTCAGTGTATTGATCGAAAACGAACGAAGCGGTGATTATCATCGTTATTACCCGGATCGTCAAATTATTTCACATTCCATAATTTCATCGGTTTGTTCTCGCACATTTATATCAATATTGCACTTATGGTTAGCAGTCGGTACTTATATTTATAGGAAGACGGGCTCCAGACAAACAATCGATAGGTTACATCAAATGGGCGTCTCTGTGTCATATCACCATTTGCAACAATACGAAACGTCTGTTATATTAAATCCACCTAAAATGACCATTGAAGATGGAGTCCATATTCAGCACGTGTTCGATAACACTGATCATAATGTCAGTACCTTAGATGGTCATCATACGTTCCACTGCTGAGGTGGCATCGCGATTTACACCCCTGAGCATGGTGTGTCATATTCCGGCAGCGTAACCAGAAACAAAACTTGTGGTAGTGCCACGTCTGCCGTGATACAAGCTACAGGCAGCATTCCCACTATTTCCTACAGCTGCTATAATTCGACAAGTCTACGACCATTGCCTCCCGCGTATTCTGTATATACATATGGGCCAATTATTCTCCGTTCCAAAATTGCCAAGCTGGGGTAGATTCATGGAAATCCTTTCAAGTGAAATAGCATAATCTGTGTCACGTATTGTCTGCCAGCCATTCATAAATGAGCAGCCTTCAAATAATAGTACGATAAGTACAGCTCTGAGCTTCGCAATACCCTAATGCGTTAAATTGAAGCAAGAAACTCGCTTTGCGACCTTCGATCAGCCATTATTTCACAAAGCACGTATCATTATCGCAGAATCTCAAGAACGTGGAAAACTGAAAAACGTCGTCGCGCGCCTTGGCGTATATCTTTTGATGTCTTATCTTGGTGCTATTGGTAATATCATGGCAGATAGCGGCATCAAAGCCTTATGATACATCGTGTACGCTCCCCAATCAGTAAAACAAATGCTTTGTGTTCATGCTTTCGCCAGAGCAATGAAAGCGTATATTTTAACGTTCACTGTACTAGGTATTGCAATAGCTAAAAGCACAATAAGTGACAAGCACCTGAATATCGGGACTACATTTCATCATTTTTGTAGGATTGGCAGTTTGAGTCTGCGAAGCTTTTTACAATTGGCGATTGCCAAGCTGATCCTGTCGTTGCTGAGATGACAAGTGAGTTCATCGCCGAAATAAATCGTATTAAGAATAACTCCCCAACCGCACAGCTTTGGTTGCAATACTTTGAGTTGGTCACTATCGCATTGCAATTCGTCGAAGCTGAGCGATCGGGTGACTGGGAATTACACTTGCAATGTGTCAACCAAATACTTCCCATATTTCATGCGGCCAGGTCACTTCTCATATGCAAAGAGTGCACAAATATATTCACAAGATATGGCAGCGTTGGAATATACGATGGGTCATGAAGGGTATGTTAAATTTACTGGAGAAGGTTGTTTCACTATAAGAAGATCAGACAAGCCTTGTGAATTTGACGATTTAAAGAAACATTGAACGTACACTGAATCGATACTTCAGAACTGATGTTACTCACAGCAGAGGAATAACAGCAGGAGTGATAGCACGGTATCTACTGGCCATGCCTTCAACATTCAATGTTATGGAATGTGTAGAGGAGTTTTTCAGAATAGAGATGGTATCAAGTAAACAGCACGAAGATCTGACCGCCTCGCGACAAATAAGAGATGAAGAGGATTCAAAAAAGCTTCTGTTTCGGATTGACAGCCACCAACCGTTTCAACAACGAGCTACTCCAATGTCCTTAGCGACAGGACTGTACGGGACTGAAATCGACTGTCATTTAGCAATAGAGAAAGGGAGGAAATCAATGTTGAGCATATTGGGAGAAAATGCCAAAAATATATCACTCGCAATGTTCAATAAAGTAAAGAATTTAGCTTCACTGAAAGCAAGCATTCTCTTAGCTGACACTCCACACCTTGCAGTCGTATTCAAAGGTGATCCATCAAAAACGCGTAACGCGTTTTATTATGAACTTGCACCACATTCGCTCACATTGATCGACGAAAAAGTATACATGCGAAAAAATCCCAAGGCCGATTTATACAAAATATTCAAAAAATAAAAATTCTCATTCCAACAGAGGTATTTCTGGAGAGCTTCGTATTTGTACTTGATGGGGGCTTCTTATTGCAGAGCGTGTGTTGGCCACACGGCGTAACTTATTGCGATATTTTCAAAGATACCGCACTTTCATTATACATCATTATCGTAGCAAAGCCTATGTAGTGTTTGATGGCTACGATATGACTCTATCGGCATGAAATCATATGAAAGATACCGACAAGGCGAGACCAATTTCACAGCACATATTGATTTCACTGAATACATGCTCGTCACACTTACTCAGAAAAAGTTCCTCTTAAACATCACAAACAAATTGTAACGGATTCTTTTATAATGTTTCTATTCCGCTACAATTCTTATAGACGATACACCGTTCACGGAGAGAATACCCAACGTTTTTTTTACCTTCTCCATGTCGCCAAACGGGTCGCATGGCTGAGCAGACCAGATATAGCCGACACGGGAGCCCCGAGTCTTTAAGCCGAGCAGCCAATTTCTTTACAGAGCGTACATTATCGGCCGGGGCTCAACGTATGATAATTTAGATACGGCTTTGAGTTGTGAGCCCCGTTACCCCCACCCGACTCTCAGGCCGTTACGGAGTATAAAAGTAAATGTGTCTAATAGGAGAAGGGTAGTAAGTCAATAACTATTTCATATGAGTTTATATGAACCGAAAGATCGCTTTTTATTGGATCAGTTATTCTCTTTTTATTTTTATCGAGAAAAAGGTATGATCGATAAGTGATACGACTCAGCTTATTATGCTGTTAGGGACAATACTTGGTTACACATTCATCCGTCACTATCCATACCAGTTAAAAGTACGCCGGCCTAGTTTTTTTAGTTTGATCTTTAACCTAGTTTAACAAACTATCAGTGAAATAATGTTTAAGATTACGTCTTTCTGTTCGCCGTGCCTTCACGATACACTGTTTACTAAGTGAATTTAAATTAACCATAAAGGTTCATAGTGATTCTAAATTTTCAGTTATCATATGACAGAAAAATAAGATATATACAGGGTGATCCAGAATGAGGTATTTTCCTTCTACCAGTGGATTCTTCGTTAAAATCTAAGACGAAAATTATCAATGCTAAAATGTCGAGGGTGAAGCCGTTTTTAGATAAGAGCCGTTCAAAGTTAGCGAATACGAGAACAGATACGAAACTACCTCAGGGCCGCGATCGTCGTTTTGTCAGTTGGCGAGATCGCGGTGGCCGGTGACGCGTCGCGAGGACTGCCAGGCCGGCGGTGCGGCCCTGAGACAGTTTCGTATCTGCTCTCACATTGGCTAACTTTGAACGGCTCTTGTCCGAAAACGGCTTCACCCTCGACATTTTATCATTGATAATTTTCGTCTTAGATTTTCACGAGGAATCTACTGGTAGAAGGAAAATACCTCATTCTGGATCACCCTGTATTGTAACATGTCCAGCCTGCTCCGAGCCAGCGCGGCGCGCGCAACTGACCACCAAGGAGGGGAGACCGGCAGATGACGTCAGAAACAATATGAATTCGGCGTCACCTGACTGTCGAGCCAGCAATTACACACCTGTCGGGTTAATTAGCTCACAACATAGAATCACTTGCAAAATCTCATCAACCGTCTTGGTTGGGAGATTATTTAACTTCATTTTTCTTAATTTTCAAATTTCAGAGTCACGGCTACCTGTCGGAGCCGTTGGTACTATTTAAAATATAGCAATCGCCAAACGCAGCATAACAAATATCGCCTGTCGGGGTATACAAACAGTCACACCACTTAGATTAGGTTTTTAAATAATAGTGTAACCTTCTGTCGTAGGATTAAGCGTTAGAATTAACTTCATTATAAAACATGCTATGTAATTTCTGGAGTAAATAGTCTCATGGATATTTATCTGACAAATTCAATTTAATCACAATTTTATCCTACACCAGTTTACACAGCACAGCCAGCTTCAGAGAACGATCGTACCAGCACTGACACCGCCCGTGTCTGTTACTGATTCGCATCTCAAGTCTGGGAGGTAGGTTTGGCCTTAAAAAGCCCAACTAATTAAGTAACCCCGTAATTAAGATACAGACTCGGATTAAAAACCCCAGTTCTGTACAGCGGCTTCGTTCCTCTGCGCAGCAACCAAGTCCGCTAGCTCACGTTACGCCTAGAGTTACTTGAAGTTTTGAAGCGAGGTCCGAAAACTAACTTTTTATGCAACCCACACGACCATTTCAGATTTTCTAACTCAATCAAAATTCCGTCATAAAATCGAAAAAGTTGCAATATATGTATATCGTTGTTCGACAATCTTCAGATAATATAGTTACAAGGTTACTTATCCAGAATCGCTTCGATGTTAACGCTGTTAAACACGAGGTCTGTAATTGTTCACGATGGTAGTTGCAAGAACGTGTGCCTTAGGACACTCGCAAATAGCCTCAGTATATAGTCATGATGATCTCAGTCTTCAACATCATTAGATGCCGAGGATATTTAGCGATGATATTGGTTCGATCACCTAGCCCGCCTGATCACGACGTGTTGAAATTCAAATATGGATATTAGAGACCGATGGCTGTCAATCTTTTCTTGATGTTATGTATATTCTTCGAATGTGATTCGTGGCGTTTGTTAACAATCTTACAATGTTGACGAATTGTAATTATCAAATGTTCTTTTGTTACTATAACGGTTTATCTCTTTTACGGTAGAAATACGGAAACTATTATATGAAACTACGAGGAATAAAATACATATACCTATACAACTGACTGGCAAGGCGTATTCTCGCAGAGTGGCCTAGGCACCTCCTTACGGAAATTCCTAATTTGACTAACTGTCCTAATTTCATGAATTATGTGACCTATTTAGTGAGTCGGTAAAGAAACCTAATTTACATAAGTGTGATAATATGCAATCAGATGGCGGAAGTAATACCTGCCACAAAATAAAGATTTATTAAACTTTTGTCTAAAAATTTACAAGACAATAACGTACGAGTCGCCATAGCTCAAGAAGACGCGGATACTTCGATAGTGAACACAGCGATCCAGGGGAACAAATTAATCGAAGGTTCCATTGCAATAGTTGGGAATGATACCGATTTATTAGTACAGCAATGGTATCAGCTGTGGAAATCCTTCCATCATAAGGCTGCGACCTTCCTTGGAAGATAATGACATATGAGTCAGTCCACGTCAAGCGGGACGGATTTGGCCAAAAATATTCGTCGATGTTTCAGATTCTTTTTTAATTTTTTTTACACATTCTCTGGGTGAAATAAACAAATGAAACATTTTTTTTTTTTTTTTTTACTCAAAGGGCTTAGCAGCTGCAAGGGGTTGAATTTTCGAAAAAAACACCAAAATTCGGGATCGCGCTCTTCTTTAAACGTTAATATCTCCGGTTCCCTTTGTCGTACAGACATCGTCAAAAACTCATTTTGAAGCTCTTGAATTGCACTTTCATGTTATGAATTTTTAATTCATGTAATAAACAATTTTCTATTTCTTATTAACAATTATACTTTTCAAACGCGATTTTCGAGATGACTACCACCTTCGAAAATTTTGAAAAAAATACGAGCGTGTTCCTTGATTCATTCTCTACAAAATCTGTAAGTTTAAAAATGGAACTCCGATGGAAACTATATTTTCAAAGCGGTTGATTCATGCGGGACGTCGCGCACGGCCGGGTACACGAGCGTTGGGGCGGCAAGACCCTGTTCGCGCGTCGTTACATACTTAGCGAACAAGCCTCGGTCTCGGCGCACTCGCGTACCCGGCCGTGAACGACGTCCCGCATGAATCGATCGCTTTTTGAATATAGTTTCCATCGGAGTTCCATTTTAAAACTTACAGATTTTGTAGAGAATAAGTCAAGGAACACGCTCGTATTTTTTTCAGAATTTTCAAAGGTGGTAGTCACCTCGAAAATCGCGTTTGAAAAGTATAATTGTTAATAACAAATAGAAAATTGTTTATTACATGAATGAAAAATTCATAACATGAAAGTGCAATTCAAGAGCTTTAAAATGAGTTTTCTACGAGGTCTGTACGACAAAGGGAACCGGAGATATTAACATTTAAAGAAGAGCGCGATTCCGATTTTTGGTGTTTTTTTCGAAAATTCAACCCCTTGTATCTTCTAAGCCCTTCGAGTTAAAAAAAAAAAAAAAAATGTTTCATTCATTCATTTTACCCAGAGAATATGTAAAAAAAATGACGACGATTTTCAAGACCATGAGGTCAAAAAGGTGTCCCGCTTGACGTGGACTGACTCATAATAGAGGAGACTGCTCCTGTTGCATGGAAGCCTACAGCTCTACTTCACGTTCCTCTCGCTTACCTGCTATCATATCTCCTTAGATGATACCCTACATCCTGTCTTCTTACCTCGCTATCTTTTTCACACCAATCCAGCGTACATGGTACTCACAGGTGCAACGGTCAGCAATCCTCTGACCCCCACCTTTACCACAAGACCTCCCAATTAACGCCTTACAATTATTATTCTTCACTTCTATTCCTCTCTTCTAAGTCAACTCTTCTACCTTCCACTTCCTTCCTATCTCCCGTATTCACACTCATTCCTCTATCATCTCACTCGTTCTTCCTATTCAACCTATCCACATCTCACCAAATATTATTTTCACTTATAACCACAAATAAACTATCAAGTTAATACACACATATATCTATTATTCGTTCACGTCCATCTTTTCTCAACCTTCCTTAAGTAACGTTACAACCCACAAATCGGGGGTTGAAAATAACAATCGTAACAACTACAAACAAAGGACCACTACCAACAACCAGGGGTGGTCCGACGTCAAACTCCTAACCAATTTTTCATTTCCCAGGATAAACAAGCTTATGACGAAGAGACTGGCACAATCAATGAAGACGATGAAATACTGGATTACGATAATTATTTGGATGAAACGGAAATACATTTGAAATTTTGTGATTTGTAATTGAATATTATGTATGAATCGAAATGAAAAACGACGCAATTTTCACAGTTTTACAGTAAAATTTAAATAACATATTTTTACATATAATACTTTCATTATCTTGGTTTAATTGAAATTGATCATTGTTTAATTAAAATTATCTGTAATATATAACTTCAACAGTATACGTTACCGAAAGCAGTGTCGGATATTAATTTTTTTAGAATTTTGTCCTGAACAAACCATGTCACCTTCTACTTTTGCATCAGACCAACGCTTTTAAATTTACAACTAGTTCCACCAATATATCATATACATCGATGAGAGCTGCGAGAATCGAATAAATGGCGAGAATCAATAATAAATTGATAAAGTGACGAGAGTCGAAATTTATAGAGAATTCGATTACAACATAAAGCGTAAGTCATGTATACAGGGTGATCCAGAATGAGGTATTTTCCTTCTACCAGTGGATTCTTCGTTAAAATCTAAGACGAAAATTATCAATGCTAAAATGTCGAGGGTGAAGCCGTTTTTAGATAAGAGCCGTTCAAAGTTAGCGAATACGAGAACAGATACGAAGCTACCTCAGGGCCGCGATCGTCGTTTTGTCAGTTGGCGTGGTCGCGGTGGCCGGTGACGCGTCGCGAGGACCGCCAGGCCGGCGGCGCGGCCCTGAGACAGTTTCGTATCTGCTCTCACATTGGCTAACTTTGAACGGTTCTTGTCCGAAAACGGCTTCACCCTCGACATTTTATCATTGATAATTTTCGTCTTGGATTTTCACGAGGAATCTACTGGTAGAAGGAAAATACCTCATTCTGGATCACCCTGTATATATTTTTTTTTGAATTGCTTGCGATTGAAAATTGCGCATAAGTAAATACACTCTCGGGCGTGTAATTTCTGCGCGCTGAAGCAGGAATAAAACACGAATAATTCGGAGAATATAATTTCGAAAATATTTGTTGAACATGAATTGTAGAGAATTAACTTATCTAAAAAATGATGTATATGTTATTCACATCTGATAAAAATTGACAATCTTATATGCAAATAATCTTTCTTGTCTTCATTAACTTTTCAATCAATTGGTAATGATTTCAAATTATCTATCAACGACAAATCGCTTCCAATAATTAACAGAAACGCGTATATAACTTAGAAATAGGATTAATAAATTTGATAAGGATACTAATTAAAACAGTGTATTAATTGAAAAATACTATTTCTGTAATGAAAAAATAAATTGTTCTTTGAAAATCTGATTTAATAATTTATCTATAATTCGTCATCTATTCCAGACAAAACTAAAAAAATTCATTAAAAATCGATGCAAAAATGATTGAAATTCGTACATTTATTAATAGTGCCCAAATCAATAGGAATAAGCGCATTGCGAATGGATCACGAGTCGAACAGACAAAAATAGCGGATCAAGAGTAATTTCATAAAACAAACGTCGAGACGAACGCGAGAGAAGATGCTGGCTCTCACTCAGCGCCGTCTGTAGCGCATGTGCGAAGAAATAAGGACACCGCTGCTTGTGGAAGTGAACAAGCGCGGCGAGCGAGTGGTGCTCTATACCACGTTTTTATCATTGTTACAGGGAGTAAAACTTTGGACTTATCTAGCGGATTACCAAGAAATTATAGAAAAAAAGTTCAAACGTTTTTTACTTCATTTGTTTTGAACTTTTCTCCGATTTCTCATTCGTTCGCCTGATATGCACGTTTCAACCCTGAAATAATTGTTTTCACTCTGATGGCGGGGGCTGATAGTTAGAATTTGTGCGTAGATCGAATAAGAAGGTCGAAATAGTATATCGTGTAGCAAGGGTGTAAAGTGGGCTTTTTTAGACCGAGTATGGAGGTTGCAGTACGAGCCGCAGGCGAGTGCGTCTGCCAGCCTCCGACTCGTACTGCAACCACACGAGGTCAAAAAGCCCACTAGCCCTTGGTGCACACCATATTTTTTGTAACGCATGTATTGATTTTTGCGTTTTTTGTGCTTATAAGCGGCACTGAGGTAGCAGGCGAAAAAAGTTCATCATCGCCTGCTGTTTACCGTTAACGGGCGAAAAAAGTTCATCATCGCCCGCTGCTCACCGTTAGCGAGCGCAAAAAGTTCATTATTGCCCGCTGCTCACCAATAGCGGGCGAAAAAAGTTCATTTTCACCCACTGCTCACAGTTAGCGGGCGCAAAAACTTCATTGACTCGCAGCCGATAAAGCCCACTGCTGCAACTTCCGGGTTGTAACTTGTTGGTTGTTCTGTCGAGCTTCCTTAAAGCGATCGTAAGTTCACAAATCGATGGTCGTGTATTTATCTGCTATGGTTCCTCCGCTTTTCACATGTTCCCATTTTGGCAATTCCCCCATAAGCGGCTGCACCCGTTTTTTTGCAGAACTTTTGGGCTCCGTGCCGGATGCGCTTGAACGATATTGATAACTTTTCGTTCATAATCCAGCGGAAGATTGTCTGTGTACGATTTTGCACTTTTCTCCTCTCGCTCATAATTTTCAGGAGAATCTTCATTGTCAGACGCAGATTCTTCAAAAGCGTATTCTTCGTCCAGTTCATCAAGGATAATTAGTTCGTCATCCGTTACAAACTTTTTTCGTGTAAAGTTTGTACAGTATAATGGAACAATTCCTCTGCTAGTAACATTCCCTCTTCAGTAATAACCTTCGATGGTGTTGGTGCCACAAGATTGTTTTGTGTGAGGATTTTCTCGTAATATACGAGGGCACCCTTCAAGCCTAATTTTTAAACTTCACTGTACAGAGAATGTTCAATATCATCTTGGGCCGTCGGAGAACCAGGTACATCGTCGTCTCCCACGTCCGACAATATGATCTTTTTTATCGTATATTACAAAAAATCGCGCACCACGCCGAGAAACACTATTTTCGAGAATAAAATGCTACTTTGAACAGGCATTCCCTACGAAAGACGCCGTATTCCTTCTACTCGTTCTGGAATACCCAGAAATCTTTTGTGCCCCAACAGCTGTGCCCACTTCGCAGGTAGTTGACCGTGACTTAGGCAAACGGTGTACGCAGAACTGTTATTCACAATACTGACGGTGGCCGAAGCAACCGTCATATTCAAATATTTCAATATTTATTCTTCTATTTATATTTCTATTGATCTACAAAAGAGTTTATGTAAATATTATTTTTGGATATTATTTTTTTCGCTTATTCGCAATTTCAAACAAGAGATAAGACTTGCGTTTTTCAATTGAAAATCATAATTAGATACTTGTGAATCAGCATAGATTTGATGATTTTTATATTGAAATGACGGAAATATGCCGAAAAAAAAAAAAAAATCGTTTTATCTTTGGTGCACATACAGCGCTCAGAAAACTTTAAAGACGGTTTTTTCGAAAATTTCTGAATATGGCGTCTGCTTTGGGAAATTAATATTCGAGTTCTGAGCTTCACGTGCCATGAGTACGAAAAATGATAAAAATCCGACTGCTGTAGGGCCCCCTGGCGGCTCATCCGTGCCACACTCAAGAAGCACATCATTTGACTTGCAGATTGTCGTGGACATGGGTATGACAACGACAGCAACATGAGTGGTCGCTACAAAGGATCTCAGAGTCAATTTCTCAGAGATAACTTATTGGCATTGTTTGTCACGGTTTAAATCTCTGCGGCGTTCAAGCCACCCAATGTTTTCCAGAAGTCATCACTTTTTTTTTTGAATTTTACAAAAACTGTACAACATATTCAGCTCGAGTCCTTAAAGATGGTCGATTCTACGAGGGCATATCGAATGCTCGCACAGTATATGAGCGGATCCACGTCACTTCACTCAAAAATAAACCGTCAAGTCACGGATTTTCGCGCCATTCAAAATATCTTTAGTACTATGGAAAAAAATATACAACTTCCGGGATTTTGAAAAATTTTCAAAAATGGCGGAGTTAGAGCTATGTGAATTTTCGTAAACCGCTGTTGCACCGCTATGTTTAAAAATTCATATCTCCGAAAGTATTCAACGGAACGGACTGATCCTTGAATCATTTTGTTCGTAAAAGAATGCGCCCTCATGAGAAAAATGTTTATTCGAGAATAAAAATTCCTTTAATTTTTTTTCTCCGTTTTTTTTTTTCAATTTTCACTGCCATATTCGCTTGACTCACAGAAATTCATGGAGATAATTATTTTCGGATACCTGGATCTTTCCCCTTCACTACAAATGTTACGTTCCCTATACCTCTCACTCTCAATACTTGATACACAACATCCTGTATGCATCCATCCTGTATGACCCTTAATCAAAGGAAGTCTTAACCTCACGATTCGAAGAACCATCATCCCCACCTAAGTACTGTAACGATGGTGTCAGAGGTGCACCACCGCGCCCTGCGGTGTTCCTCAAATAAAACTCGAATATATTAAATAAATCTTACAGCGGTAGTTTTGTTGGGCGCCAGACGCGACTGCGTCGATCACAGATAGCTACGATAATTCAGATACAACGATATAGAGAATTTTAGCGGAACGACGGCCTTAAAGCCCACGGTTAGCTCAGATATGCAGCGATAATGGTAGAGTGGGTAGGTTCGCCTTAATTAATTAATAAAATAAAATTTGAGACACCAGATAAATCCTTCAAGGGAATCCACGATTCCGTATATTCGAGATAATAAGCGGTAACAAATAAATTCGACTGCTATGACAAAATAATATAATCGGGATGAGCTACTAGAAATAATGTAATAGAAGCGATATATGATCTGATTTGACATGGGATAAATACGCAGTTACAAGGAAAAGAATATAATTTACCTACGCCTTATTTTCGGCGCAGCGGTATAAAAAACAATAACACGCCGGTCGGCTAGCGAGCGCCTTAGAATCGATACAAAGCAAGCTGTTATATTACGTTTCAGACTGCGTATCACCGAGCGATACGATACTCTGGCAAATTTTCTAACACGGCGGCACGCTAGCGATATTAATTATGATATTGGCGATATTACTTAGATAACTGACTCTAACTAATTTTCTTAAATAACAGACTGGATCGAATAGACTGAACTAGAATATAATCAAAGGGTTCGCAATATACGGAACTAATAAGTACTTCGGATAACGGTAAACTCAAAGATATGCGGCGGGATTCGGATCATAGAAATTAATATAAAGAAATTACTTATTAACTAACGTAGCCTATGACATCTACATTCAGCCAACCTTCGGGGAGTTGGAAATTAATTAGCGACACACCATGCACAATAATATAATATTAACTACGAAAATAGATCAAAGAAAGAATTACAGACAAATAGATCGAGAAAATATCTGAATCAAGCGGTACAGTAAGTAAGCGGTAAGGTATCAGATAATAAGCATCAACGATAATCAGAAAGATAGATCTCATAGAATAGGCAAGAAAAAATGGCTACAGTCAGTCACGAAGTCCTTTCACTGATTTTTCCTCGAAGAGAAATTTACTAATCACGTGGCCCGTAGGCTTCACGCTACACAAAAGATACGATAAGCGGAGAATTCAGCGAGACCTCGTGGCTTTACAAAGAGTTAGAGCATAGAGACCTTACCTTACGGTCGGCGTGGATTCGCCACACACACTTACTCAACTTCAACTTAGCGATAAACTTAATAACGATAAACTTAACAACTTAGCGATAACTAAATAACCAAAATAGCGAAAACTTAACGGCGAGAATGGAATCGGTTCGAATGAGCGAGAGAGCGCAGTGTAGTCCCACATCTTTTTCGGGCGATAATCGAACGTAGAAGTGACGAGTTCTTGCAAGATTTCGGTGGTCTCCTCGCTGCTCCTTACGCCTAGGGGTTGGGGAACCTATGAGGTACATCTCATTACTTGATTGGTTCCCTTAACCGACGACTTCGTAGCAACAGCTCGTCAGCCATTGTCCACGAAGCGTCATCTTGTTGCGGACCATCAGGCGTAGGGCTCCGCGCTTCTCACCGATAACTCAGCCGTTCCTCGAGGCTGGAGTTGCGAGATGACGTGGAGGAAGGTGTGACCTTGGCTCTTACGTAGCGGTACCGTCCTTGCGTTATTAATCCCTCCGGAATAGGCTCCACAGCGGCAGACTCACCTGAAGTCGGTCTCGCTGCGGCCTCCTGACGAGATCGAGGTGTCCCTGGACCGGATCTGCACCTCTGTTGATCTGCCAGGAGCACGCGGGACGCAATTCTCGCCCACTATCACGTGGCTCATCCTTTGGCGATAACGTTACGCCACGAGTCTTTCTCGGACCAAACGTGGCGTCGATAGTAATAACAGGAGCGGTAGATGGAAGCTAGTGCGGTAACGGGAGGTTGCGACATGTTAGCGTACAACCCTGTACGCCGCACTGAATGAACTTCACCAATTGAAGATGGAAGTACTGCTTCCCAATATTTGCATAGCATTGAGGATCTCTTGCACTATTTCAGTCAGTGTAGCTGAAGGTGAACGTTCGTTCAGTCTGTTGTCTCGAATAAAGAATTTCTTACGTTTTACTATGTGTCAACGTTACAAACGGAACATTAGCATTGGAATCGGGGCTTGCTCGTAGCATTAATTTCAACTCGGTCATTTCTATGTTTGCTCATCAAAAAGTCACAAAGTTTTTTTCGATTAATTTGATCACTGAAGACCAATTTAGAGTTAGTTGACAGTATCAAATTCATCTACCAGAGTGAACATTCAATCGAAGTTTAACCAAAACGTAGTTATACCAAATATATGTGTCGATATTTGAATAAACGTACTATAAATGTTGAAACGATTCCACTGATACGATTTGATTTATACGATGTATCCCATGATATTTGACCCGTATGATTTGATCCATACGGTTCCTCCTATAAGACTCTTGTTGTTCAGTTCTTATTGATAGCCCTTCTCTTAAATTGATGTACGCAAGTATCGAGAAAGGCCCGTTGGGAACCCTTGTCCCGGGACCCGGTCCGGCTCTCGACGGCCCTGAGTATGGATTTTCCACGCGAGGGAGTTCTCTTTGATAGGTTGCTGGACATCGGTTAGCGCTGACAAGCTTCATCCAATTCTGATTTCATTCCGGCAGCGGCCATCTGCCATTTTGCCTTACTGGAAACCACGAGGCTACGTAGATATAATGGATCAAATAAAGACGACCTCCCAGTCGGTAAGCCCTGGCTAGTGGCCGGAAAAAGAAGGAAGTTCGAGTCCGTATTTTATTGGATATTTTATTGAGTATTCTATAGCATAATTCTTGAGTCAAGTTGAGGCAGTAGGTACCCACATATGGGTGCGAGGGAGTCAGTTACAGTCTGCCATAGTCGCTCTCTGTTCCCCCTGTGAGAAGAGCGAGACCGCCAGGCCAGGCGCGAGCTTGCTGATCTGTTTTGATTCTTCCAGTCACGGCTACCAAGGTAGAGTTAGCCTAAATTACTAAGTTAGTTAGCTTAAGTCCTCACAGACCACCTCTGGTAAACAAAATTGCGGCCGTTGAAGTGGAGGCTTTGCCTCTCAAAGTCGAATCAACCGTTCTGAGACGGTTAACGAACCACTTATTCATCCTCCAGAGCCAAATGATAGTTTTTAATAATTGAACAACTTATATTGGCCCGGAGAAATCCTAGAGTCACCTCGCTGGTGTACTTTTTACCCGACGTGAATTATATTTCACAAGTTCTATATCCTAATTTTTTTTTGCCCGTTGTTGCTGTCCACGCGGAGCTTTTTTGGTATTTGTAAAACTTGTAAATCGTGGCGATGCCACCTATATAAGGTTCTCAGCCGTTAACAACCCGAGGGAAAATACCCCGGATACTTGATTATTATTACTAAGATTTTCCCTATTTCTAGTGGAAATTGATTTAATTAACAGGATTATTTTGGTAATAGTTATGAGGTGATTCTTCATTCAAATCGACAAGTTATCATGAGAATAAAATATCTGCACCACTGCTCTCTTTACTCGTTACATTCGTTCTATGCTCTCATCCCGGGGCGGGAGGGGGGGGGGGGGGGGGGGGGGGACGTTTAACCCCGCCATGCTGCATTTGAGACACACTCAACCCTACATTTTCGCACTCACTCCGTAAAATAGAATAAACACTATTCCTAAGGTTATAATACTTACAGGTCAGGACTGGTAAATGCCACTCATAAGTAAGATCTGGCCAGCCTCCACCGAGACTGATATTGTAACGACCTGGCGAGTCAGTCGATTTTTCCGAGACTGTTGTTTATAACACGATCTATCGAACAAACATGCGAGACGGATCAAACGCAGCCCAGAATGAGAAGACTTTACTTCGCGTGTTACCGGTGAAGAAAACTCCCTTTTAAATACACATGTATTGGGATTCGGGGAGTAAAGGAGAAATCTTCCTTATCGAGGAAAACAAAATATCGAAGTGGGAAAAGAAAATTTATAAAGCTTGCTTACCTTATGTGATAAGATGACTCGGAGGTTAAGGTAGATTACAGATGTCAACGTCACCCAATTGTTCGAGGATGTCGGCAGATAATACGGGTAGAGGATCTTGCAATCTGAGGATTGATTTAGCTATCTCCAGATAGAAATCTTCTTCTTCCAAAGGAAAAGCTCCCGTGCTCGATGCTTTTTCTTGAGTAGATGTATAAGGGAAAGGGTGGTTGAGCGTGGTTATGGGCGTTGCGGGTTGTTGAGCTATTGAAGTATTTTCCGCGTGATCGCGCGGTGGTTTTTTCGTCAAATCTAGTGGATATGAAGGTTCGTCAGGAATTAGAGGAGGTGGGGAAGGCGAGCTTGGATGCGAAGGGAGGTTTTGAGGGATAAGTTGCACACTCAATGTATGTGGTTGAAAACAGTAAGGTATTTCGGTCACTAATTGCGTAGTGCCCGTTCGAAGTTGCGGGATTAAAGTTATAGGCGTATTATCCGGTTGATTATTTAGTTTCGGAATGGACAATGACTGCTTAGTCTGTTGAACTACTTCAGTAAGTAGACGTGAAATGTCTTCAAGACTTTGAAAGAGCTGGTTTAGTGTTCTCTTTGCTTCGGCAGATATTTTGATTGGTTTAGATTTTCTAGTAACGGCTTTTCGAATTACTGGTGTTTCTTTAGGCATCAGGAAGGTTAATTATGAATAAAATGATAGGGTGGTTAAGGACACGCTTCAGGTGACAACTTAAGGTGCAACCAAGGATATTCTCCTCGGTGTTTACCCCGTGACCAGAGATATTGTCTCTAGGTGCCAAGGCTGAAGGAGGTTTCTGGATTTAGTTAATGAGATTATTACTGATGATGGGTGGTTGAGCTGGTATAGAAGAATTGCCAGTAATTGGAAAAAGTCGAGAACTACTTACGTAGGGGAAGTTAAATCGCTCGTTCTTTAATATAATATTGTTTTTATTTCACTTCTGGGTGTACACTTTGAATTAAAATTATCTTCTTCAAACTATCAGTGTATTTGATCAAGAGATTTAAGAAATGAATGGATTGAGTTGAATATTACCGGATAAACCAAGTAATAGTTTTGTGTTGAATTGTTAGGCTTGAAATTCTTTTATTATAAATTCTTTTGTTTAAACTGATCTGGATTTATCTGATCTCGATTTTGACTGCGAGTATTAGTTAACCGAAAACTCCGGGCGAACAATTAGAAGTGGCAACCGCCAGCCAGCAGAGTACTACTTTTGCGTCATCCTTTATAGAAGTTTTCGTAAGAGTGGGGTTTTTACTGGCCTAAATCTCATTGGTCAATTACTTACTCACGAGTACAGTCACTTACTTATAAGTACAGTCTGAAAGAGTTTAGCTTAGCTTATGAGGAACGTTCTTCCCCTTAAAGTATTTGAATGCGTAACCAATGATAGTCGATCGGCGGGTAGGGCCTATGCGTCTCTCGCGGGCTTTGTATATCATATTCCTTCTATAGTTCTTAGAATCGTGATATACAGAGATATATATATATATATGTATATGTTTGGCTGTGGATTTATGTTTTGAGATGTCGGCATAACTGAAACGTTGGACTATTGCGACGTTGGATACGTTGGTATATTGAAACGTTGGACGTTGATATATATATATATATATATGTTATTGCTAATTTCTAGTTCTTCTTCCGTGGCGTCCGTTTAGATTGCGTCATAGTTTAACGAAATTTCTTGTTCATAAATTTGGTTTCCTATTCGTACATTTGTTGGTCCGTCACAGGGATTTGTCCCAATATGGATAAAATATGTATAAAATTTGATGACGTCCGCATGGCTTTCCCAACACCTTTATCAACTAGCATCATTACTCTAATTATTTATTATTTTTATTATTGTTAAATCTAGGGTTAATAGGTTTTATAACTAAATGATAACATATCGTTTATTGATTGTTTTACCCGGAAGGGAACACTCATCGAGGTTTTTATTAACCATTTCATGGATTGAATTCCTGAGGGTGTGTTTGGTCGTCCATTATTTATAAGTAAATTGAGTTATTTCCTTGCGGGCTCCGCAATATCTTAAAATAACATTTATCCATTTATGGCATAAGGCCTACATATGGTCATTGGTAAAAGAAAAGAACATTATTTGATCGTACTACTAGTGCAGCTGTAGGTAACGTAGATTTCTTGTCTTTAGTGGTCGTGTGGGTTATATGTGTTGGATGGGTTCGGGGCGCTAGGTCCAGAGGACGTGACAATATCGTACTAGCCTATATAACCTACATTTAGGACATCCTTTCCCTAAACTGGAAAAGGACCGTGGTTATCCCTTCTAGCAGTTTTCTCTCAAACGACAAGTCTTCATTTTCGAACACCCACTGGATTCACTGATACTTCACTATTTTTTAAATAGTTTTATGTAATAAATTCTTCATCATTTTGTTGAATTAAATCTTCACCAATCGTTATTAAAACGCCCTGTTGATCCTCGATTTTATCCCTGACCCCTCTTCGCGGTACTGATGCTAACCTGAATTTCGAAGTAGAATTGTGACTTTATATTTCAAACATGGCGAATAGTTACCTGGAACCCAAACCCCCATCCATGTTTCTTTTTTTTTTTGTCATGTTCGGTAGGATTTGCCTCGAGGCCTAGCGCTCCGGCCTAGGTTGGAAGCCTAGTAAGAGTCCACGCTACAACCTCAGGCACCAAGTATCTACCAAACATTCAAATTTAAACGTTTCTGTAATGATATATAAATATGATACGTTGAACATCAAATATAATCATCGTAAAAATCGAAGTACTACTCTAAAGTACTAAAATTTCATAATGCTTACTTCTTCAGCAGCATTATGCTGCCCCGTCAAGTAATACTGCATACTAGCATACCTTCGCGTACCTTAGCATACCCGTTCCTCAAGCAGCTAATAAAAGACGTGCTGGTATTAGTTTCAATTCAAGGTCCATATTTCTGTTTTATTCATCAAAAATTTTGTCAAAAAAATTTGTTTTGGTTACCAAAGTATTTCAGTATGTGCCGGAAGTGAGTTCAACCTGTTTCCGAATTTGTCGGAATTTTTCCAATGTTGAAGGCGTGTAAAACATAAGGAATGAAAATCTGCCCACTATGAGTGACAGTTGAAATGTTCTAGCATAAAATCACGGATTTTTGTGGATTTTTTTCCGGTTTTCGTAAAAACAAATAAAATAGAAATGAGGGCTTGTGACGTCCTGGCATAGCCACTCCGTTCCCACGGCTCCTTATCACTCCCCGTATGCTTACCTCCGCACTTTTGTATCCCCACCTTGATCAAAACCAAGCATTCCTCATTATTCTATATGAATTTTACAACACTTCCAAGTCAACTCTCGTACCTTCTACACATCTTCTCTCCTTCCTTCTCCTTCCCGAACGTTAAACTGTATCTCAATTCATAAATCTTATCAAACAAAATTCGAACTTTAAATATAAATCAACAATCATTTATCATCCTTTACTATTCCAAACATCCTTCTATCACCTTAGTTACTATTTAGTGTAAAAGGAATCGAACCCTAAATACAAACCCGCCCTCAGGCGCATCCTTAAGTTAGGATCTAACAGGCTGTTTTGAAAAATCTGAAACAAATTGAGGGTGCCTTTTAGACTGAGAGCAATCATGGGAAAAATAATGAGCAAAATCCGAGAGGATAAGGGTGGCGGGTTCATACAGTTGGGATGAAATTCCCCATGTATAATTACATCTATATGTATAATCACAGCTTATGTACATTTCATTATTGTTTGCAGCATATTGTATGCTGATATCGTGAACTTCACTCCTCTGTCTGAGAAGTTGTCCGCCTCCGACCTGGTAAAAACCTTGAACGAGCTCTTTGGAAGATTTGACCAAATAGCACAGGTAAGAATAATCTCCCGTAGCTTTCTTTGGTATGGCGTGAGCACTTCTTTATAAACAGGTTTTTGATCTGACGAAGTTGACAATAACTGAAGCACCATTACCGCGATGAACTCGGATAGCAAAATCCATACTTAATTTATAAATTCGTCCAAAAGGGGAGGCATTATACAAGATGTGGTATTCATCTTGAGACACCCGAATATTTCGCAAACAAGTCGTTTTCGAAAAGATGTTTTATACTGTAACGTGGCAAAACGTAAGGACCTCCTCCTTCCCAGCCTAACAAACTTGCCGAGCGTCGCGTACCGATTTCGGTAATTGAATCCTTGCCGCCTTCCTCTAACGTAGCCCTCTTGACCGCACGTCGCTGTTCGCAGCTGACCGGCAATGATTAGCGCTCGCAGGACGAACGCCGAAGATAGGTACTAGCGATAACGGAAGCGACCCTCAGTCTATGGTGGAGTGCCGTGACGAGTGCGTCGAGCACGTTACGGACCGAGCGAGAGAGAGAGAGAGAGAGTGAGAGTGAGAATAAAAAGTGAGAGTGAGTTTTCCCCGTGGAGTTTTCGTCCCCCTAATTCCCTCGGACTTGACGATACGGATCTTGGGATACCGCTGGAGTAAGTCTGACGCCGGCTGATATCCGGACCGCGCGCGAAGCCTGGTGGTTTTCCCCCGTTGTCCCGGTGGAAAGTAGAGAGCAGCCAGCAAAAGGTAGGAACCCACCGATCTTTCCGTCCCGAGAAGCTACCCTACGAGTCCGAGAAACCGACCCGCTGGGACGTCTCCGACGGCTACCCGCGAGCCGTTGCTTTCAAACGACTCAATCCCCGATCACGTGTCGTTTGTTCTGCGCTAGCCGTGCCGTATCGGTAACCGCTGCGCAGGCGACAGACGATTCGGTGTCGGCGCCATCTTGCCCGAGCGCTGTCGTCACGCAACGCACTCAGCTGCTGCGAGACGGCGCTCCGACAATCCCTACCAACCCCTCCCCTCCCCGTCTAGTCCGCGCAGCGTCACTTGCTAGCGAGCGCTCGAGAGAGCCACGCCAAGTGACAGCTGACTCGCTGGACTACGGTGATCGAGCGAGCGCGTGAGAGAAGCCTGCGAGACGACCGCGTGACGAGTCTTCGCAGCGAATTTATTTTTCTTTAATTTTATTATAGTCGAGTCAATTTTGAATTTATTTATTTATTCATGTAAGTAGAGTAGAGTAGAGTAGCGTCAAATTTATATTTTCCTAGACGCCAGGTAGCGGGCGTGGACTAAATTCGCGACCTTTTCTTTTTTTTCTTTTTTTAATAAATCTTCTAATTTCTCGAACCACCTGTGTCTTTATTCTACGCCCCCACGAAATCCCTCTACCGTAGGTTAAGTAGCTCGTTGGCAACGAGAGAGTGAGAGAGGACTTCGAGCCCGGAGTCTGGCGCTCAACTCAAAACTTCCCTAGGCGACCCAGGTTTGTAGCCGGCTTCCTTTCCGGGATCACCCGAGTCCCGGAAATACCCGTTACAATACAAAAGTTATTTTGTTTGAAGGGGAAAATAAAACAGCATTGCTTATTTGGTGGAAGGTTCCAAGGTAATTTAGGGGTCAACTTTGTTTTTTTCGAGGGAACCTATATTTTTTCTTACAGTTCCCTAATCTACGAAGAAAAGCGAACAACTTTGAAAGGTCAATGCACAATTGCAGCCTATTTTGAAAATTTTCAACCGTCTGAAGGAGGACATTCGTGTACGGTTTTCTATATCTACTCTCGTGATTGGCGCCTTTGCAAAAATTGTATTTTTGATGAATTCGTTAAGAAAGAAGTCCGGAAATGTCAGATCCCGAGATCTCGCAGGCCATTAGACGGGTCCAGTGCGACCTATCGCGGGATGTTGAAAAGTAGCGTTTAGATAATTCCGCATATTTGCACCATAATGGGCTGGTGCACCATCGTGTTGATACCATTTTCGGTATCTAGAGCGATTCTGCATCTCGTTAGCTCGTTAGCACGATAGCACCGATAGCACAATAGCATCGATAGCACGGCTAACACCGCTCACACGGCTCCGCTAACACCGCTAACACATGCGTTACATCCGAGGGTTTGCGAGCGGTTGCTGGATATCAATTCAAACAAAACGATAATAAGTACGGACCCTGGTTAAAGGCTATTTTCCTCATCCAATTAGAACGCTGTTCCGTTCCAATCTCTGAAACAGCGTCGTTACTCGAGTGGTATCAGCATATTCAATGGTGAGTTTCTTTCGTTTTCAAATATTTTGCCGCCGCGCGTTTTCTGTTTGGAATCAACGTGAAAGACTTCTGTTCCAATAATTTTCACAGAAATAATCATTGACCCTTTGCACTTGAGCGGCGCTGCTACGGCGCCCGGGCGGTTGAGTATAAAATGATTTGAAAGTACCTGTAAAACACTTCTCTAATATGGCTGAAATCGTCTCGAGTTGCTATGGTTCGCCCGTGCGAAAAAGGTCTCGAGTGCAAAGGGTTAATAATCACGAAAAGAAGTATATATGTATTTTAATATAACTTTAAATATAATTTTTAACTTTTGCAATAAACGACCGTTCCTAAAAATTATATTTGAACATTTAAATGATTCTTATTTGAGATGTTGATATGCTCGTACATTCAAGCATCATTGTGGATCAATTGTGGTGCAATTTTTATGGCGTCTGTCCACAATTGGCTAATTATTTTGATAATAGATCGTTCCGAATGAAAGTTATTCATAATGTCATGTCCGATATCTATATATTAGAGTTCGAAAACGGATGTCCGGATGTCACAAAATCGGGGATGTATCTATCCATGCCTGTATGAAGTTTCTGTGTTATCGTCAGTCGTATATTGTGATCGTCAATTTGAGCCGAAGGGATTTTTGGGTTAATGTCAGAGTTTTTGAGATTATGAAAAAAGTATAGCATGGACAGTAATAATAAAATCTCTTCGAGTGATAGTTTTTATATTATATTTCTTTTTTCATTGATTTTTGTTTTTTTTTCATTGTTTTTTAAATGTAGGTATTATTTAAAAAAGCACAGAAATTGGTCATCACGGCCTCTTTTCTGGCTTCTTCTCGCCGCTGCTCTTGCCTTCTCCGCCACTCCCGAGCGCTGTTGCCGCCCCTCGTCCTCCTGTATGCTGATTTTTCTGTTTTCAATTGCCCCAAAAAGTTAATACGTGTTTCTTTGCTTCTTATTCACGACGATTAATTTGAACCACAATTCCCTTCTGATTTGATCAACACAGCAAGAATGATTGAGAATTGATTAATTAACCTTTCGATTACTGACAGGCGCGAATTCGCATCAAGGGTATCTTATTTGCCTGTATCTCTTATAAATCGAAAAGTGTCGTACGTTTCCCTCGCCACGAAGAAGAAGTCGAATAGTTTCCTCAGCAGATGGCCCCGTTTGTCCATTAAAGGAGACGGACGTAGATTTATTTTCGTTGCGAATTTAGATCGGTGTACAACCTTTGGCTGGTGAACGAGTTTTTTGCAATTAAGGAATCAAATACTTGAATAAATATTGCATTGTAATAACATTCTGCGTTATAGACCGGGAGATAGTGACAGAAAATCCCGACTCATTTTTTACAAGTATGGCACCCCTTTAGGGGTCGAATTACATAATTAATGAAAGGAAAATGATGGTCATAGCGCTGGTCGTCGGGGCGTAATCGCAGGATGAGTTATCTAACTTGTCGGATAAATTACGGGTTTTGAACGATTTTTTACACATAGAATCTTGCATTTTCCAGTAGTTTATGTAAAACGATCCCGCCGAAGCAAAATGCCGTACCCATGCAGTGGGACTTACAGCCCGCCATACCAATCGATACAGGTAAGTTTTTTGTATCCGACAAGTTAGATAACTCATCCTGCGATTACGCCCCGACGACCAGCGTTATGATCATCATTTTCCTTTCATTAATTATGTAATTCGACCCCTAAAGGGGTGCCATACTTGTAAAAAATGAGTCGGGATTTTCTGTCACTATCTCCCGGTCTATTAATTTATACACTCATTTATTCATTCGAAACAAGAATTATTTTTGGTTGTCGTTAAAACACTATACAATTTTATTTTCGGATCACTCCGATAATACTGTAATTTCCAACCGCTCGATAAATCGATCTTTTCGATAAATTGTAAAAATAAACTTATATATACCCTCGAAATATTAATATTCCCGTTGATTATAGTCTTTAAAATTTTCATAATATTCATTCAGATTCTTATCGGGAATTTCATCATCGCCATTTTATTGCCAAAACATCTTGCGCCTAAACGTTCCAGTGCGTAAATATCCAGCGCTAAAACGTAGTGCACTCGTGTGATGTAGTATTCTTTTTTAAACGAATAACCTATAGGTTGTCAATATTTTCATCGAACAATTGGTATCCCAACAATTGGACAACGCGAAAACCACTAACAACCGAGCGAGCGTAGCGAGTGAAAGGTAACGCAAAATCAAACGAGTGAGCGAACGGAGCAAGTGAACGAGCACAATAATCAGTTAGTAATTAATTAATCAAAGCACAACTGTATTGAATAAATTTTCATTCGACTCCAAATTAACGTATAAACTTCGTTTCGTGTTCATTTTGGATGTACAAAATGTGGGTATCTTTCAAAAAATAAGTAGACTTATACACAATGCTTGATGAGTTTGAGTGGATCCTTTAAAAATAGTTTGGTCAAAGGTTAGAAAGAATTTGAAGCTACATCTGTAAGCTTACTAATTTTCTTTTAAATACCTCAATTCTTCCACATCAGAATGAGCCAAAACGAATCCTCTATTATCCTAATTTGTAGCTCCTTTAACATTTGTTTATTGAAAATATGATTTTTTTCACTGCATTAATTACATAAATAATAATCCCGCTTGAGCGAGTACGTAAACTTGAGATGCAGGACATCTTCTTTCACATAGTATTAAATACTATATAGACACCCTAATGTATACGTATATTAGGGTGTGCCGAAGAAATTTTTTTTTTTTTAAATGCGCATCAAAATTTCTGGAGAGCGTCTCAAACAATATATCTCAGCCAAATATGAGCCTTTTATATTTATATTTAGAGGTACATATTTTTTTTTTTCAGTTTTCAATTTAAATTGGACGTTAAAAAATCGGAAAATATTTGGATTTTTATTTCTCTTAGGCAGTTCGACTGAGAAACTATCTAAATACAGATTCCTCTGGGAAATTTAACGCTCTCTAAAAAAGTATTGAGATAAAATTTTATTAACTCTAACCGATCAAGAGATATGCTATAAACATTTAGTCATCCACAAATTTTTAATTTTCGTGTATTTACAAAAGTTAAATCGTTAACTTAACATCGTATTTTATATAAATACTGTTTTCATTTGCTAATCTGTCAATTTCATTTAAAAAAAATCATAACATACAGAATACGATAAATATATAATATATACTTATATAATATATTGTAACGTGCCAGGCCTACCCAGTGCCGGTTTTAGCCGCCCTAGGCCAGATTTCTACGGCACCCCCTCTCTACTTTCCAATTCACACATGTGGAAAAAAAGGACAAAAAACAAACGAGACGAAGGCGCCCCTTTATGTATGGCGCCCCTGGGCGGTCGCCCAACCGCGCCCTACCCTAACGCCGCTACTGGGCCTATCCAGGCCTGTGCCGTTACAATTCAAACCAAAGATAATGCTACACACGACACTACAGAGACAACGTGCACATGGCACCACCTCATCAACAACGACGCTGGACTGAGTGACGTCACGACGAATATATAAATCGCGACGCCACTCAGCTCGGGAGCGTTTCGGGGCAAAGCGCCCGGCGACTCACTACTTCTAGCCAGAAATACACGGCACAGCGCCTTATTAGCTCACAACTCTCTCGTTAACTAGTCGCCGTGGCAAAGCGCCCGGTGAACCCTGTAGCTTCTTTTGTATTTCGGTCGATATTCTAAAATTGATATCTAACCTTTCGAGTCATTAACTTAATTTGAATTTAAATTTTCCAATCTTTTCACAACTTAACCATAAGCAATTAGATCAAATCAAATTTACACAAAACGAACAATTCAAAATATATTAGATTTAAAAATTAGATTCAAGATCAATTTCGGTTGCAACCATTCGTTACATCATTATTTTCTTTATATTTCTTTTGTTCATTTATTCTTTAATTTTATGTTCTGTCATTAAAGTCTCAGTTAAAGTTCTACGACGCAGGCTTTCGTATCCCGAGTTTTCCTTATCAATCGCGGCTTAACGATATCATAGCTAGAGGACAGCTTTGGCGAGTTAAACTCGTCCGAGTCTGTGACAGCCTTGGTGTGCTTCTGCACATCCAGGTCTGAGGAAGGCGGCTTTGGAATTCCCGATTCCCAAGTCCGCGATTAGGAAAACAAAGGCATCCTTGGTGTGCACTTGCACACCCAGGTATGTAAAGGCGGCTTTGGAATCTTCTATTTCCAAGTCCGCGATCAGGGAAACTAGGCATCCGTGGTGTGCATCTGCACATCCAGGTATGTAAGGGCGGCTTCGGAATCTTCTATTCCCAAGTCCGCAGTAGAAAACCGGTCATATTAAATTCTGTAGAGTGGCTCTAAAATCATAATTAGATAAAAAAACTCACAATAGCTTGAGGTTTGCGTCACTAACGTGCCCCAAACACTCTCAAAAAGTTACAATATATTGTAACGGATCAGGCGTCATAAGCCTGAGACAATACATTTGTCACGCGCTCCGTCAACTGCGCACAACAAGTGACGTCAAAACTACCTATATAAAGCACTGCGCTAACAAGGCAAAACAGCAGTGTTAGGCAAAGCGCCAGACTGTCTCAACCATGGTTCACATCGAGGCTGCAAACCCATAGAGCCGCAGTACTCTATAGAGTCATTTTGCGAAAGACGGAAACCGCCATGGAGGGGTTTTACGTAGTAGAGTCATTTTCAATTATCTCATTATTTTGTATTTTTCTTTATATTCATTCACTTCTCTTTTATCATTAAAATTAAACACTTAACGGTAGTAGAAATACGTAGCATCGCTAAATCTATACATTCTATTAACATTACTTTGTTAACCTTAAGGTTAAGTTTCAGTTGCAACCAATCATTTGATATAAAGCTTATTGTTAAATTAAAATCCATGTTTAATCGAGACGGTTTCCTCATAATTCAAACCTTTTTTCTAAGATTGAACTCTAGCTACTAACACAATTTCAATTCTTAGCTGATATAAAGCTTCGGGGACGACTGCACTGCCCAGATCAGATATTCGCTTCGGTGTACCTGGTACACCTAAGTCGAAATATTGTCTCGGAACGCGCGTTGAAACTTACGTCTTATACAGCCTCGGTGCTGCTTGCGGCATCCAGGTCTGGGGGAGGCGGCTACGGAGAGCTGGGCTCTTCCCTAGTCCGTATTAGGGTACTAACAATCAGCTTTTTTTTCCAAGGAGCCCTAGATTCACTCTAGAGTAAAGACACTCACAATAACTTGCCGTGCACGACACCTTCAGTGCCGCGTACGCAATAAAAAAGTTACAATATACATTGTGACGAGGATTTTGTTAACCCTCGGATCTGGACCGGATAACCAGCCTCCGAGGTCAGTCCCACGTATACACAGCTATACTAAAAAAACTCGAATTTTAAAATGTTTGGGCGCCAGGCGAACTATCTTCGCCACGAAACTCAAAATCAAGAAAAATAACGAAGCCTTACGAATATTTATAAGGGGTGGCTAGCTGCAGTACCGCGGAGAGGGGTCGGGATTATGTGAGGGATTAGCTAAGACAATAACGACTCGAGATATTTAAAATTAAACAAACTAATAAAGAATTTATTCAAACAACAAAAAAAATTAAATAAAGAGAAAATAATAATTTTAACAATAATTGCTCACCTCGGGGGTGCTTCACATTAAATAATACTCCAAAAACTAAACTTCCACGTGGGATAGCAATAACCGGCAAAAAGAACAAAACAAAAAAAAGAGAAAACAACTAATTAGCTCGACAAATCAAAGCCATGCGGCCCACTACAACTAATTAACGACTAAATTCGGCGATTCTTAAACTACTCGGTGGTGGTAGCGCAAAATCAAAATAACAAAAAGAAAGACAGAAGAAATAATAGAAACGACTCAAAGAATCATCCTACGGCTGTTGCTAGGCAGCAACCGCGACGACGAGAGGTTAGGCCTCTGCGTTACCGACCACCTATTTTATTTCAATTCTTACTTAACTAACTTATTCTAACTCTGCCTCGGGGGCAACCAAAAAAATAAATGGAAATCTGAATTTCGCCAACAGTTCGTACAATAAAATAAACAATAACAAACTTCTGGGTGACTCAAAACCGCCTTAGTCTAGCCTAACGGCTGACTCTCCTCGTGGGGGTGAGAGAGAGAGCGCGACGGTGACCGACTCTGTCTCTGTCGCACTCGTGTTCGGAGATACTCGACTCTACAAAAATCTTATATTTGACTCGAAATGTTCGTCCAACCAAAATTTGACTCGAAATCACTTTTTCTCTGGGACCCTGGTGACGGCCTACCGACTCGGAGATCGGTTTAACTTGATCCCAAAATCTAATGAGCCTCGTGGCTGCGAACAAGACAGTATGGCTGATGG
The DNA here is from genome assembly GCA_947538915.1 of Tenthredo distinguenda. Classification (NCBI taxonomy): domain Eukaryota; kingdom Metazoa; phylum Arthropoda; class Insecta; order Hymenoptera; family Tenthredinidae; genus Tenthredo; species Tenthredo distinguenda. The sequence goes on from OX384538.1 coordinate 6,370,576, forward strand.
CCGTTGCCGGATTCAAATCATTCGTGGGCTAAGTGAGCTATCGCTTACCGTTGGCCAGCCACCTGATGAAATAGTCTCCTTCGCAGGAGAAATCCCAAATCAATCCCTCGGGGGGTCCTCAAAAATCCATAATTTTCCCCCGTGGGGTCTCACAAACTCAATATTCTACTTGACTCGAAACTCAATCGCCAAACAAATTCGCTACTAAGAAACGCCCGTGTACGCTAAACACTAATCTAAGGTTTAGCCTAAGGCAGAGCCTACGGCAGAGTGTCCTCCGATCGCAAGGTGCCGGTCGTTAGCACCCTCGTTAGACGATCGATTGTTAGATCGCCTAACACCTGGCGGCGTATTGTCGTGCCGCGCGAAAACTCAAAATTCGCATCGACGTTGGAAGTCCTCGTAGTAGGCCCACGGTTCGCCGGCTCTTGGGGGTGGCGGGACTCTCTTCCACCACCGATTTCCCTCGTTGCTGAGTGCCCTCGGCACTCCCCCGTGTCCTTGGCTGTAGGTGAGAAAGCTTCCGTAGTCAGGTGTCACCAAAATCGTAGTTCGCGGGGTTCTCATGCCAACCCGCGGTTAATTCGGCGAGTCATTCGTCTGTCAAGCGTCATTTATTGGGAATCTCCACCAAACGTTTGGCCGTGCCGCCCACATATCAGAGAAAAAGTGCAAAAAAAAACAAAAGAATAAGTCTTAACTCAACAGTCTAAGATCGGTCACGGTCGCCTCTCGGAGTGAAAATTAGCGTCGTGGCTATCCTAACACATTCACACTGCTGCGCCTGCATTCGTCACCCCCTTAACTAAGGTCGTCTAAGGGAAGGTGAGCGTATTGTAACATGCAATGTTACAACATATATATGTATACGGGTATAATAGTATACGGGGCTTCCGTTTCCGGTGTGTGAAGCGACCAGGCGTGTAAAAAAGTGAGTGAGAGAATAGTGAGTGAGTGGAGAGAACTATCGGAGACAGTGGGTAAGAACAAGGGGAGAAGTAGTGATGCAAATCGAACGACAAGTAATTGATTAGTCTGTATCGATTAATCGTACCCTGTCAGATTACAATAATCGATTACTTGAACAAGAATAATCGATTTCTTTAATAATCGTTCGATCGATTATAAAATAAAGTGCGCAAAAATCTAGGAAAAATAAATTAGCTTGGTTTCATACGGATTTGACATCTATGTCTATGCAAGAAAACCTGCAATCCTATTCTATTTTATGTTGAACCTTTTATTTTATCTCAACGTTTTGAATTAATATTGAGCATATGTTAACATCAAAATCTATATTAAACATATTATAAAATAATATAAATATCGTATTTTATGCCACACAATACACACGTTTTTTTCTGACTAGCTAATACGTTTGGTATGCTTCGGAACCATGTGGAATTGCTTCGAAATGCTATTTCGACCACTCACACTCACTGATATATGCGAGAAACAGGAGCTGAGAAAGATGATTCCCTGTGAGACGGTTCTGCAGCTCTGTCGCAATGAGACCAGCTTCTGAAAACAGCCTTTCCGAAGGCACTAATGTGGCAAGAGTTGGTAAATAATCTAGAGCTACTTCGTATACATGAGGGTATTCTATTTTAAGAGTATCCCATGCTTCGAAAGGGTCTGTTTGGCGACTGATGACGGGCCTATTTAGGTATTGCCGCAATTCTACTGGGACACCACCAGCAGCTTCGACCTCCTGTGATGAATTTACACTCAGAAGGCTATCGTGCAGACTCCACATATCACTCACAATCAGATTTGTATGGTTCGTTGCTGTAGATGGCTCAATTATTTTCGATACACGCACTTTTGCAGTTCTGGCATGTATGACCTCGTTTACCGCTACACTCAAGGAAGTTATGGTCTGAGAAGTTGTAATTGGACTCTGGAAATGAAGTTTCTGAAATCGAAGATCTAGCATTGTGGCCATAGCGGGCCTGTTCATCTGCTAAGCCTTGCCGAACCTCTTATCAAGTCCTTCTAAAACGAAGTTCTTTAGCTTGTTGAAAATCTGGTCATTTGATGCCGGCTCAACCATGGCTATCATCTGAAAAACTCAAAGGTTTCAATAAAAAAAAGAAAATTCTTTAGGATTCAGTTTCAAACCTTATGAAAACATGCTAACTACAGCGTTAAGCACCATACACATTTTAGTCAACTATTATAACATTTAGTAAACTACTTACTTGTCTCATAAGGCGTGTTATTGGTATCACTTTACTGGTGGTTGGTGTTTTCTCGGCAGACAGTTCAACTGTGGCTTGCATGAGCGGAGCCCGAATCTGTGTTATTACTTCAAGAGATGCAATCTCAGCACCCGTTAGCATCGGCGGCCCCTGTGGAAATTTCAGCAAAGACATTCCGATCAGGTCACTTAGTATAAGGAACCGTTGCAGCATTAGATATGTGGAGTTCCAACGGGTGGGTACATCTTGCAGGAGCCTGAGTGCTGTGCCTTCAGTTTTACCATTTGCATATTGTAGTCTGCGCAACTCATCTGAGGCCTTTACACTTCTCTTGAAGAAAGTTACAATGGTCTTCATTTGAGAAAGAAGACGTGGTATCCCAGGTACATTTTCTTCGTTTCTGGAATTCTTCCCCATGGCAGCGTTAGGGATTAGGTTGAGCCTGTGAGCAAAACATGGAATATACTTTGCTGCACCAAAAACATCTTTCACTGCCTTAACAATATTTTCGGCATTGTCGGTAACAACAGCGTTTACTTTTGTTACATCGATATTCCATTGGAGACATATTTCTTTTATTCTGTCAGAGAGATAGGCTAATACATGAGCCTCTATCAATGGTTTGATGCCAAATGTTGCTGACTCTAGTTTATTTTCTGACGAATAATGTAATGTAAGACCTAGATAGCCTTTTGACGTATTAGAATCTGTCCAGACATCTGTTGTTACAGTATAGTTTCTTGCATTAGAAATCCTTTCGATTACTCGATTTTTTAATACGTCAAATTTGTTCTCGAACATTATAGTCAGCATCTAACGAGAAGGTGACTTCCACAATGGTACTGCCTTCTTTGCAAAGTAGCGGAAGCCATTCCTGTCAGGAGTACAAAGTGGCATATAATCCTTGCATACTATGAAAATAAGTGCTTTATTTAATTCGGTAGACCGTATTCCACCATCTGAAACCAAATGTGTTAAATTTATGACAAGATTCGGCTCTTGGACAAAGACTAATTTTATCTCCATGGAATCTTGTTCACCTAAAAAAGAGCCTGCTCTCCTAAATGTTTCACCTAAGGTACACAGTCGCTTACGGGGAAGTTCTTCAAGTGAACCCCTCTCCTTATTTCTAATCATGTCTGATGGTGACTGTCTATCTGGTGACTGCCTGTTTGATCCCTAATAAAAGTATTTGAAAGTGTGGGTAGCTTAGGATACCTGTCGTAATATGCCTGGAATAATTTTCATGATACTCACTTGAACTGCAATCACGGGATCGTCAGGGTCAATATTCTTAGTCTGTGCAATATCAACATTTTTTGAGACTGTTCTTTCCGTGTTTCTGATCCCATGTTTGGTCTTCAAATGGTTCCACAAGTTTGTGATGTTTCCACTCTCTCTCTCTCTCTCTGTAAGTAGTCATTGCACGCTTTCACTTCGCTCCTTCCTTCTGAGCCTTCTTCTGGCGCCTTTTGCCTCCGGGCCTTTTATTTGCAGACCCTTGCATGCGCCTTACTGCAAGCCACCTTTCGGCTTGCCTTTCTGCCTGCTTCATCCATCCTCCGGCGCCCTGGCTCCATTTATCGGTTGGGCTTCTTACCGAATTTTCTGACGGGTTGGACGACATAACCTGCACCTTCTGCCGGCTCTATCTCTGCGCATGTCCTGGATCATCAACCACGTGATCTCTGTCAGCCTACTGTCGACAGCCTGCCCTGGATCATCTCAGCTTGCCCGCTTGATCTGTCATCTACTGGACTCACTCGGTATCTCTGTCTCCTGTTCTGCTCGGTCGGTAAAGTAAAGTAGCGTATTGACCCGTTTCTCTCCTGGATCGCAAGACCAGCATGCCGCCCACCAAATTTTGTTCTGGCTGCAATAAGCCGGTCGTAGAGGCCGTTCACTGTGTCGAATGCAACTCCTTCTATCACCCGAGTTGTCTTAAGAAAATAGCGTCACGAACTGGATCCTTTCGTTGCTGCCGCGATACTCAGTTGCAGTATGTGCAGCAGGCCTCGCTACCGCTGTCTAGTTCGTTGCCTTCGTTGCCTTCAACCTCCGACCTGCAGCCCCTGCCTCCGGTCGTGCCTACAGTTTCTCACTCGTTGCCTCCATCTGCAGCGTTGCCGTCCACTGAATTCTTTGAGGAGATGATGCGCCGGATCGACCGGAGGTTCGATGTTGTCGGTAATCGCCTCGACGACGTTGCTGGTCGTCTCGACTGTTTGCCAGCTATGCAGGAACAATTAGATAGCAACACTGCGCGTATACAGGCCCTGGAGGGCCGAAACTCTGCTCTTGCCGATGAGATCAAGGAGCTGCGGGCCACCGTTGCGGAGTTTCAGCGCGTCGTCAGTGCCACCGGTCAACATGAACTGCGGCGCGCCTCTGCTCGGCTCTGTGAAGCAGAGCTAATTATCTCCGGGGCTCCGTGCTCCTCCCCTGACGGTACTCGCGCGATTGTCTCGCAGGTCGCCTCTGCCCTTAGTGTTGCCCTAGAGGATGGCGATATTATATCATCTCGCTTCTTAATACCGCGTTCCAGGGCCCGCCGGAACAGACTTGATGCCCCACTGCCTATTCTCGTTCGGCTCCGCTCACGCGACCTCTGTCTTCGCCTCATCGCCGCCAAAAAAAGAAAGGGTATCCTGCGCTCCTCCGATCTCGATCCTCGGCCAACCAGTCCCCCCTTTACCGTCAATGTTAATGAGGCTCTCCCTGGGGATGTATACAAGCTCCTTGTTGCAACCAGGACTGCAGCTAGAGCCAGGGGGTATAAGTATGTTTGGCACAGCGATGGCGTTGTCTTGCTTAGGCTTAGGGATGGCGAACGCACTCAGCGCATCCGGTCGGTTCAGGACCTCGAGGCTTTTGAGTCTCAGTCTCCTCCCGCCTCCCCTTCCGGGACAGGTACCAATTTCTCCCAGCGGCCTCGTGTCTCGAGCCCTGTGCCTGCCTCTTCCTCCTCGTGTGGTCGAGCTCGCGATGCCTCAGTGGCCTTGTCTCGGGGTGGCTCACAGGGTGCGCAGGGGGTTGCCGTCACATCGCTTCACGCTTCTGCCGCTGCCTCACTTTCGAACTCGCGCCCCCCACCCCGCCTCTTACGTCTCAGCAATGACGCAGCCCTCTGAAACCGCCGGCTGCTTCTGGTCCATCTCGCTCCACGCTTAACGTATGTCACCTCAATGCGAATTCTATACGCGGCCACTTAGACTACCTACGATATCATTTCGTTGCCTCGTCGTACCACCTAATTGCCGTCAGTGAATCCTGGCTCCACTCCGAGATCGTAGACTCCTCCGTTTCTTTGTCCGGGTTTTCCATCTTCCGCAATGATCGACGCGGTAAGGTGGGTGGCGGCGTTGCCTTATACGTCTGTGACTCGCTCCGATGCAGAACTCTCGCGGCGTCTCCGTCTCCCTACTCCGGGGCCCCTGAGTATCTCCTCGTCGAAATTAAGTCGCTCACTATTCCACCTTTTCTCGCTGCTGTAGTTTACCGTCCTCCGAAGGCCACCAACCTGACGTATTTCAGCGCTGACTTCGACCGTTTCGCGAGTGACTACTCCTTTGCTATTGCCCTGGGTGATTTTAACGCTAATCAGCTTGCGAGCACATACGAGGCCGAAAATGTCCGTTCATTCTGCTTCACTCGTGCGCTCTACATGGTGCCGTACATGCCCACCTATCACTCGTCCGCAGCTGATACCCTGATCGATCTTTGCCTGGTCAGTGATCGTGACTCTATTGTTAATTATGGGCAATCTCAGACTCCCTTTATTGCTGGCCACGATCTAATTTTCGTGAGTCTCGCCTGGCCCACTCCCGCCGAGTCTCGGCTCATCACTGCACGCACCTACCGGGCCTTCTCGATCGACGATTTCAGCCGTACCCTCGGTGCCGCTAACTGGGACTCTTTCCTTCTGCCCTCTTCGGTCGACGACCTGCTACGCTGCCTACAGGACAACCTCGCTGGCGCACTCGATGAGCATGCTCCCGTTCGCTCATTCACCCCTAAGCGGACGGCTCCGCCCTGGATCACGCCTGACCTCCGAGCTCAAGAACGGGCCCGAGATGCCCTGTATCGTCGGTATAGGCGTTCTCGCTCTCGCGCGGCCCTCCTATCCTTCCGTTCTGCCCGCGACCTGCTCCATAAGCGCATCTCCGAGGCCCGTTCCCGCTACTATGCTGACAGGCTCGCTGGCCTATCCAGCGCTCGCGAACTTTGGAGAGAGCTGAGATCTCTCGGACTTGCGTCTTCCCAGAAATCCGACTGTGCCGGCTTCACACCTGAACAACTAAATGCCCACTTTGCTGCTGTCTCTTGCCGCCCGGATGCAGCTCTGGAAGTTGCAGAATTTTTTTCCGCTCTCCCCGCTCCGGTTTACGATGACTCGCTTTTTTACTTTAGTGACATCTCTCCGGCAGCTTTGTCCGATGCCATTTCGCACTTTTCGTCGCAGTCTCGCGGAGTGGATAACCTGTCTCTCCGAAACGTGAAGGATGCCCTCCCGGTCATTTTTCCCTTTCTGCTGCTAATCTGCAACCAATCGCTCAGCTCCGCGGCTTTCCCGAATAACTGGAAGAGGGCTAAAATTGTCCCATTGGCCAAAGTCAAATCGCCGTCTTCCCTTCAGCAGATGCGCCCCATAGCAAACCTCTGCCTCTTGTCTAAGGTGCTCGAGCGTATCGTTCTTGTCCAGGTCATAGCGTATTTCGAAAAACACTCGCTTTTGGACTCTCACCAGTCCGGTTTCCGCCCGGGCCGTAGCACGCAGACCGCTCTACTTAAACTCACGGAAGACGTTCGCCGCGGCATCGATAGTCGTCTGGTTACCATAGTTGTCCTGTTTGATTTCACTAAAGCATTCGTCTCTATACCTCACTCTGTCCTCCTCGCCAAACTTCACGTGCTGGGGTTCTCTCAACACGTCCTGGCCTGGTTTGCGAGCTACCTCCAGGGCCGCTCACAGGCCGTGGTTAGCCCGTCTGGCGAGCTGTCCTCCTGGGCATCTCTCGATCAGGGAGTCCCCCAAGGTTCGGTTTTAGGTCCTTTGCTCTTCGTTGCTTTCATCAACGACATTTCTCGGGCTCTCGTGCATACGGAGCATTTACTTTATGCGGACGACCTCGAGATCTATCTCCAATGTCCCGCAGCCGAAGTCCCGGAGGCTATCACGCGCATAAACCTCGACATTGCTGCGGTCCATGCATGGTCTTGTGCCAACTCGCTCAGCCTAAATAGAAAAAAAACGCAGGCTATCATTCTTGGGAGTGCTCCATTTGTCACTAGGCTCTACAGTGCCGCTCTTCCGCCTATAATCGTGAATGGTGTACCGGTCTCCTTGTGGATAGTTCGCTGTCCTGGGCTCCCCAAATCGATGCAGTTTCCGGTAGGGTGCACTGCGCTCTTCGTCAGCTCTCTGCGTCCCGTCGGCTTTTCTCGCCTGCTCTGCGTAGCTATCTAGTCACAACTCTCGTCTTCCCGCTCCTAGACTATTGCTGCATCGTTTACAACGACATCTCTGGGGTGCTGAACATACGGTTGCAACGCCTCGTGAACTGCTGCGTTAGGTATGTCTGCGGTGTCTCGAGGGCCGAGCATGTTACCCCTCATCGACGCGAGCTAGGCTGGCTCTCTGCACGGGACCGTCGGCTGTACTTCCTTGGCACGTTGCTCTACACAGTCTTGAGCACAAACTCCCCGGGTTACCTGCGGGTCTTATTCGTTGACCGCCCCCTCGCTCCCCTAGGATCTAGTAGGCGAGCAGGGGGTGACCTCGTTATTCCGAGATTTTCCACTGAGGCTTATAGAAGGTCATTCGCGGTAGCCGGTGCATATTTCTGGGCGTCTCTTCCTCCTGAACTGCGGGGGTCAGCCTCTGTTCATGTTTTCCGTTCCCGATTGAGGAAATTCTTATTTGAGTCGAAATCACTTAGGGCGTAGTAGCCTTGGTTGCAGCTCTGGTCTCGGTCTTTTACTTGTCGCCTTTTTTTACCCTTTCTTTCTTCTTTCTTCTCGGCTCTCTGTTTCTGTCTCTTTCTCTTTTAGTTTAATTCTTTCTCTTTTAGTCTAATTCTTTCTCTTTTAGTACAATTCTTTCTCTTTAAGTTTAATTAGTTTTAAGACCCTAGGCTAAGTATTATGGATCTTCTCAGCAAACTTGGCGCATGTGTCTTGTTTGTTCTTCTTCTTGTCTGTTTACGTAGCATACCCTATTGTAAATGCTGCGTATTCTTGCCCAATATTGCTATGGGTAAATGAATAAACTATCTATCTATCTATCTATGAGCCAATAAACATGTGCAGTGTTTGCATCTCACTTGGATTTTACTTTCTTTCAAAAAGTGATACCACACACCACTCTTTGGTATTCGTACCATCGCGCAAAAAATATAAATCTTCGAAATCAGGAATCGTTCGTTCAAAATGCCTCAGGTACAACCACTGGCAACAACACTACTACTACACAGGGATTCCCCTGGCTAACCTTCCTTGACAACAAGGCGCGCGCATTCAGTTTCATGAGTCGCGACACAAGTTATATACTGTAACATGGCAAAGTGCACTTGCCGTTACAAAAAGCTCTCGAACCCGTAGATGGCCGTAATTACGTAGGCCAGTATGCATGGGGAAGTGCGAATGCGTTAGGGAGCCACGAGGCTACGATAACTCTCCGAGAGGCGACCGTGACTGTACTATGACCGTAGAGTTTATGTACGTGAGTAGAGTACTGATTCCGTTCGTTTTCTTTTTCAAAATTCTCTATTATGTGGGAGATACGGACCGGTGAGGGTTGGAGGATGATACGACCCGACAGACCCTGACTAACGTGGACAGTTATGAGAGGGAGAAGCACACCGAAACCGACTGTACTAGGCCCCGGGGAGGCCCACGACTACGTGGACCAGCGGACTTCAGAGCGAGAATGCGGGGGAGTGCCAGGGGCAATCAGCTACGAGGGACTAAGGTGGTGGAGGTGATTCCCGCCACCCCCAAGAGCCAGCGAACCGCGTTCCGCCCGAAAAATCCTCGAGGATCCCCCTGAGCACGTTCGAAGTTTCGCGGGCTGCGGCCCAGCCGCCATGGGCGACGATCTAGCGGTCGGTAGACCAATCGATAATTACCTGACACTTGAGGGTGCGCAGACCGGCGCCATGCAGTCTAGAGAACTCACTCTGCGTTAGATTAGGCTAAAGTATAAGTGATACCGAGTGGTCGTGCGAAAGTCTGCATTTAGGAAGTTGTTTTTTTTTGGTTTTGTCAGTGGAGCCTTGAGGGCGTTTGTGAAAAAAACAAAAAAAGGGAATAAAAGCGGGATGGATTACGCCCACGAGGCTCGCGAGTTCGTCAGGTGGCTGGAGGCCGGTAAGCGTTAGCCAATTTTACCCTAGTGCTAATTTGAATCCGGCAACGGCCGTCTGCCATCTTGCCTATCGCAAAGCCACGAGGCTATTTAGTAGTTTTGGGATTCGAATTAAGACGACCTCCGAGTCGGTAGGCCGTCACCAGTGTCCCTTCCATAATAGAGTAATTTCGGGTTTCTAGTTAAGTACGATTTTCTGGCCAAAAGGCCGCAATTAGTCGAATCGCCGCACACGAGTGCGAAAGAGACAGCAATAGTCCGTCACGGTCGTTTTCTCTCTCTTCCTCCTGTGGGGAGAGTCAGTACGTTAGCACAGGCTTGAGCCTGCTAGACTTTTATTTATTGTCTTACGGTAGATTCAAAGCTCGGTCGCCTACGGAGGCAGAGTTAGGTTAAGATAGTTGTAAGTCCGTTGTAAATAGCTTGTAAGATAGGTAGCGAGGAGGCCTAGCCCCTCAGAGGTGTCGGTCGCTGATAGACGACCGGCCCGTGCATGTACAGTAGTATTATTAAGTTAGCATAATTAAGCAGTAAAGCCTCGCGGCTGTACCCCAGGGGGTTATCCGTCCGATTATCCCCCGGGGATCTGATTTGTCGAAGTACAAGTAGTTTTCTTGGTTTTTCTTTCCTTTTCTTAGCCTGTTCTGCTACCCTACGTGGGAGTTGTTATTTTTTTGTTTTTGGTTTTCGTTGTATTGAAAAAGTCGCAAATCGAGGCGAGGTCGCCCTCACACGGCATGTAGCCGCCCCGCACCCGTAGCTAGGTACCCCCGGGTGCGGTAACGAAATTGTAACCCTTTTGTTACCTAGTTTTAAGTTTCCTTTTGAATAAATTCTTTATTATTTTTTTTGATTTTAAATATCGCGAGTCGTCATTGTTTGAGCTAATCCCTCACTTAATCCCGACCCCTCTCCGCGGTACTGAGTTAGCCACCGCTTAGGAGTATTCGTGAGGCTTGGTAGCTTCGTTGTTTTTTTTTAATTTTGAGTTTCGTGGCGAAGATAGTTCGCCTGGCGCCCAAACCTTTTGAAATTTGAATTCTGAATATAGCTGTGTGTACGTGGGATTGACCCCGGAGGCTGGTTATCCGGTCCAGATCCGAGGGTTAACCAAATCCCCGTCACAATACTTAGGTCCGTTTCGGGAAAGTAGACGTATTCAGCTTTCGCTAGTCGCTACAGTGTTCTGGCAGACGTTTTTTTATGCGTATTTTATTTACTCGGTAATAATCGAATCAAAAATCTCCTATAAATAATCGACTTATCGTGAATCGATCAAACTAATAATCAATTGAAAAAATCGAATGATAAAATGAGGATAATCGATTACCTGCATAATCGAATTGTGATCGGCCATCTCTAGGGAGAACAGAAAGAGAATAGGGCGGAGCGAGATAAGGGAAAGGGGATGAGAAGGGATAGGCCTAGAGGTTAGGAAGCGAGGCAAGTGACGGCGATCAGGTAAAGACGCGGGAGCGAAAAGGGGGACATCTAGTGACAAAGAAGGAAAAGTGTGGGTAAGGCAGAGCACAGGGAGAATAGAGAGGAGCAATAGATAAGGAAAAGTAAGAGTAAGCCGAGCGTGGGTAGGCAAAGTGGGGGGGGGAAGAGAGGTAGATTAGCGAGATGCTAAGAGAGGAATCAGCGGGAATGAAGGTGAGGGGAAGAAAGGTAGGTTGGCCGACCAACGCGCAGAGAATAGCTACAGGGGGGCGGGGGGGGGAGGTACGGGTCACTAGATGACTTAATGAAAAGAAAGAGGGACGAAGGGGATAGTGAGGAGATAGATGAGGGGGAAGCAGAAGAGAGTAGAGTGTTTGGGAAGAGCAGCAAAGTGGGTAGATCGCCAGAATCAGAGAAAGGCGCCGGGAGGGAGGTAGATGGGAGCATAGAGGCGCTGCTTAGGGAAATGAGGGGGGAAATGAAAGCGGGGTTGGAGGGAGTACAGCGGCAGGGCAGGGGTATTAGAGAAAAGATGAAGAGAATGAACGGGGAATTAGGAGAAGAATTGATTAGGCAGAGAGAGGAAGCTAGGAAGAGGGAAGAAAAATGAGAGAGGGAAAACAGGGAGATGAGGAAGAGCATAGCAGAGCTAGGGAAAAGAGTAGAAGGAATAGAAAAGGGGGAGAGAGGGGGGTGGGTAGAGGAGCTAGAGGAAAGGGTGGAAATAATAGAAATAGAGCGAGACAGGGGGGAGGGAAAAGTTGGGGGGGGGGGGGTGGGGAGATGGAGAAGAGATTAAGGAAAATAGAGAGAAGAGTAGAGATAAGGGAAAGGAAGGAAAGAAAAAAGAATCTGGTGATGAAAGGGATGAGGGTAGGGAGAGAGGGAATAAGAGCGAAGGTAGAAGAGGAAATGAGGGAGACAGGGGCGAGGGTGGAGACAGAGAAAGTCAGAAGAGTAGGGCAAGGGAATGAAGAGAGGGAAATCATGACGATAGTAGAGTTAGGGAGTGCAGAGCAAGAGGTAGCGGTGATGAAAGGGAAAGCGCAGCTGAGGGGGAGGAGGAAAAGAATAGAGGACGACTTAAGGAAGGGGCAGGAAGAGAAAAGCAGGGGAAAGGGGAAGCGGGATGAGGGGGCGAGGAGGGGGAAGAAAAAGGGAGAGAGGAAGAAAGGGGGTTAGTGGGAGAGTAGGCAGAGAGAGAGAGAGAGAGAGAAAGCGTATTTATTTGATCCTGGAGCATAGGCTCCCCAAGGACCACAGACAATCTTACAATTATAAATCATTGAAAATGAAATAAGGTTAATCAAACGAACTGACTCATAAAAAATAGGATAGAATAAATAAAATAAACATAAAACAGATTAGATCAATAGACTGATATAAAATAGAACAAGGTGAAATTAGCTGTAATCGAAAATAAAAATAAAAATAAAAGTAGGAATAGAACTAAAAATAAATACAACAAAATAACACAATGACGCAGTGCAGAATAGAGTAAGTGACACAAACATAGGTAGAAGACATAATTCCAGAGTGAAATAGAGCGGCTAAAGATAAATTTACGTTTAAGCTAGACAACCAAGCTGACCCAGACCCGCACCATGACCTCGGCATAGCCCGATGAGATTAAATAAAATGAAATAAAATAAATAAGTAAATAAACCAAATCAAGGGGATAGATAAATAAACTAAAATAAAAGAAGTAAAGTACAAAGTAAAAATAAAAATAAAGTAAAAATAAAGTAAAAATAAAAATAAAGTAAAATAAAGTAAAGATAAAATAGATAAAATAGAGCAAAAAAAAAAAAAAAAAATAGAGCGGAACGATAATAAAGAGAACAAGAATTAAAATACGTTAAATGAAATAAATAAAATAGAGTAAAGTAGAATAAAATAGAAATGAATATAAAAAAATAAATATAAAGGATAAATATGAAATGAATAAGTAAATAAATAAATATAGGAAATAAATATAAGAAATAAATATAAGAAATAAATATAAGAAATAAATATATATAAGCTGACCTTAAACTAACTTTAATCTTAACCGTAAGTTCAGCTTTGGTTATAGCCCGAGTAACTAGCTGGTTGGTTAGTTAGCCTCCCGCTCCTCCTCAGACAGAAGGTAACGCAGACAACGATCCTTGAATTCTGCAAGTGAGGCGAGTGAGGTGATCTCAGGAGGCAGGGAATTCCAAAACTGGATCCCAACCACCAAGAACGACCGCTGGAGAAAAACCGTTCGAGAGCTGGGCACAGAGAGCGTGTCCGTCCGAGTCGGATCACGACGCGTTGCCAGATTTGGCCTAAGTTGGAGCTGGGCCCCAAAAAGCCCAGGCTCGCTGAGACATAGCGCTCTGAAAAATAGGCACCCAATCAAGTACTTGCGCCGAGTGCAAGGAGCTAACCAACCAAGTCCACGTCGATGGACAGAGATATGAACGTGACGTGGGAGCTTCAGCAGAAACCTAACGCAATTGTCAAGGGCTACCTGTAACTTACGCTCCAACCCGTCTCATAGGTTGGTAAGCGCTGCAGCACAGTAGTCAAAATGGGGAAAGACCAAGGCGATGACCAGGCGACGCTTTACAGCCAGGCTAAGGTGACTGTCATTTATACGTAGCCTATATAACGCGCTGGAGCTCTTCTTACATACTTGCGTGACATGCACAGTCCACGAAAGAGTGCTATCTAGGTGGACACCAAGATAGCGAAAGGTAGACACGAAATCAATCGGCTCACCGCACAGCACGGGAGACGGGAGCAAGGCAAAATCGAGGTCATTAACATATTTAGGACTACCAAAAGTCATCGCCTTAGTCTTTCCCACATTCAGGCTCAGCCGATTAGCACGACACCACGACGCAATCGACGCAACATCCGCATTTAGTAGGCGAATGCATTCAGCAAACATAGCGGGCCGACACCGAAGGTATATAACGAGGTCGTCCGCATAAAGTAAGTAGGAACTATGGACGAGACACTGAGGCAGGTTATTAATAAATAGGGAGAAAAGCAAGGGACCCAGAACACTGCCCTGCGGAACCCCAGAATTTAAAGGGAGCCACTCAGAGAGTCCGCCCGCACCATCGTGGACCGCTTGGAGACGGCCACTGAGGTAGGAGTGGAACCAACTGAGGGCATTAACAGAAAAGTGAAGGCACTGGAGTTTACGAAGTAGCAAGGTATGATCATCTGTATCAAACGCCTTCGTAAAGTCGAAAAACACCGCGATAGTAATCATCCGCTCATCAACACCCCGCCGTATATCGTCGATCAGGCGCAGGACAGCAGTCTGAGTCCCTGAGCCCTTACGAAAGCCAGTCTGCCGCGGGTCAAGGGAGTTGTTCGCCACGAGGAACTCCACGGCCTGATCGAACACCACACGCTCGAGTACTTTCCAGATTGCACAGAGGAGAGATATAGGGCGGAAATCTGCGTACGAGTCAGCATTACGAACCTTCGGTAGCGGCCTTACAAGCGAGTACTTCCATAACGATGGGAAGACTCCGTCACGTAACGAGGCGTTCAGGAGCGACGTAATCACGGGCACCAGAAGAGCTTCGAACGCTTTGTACGCCTGGATAGGCAAGCCATCAGGGCCGTGCGCCCGCGTGGTCACTCTAGCCAGCGCGGCAGATACCTTAGAGGCATCCGGGGAAGTAAAAGAGAAAAGTTCAACTTCCTCAGACAAGCAGAGAGGGACAATGGCATCTTCGAAGCTACCTAACGGATCACTGGAGGACACCGACACAAAGTAATGATTGAGCGAGGCCAAGGATAAATGGGACGGAAACGCATGGCAGGCCGTTTTACATTTAGTAAGCCCAAGTCTGTCGATCTCGCGCCAGAACCCACGGGAATTCCCTACTGTAGCGAACTTGGACTGTATGAACGCAGACTTAGCTGCACTTAGCCGCCGCTTTATATCTCGACGGAGCAGGACATATCTCGAGTGCAGTAGTGGCGAACGCCAGCTCAGATGAGATCCATGGTGCAGGTGGGTACTTTACAACAACCTCCTTTGAGGGGACAAAAGACTCGACTAGATCACGCAACATACAGTTAAAAATAGATACTTTACAGTCTACATCAGATTGCCGGTCGATGAGCGAGCCGTCAAGCGCAGATAGTGCTGCGGCAGCACCTTCAAGATCAGCTTCATTCCAGGAGCGATATCGGATGGTTCTCGGCGGGCGCCGAGGCACAAAATAATTAAAGGAGACATAAATGAGGTCATGACCCGAAAGAAAAGGCTGCGCCGATTGTCCTGAGGCAACCAGCAGGTCAGGGTCACTGACCGCGCAGATGTCTAGCCAGGTGTGAGAGGACTGGGTGTGATGGGTTGGCTGGAAAGGGACAACATAAAGGCCTTGAGACCCCAGAAACTCCTTCAGATGACAAGAGTCGTAGGACCCGGCGAGAAGATCGGCATTGAAGTCGCCAAAGATGCAGACAAACTTGTAGGATGAAGCAAAAGCCACCAGCTTAGCTTCGAACAGGTTTAGAAAGCCTACCCTAGGGGGCCTATAGACCACTGCTACCAGAAACTTTTTTGGGCGAGTGGCGACCCACACCTCGGCGAGCAGAAATTCCGGGACACCATCAGGCTGCAACTCTGAAGATGAACCGACGATCCGGGCACTGAGTTCATTCCGGACATATAATGCAACCCCACCGCTATGACGCCCCCTGCGATCCACACGAAGGATCTTGTGCGAGGTAAGCGCAACCTGCTCGTCCACGATCCGACTGTTTAGCCACGTTTCCGTGACCGCAATGAGATGATAGGGGTTACGCCGGAAAAATTCACGAAACTCGTCGATGTGCGCGGGTAGAGACTGAGCATTTAGGCAGCAGGCATTTAGAGTTTCGTTGCAAGACGATGGCCCCGATGAAGCGGTAGCTGAAGATGAAGATATAGCACTTGCAGAAGGAGTGGCGACCGAGCCTGAGAGTCAGAACGAGAGCTGGGCTGAATCAGCAGAGGGGAGGACTCTGACAGGCCTCGACGCGGCATCCTTATGAACAAAAACGGCCCCATCCGCAATCCAGACGAAGTTAGGCTTCAGCGAGGGAAAACGCCGCAAAATACGAGCCCGCAGCTGATACAGTGGAGCAGGCTGCCGATGGTTGACATAGATCTTACTGTCAGGGTACGTCGAGATGATGCTGGAGGCGCGAAGATCAGGTACCAGCTTCTTTCCCGCGATGAGCTCCACACACTTGGCTTTCGGTGTAAGCTCAAGCAATATGGCACGAGCACCAGCATCGGCACCACCCGTTCGCCTCCTACCCATTCGCTCGGCTGCCACGATGTTCACGGCAGCTAACGGCACCTTCAGTGCAAGAGCAAGTTTGAGCGCAAACCTTTGTAGATCCTCGGTCTCCTCTGCGCATTCAGGCACCCCAGAAATTATAAGCTGGGACGCCATATCCCGGCATACAACCTTAAGGAGCATGGCTTCATGCGATTGCGGCATGCCTCCAGATGAGCCACTAGCAATAGCACCCTCTACAGCAAGCAGACGATCCTTACTTTCAGCAATATCTTTCACGACGGCGTCTAAGTCCTTCCTGACTTTGTCAACTGTTCCGCGAAGCTCCCGGGTGTCTGTCTTGAAAGACGCCTGGTCAGCGGCCAGCGAATCCACCTTCCGATTTAGACAATCCATGTTTGTCACAAGCCGGTCAACATCCCCCACTAGCGAGTCAACCATATCAGCGGTCGCGTCCAGCCTAGCCAGCCGATCATTTATAGATTTTAGCACGGTCAGATGCTCAGATGACGACGCCTGGCACACAGGACAGGACCCGCGGACCGCGCTCGCGGCAGCTCTGGAAGAGTCCAGTGAGAGCCTGGTGCGCACACAGATGAGGTGGAAACTGTGCTTACACGGTGCACCGGAGCTCACACACTCACCCGGTTTCTCAACCTCGACAAAGCATAAGGCACAGATAGGCTTACCAGACATATTTAAAAGGCTGTCGAATCACTTACAAGAAACAGGCTGAAAATGTATTGGCCAGACCTGGCTATAATAGAGTCATACAATACG
Organism: Tenthredo distinguenda; assembly: GCA_947538915.1. Lineage (NCBI taxonomy): Eukaryota > Metazoa > Arthropoda > Insecta > Hymenoptera > Tenthredinidae > Tenthredo > Tenthredo distinguenda. The sequence goes on from OX384538.1 coordinate 6,387,648, forward strand.
AGGGTTTGAGTATGAATCGCGGTTGCTGCTGTACCTGACACACCACACCAGACAGCGAATAGGCACCACAACACAAATAGGCCAACCAACCGGAAAAGTATTGACCGATTTACCGATAGATTGATGTCACAGTTTCCAGCAGTTCACAATAACATTAAGGCGCCTTTATAGATCGCGAACACAAGGATAGATGGAAGTCAGCTGACGATCTAGCTGTCAACACAGAGTTTATGACCGAAAATTATCGCAACGGCACTACACAGAAAATAAATTAAAACACAATTATGATAAAAATCCGTGCACGAAACACAAAAATATAGCGAGTAGGACAGCCTAGTGGCCTAAACAGAATAGATAAGCGGCTACAAGGGGCAGGAAATGAGATGAAACACGACGAAAAAATAAAATAACTGTCCACGAAGATACACACGTCAGTCTTCTCTAGACACTCTAGACCACCATCAGAGAGAGAGAGAGAGAGAGAGAGAGAGAGAGAGAGAGAGAGCGGTATTTATTCGACTTCGGAGCCATGCTCCCTCAGGCCGTAGGCAAGAATACAGTTATATATTAATGAGTAACGAACCAAAAGTAATACGTAAAAAGAGGAAACAACCAAAAAAATGAGGCAAAATAAATAAAAATAAGTACGCTAACAGAGTAGGAAGTAAAAATAAACCTTAACAGTAGCAAATTACATAAAAAGTTAGAAACTTAAAGTGAAGATAAAAAAGCTTAAAGGTAAAGACAAAAGATAAGGTAAAAATAAAATATAAAAAATAAAAGATAAAAGAGAGAAGATGAAAGATCAAAATAAAGTGAAGATAAAAAGCTTAAAGGTAAAAGGCAAAAGTTAAGGTAAAAATAAAATATGAAAAGTAAAAGATAAAAGAGAGAAGATAAAAATAAAGATAACAATAAAATACAAAAAGTAAACGATAAAAGATAAAGATAAAAATAAGATATAAAAAATAAAATAAGTATAAATAACAGATAGGTAAGTGAGGAGTTAAAAGTAAAACTAAAAAGTTAAGATGAGTCCTAAAGACTAAAATCAAGATTAGAATTTAAATGAGACGCCATGGCATAAAGTGCATGAGTTGGCATCAAAGAAACAAATCAAGACGGACCCGCCTCACGTTCCTCCAGTACCATTAAATAGCAATAACAGCGAGATCTAAACGCATCGAGGGTAGTCGCGGAAGTTACATCAGGCGGCAGGGAGTTCCAAAAACGGATACCCGTAACCGGAAAAGAATTCTGCATCGAAGCCGTACGCGCTGAAAGAACCAGAAGCGTATCCGTCCGCGCTGGGTCACGGCGCGATGCCAGATTCGCCCTAAGTCGAAGTTGGTCCCCAAAAAGGCCAGACTGTCCAAGACAAAGCGCTTTGTAAAAAGCACAACCTATCAACTGAAGGCGACGACTGGAAGGCCTAAGCCAACCACAACCGCGCCTATGCATCGAGATGCTGACATCGCGCGGCAGACGCTGCAGGAAACGAACGCAATTGTTGAGCAAGACACACAAAGAGCGCTCTAGCTCCCCGGTCAAGTTAGTCAACACCGGCGCACAGTAATCAAAAATAGGCAAGACTACTAGTGCCTAGTAGTGAGGACGAAGATAAGGGAAGCCATGAAATAACGGCGCCGGTCCCTAACTGTTAACCAACCTAGCTGCCTTCTAAAAGGCGTTATATGCTCCGCCCTAGGAACCCCACGTACGAAACGGGTACAGGTGTTGAGTAGTCGCTGTAGCTTGGTGTTAAGCTCCCCAGAGATATCATTGTAAACAACACAGCAGTAGTCAAAGATCGGAAAGATCAGGCTCATGACCAGGAACCTCCGCAGCGACGGGGACAAGAGGTTTCGAGAAGCAGCGAGCTGCCGAAGAGTGCCGTGAACTCGGGCAGAAATCATGCCTACCTGCGACGACTAAGCGAGTCTGTTATCAAGGGACAGCCCCAAGTCTCGCACCGTGCCCATCAGCGGGATCTGCACTCCGTCCAGGAGAAGCGGCGGCAGCAGAGCAGGCTGAAGCCGCGCGATGTAGGACGCGCTTCCCAGAATACACGCTTGGGTTTTTGCCGGGTTCAGCCGAAGCGCACACCCGCTGGACCAGTCAAGAACAGCTTGGATGTCCTCATTGATTCTTGTTATTGCTTCGGGCAGGTCTTTCAGAGAGCAGGAGGTATAAATTTGCAGATCGTCCGCATAAACAAGATGACTCGAGTGACGTAGGGCCTGCGAGATGTCGTTCATAAAGAGAGTGAAGATGAGAGGGCCCAGGACAGAGCCCTGCGGAACCCCCATGTCAAGGGTGGCCCAAGAGGAGAGCGCTCCATCAGGGCCCGCAACCGCCTGCCTCCTGTCCTGGAGGTAGCTTGCAAACCACCTGAGAGCGTGTTGGGAGAAACCGAGCGCAAGTAGCTTGGAGAACACATAAACGTGAGGAATAGTATCAAAAGCCTTGGTGAAATCGAACAGGACAAGAACGGTGACCATACGGGCGTCGATGCCCCTGCGAACGTCCTCCGTGAGCCGCAGGAGAGCTGTCTGCGTGCTATAACCTGGACGGAAGCCGGATTGCCAGGGATCAAGTAGCCCACGAGTGTCTAGGTACCCAGTCAGCTGCTCTAGGACGAGACGCTCCAAAACCTTAGATAGCACCGGGAGAACAGCTATGGGACGGACCTGCTGCATGGATGTCGGCGCTTTGACCTTACCCAGGGGCAGGATCCGTGCCCTTTTCCAGCGGGCCGGAAAGGTAGCGGTGAGCAGGGAGCGATTAAAAAGAGAGAGAAGATAAGGAAGGACAGTAGGTAGTGCCTCCTTGAGATTTCGCAGCGAAATATCATCTACCCCTCGCGATTGCGAGCAAAAATGGCCAACAGCGCTCAGGAGTGCCACCGGAGAGATATCCTTAAGATAGAAAAGCGAGTCCTCGTAGCTAGGTGGAGGTAGGCGAAGAAAGAACTCCTCTACCTCCTGAGCTGAGTTGGGCCTTTGGGAGACCGCCGCAAAGTAATGATTGAGTTCCTCAGAGGAGAAATCTCCCACACTATTCGTAGGGGAGGAGGCGATACCTAGGACCCTAAGCTCTTTCCAGAGTAGACGTGGTTCGTCGATGGTCGAAAGACGGGCTGCATAAAAAGCTGAGCGACTGGCCGAGATACGCTTGTGTAGGTCATCCCTGGCATCTCGATAGCGTTGGAGAGCTATCCGCGATCGCGACCTCTTGTAGGCTCGATAGAGACTATCCCTGTCCGCCACTAGTGCGCGAAGTTCGGGAGTGATCCATGGCGGAGTCCTGTTCCTAGTCCGACAGGCAACGTAAGGTGCGTGTTTAAGGTTCTTAAGGCTTCCGCGGTCAGTTTTTGAATAAGACTTGGCTTCCGGGATGGAGCCGCGTTGGTTAACGGTTAGTTGTCGATGTTTCGTAAACATTGCAGTTTACTTCATCAGGGCGAGAGTCAACCTGATACTGGTTGCTCCCATACAGGGTGTCCCTATTTATCCAGAACTGGAGTCGTTGTTGTGTGACGTTCCAGTTGAGTGCGTGTTTGTTGAGGGCAGATACTATGTTACCCTCCAGACAGGCGGCCTGGTCATCCAGATTGGCTGGCGCCTCGAAAACTGTCCAGTCCAAGCCTGCTAGTTCCTGACAGAAAGCAGTCTGCGAGAAATCCCTATACCCTCTCGCCCTAAATGACTGTGTGGTCTGCGGCACACGGACCTCAATGACAGCGGAGATCAAGTCATGACCAGCGATGAACGGTGCCGACGACTGCCCATACGAGCGTAGGGCAGCTTCATCACTGACGATACACAGGTCAAGGAGTGTATCTGAGGTCGATGTGTGGCAGGTAGGGCCATAAGGAACAAGATGGAGTGCGCGAGTGCTGTAAAAATCTCGGACATTCTGGGCCTCGTACGTATCAGTTAGCTGATTGGCATTGAAGTCGCCAAAAATCACGGTAAGAGCGAAGCTTGCGCTATATTTGTCATAGTCACGTTCAAAGTTCGCGAGGTTGGCTGCTTTCGGCGGACGGTGGACCACAGCCATAAGGAAAGCAGGCGCATTCGGAGACCCAATTTCGGCCAAAAGGTACTCAGGACTTCTTGAGTACTGCGCGGGCGAGGAGGCCAGTATTTTTACTCGTAGCTCCTTATGAACATAAAGCGCCACACCCCCACTTACTAGAGAGAGAGAGAAAGAGAGAGAAATGCGTTTATTAAGTCCTAGGATCGGGGATCCCCTAAGGACTAGACAGTGATACATCAGTACCATAGTACAATATAGATAGTTAAAGAAAAGTATAACAGAAACAGTTGTAGGAAAGAGGCAGTTTCAAAAAGATAAAAAATAAAAAATAAATAAAAGATAATAAAAACTGAAGAAATAGAAAATTAGAAGATCAGGCTAAAAATAAAACAAACGGAGAATATGACAGGTTTACGAGAAATAAAAGTAATAGTAAAAATATAAACTCAAGATAGAGCATAAAAATAAGAGTATAATAAAAGTTAAAATAAGAAAATTAGAAGAATAGGCTCGAAATAAAAGCCGCAGAAAGTCATACAGGGTCGAAAATATTACAGAGTTCGCAAGGGATGAAATAGAAAATAAAAATAAAAATAGAAAACTTGAGATAGAGGATAAAAATAGGAAGCTTAATAGAAATTAAAAATAAGAAAATTAGGCTTGAGATAAAAACATGCAGAGATAAAATTATTTCAGGGTTGGAATAAAACTGAAATAAAAATAGATATACCGTGAGAATCAGGTGAAACCGAATGGTCCATCCGCCCAGACGGCGAATATTTCGTATTTTTAGGGGGATAGCCACTCGTTGCACTGAAAATCCCTGGGGTGATTTTAGCGCGCGGTCGATGGAACTCGGCAGCCATTGTTATTGGAAACTGGCTGACTGTCAATACATCGCGGAAGGTAGACATGTGTGGTTATGTTCGTTTATTGGAAGCAAATGATAAATAAAGTGAATAAAACCTACATGAATAAGCTACAGATATTTATCAAAAATCGATCAATCAGTTTTAAATGATATCTTAATACAATCAACGAATTAACTTAAGCTATAACTGGAAATTAATTAGAATCAAAGAGTTCATCGAGAACAACCAATTTGAACGAAGTTATTAATTGTATCCTAGGGTTGAGGCTTCAATAAATTGAACTAGGTAAGTGAGAAAAACTTTATTGAAGCTTTCTAAAAGTTTATTCAATGCATAACAAGGATAAGTGTCATGTTGTAATGAATCAGTCCTCGTTACAGCAAGTAAGCGCAGTTTAAACCGCCAAGTAGTCTTCGAGTCTTTGAGAAATGCACAAATCTTTGACTGGACATCATGCCTGCGCCTGTAACTTCAAGGTAAGAATTATCACACATTCATCGCACGATATTGTAGTTATAACAAAGTCAACCAACTCCAAATATCATCATTCGAGGATGATTGGGAACCGCTGTCAAGCAGTGGTTACGACAGGTTATTGCGGGAGAGCCACCAACAGCTGCCAATGTTCCTGTAGAAACAATAAGTGCTGTTTAATGGAATTAAGTTATTGAAACATGAATCCGCGCTTGGCAACCAAAGTTTCGAAAAATAAAGGTCAACAAATATGACTTCCCGTGACGAAACCGTCAACACTCTGGAGCTCTATCGAAGTCCACGACTGTTTTAGAGTTCTTCGCATCAACGTAGATGGAGCTGGACCAAAGATGTTCCGCACCCTACTGATCTTCATCGTCTTGTCCATGACGATTGAGCTCGAAGTGTCCGCCCTGCATCCTGATACAGTCACCTATGCGACCGTAGAACCCTTCGGTTATGTTTGTGAGCATCTCGGGACTCATGCCCGCGAAGATCTCCATAACCCGAGCTTGCAGTTCGGCGAGGTTGGCGATGCGGTTCTCCGTGTACAAGGCGTTTTTCATACACGGCCACAGTCCAAAATCCAGCGGAGCTGGATCAGAAATCATGCCTACCTGCGACGACCCTGCGACGACCAAGCGAGTCTGTTATCAAGGGACAGCCCCAAGTCTCGCACCGTGCCCATCAGCGGGATCTGCACTCCGTCCAGGAGAAGCGGCGGCAGCAAATCTTTGACTGGACATCATGCCTGCGCCTGTAACTTCAAGGTAAGAATTATCACATATTCATCGCACGATATTGTAGTTATAAAAAAGTCAACCAACTCCAAATATCACTATTCGAGAATGATTATGAACCGCTGTCAAGCAGTCGTAGCGACATTTCCTTAGTATTGGCGTATTTCCTTGGGCTGCACTAGTGTGCACGGAGTCAATTCAAGGAAATATGCTATACGAGAGCTGTAGCATACAGCGACCAATGTGATTGATACGAAAGCTACATGATTTGATAATATCAATGCAAATCTGAGAAATGAGTGATATTATTGTGCTAAGATTGATAACAATCACCAATATTGAAACGGTGCACTTCAGTCACAGTATTGAAAAATGTTTCTTATTACCAACCGTCAACCAGAGTGTGCAGAACAGGTTCGGTAGTAATCATGGTTTAAACAAAAACACAGATGAAAATCAGTGTTTTACTTTGAATCGATTCGATTTGCTTTCCAACAGCTGGAACTTGTAGTCACATTGAACCACAAGTAAAATAAAGCTTTCAGTGTTCCAAAATCTTTTCATTCCATACAGCTTTAGATTTCCTTTGTAAATCAAAGATCATAAGTCATGTCCAAGACATGATTAAGAAAGCCAAAACGAGCCAAACCCTTTTATAATTTGGAAAAAAAAAAAATAATTGATGTAAAACAGTTATTTACATGACATCAGATCTGCTACATGAGCCTACAGCTGTATGAGCACTCTGCAATGAACCATCCTAGCCAGGCTCGATAGTTTGAGAACTACAACCACCGCAGGCAGAGATCAATGGTCCTGGATCTTGGAGGAGTGTTGCAGTACAAGTTACTATCACATGCTGGACTACAGACTTACGATGCCTCTACAAATGTTCAAGACAACATTTATTGGCCACTGAACAGTAGTCCGGGCAATCATAAAACTCACTGATTGTGATGGATATAGCCTGAGGATCCATTATCCCAAAATGTTTCAAATACTGGCTCGCAGCTTGAAAAGGTTCTCAATCCTGCCTGCGTCATAGCGCCAGACCGGCCCAAAGAGTGTAATCAGTCAGCCATGCATCGGGTGAATGAGCCCAATACTAGATCGGCCCATCCCTCAATCTGTAGAGATTCAAAGACAAACGAACTCATGGTAGTTAAACCCAAAGAGTAACAACAGAATGCAAGGCGGTTGACCCTGTCAATACCAAAGGATAGAATTCTGTGCCACTCAAAAGGACACATGTTTTAATTATTACTAATTAAAATCATGTTATAGGTACATGCAAACGAAGAACAGGTGTTTTTCAATCAATAAAATGCACGTACGTCTCTTTCGATAACTTTGATAATTCTCAAGACATCGACAGTCTGTTCTTCTAAGATGCCCAGATATCCACATTGACATTCGCAATCACACAAAGTTCCTTCAGGGTAAGACTACCAGTTTCTGCTTCGTCAGGCCAGTACGAGCAAAGCCATGTATTCGGCCACAAAGCAGATATTATGGAGAACTGTGTTTAGCCAGTCGAGCGTGAGCTATAATGGTCTGGCTGCAAATCATTTAGAAAAAACATCATGGCAGAAACTCATCTTAATCTTCGTGATTGCTGATAGTAGAAAGTTCGAAAACTATCTATCAGCAATTCCAACCTCTTACACAATTTTCGTAGCGGATTTTCGCACATTTTATTATGAGGAGTACATTGACTCATCTCTGAGTCAAACCGCTACAATGCAATGGCTGGAAGATGTCAACGAAATTAGCAACAAGGTTTTCGGTTTCGGGCGATTTCATAATCATGTTTATAACTTCCGAAATTGAAAAAGCCTATTACTCGGATTTGCCGATACTGCCAAGTCCCAGCTCTTGTTGTGTGTTGATCTCTGCTATTTCTGTTACTACTGTAACTAAATATCTGGACTTTCCAAACTTTTGATTGAAGGTCACCACGATGTATGTAGTCACACGTGAAATTGTAATTTCCAAATTTTTCGGCAGGCGCAAAAAATTATTCGAGTCCGTCAACGAACTTTCTGTTGGATATTTTTACGCGCTAAAAATATTGATGTTTCTGGCAACGAACTTTCTGTTGGGTACTTTTGCTTAGACGACTCCGAATTGGATGGCACCCACAATTCCGAGACAATAAACAATAGGCGCCCCACGTTCCCGGTAACGAACTATTTGACGCGCGAAAAATGATGCTCAAAAGACTCGTGATTGGCTGGCACCCACACTTCCGAGACAATAAACAAAAGGCGCCCCACGTTCCCGGTAACGAACTATCTGTTCGATATTACGTTACCGAATTGATAAGACGTGTTAAAATTCTAAAAATGCCGAATATCAAGTACACACTGGAAGAAAGGGTGGAAATGGTTCAGCAGCACGAGCAGGGTACTAGTTACCAGCAAATTTGCGATCATTTCGCGGGGGAGAATCCGGATCGGCCGATTCCATCAACTTCGACGATTTACGATATGGTGATGAAGTTCCGGACGACGGGTAACGTGGACCCGAAGAAGAACATCGTCTGCCAGCCATCGAAGCGCCTGACCGAGGAGATCAAGTATCAGATCTTCCTCAAGGTCGCAGAACCCGGAAGGAAGCCAACGAGGACCATCGCCCAAGAAGTAGGAGTGTCCCCGGCTTCGGTCCTTCGGGTTCTCAAGGAGGATAAGTGTCGACCATTTAAACTCGAAAGACACCAGCAGCACATGGTAGGGGACCCTGAGTCCCGTTTGATTTTTTGCAGGGAGATGATGGACCGCTTCAACGTAGACAGGGGACTTCTGAACAGGATCTGTTTCACAGACGAATCCACAGTGGTGCTCGTTTCTTCGCCGAATAGGCAGAATACGCGAGTGTGGGCTTGGAAGAACCCTCATCTGCAGGTCGAGTCCCGGACACAATATCAGCTGAATGTGTGGCTCGGCTTGTGCTACAACCGGCTCGTCGGACCGTACATCATCGAGGGAAATATGAACGGCGACAAGTACCTAGACTTGTTGCGTGACCACGTTGTCCCTGCCTTGAGAGCCATCGAAGGGGATGTGAGGAGATTTTATACGTTGAATACTGAATCATTTTAATTAGTATTTCGTGAAACGAACATTGCTTTCTTCAACTATCAGGGCCCTCCATCTGGTATCAATAGGATGGAGCACCTGCGCACTACCGCCTAGACGTCAGGGCTTATCTGGACCAAGAGTTTCCCGATCGATGGATTGGTAGACTCGGTCCAGTCTTATGGCCTCCTCGATCACCTGACCTCGCTCCGCTGGATTTTGGACTGTGGCCGTGTATGAAAAACGCCTTGTACACGGAGAACCGCATCGCCAACCTCGCCGAACTGCAAGCTCGGGTTATGGAGATCTTCGCGGACATGAGTCCCGAGATGCTCACAAACATAACCGAAGGGTTCTACGGTCGCATAGGTGACTGTATCAGGATGCAGGGCGGACACTTCGAGGTCAATCGTCATGGACAAGACGATGAAGATCAGTGAGGGTGCGGAACATCTTTGGTCCAGCTCCATCTACGTTGATGCGAAGAACTCTAAAACAGTCGTGGACTTCGATAGAGCTCCAGAGTGTTGACGGTTTCGTCACGGGAAGTCATATTTGTTGACCTTTATTTTTCGAAACTTTGGTTGCCAAGCGCGGATTCATGTTTCAATAACTTAATTCCATTAAACAGCACTTATTGTTTTTACAGGAACATTGGCAGCTGTTGGTGGCTCTCCCGCAATAGCCTGTCGTAACCACTGCTTGACAGCGGTTCCCAATCATCCTCGAATGATGATATTTGGAGTTGGTTGACTTTGTTATAACTACAATATCGTGCGATGAATGTGTGATAATTCTTACCTTGAAGTTACAGGCGCAGGCATGATGTCCAGTCAAAGATTTGTGCATTTCTCAAAGACTCGAAGACTACTTGGCGGTTTAAGCTGCGCTTACTTGCTGTAACGAGGACTGATTCATTACAACATGACACTTATCCTTGTTATGCATTGAATAAACTTTTAGAAAGCTTCAATAAAGTTTTTCTCACTTACCTAGTTCAATTTATTGAAGCCTTAACCCTAGGATACAATTAATAACTTCGTTCAAATTGGTTGTTCTCGATGAACTCTTTGATTCTAATTAATTTCCAGTTATAGCTTAAGTTAATTCGTTGATTGTATTAAGATATCATTTAAAACTGATTGATTGATTTTTGATGAATATCTGTAGCTTATTCATGTAGGTTTTATTCACTTTATTTATCATTTGCTTCCAATAAACGAACATAACCACACATGTCTACCTTCCGCGATGTATTGACAGTCAGCCGGTTTCCAATAATAATGGCTGCCGAGTTCCATCGACCGCCCGCTAAAATCGCCCTAGGGATTTTTCAGCGCAACGAGTGGTTATCCCCCTAAAAATACGAAATATTCGCCGTCTGGGCGGATGGACCATTCGGTTTCACCTGATTCTCACGGTATAAAGATAAAAAATATAATAACAAAGTAACCATGCGCAAACAATAAAATTAGTAGGAGCTATGGTGGACCTGGGTTTACGGGACAAAGTAGGTTAGTGAGCCGGCCCTTAAAAACAGCTAGCGACTGTGACTGCCGAACGTCGAGGGGCAGCGAGTTCCAAAAGACACTGGCACTAACTACTACGGAATTTTGAAAAGTGGCCGTTCTTGCGTGCGGAATGAACAGTTCATCCGGAGAACCCCGCATGACCCTACGCTCCTCAACCGCCCGAAAACGCAGCTGCGAGTGCAGATAAGACTGCTGCTTTTCGCGAATGAAGCGGAAGATGAAAATGCCCAGCGAGTACTGCCGCCTAACGTCAGCCTTCAACCAGCCAAGAACGTTATAGAAAGGCGTAATGTGCTGGGACTTCGTGACATCAAAAATGAAACGCACGCAACAATTGAGTGCCCGCTCAAGTTTTGTGGAGAGTTCAGAGGTGAGGTCGCAGTAGACGAGGCAACAGTAGTCGAGATGGGGGTGGATGAGAGCAGAGACAAGTAATGTTCTGAGGCGTGTACTGAGAGAATCTTTGCTGGCCTTGAGCTGCCACAAAGTACTAAAGATTTTGTTTGAGACATACGACACGTGACCCCTCCACGACAAGGTGTTGGAAATGTTGATGCCAAGATATTTTAATGTAGTACTATAAGGCACATTATGCCCAAGTACACACACTGCTGGAATAAGGCTGAGATCAAGGCTGTTAATGTACCTGGCACTACCTACAATGATCGCGGTTATTTTAGCGGCGTTTACAGAGAGGTGATTCACCTGGACCCAATCAACAATTGCTGAGACGTCCATATTAACTTTCGCATCACTTGCAACGATCTCAGACGGCAAGAAATGGAAATAAATGAGCAGATCGTCAGCGTACAACATATACGAGCAATGCTTTAGTACAGATGGAAGATCGTTAATGAAGATGGAAAATAGAAGTGGACCTAAAACTGATCCCTGAGGGACCCCGGAATAAACGGATTCAAACGACGATACATCATCCTGGTTACCCCGAACAGCCTGTCTCCGACCCGAGAGATAAGAAGCAAACCAGTTAAGACAGGTACAGGATAGATTCATGTCTGTGAGTTTCGCCATGAGCAAATGATGGCTGACAGAATCGGACGCCTTCTTCAAGTCAAACGAGATCAATAGCGTACATGCCCGGTTATCAACCGCACGCCTGATGTCATCGGTGACACAGATCAGCGCGGTCTGCGTGCTGACACCCTTACGGAATCCTGACTGGCGGGGATCAAGGTACCCTCCTTCATTAAGAAAACCCGATAATTGCAAAAAAACAACTTTTTCAAGAAGTTTTGACGCGGTGCAGAGTAGGCCGATGGGACGAAATTGATCGTATTCCATAGCATTGTTAGACTTGGCGAGCGGACAGATGAGTGCATCTTTCCATAACGACGGAAACACGCCATGCATCAGAGAATGGTTGAACATGTGCACAAGGGCAGAAGACACGACGGGCATGGCGAGTTTAAGACAGCTAATAGGAATACCATCAACCCCTTCAGAGTTTGTCTTAATAGTTGGTAATAACTTCTCGAGCAGTACCGGAGTGACGTTACGGAAGTGAAAATGCATGTCATTAAACGGAATACCCAGCGGATCAGGCTGTTCGGGAGTAAGAGTCGGGAGCAGAGCATTCCCGGGATCATGGTGAAACACCGATGTAAAGTATCGATTAAAACCGTCAGCTGAGAGATGACAAGGTAGCACACGAGTTTTCTTTTTGGTAAGACCCAAAGAACCGAGCTGTTTCCAGACTAGCTTGGAATCACGGAGACCCCGAAACTTACTAAGGTAGTAGGCACTAGACGCAGCCCTGATCGCAGCCGTAACCCGTGTATGAAGGGTCTTGAAATCGTCACGAGTTACGGGGGTACGTTGCCGCATCCAAGCTTTACGCGCAGAATTTCTGCGTTTCATTAAAATTCTAATCTCCTCGCTCATCCACGGGGCCGGACTACGCTTAAGACACACCTGTTTTACCGGCGCATGATTGTCAACTACATCGAGGAGGACAGAGTTGAAATTTGTCAACATAGAATCCAACGAGTCAGCTAAAAAAATGGATGACCAGTCCTTGCCATCTAGTTCATTCAGAAAAGCCACGACATCGATGTTCTTGAGGTCTCTGTAAGCGAATTCACGCAGTTCACGATGAGGCCGAAAAAATGTATACATAAAACTAACAAGGTCATGAGCAGAGAGAAAAGGAACAGACTGTTGCTTATAATCGGACACTTTTGATGAGTCATCTACTATACAAAGGTCGATCCAGGTGTGACTAGATGCAGTATGATGGGTAGGCTGAGAGGGGATAATAAAAAGGTTGAGACACAGGATAAGATTGCGGAGGTACTGGCTATCGGATGACTCTGAACAAAGATTAGTGTTAAAGTCCCCTGTGATAATAATGTCAGCGTAACCATGACTGAATCGTAAGAAATCATCAACGAAGACTCCCAGCCCACCAGCCTTCGGAGGCCTATAGATCACCGAGACCATTATTTTTCTGCCCGACACCCGAGGATAAGTCATCTCGAGAATTAAAAATTCAGGACAGCCACAGTACTCGATGGCGGATGAACAGATCACAGTAGTTTTGAAAATAGACGAAACATACAAGGCGACGCTACCCCCGTTCCGACCGATTCTGTCACACCTGAAAAGATTGAAGCCTGGAAGAGAAACGAAGTCGTTGGTGATATGCAGTTTCAGCCAGGACTCAGAGACAGTAATGATGTCGGCAGGATGAAGGCGGAAGAAATCGCGGAATTCTTCGAGATGAGCAGGTAGCGATTGTGCATTGACGTGGCATACTTTGATCTGCGATCCCGTAGTCGCAGAAAGAGGGGCAGTTCCAGGTATCAGTGCAGACTGTCATCAGGTCTCACGAGGAGAAGGCACTGAGGGGCAGGATGAAGCAGTTGAGCTGTCGCCAGAAAGGTTTGGGTCACCAGAAGCCCGTGCTCGCTCCAGCAGAGACAGGTCGGCTTCGCTCCTGATAGTAATGGGCCCAGAGGATGAGTCCTTCTTCACATAGATGACCCCATTACGGGTCCAGACAAAGCGATAGTTGCTCTTCTTGGCTGCGTCTTTGGCTTTTTTTAAAAGCGCAGACAACGCGGGTGCAAGGTGCTCGTTGATGAACACTGGCCTGTGAGGATGTTCTCCAGCCAGCCCAAGTTCATCAGCATACACCGGCCCCGTGTCCCGCTTGGCAGCTAGGATTCGATTTCGGCAATCAGCAGAGTTCAGACGCGCCAGAATCATACGCGGCTGATCGGTTGTTCGGGAGCTTTTTACACGCACAGCTTCAGATATGTCAGATGCGGATAGGGTGACGGAGAGACGAGCAGCGACAGATATCCATACGGTCCCAAGATCTGCAGGGCTAGACTCAGGTACACCCGAGATCATCAAATCACGAGACAGCTGAGCTCGTTCGAGGTTACCGAGTCTGGTGGCGAGCTCGGCGTTTTGCGCGGATGCCCGCGCCATATCCGCTGACTGGTTGCCTTGAATGTCCTCCAGTTCAGTTATACGAGCTCTGAGTGATCCATTTTCAGCAGTAAGGGCATCGATGTTAGCGCGAAGCTCGTTGCCTAGGTTCGCAGTGGAAGCGGAGAGAGCCGTGAGTAAGACAGCAATGTCCTCCACCCTGGCTGGAAGTTCAACTAGCCTATCAATCTTGCTGTTCAACTCCGCAGACTGTTTATTACAGGTCTCCATGAAATGTGAAACCTTGGCAGAGCTGGCCCGAATAGCCGTGAGAACCGCATCCTGGGAAGATGAGCGCGGAGGTGATACACTTTTTACGGGGCCTGAGGAAGAACTTGCAGCCCCCCAAAGAAAAGAGCTACTAGCCGAGGCATTTGTAGCGGCGAGAGAACATGATCTACATCGTAGAAGAATCGCTGTGCCGTTTGTGGTTTTAGTAAACGAGGTACATGACGGATGGTAGTCCCCCAGACAGACCGCGCATTTCGAAGAGTTTTTAACTTCTTTCTTGCAGCGCTTGCACACTTTGCTTGCCTGATGACTATCTGATGCCTGGTCAAGCATAATATGGATGGGCGAACAAACACAGCCGAAATATGTCAAAAGCCCGTACACGCGCGTCAATATGACAACAGTCACCGACACGAGGATAGATGCTAAGGTACAGTCAATAAACGCGTTGAAGATACACACACGAGATATACGAAAGGCGCAAGCGGAAAAGATAACACGCCAGGTACACTCACACACCGCACTGCCCGGTTTAAACCGGATCGTTCGTATACAATAGAATACACAGCTAGCCGAAAAATTCATAGACGAAATCCCAGCCGAAAACTTTCAATCGTCGAATAAAGGTAAAAATACGGTAGCCGGGCGGTACAAGATCGCACAGAGCAGTCACAGCCACAAACCAGCGGAGCACTGGTAAGAAAAACGAGTGAAAACAGAGAAGAAATGACAAAAATGACAGATAATAAGAGAGCGCGAGACACACAACAGTTTGACAGTTTCACAGCCCGACCGGGACCCGCAGGGAAGGGGGTAAGGGATGGAAGGTAGTCTTTTGGAATGTAGCGAGGTTAGGAAAAAAGATGAGGATTTTTGGAGGGGGCTGCGGGAGTGGGATGTGATAATGCTAACGGAGACGTGAGTTGAGGAGCAGGGGTGTGACAGGATAAAAAGTAAGTTGCTAACGGGGTGCGAATAGGAGGTACAGTTCGCAAAGAAAAGGAATAGGAAAGGGCGAGTGATGGGGGGGGATGCTGTCAGGGGTAAGAAGGGAGCTCGCAGAGGGAAAAGGGGGGCAGAGGGAAGGGAGGGATGGGATGGCGGGGAGGATGGTAAGGGCAGGGGAAGAGAAGTGGCTCGTTATAGGGGTATATGTAAATGGGGACATAAGGGAAGAGCTAGAGAGACAGGGAATACACAGGGCAGACAGACAAGGGAACAAGGGTGCTGGTGGGGGCAGACTTTAACGCGAGAACGGGGCAGGAAGGGGGGGTACTGGGGGAAGGGGCAGAGAGAAAGCAAGGGTAGAAAGTCAAAGGATAAGAAGATAAATGCGAAGGGCAGTGAGCTAATTAAATTTCTAGAAGAAGCGGGATGGTCGTTGATGAATGGGGACACAGAGGGGAATGAGGAAGGGGAAGTCACATATGTGGGGCCGATAAAGAGAGAGTGAGAGAGAGAGACATTTATTAGGCGCTCTGGGATAGCATCCCCTCAAGCACAGAAACAAAGTATACAGAGTCAAAGAAATAATACATGGACAGAGTTAGCAGTCAGTAGTACATGCATAAGCAAAATATATAATCACGAACAGTGACAAAAAGAAAATAGAGATGAAATGAAAAGATATAAAGCATAGCAGCCAGAAGGTTAAACATAATAGATAATTAGACTTAGAGGATGTAAGTACCTCCATTCGGTTAAAAGGCATGAGGAAAAACTGCAGAAAGACCTACGCCAGGTACATAGTAACAAAAGATAGTGAAATGGATCATGTGAAATTAGAGGCAAGGAGATGGTTAAGGAGTGCACGCTTGAAGATTTCGATACTCGAAGAAGTACGGATCCCGGAAGGTAAAGTGTTCCAGAAGCGAGGCGTAGCAACCATGAAGGAGTTCATAAACATTTCGGTCCTGCAGGGAGGCACGTAAAGATGATCCAGAGGGGTCCTAGTAGAACGACTTGATGCCAGTTTTCTGTCAGTGATGGCGGACATATGGGATGGTATGCCAGTACGAATGACGTTGTATAACAGACATCCAAGAAAGTATTGCCGTCTAACTGCCACCTTGAGCCATTTGAGTTTGCAATAGTATGGCGTGATGTGCGCATCCTTCCTGATATCGAAAATGAACCGTACACAGGAGTTGAGCGCTCTCTGGAGCTGCAGGGTAAGTTCATCAGTCAGGTCCAGGTATACAGTGCAGCAGTAATCGATGTGCGGAAAGACCAAGGTGGAAATAAGACGTTCCCGCAAAGCACGGGGAAGCAAGTCACGGCAGATTTTCAGCTGGTACAACGTTCCGTTAATTTTTCTGGTGATGTCCGCCACGTGCGCACTCCACGACAAAGTGTTGGAGATGGTAACTCCTAGGTGCCGGACAGAGTCCGGATAAGGCACAGGGTCAGCTCCGACCCGGATGGCAGGTAAAGCAGAGAAGTCCATGGTCTTGATGTAACGACGGGTACCCAGTACCATTGTCTTGGTTTTGGCCTCGTTCAGTAGTACTCCATTACGTGAGGACCAGTCGGAAATTCGAGCCACATCCTCGTTGACTTCGGCGATGCCCTCGGAGAGCTCATGTGGGTGACAGTGATGATAGATCACCAGGTCGTCAGCGTAGAGATTCCTACAGGAGTACCTTAAACAGTCTTTAAGATCGAGCATATACAACGTAAAGAGCAGAGGACCGAGAACAGAGCCTTGTGGGACACCATTGAGAACAGGCTGCCACGACGTAATCGAACCGTCACCAGGTCCCAGTGCTTGCTGATGACAGAAGAGATAGGCACAGATCCAACGTAGGGCGGTGTTGGAGAAACCAAGGAGCCTAAGCTTGTCAATCAGCAGTCCATGACGGACACGATCGAAGGCCTTAGAAAAGTCGAAGAAAACCATAATGGTCACCATGCGATTGTCCATGGCCTGT